>JAOXYA010000041.1:40329081-40346123 GCA_028565675.1 Sorex palustris | reverse complement strand
GAAAAAAAGTCTCACTCCAGAATTTGTCATGACAATGAGCATTCTTTGAACATCTTTTTGGGCTTTGTGAATATCTCCATTAAAGGAATATCAATCATTCTTCATTCAAGGACTATTTAAGCAGTATTTTTTGGAATTGGAATCTTTAATATTGAAAAACTTAATTTGATGCAAATTTGGAGCAAATTAAGAAACTATAGCTTTAATTTTGCTCTTCTTTGGAGTAGTGTTACTAGTATGTTATTATAAATTTGGGCATATAACGTTTTGTCACCCTTATTTTTCAGTGATTATTGAGTAGTTATAACACAAAATAGTGTTGATTATGCTAGAAATTATTCAAATTAAAAAAATTTAGTAGGATTTATTAGTCTTGTTTGTATTATCAGGCACAGGATTTGATGAAGAATCTGCAATTCTTGGTGCAGGACGAGAGTTTGCACTGATGAAAACTTCAAATGGAAAGGTAAATTACACACAGGATGAAAAATTAGCATTTTCTAGGAGTTGATATTGTCACTTGAGTTATATAGTTTAGATGTCTAAACAAATTTGTTTTTAAATTATTTCGCTTTTGTGTGAAAAAATTATATTCACTGTTAAAATTAGTTCATGAAAAATCGTGTCATTTAGAACTAAGTTTGTCACATTTCTACAAATCCTAAATTTTATTAAATTTTTCTGTTAATGTTTCAAGTTTGAATAAACTCACGTTTTATGTGTATTTTGATAGATGAGATAGCTATTGGTTTGGGGTTTTTGTTTGGTTTTGGACACATCTCGCTTTGCTCAGGGTCGCTCCTGTCTCTGCAATCAGGAATCACTCCTGAAAGTGCTTAGGAGACAGTATGAGCTGCCAGAGATTGAATTCGGGGTCAGCCACTTGTAAGGCAAGCACCTCACTCACTGTACTATCTCACCAGCCTGTAGTGTTAATTTTATATGTGCAAAAATAAACACTTTAAGTTGGGAAAAATAGGATTATGTAAAATGTATATATTATGGAGATCACTCAATAGAGATATTTATTTAAAGTAGGTGTGAAAGTAATGTAATTAGAGGAATTATGAAGTTAATGTTAGTTCACAAATAGAGTATATTTGTGTGTAGGTGTTAGCTCTGGAGGGGGCTGAAGCCACAGCACAGTGGGTAGGACATTTGCCTTGCACGCAGTCAACCCTAGTTCGATTCCCAAAAACAAAATAAAACAAAAAACAAAAGATCTAGCACTAGATAAAAGCAAATAAGGAATTTCAGTAATTTTCTGAAGTCTGAGGTTTATTTGTGAAGTCTGTTTCTTTAAATCCAGGAAAATTAAAATGCTACATTCATAGTTATAAGAATCCTGAATTGATACTGAAAGAAAACTATTCTAAACTATATTCTTGAAAAGATATGCCTGTTTCTCTTCCTCTTATCTCATAAAAGTTGAATTACAGAAAAAATAAAGAAGCTGGTCTTAATAGTTTTGTTTTTCTGAAAATGTTTTCTATGTGAAAACTGATGAACCACTCCAAAAAGTGCAATAATTTCTCTTTTCTTCTTATTAAAAAAATACAAGATATACTATACTGGCAAGTACCAGAGTCTTGGAATCAAACAAGGTGGTCCTTCAGCAGGAAAATGGGTTGAGCTGCCCATTACAAAATCTCCAAAGATTGTCCACTTCTCCGTTGGACACGATGGCTCTCATGCCCTTTTAGTTGCAGAAGATGGAAGCATATTCTTCACAGGATCTGCTAGCAAAGGAGAAGATGGAGAGTCCAGTAAGTGACAGGCCACTCAATAGAATTACTGTGTAATAGTTTATTAGCATAATGCGTATCAATTTTAATAATACTCATCTTACTGCTCTAAGAGAGGATTTATATTGTGCACGTTTAATGGTCATGGCGTACTTTTTCTATTTATTAAAAAACCGAGGATGATTTCATTCTAAAATTTGTGAATTTTGATAATGCCTTATTGGATGCATGGCTTTTCCTCTGAGCTTTTCCTTTCCCCTTTTGCTGGTGGGGGGACGGGAGAGTGTCCCAAGCAGTGTCCCCACCTGTGATTTCTCAGTGAACTGGATTTATGTTTTTAATTTTTCCTCAAAGTTTCTTTTTGAAAAAATTTCTCATTTACTAGTGGGATAATATCTTACTATTAGGCTTGAAGTCAGCATCTCTGTGCTGACATTGTGTGTTAGTAAAAGTTAACTTGCAAAAACGTTTTCTTAAAAGAGACTTGAAAGGTATTATCTTAGAAATTTCAGCAGGTTTTTTCTGTTAATCACTTAAGGGACATTATTCATTCTTTGAGTATCAGATACAATAGTTGCTGTATATATGTCTATGAATCATGCTCTATACAAAATATAATTGTGTTTTAAGTCCCAGAAATGTATGCAGCATAACAGAGTTTCTTTTTTTTTGAAACACATTGAAGAACTGGATTGCTTGGAAAAAAAGAAGATTGGTATTTCCAGTCTTTTCATTTTGGGAACTTAGTTTTTGAAGGCACAGGCCACTTGAATGATTCATATTAAAATTTGTCTGCTCTTTCTCTGTGTGTATATTTCCCTTCCTTTTAGACTTACTAACTACATTTAGTTTCTTCATACATACTTGCTAGTGGGTGAAATTCCAGGACTGCATATTAAAATCCCACTTTATTTGAAATGTTCTATATCCCTTGAGAATTACAGTATGCTGCAAAGAAAAGGATCTGACAGTGACTGTTTAATTATTAGGCAACTGGATGAAGTTTGCTTTCGGGTTCCTTTTAATTTTTAGACTAGGAAACCCAGCCCTTTGTGAAAATAAATAAAATAGGAAGAATGGAGAAAGTGTACCCCATCGCACACACACACTCCTCTCTTTTTTTATTGAATAACCGTGAGACAGTTACAAAGTTTTTATGTTTGAGTTTCAGTCATACAATGATCGAACACCCATCCTTCCACCAGTGCACATTTTCTACCACCAGTGTCCCCAGTATCCCCTCCAATCCTAAAGCTCCCCCTGCCTCTATGGCAGACAATTTCCCCCATACTCTCTCTCTACTCTTGGGCATTATGGTTTACAGTATAGATGTTGACATACTCTTCTCTTGGTGTGTCTAGTCCACTGTCAGGTAGTGGGAGAATCTAGAGACTGCCGCCTGCAGCCTTCTCTGGAAACCGCAGAGCATTGTATCAGGCTAGTCACTGTGATTTCCCCCTTTCCCACTCCAACAGTGAGCCCTGCTCAGAGTGACTTTCATTTCAACCATCTTCTAAGCCCACTACACCATCTCCACACAGTTCTCCTCCATTTTAGAACTCCGAGTAAAACTGAAATGCCTCTTGGCCCCAGAAGGAAGTTCTCATGTAATGGCTACTCTGTGGTGCTTTAGAGGCAGGATTCTGTGCGTTTTGTCAACACATTCCTTCCAACCAACTCTTCTGTAAAAAGGACAGCCTTGCTACTTACACAAAACCTTTTTTTTTTTCTTGAGCCTTAAGCACCTCTGACCTCCAATTCGAAAATGAACTTTCATGGACAATCTGAGAACTGGAAGTTGTTTTGGGAAATGTGCTGGCTTTTTCTTGAAATCCCCCCACCCCTCCCTTTAGCTTATCTGTGTTTCTAGGCCCAATTAACGGGGATAATGAGCCAGTTAGTTTGCAGGGCTGGAGTGGGGTAGCCTCCTGGCTGCATTCCTTCTAGGTTTCAGTCGCCAAGGAGACGGTTCCCTGAGGATGTTGGAAATAGAAATAGATAAGGCATCCTGTTTCCTCTTTTCTTTCCTCTGCCTCCTTCCTTCTTGTACTGTCATAATCAGACAATGTCTGTGAGGGAAGGAAGGAACAAAATTAGATAAGAAAATGGAAGGGCTAAACCCTAAAACTCAATCAAGTCATTGCTTACAGAGACTCTGTCTTCTTTCTGTACCTCTCAGTCCAGCAGCTTCTGAAAGAAAGTCACTTGCTAAATAGCCGATGATTGAAACGTTCACAAACAAGAGAAAACAAGTCAATCTGCACTTGTGACTAATGGCATTGCAAGCTGAGCTGTTATTTGCCCTTCATATAAGGATTCTGCTTATTCCTCTCTGCTTTACTCTTCATCCAGAGATCCCAATTATATCTCTCCTTTGGTGAATGCACTTCTAAAGAATATATCTTGTGTTCACGTGCAATTTAGAGTATCTACATAACAAATATTATGCTTGTCACAACTCCAGAATTAATTCTAAATAACTAAAGGATTGCATTTAATTACGAACAACCCAGCAGAAACATTTCTTCTTATAGTAATGATGTGTAGCTTTCAAAAGTACGTGTAGGGACAAGAGAGACAGTGCAGGGTCTAAGGCATATACTTTGATGGCTCTGGTTGGATCCCAGCATCACATGCTACCATTGTTGGCCGCAGCCCTGGAAGGCCCTGAGGACTGCCCGGATAGCACTGGTGGTCCCTGATTACCACAGGGCTGGAGCAGCACCGCATCATTGGGCCTTAGCATTGGCCTAGAATAGTGAGGAAGGGTCTCTGAGCCCCCTTTCGACCCCTAGTGTAACTTTTCTAATTGAGAAAAAGATTTGGAAATCTTATAAAATCTTAGGGTATTGCAGATTTATCAAATCTTTCATGCATCCTTGTGTCAGAAGTGAATGCCTCCTCTAATGTTCACACATTCAATAGGTGAACAGAGAAGGAAAATTCAGAGAAAGAAAGGCAGGGACCACAGACAGGAGATGGACATAAAGTAGAGCTGTGCTCTGGAGAGCAAAGGGGCCGTCTCAGAGAGTCATGAGCAGGACTGTCCGGGTGAGGTCAATCAGCGGAAACTTCCTCTGTGATTCTCACATTCAGCAGTTAGTGTTTAGCTGTAAGAATTGCAGACTAAAAACACATAGCCAAGTATCCAATCAAGAATAATCCCTCTGAGGACGGGACCAAACAGTGCATGGATATTAAGTGGAATTGAACCATAGGCTAGGACCCTGGGTGCTTGAGGTAGGAGCTTCCAGCAGCTGAGTTCCTTTGCAGATAAGAACTAAACTGTCCTTAGTTAACTGAAGGGTGGACCTGGATCACTGCTTAAATTCGGATGTTGCTTCTTGGCTCCTTCGAAGTGAATGCAACCCATAAGGAAGTAAAGGGAAGTTAGCAGCGTTTTTTAGCAACTTATTGGCTCTGTGTCTAGGTCAGTTTCAGTTCATTTTCCTCTTAATCTTGGCTCACATTTTCTTGCATTTTTGTATTCTTGGTTAACTTTGGTTTGGATGCAGGACATTAAAAATTTAGCCTGATGGGTGCTGGATATCTTTATTATTCCTATAGTATTACTGATTTCTGCTGCTGTATGCAGTTAAGTCTCCTGGAAATAGTGCTATCCTTTGGGTCTTCTTTATCAGAGGAGTTATAGGAGTGCTGGAACTAGTGCTTATTATTCCACTATTAAGCCAGACCCTAATTCAAATGCCCGTAACTCATGAAAGTTTCCCCTCTGGCTGAAATAGGAATTATTCCCAACCCTGGGAGCTCCAGACACTGTTTCATTTAGTCCTTTTGGGGTCTCCTTTCATCTTTCATAGATTTCATATGAACTGTTTTGTTTTGTTTTGTTTGCTTTTTGGGTCACATCTGGTGATGCACAGGGGTTGCTCCTGGCTCTGCACTCAGGAATTACTCCTGGTAATGCTCAGGGAACAACATGAGATGCTGGGAATTGAACCCGGGTCAGCCATGTGCAAAGCAAACACCCTACCTGCTGTGCTATTCCTCCATCACCTCATATCTCATGTACTTTTGCTTATGAGCTAAATGCCCCAGAGGGATACTCTAGAGCAGCATCCTTCAATCTTTCTATACCAGCAGACCGGGTAGCAGCCCTGCATACTGCTGAGTAGACTAGTAGCAATAACCAAAGTGGTAGATGGATGGATTTCAACTTCCCTATACCTGTGGACCAATCCATGGACTGTGGATGAAGTCCACAGCTTTCTAGCTCTCTAGAGTTCCATCTGTCAATATTGTTACACTGGAACTTTGTTCCATGTGTTTTTTTTTATCATTTTTTTTCTTGTTTTTGAATCACCATGAGATACAGCTACAGACTTACAAACGTTCATGATTACATTTAAGTCATACAATGATCGAGCACCCATCCCTCCACCAGTGCCCATTCTCTACCACCAATATTCCCAGTATCTATCCAGCGACCCTCACCCCATCCTACCCCCTGCCTCTGTGGCAGGCACATTCCCTCTTAGTCTCAGTCTCTCCTTTTGGATGTTATGGTTTGCAATACAGGTACTAAGAGACCATCCTATTTGGTCCATAGTCTACTTTAAGCATGCATTTTCCATCCCAAGTGATCCCTTCAACCTTCATTGACTTAGTGAATTCTTCTCTATCCCATCAGCTGCTTCCCACCAGCATCTAAGGCTGACTTCCAAGCCGTGGAGTTCCGTGTATTCTACCCAGCCATGTTCTAGCCATTGTCTCAACTCTCACCTCAATTTAGCAACATAGTCTGCTTTATATCTTTTGGCTCCAGTGCCTGGAAGCATCTATCAATGGCAAGAAAAGAGGCAGATATGCAGCTGGTCTTATTTCTCAGGACCCACTTTCCTTCAGAGCCTCAAATGAAATATTTCTGCAATTATTATTTTGCACATTCTGTCCATTTTATGGTGTTTTGTCTTTGTTTTTAGATGTTAAGTGTGAGTCTATCTCTGTTACTCAGTGTTGACCACAAATTTAGCTTTGTAAATGGTACCATAATAGGTAAATGTTTCATCTTTGTTTTGATTTTAAGGGTGAGAATTCCTTAACAATACATGTATTTTATAAAAGAAAATTGTATGTTTCTTTTGGGATTCCACCTGGTTGTATGCAGAGCTTACTCCTGTCTCTGTGCTCAGGGATCACTCCTGTGGAAGCTCAGGGAACCATATAGGGTGTCAGGGATCTAACCTAGGTCCACTACTTACAAGGCAAGCACCTTGCCATTGTATTCTCTCTCTGGTCTTAGAATACTTGTATTTTGAGGAAGAGATTAAAAATGTTAAAATATGAGAAATGTAATAACATTAAGGTGAGAGATCCTATAGTAGGAAGAAGGAGATATGGGGAGGGTTGGTTTTAAAGAACAGATCAAATGAGAGGAAAATAAATAATGTTGAATAAAGATTGAATTGAATATTCAGTCTTCTTCCAAGTTGTCTACTTTCACTGGTACAATAATCAGGGAAATGCAGGAGAACCAGCGGGCACCTTGTTATTGAGATTCATCAAAATAGTGTATCATTCTCTTGTGTGAGCAACACATCTTCATGTATATTTGTATTGTTGCTTCTCCATCTTGCTCAGGGATACTCTGCATTTAGATTGTCTATGGCAGGAGCTAGTAGCATTACCTTGTGAGAGTCTGACAGGAATATGTGTGTGCAAAGATTCTCCCCTCACATCCAAGAGGAAAAGTTAGAGGAAAGGTTGGACTTCACAGAAGTTTGTGATGACAAGTTGATAACTCTCTAATAATTTTGGAAAATAGTTTCTAGGTAAATAAAAATAACCAGAATCTATTTTGCTTGTTTTTCCATATCCCTAATACTTTCCTATAACAGTGTCCCACTATCATGGAGCAATTGTCAGTTTAGTATGCATTTCATCATAAATTTCATAATCGACTTAATTAATTTAAGCTCATTCTTTCAGCAAGGAAATCAGAGCATCTGCCTGGTTCTGTGATTTGTTCTTTTGTTCTCACCGAATTTTTACTTCCACATCATGGTTGTTAAACATAGGCAATGGGGTTGATCTCATTTGTACAGCCTTTTGCTTCATCCACAAACACAGAGAAATGTGATGCAGATGTCACATAAAATATATAGTATTTGCTTTCTGTCTCCAACTCTGTCACACACACTCACAAAGTGAAGTAGGAAACTGACAAGGAATCTTAGGTGAAAGTCATTTCTTTAAGGACATAACACACCTTCTAGTATGGGACAAGCAAAATCAGAAGTGTCAGTACTATTTCTTTGCTGATTATCCTGAGCAGTTACTAATTTGAGATCTTGATATTGTGGAGAAATTCTTCTCTTGAAATGTCTGAGTGAATTGTACTCTCCAAATTTTACAGTATTATATATAAATGGTGAGTCAATACCAATTATTTTTAAAGATAAATAAAAAGAGAAAGAAATAAAATATTTTTTAAATGTTTCCTGGAAACATCCCAGACTACAATCTTTCTCTGTCTTCTCTCTTTCCTTAATGAAAATGTCTTTGATTATTCCTTATTTCATTATCCAGCTCCTTTACTCACAAGCACATGAATCAATTATTTTCTTTGCTTTTTGTCTTTTGGGTTTTGGGTCACACCTGGCAATGATCAGGGGTTACTCCTAGCTCTGCACTCAGGAATTACTCCTGGTGATGTTCAAGGGACCATGTGGGATGCCAGTGATCGAACTCTGGTTGGCTGCATGCAAGGCAAACACCGTACCCACTGTACTATTTCTCCAGCCCCCACAAATATTTTCTTATAAAACAGACATCTCTAAGTGTTTGACTAAGACAACTTCAGGGGTCAGAATCTATTTTTTTCCTCTCTTTTGCCCTTACAGAAACTTACCCATCAATCCTTATCAGCTGGACAAAAGAACACAGAGCAGGAAAAAAAAATGAGATTAACACAAGTTTATCAAAATAAAGGAGAGATTTCCCTGCTATACCAAATGATTATTTTTGGTGTTTTCAAAACAACTTCATGAGATTTCTTTGCAGTGTTCAGAATTTTCTCAACACAGTTAGACTTCATGTTAGGCTTCATGTCAGACGTAAAGCAATTGCTTAGTCTTTCCTTTTTCTCTCTCACCTTGTTTCCTCTTTAGCACATGAGCAGATGTGTGTGGCATGTTCTATGGGAGATGGTGGGAACCAAGACAGCTGCTGGAGCCACTGCAGAGAATGGCTGGATGCAGGTGCACAAGCTGCCTGGATTTGACAGGCTTTAAGGCTCGCATTATGTCTAATGATACCCAATAACCCTTCCAATATGGTCCTTAAAAACAAGAGGAGCAACACAGTGACACATTTAGGGTATACAACTCTATTACAATCATCTAGATCCCCATGGGAAAGAACCTGTATATATAATGTTTTGATCTTCACAGCCACAATTGTAGTGACTGAAAATTAAATTATGTACCTGACATTATATTTTTCTTATCTGCATTTTTTGCCTTTTTTGCTTATACTAAATAAGTATACAAAAAAGATTGGAAGTCTTAACTTTATGTAGCAGTTTCTTGGCAGAGACTTATAGGGATTAGTAGTAATTATGAGATATTATTCCTCTGATGGAATGTTAGTCTAGAATTTTGAGCAGTGACATGTGAGTATACCTCTGATTTGGAGATTCTATCCTTCAGTGTCTGATAACCAGAAATTAGTTCCTCTCCACCACTAACTAGACCAGAGATGAGTCACTTAATTTTTCTCAATCTCTATTCTCAGCTGTACTTTAATTTTAGCCCCTGCCTGGCAGTATTACATGGTGGATTTGAAAATAAAATGGTAAGAATGCACATGAAAAGTTTGGAAATGGTTACTAGAGGCACAAGGGCTAAAACATACCTCTCTTTCTTCCCAAGTTCTCATGTATGAAGAAAAGAATCACTAACCTATGAGGGTTCAAAATACTATTTTTTGAGGCAGAGACATTGCAAACGAAATTCAGCATTGGGGAAAACTCTAGATGGGATATGTTACATAGATACGAGAACCAACTTGAGTCACGTGCTTCCCAGTCCAAATGAAAGCCCGTGTTTGCAGAAAGCAGAGTCCACTAGGTAGCTGCCCTCCCTCTGACAGCAAGTTCAAGGATTGCTTCTAGAGAGCAGGAGGAGTCTGAGAGTGCAACAGGAGCCTCTGAGAGGAGCCAGCCAGTGACCTGTGATCTCATCAAGCAGGCCCACTGGTGGGAACCAAGAGGCCACCAAGCACACAAGCACCTCCTGTCCTGGTGGGAGGATCAGGTAAATATGAACATTTGCTATGTGATAATGTAAATTATTCCCACCCTTCTCTCTCTCTGTCTCTCTCTCTCTTTCTCTCTCTCCTCACCATAATTTAAACAAATATCTTTAAATAAAACTATTTTATTTCAGTATAAGCATCCTCTTGCTTTCATCCAACCATAGAAGTGAAGCATCAAACAAATAAAAGTCTGTGTCTAAAAAATCTGAGGGAAGTTTAACATATCCTTATTTTACAAGAAGAAGGAAGACTAGTGATGTTATGTTAAAGATGTGATGTCATACACCCGTATCCAATGATAATGCTCTGAAAACAGGACTCTCACCTGGGAGGTTAGGACTTTGAGTGGGTGGATGTGTGTATGGGGAGCCTTCGTTCTCTACAGAGCAGGCTAAAACCAAGGGATACAAGGAAAAGCAGGTGGTGTTCTCTCAAAAGAGGAGTGGGAAACAAAATGGATATGGAAGAGATACAAAACTTAACTTTTTGTTTTCTTTTGTTTTGGGGTCAATACCCAGAAATTTTCTGTGCTAACTCCTTGCTTTGTGCTCAGGGATCACTCTTGCTGGTGTTTGTTTGCCTGGAATAGAACCAGGTTTTTCTGTGTGCAAGGCAAGCACCTTGCCTGCTATACTCTTAGGCCCCCAGATATCATTTCGTTCAATGACATTATTATTAGTAAATCAACAGTTGTGTAAACAATATTAAATTATTAGCATGATCCTGATTGGGCATAAAGGTAATAGAAATGACTTCTCCTTGCCCTTTAAAGACTTCTTTTGTGTCTCTGGTATTTTCCTCCAGTCCTTATTCAGGAAACAGCGTGGTGATATTAGGGAACCACATTTTATGATGCTGTCTGTTGCAACTTTGCTTTTTTATTGGTGGGAGGGGGAGTCACACCCAGCGATGCTCAGGGGTTACTTCTGGCTCTGCTGCACTCAGAAATTACTACTGGCAGTGCTTGGGGAATGATATGGGATGCTGGGGATTGAACTCATATCAGCTGCATGCAAGGTAAACACCCTCCCACCTGTACTATTACTCTGGCCCCTCTGTTGCAAGTGTGGTTCCAAATAAGCTGTTTTATTTTTCTTCACATGGATCAACAGAGTTACATGAATAGGCTTAGTTGATGGTTGGCCTGCTCTGGATAATCCAAAATGACTTATACTTTTTATCTTGTTGGAGAGATGTCAGGAGGTTAGGGTTTAACTTGGTCCCTTTCCCATTTAGCCTAGGAGTTTTGTCGTGTATTCTTTCATGGTGGTACAGAACTTCCAATAATATGGGTATCCCGATTACGGAGGCATGAAAGGAATTCTTGATAATTCATGGAAGTGAAGATATCATACCCATCACATTCAGTGGAATGTGATCAAGAAGAGAGCCCTGATTGGGGATGATGTTGGCTTGACGTCCTAAAAACACCAACATTCCGGTGAATGTTTCTAAGGAGGAGGAGGAAGAGGAGGACCATGGCATGGATGCTCATGACTGGATAGTGGTACAGTAGCACGAAGGAGCTCCTGGTGCCCAAGCAGCCCTGGGAGCCAAGTCTTGACGAGGATCAGTGCCAGCAGCTCAGACTCTGAAGAAATGGACTATGATCTAGAACTGAAAAAGATTTCCATTCTGTCCCCAAATAAAAGCATGAAAATAACTATGTAGACTGATGAAATGAAATTTCAGTTGAAAAGTATTAGGAGCTCCATGAGAGCAGCTACCCTTTCTATAAGCAATAGCAAACACTGAATTGGAAACAAATTAGTATTTTTGTGATTGTTCCACTAAATGTTGGATGTGAGATGCAAGATGTCTTATAACCTTGATTTGTCCAAGGATGTCATATTCACTTATTCTGTTGGTATTGAATAATAGTTATGGCCAAAGCAGATTAAAGAGGGAAAGGAACAAGACTTATTTCACTTATTTCATGAGAAGAATACCATATATTTGAAGCACTTACCCTAGCTGTGATTATTTAGCCCTATTGTAAAAAGTAGTGAATAATACAACTTTACAGAAAATTCAGTGAAGGGATTTGTGTGAAGAGACCTAGGACAATGCTTGGTATATTAATAGTCACTCAGTAAATTGTTGTTGGGTTCCTTTAAATTTATCTTTTGACTCCAAATTCTCTTTGTTATAAGACTAAAGTCTTCTTCTATAATTTTTATTATCACTGTCACTGTCCTCCGGTTGTTCATCGATTTGATCGAGCGGGCCCAGTAACATCTCCACTGTGACACTTGTAACTGCATTTGGCATATCGAATACGTCACGGGCAGCTTGCCAGGCTTTGCCGTGTAGGCGAGATACTCTCAGTAGCTTTTGGGCTCTCCGAGAGGGGCGGAGGAATTGAACTCGGGTCAGCCATGTTGGTCACTCGCAAGGCAAACGCTCTACCCGCTGTACTATTGCTCCAGCCCAATTTTTTATTATAGTTAATATAATGTGTTTACAATTGTGTTGACATTTATCGTCTTGGTGTCCAATTATTTTGACTCACCAAAGTGCTCCAAGATTTCCAACTATGCCACAGTGATACATCTATACACCTCTTCCCGCTGTAATCTGGATTTGGCAGATTTTTGTTTGTTTGTTTGAAGTGAAGTATTTATTTAAGGAAAGGGGAAAGTAGTAAAGACACACAGGGAGAGGGGTACCAGGGAGAATGCCCTGTTATAATAAGAGATGATTACACATGCGGAAGTTGGTCTCCGCTAGTTATCACCCTGTCTGGCATTTTAGGAAATCCAAAGCTAACTCATGAATGCTAGCTACTGCTTCTTGGTCCCAGAGATGCTGTTGTGTGTTACAGCAGATAATATCAATCTATGTCATGTAAAAATAACTTTTAATTAAAGAATAGTCTCATTAAAATTAATGCAGCATCCTTGGCTGGGTTGCAGTTCTCTTCCAGTCTGTGATTTGTCGGTCTTTGTCCTTACCACAAACTTGACTCAGGGCTGTGTCTGACTCAGCCATTCACCATCTTTGGAAAACATTAGAAAGTCCAGTTGAAATTTCAACAGCTTCTCTGTGTAGAGATATCACTGGTGACATCTGAGGGTCCCAGACTCAGAAATTCGTTGGTACTGGGTTCAATGCAAAGAGGTTGCTCTACACTTAAATAGTCTCCTCCTTTAGAACTATACCATGACCTTTATATTTCTGTGATTGCAGTAAACTGACATGGATGGAAATGACTCCCATGGTTCTAACATCATAGAAAGAAAGAAAGTGGCCTGGGTAACACTCAGTACCAAACTCTGGGAACCCTTATTAAATACTCAATTTGATCTATGGGTTTGGATTTAGTTTATAAATTACTAAGTGCTACTGCTGGAAAATATATAGTGGGGATGCTATTTATGAATAATGAGTCTTATTATGTAGCACTGTCCTCTCACTGTTCATCGATTTGCTCGAGTGGGCCCAATAACATTATGAGACTTGTTGTTACTGTGTTTGGCATAACGAATTAGTCACAGGTAGCTTGCCAGGCTTTCCTGTGAGGGTGAGATACTCTTTGTAGCTTGCTGGGCTCTTCGAGAGGGGCGGAGCAATCGAACTCAGGTTGCACTGGTCTGTCTCGGGCAAGGCAAACGCCCTACCGGCTGTGCTATCACTTGGGCTGAAGCAACAGCACAGCGGGTAGGGCGTTTGCCTTGCACATGACGGACCCGTCCGACCTGGGTTTGATTCCTCCAACCCTCTCAGAGAGCCTGGCAAGCTACTGAGAGTATCTCACCCACGCAGCAAAGCTTGGCCAGCTACCGATGATGTATTTGGTATGCCAAAAACAGTAACAAGTCTCACAGTGGAGACGTTACTGGACCCACTGGAGCAAATGATGAACAACAGGAGGACAGTGGCAGAGTCTTATTATACTACATGACTTAACCATGTCATGTAGTATAATACATGGTTAAAACATGGTATTAGTCATGTTTAGTATTTTGCATAAGTGTCATGATTCATGCTATCACTTTTTTTTTTTTTATGGGTGGGGGTAATGAGGCCAGAAATCAAACCTCAGGCTTCATATCTGGGACACATGTATTCTACTACTAAGCTGAATCACCCATACCTTTTATTTCAGTCATCTTGAATAAAAAATATCTTTTAAGGCTTTATATTTATTTTTTTTGCATGTGTTTTGTTTTTAGTCGTTCTCAAGGATCACTCCTGGCAGGGCTTGAGAGACCTTTTGAAGTGCTTGGGATTGAACCCTGGTCGCTGTTAAGTGCTCTACCCGCTGTATTATCTCTTTCTCTGGCCACTGATTTTTATAAAATATTCATAGCTTTAGTCTCATTGTCTCTTAAGATACTTGTGTTTTCACTTCTTTAAACTATCTCATGTTGCAATACTGAAAAAATAATGGGATGTGGCTTTGCAAATCTGTTCTAAACAGCAGGCCAGCTGGGAGCGCTTGCATAGAAGGGCAGCTCTGATGCGAGAAATAGAAACCTCCCTCATCACTAATGACCCCAGAATTTCAGTAAATTCAATGAAAAAAATGCATTTTCAATTGCAGATATCAAACATCTAATTATTTAGTGAAGATAGTTAAAATATTTGGAAACCTGAAAGTTATAAAACAATAATTTTCAGAATTGATGGTAATATCAGATAAAAATAGATCATTAGCCCATTAGTATGTGGCTATATTATTTTCCTTAAATTTATGCATTAAATTCAATTTCTAGTGAAAAAATCCAGATTTTATTCTACTTCAAGAAATAATTTGTATCACTACAAACTCAGTTGTGATGTGTTGATTCTAGTAAACTATATATACAATAAGATCTTTATTCTCTTTTTTTGTTTGTTTGTTTTGGGCCACATCCAGTGCTATTCAGGACTTTCTCCTTTCTCAGCACTCAAGGATCACTCCTTGTGGCTTCCAGGGGACCATATGTAGTGCCAGGAATAGAACCCAGATCAGCCACATGTAAGGGAAGCACTCTACCTTCTATACAACCTCTCCAGATTTGATCTTTTATTCTTTTACACCGAAATATTCATTGGATAATATTTGTGAAGTGTTCTGAATTACTTTAAAATATACAAATTGTTCTTATGTTTCATATAGGTTAGCTTATCTTAATAAGATGTTCTAATTAAGTCTTACAGAAAGCACAAAACAGCACAATTTTTGAATTTATGTTGACTAATTAACTGAAAAGTCTACTATCCTTTAATGTTATCAACGTTTCCACTGTTTATTTTTTAATTTTCTGAGTAAATTTTATACAAATTTTATATGTTAAAAGAAAAACAGTTGTGCTAAAGCTATTAAAGTAAGCCAGTAAAGAATTAGCTGAGAAAAATCTGCGGTGTTTTATGGATGAGATGGCATATAGAATATTGTACATCACATTATCATAACTCACAGACTTCTTACTTTCTTAATGAGTGACAATAGCAAATCTGGAAAACATCTGCCTTGAAAAATAACATTAACTGCTCTCGGCTTAAAAAATGTTGCTTGGCTATATGGTATAGCAGCCATGCGTATCATATTGTGGTATGAACTGTCTTGGTTGCAAGAAATTAATATTCTCATGTTTGATTTCCAATTGTCTAGAACTGAATCCCTACATAATTCAAGTCATCATAAATCACAGCTGGAATAAAGATTATGATTTACTATTTGTAAATCTTCAACTGTTAATTCCCAACAATCATTATGACTTGGGTGAGGAAAATTTAGCAAATGATTACATGATTTTGTACCATCTAAACAGAAAACTCTAAAAATAACCTTTCATTTATATAGCTAACCATTTCCGCTGTTAAGCATGCTTTAAATTGCTTGAATAAAATATATTCCTTAAATCTAACTGTCACCACAAGAGCAGCTGTTGATTGAATAAATTTATAAATTTATTAATATTTCCATCTATGTTTCTATATTTCTATAATGGATAAGAGAATTCTTCCTTTCTCTCATCATCAATTGGTGTTTGGAAGAAAGAATGAATAGAAATTATTTCAGTATAACTGTGCACTCTTTAATTTTCCAAGTTGTTGAATAATTCTGAAAATTGAAAGTTTCATTTATTTACTTTTACTTCTTAAAATGTGAGGCAATATTGTGGCAAATAAACTAGTTCTGCACTTAAAAGTCATATTATGATTTACTGATATTACATTTTTTATTCCTAAATTGTTGCAAAACTCTGGAGTTTGGCAAAATGCTAATTCTTTACAGGCCTGAAAGATATAATTCAGTCATGGAAAGTAATTTGTTTCCAAACTCTCTCAGATGGTTATTATCTTGAGTGTGTGTGTGTGTGTGTGTATGTGTATGTGTGCTTTAAAGTAGTGATGCAATATTACTACAAAGTGTGAAAATTTTCATTTAAGAGTGATTTTTTTCCAAGACATTATCTAATAGAACAGCTGGCATTTTAATTCAAATTGTCCCTGAACCATAGAAAAGTTTTCAGTTCTCATAGATTTTTGACTTGCCTTTGTTCTAAACAGAGTAGGATTTGATTTACTTACATTAACTACTTAGACGTCTATGTCACATTTGATAAAATAATTCACTATAAAAATAAAGACAAAAGTTTTTCATGCATTAACTAAGTTTTAAACCATACAATTCATTTAGCCTGAAACATTTAAAAATATTCAATATCAGGAATATATTTACTTATTTTTATTGTATTTACATTGTTTTTGTTTTTATTTTATTTTTATTGAATCACCATGAGATCCACAGTTACAAAGTTGTTCATGATTGGGTTTCAGTCATACAATGTTCTAACACCTGTCCCTTTGCCATTGTACATTTTCCATCACCAGTATCCCCAGTTTCTCTCTCATCCCTACCCCCCACCCTACAGTATGCCTCTATGGCAGGCACTTTTCTTCTCTCTCTCTCTCTCTCTCTCACTCTCACTCGCTCTCTCTCATTCTCTCACTCTTTTTGGGCATTATGACTTCCAATACAGATATTGAAGGGTTATCACACATATCTCTACCAAATTTCAGCACTCA
>JAOXYA010000041.1:40202941-40214055 GCA_028565675.1 Sorex palustris | reverse complement strand
CAACACCCTTTATTTGGTGCTCCCTTCTCTATCTGAGCTCCCTTTTCCCCTGGCATGTGTGGCTGGCCTCCAAGCCATGGAGCAAACCTCCTGGTACTAATCCCGGCCACCCTTGGGTGTTAGTCTCCTATTTTGTTACTTTTGTTTGGTTTTAAACGGAAGAGGCAAGAGAGACATTTTTCTCTGGAAGATGACTGCAATCAGGCTTCACGGTGACACCTGAGGCCACACAGTGCCAGGAGCAGCTGGTCCCAGCCGGCACCCGCCTTCGTACCGGCCTGGGGCAGGGGCCACGGGGCCTGGCTGGCTCCCCCCACACCTAGAGGCTGTTCCCCAGCCCACCCTGACCGTGTTCGCGACGGTTCCCCTCCCAACAGTCATGTTCTTTCCCCCTCCTGCTCCTCTAAGCGAAATCCTTTAAAATGAAACCATCTTGCCTCACTTTGAAGCCAGACAATAGGAGCCAGAATCAATGCAACAAATCCTCACTGCGCAGCACAAGGGCTCTGGCAGAGGGTGCGGCCCCTGGAGCCCCTCGCCAGCTGCCGGCTATCGGCCCACGCGGCTCTGTCCACGGAAACACGCACACCGGGCCCAGAGCTGACCCTCACTGTGCTGGCCCCGCTGTGTTGGACAGGGAACTCGCTGCACCCGTGACGTCCAGATCCCCAGAGCGTGGCCGAGGGCAGCATCGGGGGTGAGCAGGGCTCCAGTGAGCCCCAGGCTGGGGGAGAGAGGCCATGAGCAGACCTGCAATGCCCTTCGCCCACGTGGAAGACCCTGGCCGCTAACAACGACAGTTCACCTGGTTACACGACACTTCTGTCCAGCCCTGGGATGAGAGCCTCTTCTGGATCTGCCACGCCCTGTCCACGGCGGAGCAGGGGTGGGGGGTGGCCACAGGGTCTCCCCGTCCTGCCGGCCGCCACCGAGGGAGCCTGAGTAGAAGGTCGTGGTAACATTGTCACCAAGGGGACAAGGAAGCAACTTTGTAGGGGGAGATTGGGCCCAGGAGCCACGGGGCCACCACCTCTGGCCTTAGGGGCGTGTGCAGCTTCCAGACCCTTCCAGAACGTGTGTGGCCCAGAGGAGCACCAGGGGATAGAGCTGAGGCAGGGATGCGGCGGCAGCAGCGGAGCCCCCGGGACGCTGAGGCGGGGCTGGTGGGTCTCCATCATCCCCGCAGAAAGAGGCCTTGTGGCCAGGCACTCTCCTCCCTCACATGCCAACTTCTTCCTTGCTTTCCGGATTTCTTCAGGGCTCAGTCTTTCATGAATCCCCAAGCCCCTGCCCTCAGCCCCAGGGATAAACAGGGTTTATTCCAGCCTTTCTCCACGGCTTTCCCGGAGTCCACTGCACTGCACCCAATCCCACCCATCCCCTGGCCCCAGGCCGGAGGGTCCCCGGCTCTTTCCATGGTGCGGACAGACGCAGACGGGCTCTGACCTGAACACCCATTCCCAACACCCCTGCCGGGGCACGGCCGGCACCGAGGCCTCTCACAAGACAGCCCGGCTGACCCCTGTAAACTGCCCCACACAGGTGGCGGCCAAACCTTTCCTTGGGGACACACACACACACCGGGAAAGAGAGCCGGAAGCTCAGCGAGAGGCTGGATGGAGACACAGCATGCAGAAACAACACACGGTTAGGATGGACGAGACGTCGAGCAGGCTCGGGACCCATCTTGAGGTGCCCGGCACGCGGAAGTGGCAGTAGCTTCAGGGTGTTTGGGGACACGCTCAAGGCTTCAGGCTCCGCTCGTTCCTTAATAACGTCCAAGTTTTCTGTTCGGAACCTTCCTGCCCCAGCCAGGGTCCCTGGGGGAGGGCGCTTGTCCTGAGATTGATTTTGAAGCCACCAGCCTGCACCCGTGCAAGTGTGTAAGCGTGTGGGGCTTTGCTCTGGGCCAAAGGCTGCAGCTGAGGGCAAACCAGCAGCTTATTGAAGTTGCTCTGAATGTCCATTTCAGAGAAAGATGCTTGCCCCAACGGCGATGCGTGGACAGAACCAGGACAGTTTCCCCAAGCCCCGGGCGTGGATTGAAGCTCAGGCCCCGGCCAGGCGGCAGAAGCACCAGGGCAGAGACAAGACCCACATCTGCTCCAGGCAGGGGGAGGGGAGACTTTGACAGCGGGGTGCTCGGCCTTACGGACACGCTGGCGCTTCCATGCCCATCCTTGAGCTGGAGAACTCAGTGGGCGAGGTGGGGTGCCCGTCGCGTGTGGGAGGAGGATGCAATTTCCACAGATGACCAGAATCCTGGAGACCAAAGGCGATGGCGTGAGTCGTCCCAAGAGGATAGAGAGCAGCAGGACCACCGCGGCCATAAGCCACGAGGCGTGGACGGCTGGGCCGCAGGAGGGGTCGGGGCTTCAGCACAGAGCAGACCCAGTGGGAGATGGTGGGTGGCACCCAGCGCTTGGACGGCTCCGGGAGGGTGGGAGGCCCAGCCAGCCCTCACTCTCACCCCCACCCCAGGAGCCTCCTAGCTGATTTGACTCCTAGTTGGGGCCATACCCGGCGGGGGTTCAGGTGATGGCATATGGGGGTCTCTCGAGGACCGGGGGCGGGGGCTGGGAATTGCTTTCAGGGCTGACCCCACCAGGAAGTCAGGGCCCAGCTGAGATCCCCAGAGGGCTGCGTCCCTTCTGGGGGGCTGGGTAGGTGCAGGCTTGCCACGGGCCCGTGCCTCAATCTCCCCTTCCCTGGCCAGGGGGAATTTAGGGGGTTCACAGCTGAGCTCTTACCCCTCAGCCCGGCCACTGAGCCTGCTCACAGGCTTGATTGAAAAAGTGCTTTAGATTTTTCCATAAACCTGGGGTTGTGTTAGATAATTAGGGAGCTATAGAGATGTACTCTTTCTCCCTATTATCTTTTACCCGGAGACAGGCTATAAACACTGGGCTGATGCTTTAAAAGTTTAAGGATCTGGGCCAGGAGTTAGACTAATCTTCTGTAAGCAAACACATATGCATATTGATAAGTAAACACATCACTATGTCGTGGGCTCTAAATTTTATTTACTGGCGTAGTCACATCCCCATAAAGCACGTCGGGGCTAAACAAATGGTGTCGGTAAGGATACACTATAAATGTTCAGTCGTGGTACATTGAATGAAGTACATCGGCACAATATAGTCTAGATTTAGCAGGTACGTGAATGCAACTGCACACCTCCGGGCATGCATGATAATTCATACACACATAGTTACATGCACAAAGATAGCCAGAGGGACAAAGATAAAAACCTATAGCCCTTCGTTAATGAGTCACCCTTCTAAATAAATGTCTTCATTCTTTTGTGTGTTGCAAAGAACATTTACATACGATAATGTTCGATTTACACATGTGTGCATTTATGGATACATGCACGTGCATATGGGCTTATATTTCTGAGTCACTCTCATAACTGCACTTGGCAGTAAGTGGAAGGTGCTGTTTGCCTGTTCTAAAGGTTAGGCTAATGGGAGAAAAAGAAAATATAGAAGAACCAACAGAATATGTTCAATTTTTCATAAAAGAAAAAAAATCAATGAATCAATGCAGATATGTGGGTCTCGGCTGTTTCAAAAGATCTGTGAGACTGGACGTCCGCGATTCTGGGGCTGTCGGCAGCTCTCAGAGACCCCTCTCGCTTCAACTTAATTGTTGATGTTTTGCACTTTTTACATTTTTATCATATGCCAAGGGTCACAGTTGCGGTAGGAAATCTGTTGGAAAGGGGTTGATCTCCAGGTAAGCTGCTCTCTCAGAAAGAGCCAGAATTTCCCCGGGGACTGCCTGTGCCTGGCCACAGTAACTGGACCACAGAAGGCCTGGCCACAGAATTTTTGGCCACAGAAGGCCTGGCCCGGGAGGGCGTGGGAGGGATTGTGTGCCAGCTGTGGCCAGACCCTCTCTGCACTCTGCCACCTCTCCACCATACTCAATTCTGATCACGGCCATACCCAGTTACCAGATGTAGTGGCCTAAAGCCACGTGAGCTACTGTCTGAACATTTCGCAGGGAAGAGGTTTTGGTGGCTGGAGAGACATACAGGAGTTAAAGTTCACCTTGCACACACCTGACTAGGTTCGATCCGGGCACCCCATGCGGTCCCCTAGCCCCCAGGAGTGACCCCTAAATGTGTTGCGCTCCGCGGTCCTCTCAGGGGAACCCTCTGCCCCCGGCACCCCACACTCTTACTATGCAGTCGCGGGGGAAACGGAAGCTCTCAGCCTGGAGGTGGGTGACCGGGTCACATGCTGGCCTGCAAGGACGGCAGGGGGACATGGTGGTCTCTGACAGACAGGAGACGCAGCTGGGGATGGGAACGTGCTGCCTCGCGCCCTCCAGGAACCCGAGGGACAGTGCTCAATGGGGCCAGTGCTTCCCGCATCCCTTTCAAAGTTGGGTGGAATCTCCTGTCCCCACTTTAGACAGGAGAACAGTACGGTGACGCTCAGCACGTGTTCAGTCTCCCATCACTGGGAGCGAGCATCGGAGTCATTTTATAACCTGTGGGGATTAAAGGCAGCGCCCACACTCCGGGGTCCACCAGATAGTAGGAGGGGGCGGCAGGCGGGCAAGAAGAGGCCGGGAAAAGTCCTTAGACTCAGGCCCTCCCCTCTGCATGATCGCGAATGGCCGACGGGCTTGCAAGCCCTCGGTAGGAATTCATCCGTGTGGCTCTAAATGCATATTGGAGAGCAGACGCTACGGGAGAGGCAGAGGCTCTTGATCCCCTAATGAACGAAGCTGCATTATCACCTTATAATTACCTGCAAGCTGTATCCTATCAACACCCTGCTAATTCACACGGTTCTGTCATGAAATGTTAATACTAGCTGGAAGAAAATATGAACAAGTCACCCTTCCGTCAAAATAAAGGCCCAAGTCTTGAACTCAGCTCATGTTCTGGTCCCCCCCCCCCCACGTCAACCCCCAAGGTGCAAGGACAGTGGCCTGCGGTGCAGCGCTCGCTGGCTGGGGTCATCACGGAGCCTGTGTGAAAGCCCCCGGCCATGTGTCCAAAGAATCAGGAAGACAGTGCCTGCCTCACCCAGAGACAGAGGAGTTGGCGCAGGGGAGGAGGGAGAGGAGGAAGAGGAGGAAGAGGAAGAGGAAGGAGGAGGACAAAGGAGGATGAGAAGCAGACTGGCCGAGTCCAGGGGGTCACTTCCACCCCCAGAATCCACTTGACCCTCCACGCCCCCCTCACTTCCCGGCCAGCCAGGCAGCCACGTGCTTCAGACCTGAGAAGATTCATTTCTATTTGTTTTTAATTCCTTCCTGAAATATCCCCCCTCTCCCCGCACGTTGTTGGGATTGCCGCGTGAAATTACCCGGAGGTGTTACCAGGCTGCTCGGTGTGTGTTGGATGGGCTTGTTAAAGCAGTGACAATACAAATCACCATAGCAACACAAACAAGGAGTTATGGTCCATTTCCAACTCTCAAGGCTAAAAATATTTACGTCTGTTGAGAGCTCAGCCATGAGGCAATGGGGGCATTCAGCTGCGGAGTAACCAGGGCCATGACCCACCCCTGCGACGTGCGGCCTTGCGGGGTCTGTGCCAAGGAGAAGTGGCCGGCGCTGGTCACTCTGTGTTCAGAGGAGCGCTCGAGCCAGGCGTGAGCCCGCCTGCTCTCATATATCCACAGGCACCCCCTGGCCGGCAGTGACCCCCGCCCTTGGCCGTGTCCTTGAGCATGGCCAGGAAGGAGGAGTCTCTTCCCTGGCAGCAAATGCCTGCTGGGGGTAGCAGGGAATCCTGACGAGGGGGGCTAGCGAAGGGTTCAACACCAGGGTCCAGGGTGCTGGGCCTCGGTCACCAGCACCCACAGCCCGCGGGTGGGTCCCCCAGGACACAGGTGTATGTTGCTGAGCCCGTGGCGGCACCATCCTCGGGCCTGTGAGAGGCCACAGGCAGGGAGGCTCGGATCTGGCCTCTGGGGTATGGGGGAGGGGCTGGAACCAGGAGGAACCCCTGAGCATCGCCGGGTGTGACTCAGCAACCAAAAAAATTAATAAAGAAAAGAAAAAGAAAAAAATGAATGCATTAATTTTATAGCTATGTATTTTGTTGTAGAACAAGGTCTTCTTGATCAAAATTCTCAAACGCCTCCTCCAAGTCCTTTCTCAGTACAAGCTTTTAATAAAGGGGCAAGTTGCAGTGCCCAGGGATTTGATTATGGACTCGGAAATAATAAAGGTATGTGTCTAAAAGTGAGATTTAACTTACTTTTGACTTTTATTACCAATATTCTATTTTTTTCCTATGATCTCAGAAAATGTTTTTCTAGGAAACTAACGTTCAAAATATTTATAAATATTAACAATCAACATGTTTTGGGGCATTATTGTTTTTCCCAGTTCTAATTTATAGGCATTTTTTCATGCTGGTTTCTTTTTAAAGACACTCATAATTCTCCTTAACACATTCTTACAGATTCTTTATCACTATTTCTAGTAATCAGATTTCTTTATTACTGTTTCTAGTAAATTAATATTTTTATCATCCACTTATTAATATTTATTTTAATAAGCAACAAATAATTTTTGAAATGATTGTTGAAGAGATTAAGTAATATTATACATAAGTTTTATTAAATGTGTAGTTTTAATATTATATATAAGTTTTATTAAATGTGTAGTTTTATGTGTGTAATCACAAAAATCATAATTTAGAATTTTATGAAATGTGATTGAGTTTGGCATGTTCAATTAAACTTAGCTACAGAGAAATCCTTACCCACATTGTCATAAAATACACATAGTTATGGTGCCAAAGATAGACTAAGGTTGGTAAGGCTCTTGCCTTGCATGGCTGACCTGGGTTCTACCCCTGCACCCCTATATGGCCCTCTGAGCACTGCTGAATATGGCCCAAAATTCAAAAGATACTGCATACCGATATACATAGTTGTTTTGGGCTGCATCATTGGAAAACACAGCATTATAGACAGGCTTTTAAAAGAGTTTATATCTAATTTTTTATCCAAACTTACTTTCTTTGTATATTCAAACACATTCATGTTCTTTTCTATGTACCTGAGCCTGATCCTTCAAAATCAGTCATATATCAGCAGTAACGTATGGTTGGATGATCAATGTGAGGAACAAGATAGCCTAATAAAAGTAATTTTACTTTAACCCATTGTCTTAGCGATTTCCCAGGATTTTATTTTATGGTTCATATCCAGCATTTTCATACTTGATTTGTGGAACAAGTGAAATAATGAGATAGTCACAATGCAAAATTATATCGCTGCATAGAAAATATCCAATTTAAAATAAAACTACTTTCTATATATTTGTTGCTTGTACTTAAATGGAGGAAATCTATCCTTAAGATTTCTTTTTGTCCTACTCAGTTGTGGTTGCCTGTTCTATAGGCTTAAGTATTATCTGCTTGCACATTACTAGTAGCTCAGATTTCAGTTAAGTGACAGCTTAAGTGAGGTAGACTCATTCTAAGGTAAATGCTTGATGATGTTTCACTCATATCCCTTCTTTGTCAGTCCTTAAAACTTTAGTGTATATTTAACCCACTACACTTCTGTAATCTATTTTTAGTCATGCTCATTAATTCGAATTGTTTGCTTCAGTCTCTAAAATGTCTATAAATTGTGCATGTGGCTATCACGGTGACTTACTGAAACACTGCAAGAATAAAAACTAGCTTTCAAGAGCTACAAATGTTGCTGAGGACATTAATTATTAAAAAATAATAAAATCTTACATTTTAAATGTGTGGTTTTGCTAATATTGTTAAAAATAGGATTCAGTTGTTTGTAGGCTGTTTAGAGTAAGGAAATTATGTGAAGTTTATATACCTGATCTTATAATCTTTAATAGTAGTTCCTTTTTTTCAGCTCTTTATACTGGCCACCATAAGAAATTGGAATTTTTTTTGACAATTTTGTGATTGTTTTGTTTTGTTTACATATAATTTTAAGCAGTGTGATTTACAAAACTGCTACTGGTTTGGTTTCATAAATAAAAATTAAGCAACCACCTTTCACTAGCTTGCCCACCTTCTTCCACCCTTTTCTGTGTCTTCCCCCAGCCCTCTATAGATTGTTTTTTAAAAGAAAGTTTTTCACTAGTGAATCCTGCAAAATTTCACTCTCCTAAAATACTCCCTCTAATCTTTACCTTTAGTATTTTAAAAGTAAAGTCTGTGCATTTTGTGTACAGGGAATCTCTGCATATAATTTTTTTCTATTTGATGCTTCTTTGGAAGTTTTTAATTTGGGAATGGCTGGAAAATTACTGTTTTTCAGTTTTGCATCAATTAGTCAAGATAGTTTTTTCTTTTATCTTCTTTATCACTATTTTAATTGTTTAAAATACATGTCTTATAAATAAATTAGTTAAATATGTTGTTTCACATTTTCAAGGGTTTTTTTTATTGAAGTCCTTTATATTTGATTTTAAAGACGATTCCCAAAAAATTTTGTTTTTTGCCACGCCAGGAGGTATTCAGGGCTTACTCCTGGCTCTTTGCTCAGGGATGACTCCTGGTGGAGCTTCAGGGGCCATATGGGGTGCTAGGGATTGAACCGGGGTTAGCTGTGTGCAAGGCAAATACCGTACCCACTGTACTCTCTCCAGACTCCAAAATTTATTTTTGAGATTAATTTTCAGTTCGGATAGCTTATATTTCTTCTTGCACGTTTTATAGATTTTTAGTAATTATCCAAGTAAGATTATATGCTTTAAGTAATATTAATATATTATTATGTTAATAACATATACTTTATATCTTATAGTTATACATTTTTAAAAAATCTATATTCATATTACTTGCTTATTTTCTGTATAAAGTATACTTCACATGAAACAGTGATTTAGTCATTATAGATGTCATCACTACTTAGTTCTCCATTTATTCTTGTATGATATTGAAGCAGGTTATTAGATTCTCCATAGACTCTGGATTCTCTATGCTTCCACTAGATGTTGTATATGAATCTGAATGGATTTGTTTAGGTAGGTGGTCGTGTTAAGACTTTGGTCGGGTGCTTCCATGTGAAAACACACTGAAAAAATTGGTCCCTGATTTGAGAATAACCATTATCAAACTTGATGCATTTTCTAATGGGCATAGTTTAATTTAGAGTTTGACTTGATCACAATGTCATAAAGCACCATTGACTTTGCCATTTTGGATGTTAAGAAATAACAAGTTGTAGTCTTGACTGTTTTGCCCACTGCAGGTGACCAACTGAGTGCCATATTGAATTCCATTCAATCACGGCCCAATCTCCCAGCTCCTTCCATCTTTGATCAAGCTGCAAAACCTCCCTCTTCCCTAGTCCACAGCCCATTTGTGTTCGGACAGCCCCTTTCCTTCCAGCAGCCTCAGCTTCAGAGTAAGTCTGTCAGCCTTACCTGCCTCATCAAGCAATTTCTGAAGCTTTGTTCTGAGTTGTTCATCAGTTACTAAATATTTACCAACTCACTTCATTGGTTTTATTCAGTGTCAGATGTGAAGCCCTTCCCACGTTTTTAAGCCATTTAAACTATTCTGAGCTAAGACTTTATGCAGCTTTAGACATTTGCGTTTAATCATACATTTTATGACTACTACGCTTTATTTTAATTCTAAAGAAATACGTACTAGAAACATGTTGTACAGTCCTTAACTTAAAAAATTAAATATGTAAAACTATGCTAAGCATCAGTTACAGGTTTTTTTTTGTTTGTTTGTTTTGCATTTTATTACTTAGATATGCCCCACTACCTACTTTATTATACCACTATGTTAAAGAGAGACTGTCTGGGCAGTTTTGTCTCTTTTAAGTGAATTTGATATCCATGGAAGGAATAGCAATTTAAGATTCTAAATTTCCTCAAGCATTGTTTCTCCTTTTGCCTTGCATTTGTGTCATTTTTCTTAACACATTTTAAGATGATCATTTGACTACCTTTCTCTTATGAAGGGTTATTCTATTCATTCATGATAATAACTCACATTGATCTGGAAAACAGACCCAAACAAATTACACACAACTGAGTGTACTTGATTTCTTTTTTCTTTTATTCTTACTACCTCCTGAGACTTAAATACACACCTCCCAGAGCTGCTCACACTTTGACAAGCACCCTCTCCTTGAGCTTTGTTCACCAGTTGGCTATATGATATGTACAAATGCCAATAAGTGAATTAGTTTATTAAGGTTTAGCTTTAACATTGTTTGAATTCAAATGCTTGGCCCTTTTGATGTACTAAAGTGTATCCACATACAGGTTTAAGTTATTTTCCTATAAAAATTCTTTGATAAATTTTACTAAAATACCTAAAAGAAGGCCAGCTGGCTTAGTTTTTATTAGGCATGGGGATAGAATTTATTTAACAAACAGTATTATTCATTACCTTCATTCAAAATAAAGAATACTCTAAGAATATAAACTTTTCTAGGTTTGCGCTACATTAGAGGCAAATGTTAGTTAATGAGATTGATTTGTAAATATTAGTGTCAGTTTTGACCCAGTCATCAGGGAGATAGTATAATACTCAGTTTAATATGCCTAAAATAAGAATTTCTTGAAAAACAGTAGAGTCGTGTTTGTGAAATTGCTTTTTTCTTCTATTATGAGCTTTAGAAAAGAAAAAAGTAAAAGTGAAGTAGGCATGCTCATGTTATGGAGTAACCGATTTTATCCTTAGATGTTCCTGGGTTATAGAAACTATTTAAAGGTAAAGACAAAGTGGGAAAATCAAAAAGCATAATTCGGCATGATCAATTTGGAAAAAATTTCACGTCAGCCAATATCTTAAAAGTGTAAAGATTACCCTTCCAACATTAAATGACAGTGAACAAGAGAATTAAGAAATAAGGACCTCTTTTTCTCTGCCTAACGTGTCATTCTTTGTAGGTCTGCTCAAAACAAGTACAGTACTACTCCTGTAATTACCCAAAACAAGCAAAATATTTTAACTTTACGTATATGAAAAGTTTCAGAACAAAATATAAACACCATTATAAAATAAAAGGTAAAGGCCCTCCCGTTGATCATCGATTTGCTCGAGCGGGCCCAGTAACATCTACATTGGAGACTTTGTTGTTACTGTGTCTGGCATATCGAATACTCTCGGTAGCTTGCCGGGCTCTCCGAGAGGG
>JAOXYA010000041.1:40146037-40157433 GCA_028565675.1 Sorex palustris | reverse complement strand
TACTGTGTCTGGCATATCGAATACTCTCGGTAGCTTGCCGGGCTCTCCGAGAGGGGCGGAGGAATCGAACTTGGGTCCGCCATGTTGGCTGCATGCAAGGCAAACGCCCTACTGCTGTGCTATTGCAGCCGGCCTAAATAACAGTAACAAAAAAATTTAAAAACCTTCTATATCAATGTACTGTCTCTCTTATGATGGATATGCAATTGCTTGCCACAGTAAATTTCTTGTTAGTAGGATTGTGTTGTGACACTCTGAAAACAAAATCTTTCTCCTTTTGAAATACCTATTTGTGTCTTAGTTTAGAGCTATAACTACTCACCAGATTTTCAGGGCAAGGTGCTTCTTACCTTTAGAAAGCAAAAAATG
Source organism: Sorex palustris (assembly GCA_028565675.1). NCBI lineage: Eukaryota > Metazoa > Chordata > Mammalia > Eulipotyphla > Soricidae > Sorex > Sorex palustris. Next base: position 40,157,064 of record JAOXYA010000041.1, on the reverse strand, counting down.
TGCACTCAGGGCAACGTGTGGCATAATCTTCTAAAGTGTGAACTCACAGTCATTAGAAGTGACAGCAACTGTTACTTTTAACACTGTAGCACTGTAGCACTGTCCTCCTGTTGTTCATCAATTTGCTTCAGGGGGTCCCAGTAACGTCTCCATTGTGAGACTTGTTGTTATGTTTTTGGCATACTGAATGCGCCACAGGGAGCTTGCCAGGCTCTGGCGTGCAGGCGGTATACTCTCAGTAGCTTGCTGGGCTCTCCGAGAGGGACAGAGGAATTGAACCCGGGTCGGCCGCATACAGGGCAAACGCCCTACCTGCTATGCTATCGTTCCAGCACTCTTTTAACACAAAACATGAATTTTGAATTCGGGTCTCATATAATTACACAGAAATTTGAAATTTCCTTGAAACCAGTACCAGGGGATTGCATTATGAAGAAATGAGCATTAATTAAAATTATTTTCATTAGTCCATACAAATATGAACAAGGAGATAAATTTACTTTCTCTGGGTCAGAAAAAGACAATTTTATGCTCTGTTGCTGGTTAGTGAATGAGACATCTGAAGCAGTTAGTTGATCTTTATTTTTCCACTCTGTTTTTGTACCTTCTCTTTTTATATGTTTTCTTCCCATTTTTCCTTCCCATTTTATTTCCTAGTGGCCCCAGCACTTCTGGGAAGGCCCCCAGAGAAACAACGAAAAAAGAGACTGAAAAAGAAACTGTTATTATATAGAAAAGTTTAGTATGTCCCAGCTATACATGGAACTTTAGAATTTAATATTCATTAAATGATTTTAATGCTTCTGGCAGATGATTCTAGATGGAGAAATATAGGAGAGGCATTGCTATGTTAAAGACAGATGTCTTAGTAAATTTATCTATTGGCATATGTATAGCAGTGCAATAATAGATGGTTTTAGGAATCAGATAGATGGTTCATCAGGACAGCAATTACTCAGTTATGGCGATGGTTCTTAACTTCCCATGATGTGGATACAGGGTACGTAAAGCAGTGAGCTTGTGTTCCTGGTGCCACATCAGGAAAACTTGAACACCACTGGAAATCTGTGTTTTAAATTTGGCTAGTATTTCTTCACTCTCCTTGTGTGTCAGGTGGTTAGGGTTCTGTAAGTGTTTCAGTTGTGTAACAGCCTTTCTCTTCAACAGCTCTGGCTTGCTTTGGCATCACTGTGTGTGCTTGATCAGGACCATGTAGATCGGCTCTCCTCGGGGAGATGGATGGGAAAGGATGGGCAACAAAAACAAATGGTAAAGTCAGAATTCTTGTAAAAATGTCTCTTTTCTTTTGCTCAGCTTGACTTTAAGTTTTTTTAAACCTGCAAGTCAAAGTGCAAAATGAGCAAAATTAGTGGTGCTTTTGAAAACTCATGTCACAGTGCTCAAGTTCATATCAGAAGAGTTCCTTCTCATGGTTCATAAACACCTTTAAGTATATGATGTTCTTCTTTCTCTGACTCACATTTGCATTGTAGCAAACTTTGGTTTTCACCAGGCTGATTCTCTGTGCAAAATTTATACTTAAATTTAATCATTCTTATGGTAAAAAGGAAATAAAGCTGTAAAAGAGGCGACATAATATACCTTTTTTTTTTTACCAATATGCTAGAAATCTGTTTGACAGGTATCTATAGAGTATCTAGAAGAGAAGAGTTTATTATTGGCAATGTTTCATTATTTAATGTTCAGGTTTCAAAAATAAATCATTTGTGCATTTAAACAGATTGCTTAAGTATAATGAAGGAGTTCTTAACTCACTTAGCAAAATACATGTTTATTAAATAACCATTGTTCTGAGTATTATGAAAGATTTTTAGGGTTGAGTATTTGTAATAGTATTTAATGTTTCCAATTCTAAATTCTTATAGATTTCAGAATAGCAATGTTGTGAGAATACTTGAATTTGTTTTATGACAGTCTGGGACTTTATCATTAATAGCAGAGTAATATATGGAGTAAATGGATATGTCTTATTTTAGCCTATGTGTGATAACCATGATGATGGTGAAACTGCAGCTATCATTTTATGCAACATATGTGGAAACTTATGTACTGACTGCGACAGATTCCTTCATCTTCATCGGCGAACCAAAACTCATCAAAGACAGGTAAAATTTTCTGTCTTTACATGCAGAACAGTTTGTTGAGCATAACATATATTTTGGAAATTTTGAAATAATGTGAAAAGGAGTCTGAGCTAATGGCAAAAGCAAACTTTGGAATCAAAGACCTCAGTGGAATTTGCAGCTATTCCCTTTTTATCAGCTGTGTAGATCAAACCAAAAAGGTTGTATTATCCTCTCTGAGACTTACTTTCCACCTTTAAGAGTGGCTCAGTTGAGAAAATTAAAGAGTAGACTGGCATCAACCTGGAACTACTTAGAATGCTTAGTTAATAATAGCCGTTATTATTGTTCAATGGTAAGATTTTATACCTCCTCTTTGAGTATTATAAATAGATTATTTTTTCTCCGTCTTCAATGAAACTATAGGTCTTCAAAGAGGAAGAAGAAGCTATAAAGGTTGATCTTCATGAAGGCTGTGGTCGAACAAAATTATTCTGGTTGATGGCACTAGCAGACTCTAAAACAATGAAGGCAATGGTGGAATTCCGAGAACACACAGGTAAAGAGGACTTTAAAATGAAACAGACCTTAAGAAATAGATATACTCTCCGTACAAATTATAATTAGAGTAGGTTTTAGGTTAATGCAAGTAGAGGTCAGAAAGATAGTACAGCAGGTAGAGCATTTGCCTTGCACATGGCCAGCCCGACTTCCAATTTCCAGCAGCCCATATGGTTCCTTGATCCCACCAGGAGTGATCCCTGAGTGTATAGCCAGGCAAGAGTAACCCCTGAGCATCACCGGGTGTGACTCAAAAAACAAAATATTAACGTAAATAGTTTGGGCTGTATTTTTATAAGTAACTTCATTTTACTAGACCATATTTTATGATAAAAAGAGAACAAAGGTCAGGAATCCTGGTTTCTCACTAATGAGCCGTGTGAACATTGACAAGTCATTATTTCTAAATGTAATCATATATTTCTATGTTCCTCATTAAAGTCACATTGAATTTTTTTTTCCTTTACACAAGGTGGTGGGGCAAGCGTGGGCTACACCAGAAGTGCTCAGGGCTTGGCTCTACACTCAAGGATCACATCTGGTGGGGCTGGAGGGTGTATGGTGCTAGGGAGCGAACTTGGGTCTGATGTTTGCAACACAAGCTCCTTAACTGCTATATTATCTTTTCCTCCTGACATATTTTGGTTTTTACCCCATGTGTGGTGTGTGTATGATGATTTGCTTTTTAATTAAGACAGTTTTATGTCTTTCAGCTATAAATAGCCAAATAGAAGCTGATATAAATGAGTTTGCTTGTTTTTTAAAATTAATAGGTATTTTTATATTTATTTACTAGTTTTAATTTGTTATATTAGTTGTTATATTTGTTATTAATTCATTTATAGGTAGAAATACATCCTTAAAGAGGAATTTTGTTTTTTTTTACCCAAACCAGGCAAGCCCACCACAAGCAGCTCAGAAGCATGCCGCTTCTGTGGTTCCAGGAGTGGGACAGAGTTATCTGCCGTTGGCAGTGTTTGTTCTGATGCAGACTGCCAGGTGAGTATAAAGTAAGGAACCCCCGCCCCCAGGAGAGAGGAGGGGGAACTCCCTTATGTCGCACATTTTCTTCATATAAATAAGAGTTTGTGCCCAACACACTTCAGCTTTCTAAAAACACTTATCACCTACGGCAAGACTTAAAATGCTTTATCAAAACTTAAGAATGAAAGACGATTATATATAAAATGTGTATCATTCTCATTTTGACAAAGATGTGGGATTGTACATTGGGATTTTTTTTTCTTACCTGGATGGTAGATTAAACCTATAATTCCCTTTTTAATGGCATTTCTTTTGTGTTGAGTAAAATTTATAAATCACAGTTAAACTGAATTATGTTCACCTTTTATAGTCAGAGCAAAAACTACTCTGCTATTAACCTTTTTAATGTAGATTTCTGGTGAGAGAATACTAGGAAATGTAATATAATTGACATTTACCAGGATGAATGCCCTTCTCTGATACTCTATGTTCTGTCGTAATTTATTTCTAATAGGAATATGCCAAGATAGCCTGTTGTAAGACACATCCTTGTGGTCACCCGTGTGGAGGTGTTAGAAATGAAGAGCACTGCCTGCCCTGTCTGCACGGCTGTGACAAAAATGCCACCACACTGAAGCAGGACGCTGATGACATGTGTATGATATGTTTCACCGAGGCCCTCTCAGCGGCACCTGCCATTCAGGTAACTCCCGCATCCGAAATGGTCCCTTGTGTGACTGGGAAGATTGGACCAAGGTTACCTGAGGTGCTTGCCTTGATGGGCAGCTGTCACCAGTTCCTAGATTCAGTCCAGCATCACCAGGGGTCACTCCTGAGCCCAGAGCCAGAACAGACTCTGAGCACCAGGGGCTGTGACCTCCCACCTGCCTGCACCCCACTCCCCAGCACACAAACCTCCCACCACCGACATCCTAAATGTTAAAATGTTGTCCACATTTAAGGTAGGAAATATAAGTATTTTCTGTCAAGAAAACAGATATTTGGGCTAGAGCAATAGCACAACGGGTAGGGCGTATTGCCTTGCACGTGACTGCCCCGGGTTTGGTTCCCAGCATCCCAAATGGTCCCCAGAGCACCGCCAGGAGTAATTGCTGAGTGCAGAGCCAGGAGTAAACGCCTGTGCATCGATGGGTGTGAACCCCCCCAAAAAAGCAAAAAAAAAAAAAAAAGATAAGAGATATTTGATTTTTTTTTTTAATACGTGGGCTGGAGGCAGTCAGGATAACCCATTACCATGTACCAGCTTTTTGAAAAGCAAATTCTGTCTTTTTTTATGGTGTTTCTGCTTCACCTGCTTAGCTTTCCATGGTGATAATGTGATCTTAGATAATTCGTAGACTCTATGAAATGTTCATAAGGGAGGAAGGCATAATTGAACTGCCTAGTAGCGTCTCTTCTTCCTTTTCAAAATCCCACAGTGATTTTTTTTAACTGTTTGCTTAATAAATAGGTAAGCTATTGTTGACCTCTGCATAATGATATATACCTCAACACATAAGAAATTACTATTTTTCTAAGCAAATTTTTGAACTTTTACCTGTACATGTTTTAAATTCTTAACATTTCAAGATGATAAGCAGTCTTAAAAATAAATGTTAAACTTTTTTTTTTGGAGGGGGAGGGGGGCCACACTGGCAGTGCTCGGGTTACTCCTGACTCTGCACTTCGGTTCCACTCCTGGAGGGCATCCTGTGGGATGCCAAGGATCAAACTTGGCTTAGTTGTGTGCAAGGCAAGCGCCCTATGTGCTGTATTCCAGCCCCCAAGTGTTAAAATTATGAACTAGTGGATTTTTCATTCTGTGTGATATGCTGCAAAGTTTTTTTCTATTTTTCCCTAATCCAGTTTATACTCTGTAGGATTACATTTAATATATGAATAATGGAAAAATTAAGAGAAGAGGGTGGGGCCCTGGTGGTCCCAGTGCCTGTCTTTGCGGCCCACGCAGCACCACATCCTCAGAGCCTGGAGTGGACTCTCAGGCTCTGTTACCCTGATATTGCCAGGATCAGGTGTAGGACAACCCTGGCTGCTGTTTGGGAGCACCCCCCCCCCAGCCAAAAGAAAAAAACACAAGCAAACAAAAACGTTGGAGCAGCATAAGACCTAGTTCATACTACCCCATAAAAAGAAAAAATGTTACAACTACATTATACTAAATTTCTTTTCGTTACCTGCTCTAAGTATCACCTTATATTGAATAATTTGCATTTGAAAAATTTACGTTTGCATGTTATAATAATTGGAACTATTTGCATTTGAATAATTCAAAGCATTTCTTGTTATATTTACTCATATCCTTCTTTCTCTCTCTCTCTCTTTTTTTTAATTAAGCTGGACTGTAGTCATGTATTCCACTTACAGTGTTGTCGACGAGTTTTGGAGAACAGATGGCTTGGTCCAAGGATAACATTTGGATTTATATCCTGTCCCATTTGCAAGGTATAGAAAGATCCAATTTTGTCTACTTTTATTTATCTTCATCTTCAGTCTTTCAGAATATGTGTAAGCATTCCTCGGTATCCTTCCTGATAAACTTTCCACCACCAGCCCCATCAATTTCTGCTCTCTTTATCCAGCTGGTCCTGAGAATAGTGTACGATCTCCATCTGTTACAGTGCATTTCAAAACAATATTTTCAGTTATAAGCTGACTACATTTAATTAAATATGCACAAAAATTCATTTAGACATGATCACATGATCATGCATTGGGACATCACTATTTCCAGACCTTCTGGTCATGTGATATCAGTGAATAACCACCAAAAAGAATGAGATTATGGAATTTACAGTCACGAGAAAAATCAGAACTTTCAGTGCCAGTAGTACTGATTCTTTTAAAACTCAGGTCAAATGAGGAAAAACAATTTGATCTTCTGATGCACCTTTTAGGATACTAAGAAAATGTCAAGTCAATTTTGCAAGTTAACAAAGGTTACTGAGAAAAAACTTTTAAGAATGTGAATGATGAAGCCTCATTCCTTTATGTTTTATCAATTTTTTCTTATTTTCCTTTATTCAGATTTGCAGGCTGGTATAAAGGGGGGCACATACACACACACATACACACACATAAAACTAAAACAGCAGGATATATATTTCAGACCCAGGAAATGTAAAGGTAATAAAATGAAATTTTCACACACTGCCCACTTGTCCATATTTTCTTTGCTTTGGAGAAAATAGGCACTTTTGGCAAATTATTTTTAAATGACATCTTATTTAGAAACATTTACTATCTGGTTATTTCCTAGCATAGTGCTCACTGGGTGCTTACTGAGATGTAGATAGACATGTGGTTATCTCATGTCTAGTAGCACTCATCAGTTCTGATGCTCTCAGTGTCCAATGTCCATTTCAAAGTCCTGTCAGTTGGGTCTCAACCCAAATTAGTTGCACACCATTGAATTATAGGTGATTTTGTTAAAACTGTACATTTTTCCAAATTTCAGAACAAAATTAATCACGTAGTATTAAAGGACCTGCTTGATCCAATAAAAGAACTCTATGAGGATGTAAGAAGAAAAGCCTTAATGAGATTGGAGTATGAGGGTCTGCATAAGAGCGAAGCTATCACAACTCCTGGTGTGAGATTTTATAATGATCCAGCTGGCTATGCCATGAATAGATATGCGTATTATGTCTGTTACAAATGCAGAAAGGTAAGCTCTATGTTATACTCCGAATTTTTATGAACCTAGAATATAACCAGTTTGGGTTGTATGGTAATAACTCATTGTTTGTATTTCATGACTGAAGTCAACACTGAAAAAGATTGGGATCACATTTCAAATTGAATTTACTACATTTGTCTTAGATTTTATTTGCCTTTACAAACTATTACCAAAGCATGTTATCTTTCTTCTGTACACAAGCTTCTTCCCATCAGTAATCACTTCCTGTGCCACAAATCCAATTAACTTTTATGAACTGCTCTTTCTTGAAATTTTTGACCGTTTCATTTTAAAAGTTATTCTTTTCTTGGCTCTTGGTATCTTCCTTTCTGGGTTTTTTTGGGAGGGTTTTTTGATTTTGGTTTTGGGAGTGGCCACGCATGGCAATTCTCAAAGGCTGCTCCCAGCTCTGTGTCCAGAGTACTGGTGCTCATGTGTCCAGAGTACTGGTGCTCAGGGGCCCACACAGTTTCAGAGATTGAACCTGGATCTCCCACATGAAAAACAGGCACTTAGAGCATTAAGCTCTCTCTCCTGCCCCCTCTCTGATATTAATAGTAATACTTAAAAAAAAAGTAATAATTAACAATGCCTTTAAAGGGTTTCATTCTGTTCACCTACCCTCTACATATCTTGTTTTCCCACACTCCATTCGTAATAATGCTCCTTACGTTGGTGGCCTCCTGTATCCACCTTTACCTTTGCATACCACTGGTATGGAACTAAAATTCCTAAATCTTTGAGATGTAGATGGACATGTGGTTATCTCGTCTCTAGTAGCACTCATCAGTTCTGATGCTCTCAGTGTCCAATGTCCATTTCAAAGTCCTGTCAGTTGGGTCTCAACCCAAATGATTTTCTTTGGTAACTTAGTCGCCTTCTTACGAAGTTCCTTGTGTGTAGCCCCAAACCTAACCATCCTGGCATTTACACTTTCACTGCTAATAGTGAACTAATAACTTTTAGATCTCAGATCTGCTTATGCCATTCCTTTCTTTTAATTCTGTAGCCCTGCAGATCACTCCAGTGTCACCTCCAACACACTATTTTACTTGTGTCACATGCAACAATGTACTGACCAAAGTGCAGTTCCCCAAACCGGGTTCACTCGCTTGACTCCTCAGTGCCATCACATAATGTTTCTCTTCCCAGACTGCTCTTCCATGCCACCTTCTCGGCACCTGCCACCACTCATACACACATGCTGTCTGCAGGGCCAAACCTGTCACATATTTCTAAGTCAGCTCAGGTTTCATATCCTCTGTAATGTTCTCAGGCCTTCGCACCCATCACCGCACAATATTGATATTGGCATAAATTTATCATGGCACTTACTATTCTGCGCTAAGATTATTAGTCTCTGCCCAACTTGATTTGTTCCCATGAGAACAAATACTATGTTTTTTTTTCGTTCCGGTGTTTGGCCTCTATAGATTAATTAGAAAATGAGTGAAGAGGTTAACAAAAAAAAATCAATACTTGCAAAGTCTCCCTTTGGCAAAAGAAAATACAGTTAACAAATGGAAGGCTAGGTAAAAAGATAGCCAGAAAGTGGGGCTGGAGAGATATTAAGATAATACAGCAAGTAAGGCACTTGCCTTGCATGCAGCCGACCCTGTTTCAGTCCCCAGATGGTCCCCCAAGCACCACGAGGAATGATCCCTCAGCATTGTAGGCTGTGACCCAGGAACTAAAAACTTTTTTAAAAGATTACCAGAAAGATAAGGATACAGCAGATGTATACACTCCATAGGAAAGACCAGTCATGTACCTCTGTGAAACTTGTATTATTTCAAATAGAATAGAATTTTATTTCTGTTTAATATAGTAACATCACAAATAAATGTTGTGTGCTGTCACAAAGCCAGGCAGTTAATTGTCAGAAAGTCAAGCAGTTAACTATCAGAAAGTCATCAGTAGGGCTGAGCGATAGTAGTCGATAGGGCACTTGCTTTGCATGCAGCCTACCTGGGTTTAATGCCCAGTACCCCATGTGGTACCCTGAGCACACTAGGAATTATCCGTGAGCACAGACCCAAGAGTAAGCCATGAGCATCACTGGATATGACTCAAAAACAAACAAACAAAATAAGTCAAGTAGAGAATAAGAAAATAAAACAACAGCTGAAATGAGCACCACACCCTAGGACAAAGGAAATATTTCTCAGGCCATATTTAACTCATGGGTGGCCATTTTGACCTGTTTTTCTAATACAGATAATAGATTTATATTGATTATTCTTATTTATCTTCAACTATGGACACAGCTTCTTGTGACCATGGAATACATCACGCATATTGCCTCGATTTATAATGGACCTTTTCTATTTTATGCCCAGAAAAAGTACAGATACATCATCTATTATGATTATATTTTATTTTTTCATATTACTGAATCCTTGAATATAAGCATAGTTTCGTAAATAAGAATGGCATTCTGAAGTGAATTTGCCTTTCCAAAATTTGCCTGCCAGGTTTTCCTTTCCAATTTAAAATATTTTTGAACATTGAAATTGGTGTTCCTGTACAAAGAGACAGTATACAGGCTAAAACAGTGCTTTGCACACAGCTGGCCTCGGCTCAGCCCTCCACACTACATGATCCCCTCAGCATCTCTAGGCTGGCCGCAGCCCAGGAGACCCTTGAGCACCACCGGACGTGGCCTTAGCAGTCCTGAGCCTCCCAAGCACTGCTTGGGAGAGCACCTAAAAAAGATTCTTTCAGTCTCTACTACAGTTCTGTACTCATAAATATTTTAAGTATTTACAATTACTTAGAGTAATTTTCTAAGTGCTCTTGAGAGAAATTTCCTGTGACCAATAGATAAAGATAAGTAGCACTGTAGCACTGTCCTCCCATTGTTCATCGATTTGTTCGAACGGGCACCAGTAACGTCTCCATTGTGAGATGTGTTGTTACTGTTTTTGGCATATCGAATACCCCACGGGGAGCTTGCCGGGCTCTCGCATACAGGCAGGATACTCTCGGTAGATTGCCAAGCTCTCCGAGAGGGATGGAGGATTTGAACCCGGGTCAGCCCAGTGCAAGGTGAACGCCCTACCTGCTGTGCTCTCGCTCCAGCCCATAAAGATAAGTAAGATGAGTCAAAGATGACTTTCTCCTTTCCCAATGTATACAATATTTTTAGTTTTTAATTTAGGGGTTTTCTAAGTACTCGTAAACAGCAAAAAGGATATATTTAGTATTTCAAAATGAGAAAGGTTATTCAACCCTTTTCTTGAAAATAGTTTTTGTTTGCTACTTTATATTTTATTCTTAATGTTTATATGGACTGTTTTGTATTCTCTTTGTGTCTTGAGGGACTGGAGGGGGACCACAACCAGCCTGAACAGCAAGTTCATGATCCCCTGCACTATTTCTGAGGCCCCTTTTTAATCATTTTTAATAATAAAATGTTTGAAACTTCTGCTCTAAGCATGAATACATTCTCGAACTAAAGTGACCTTATTTTTTACCCTCATTTGCCCTCTGGGGAGCATTAGAAGCATCCACTTGGCCTTAAAAGGGGCTGTCTAGAGACAGAGGAATTTTCTTCTAAGACCTCTTGACAGAAGTGCCCTCTGCCCATAATAGATCATCCATGACTGTTGGATAACATTGCCCTTGTCCTTCTACAAGAAGCTTAGGTTTATCTGGTTACACCCATCAATCTGGTTACACCCATCACAGTGCTCCTGAAG
>JAOXYA010000041.1:40079801-40092349 GCA_028565675.1 Sorex palustris | reverse complement strand
GCTTTTCTGCTCCAAGCTGCTGGGTTCTGCATTAAGTCCTTGTGCTTCTGGGGCCGTGGCCGTGCTGGAGAGCCGTTCGTGGGGGGCAACTGGTGACCTCGGTAGGGCGTGAGGAACGTGCCGGAACGCCCCCCTTCCCATGAGGTTTTAGTCGTCCCCACACCCCCGGCTCATACCTGCTCTACACAAGGCTCCAATGTGGCCGCCATCTTTCTTTCCAGAGGGGGGAGGGCGGAATCTTTGAAGATTTTTTTACTTTGACTTTTTTCCTTTCATTTTTTGTTTTTCTTCTTTGATAATGTTTTATGGCACTGATTTTTCTGAAAACATTTGTGATAATTTTATGTATGAAAAGGATACAAAATCATCAAATAGTTTTTTAACAGTAAATCTCAAAAAATAATTTATAACTTTACAAAGAATTATAGAACTATTGTATAATTTTATTAAAGATCTTACCAAATTCTCTTTTTCCCACTTTATTTACATGGTTTACAAAGTTGTTCATAGTGATTTGGTACAGGCATTCAGTATTCCAACACCAACCCCACCATCACTATCATCTTCCCTCCACCATTGTCTTTATTTTCCCATACACTCCTTAATCCTGTCCCTGTGACAGGCCTAAAATTATTTATTTTATATTGTTTGTTACCACTAAATGACTAATGGGATGATCAAAGAATGCTTCACGGTCACAGTCTTCCCGTTATTCATTGATTTGCTCCAGCAGACCAGTAACATCTCCATCGTGAGACTTGTTGTTACTGTGTTTGGCATATTGAATACTTCTCAGATAGCTTGCCAGGCTTTGCCGTGCGGGCGAGATACTCTCGGTAGCTTGCCCGACTCTCCAAGAGGGGCAAAGGAATCCAACTCGGGTCAGCCATATTGGCCTCTTACAAGGCAAACGCCTTACCCACTGTGCTATCGCTCCAGCCCCAAAAAATACTTCAGTGAAAGAAAGTTTGTGAAAAGTTTTATGTCTCACAATGGGATCATTAAGTTCTTACTTGAGGATTTACAAAGCTTTTATTGCTAGTTAAGCCTTTGGTGTGAATTTTTTTTTTTTTTTTTTTTTTTTTTAGCTGAACTTAGTTAGCTTCTACATTACCTTCCCATCCAATCTGGTGTGCTCTTACTGGGATGGTGATATTGTAGAGTTTGAAGATGTTGCCTCAGAACATCCAGAATATTTAACTGGGGGCAGTGACCTTACATGGCAGCAGTGGTAGAATGTGGGTGTGGCTGCTGGGGCTTCCAGAAATATGGAGGCTGGGAAGAGGTCTCCCACCCCAACTCCAAGAAGGCCAGACTTCTAAGTCAAAAAAATCTGGTGTACCTAAAATTTTTGGTAGTTTCACATCTCTATGGAATTCAGTTGTAAGCCGGTGGAGTCCTGCTGTAGGCGTGTTGTGTACCAGGACTTTGGCAGGGCTGGAATTTGACCCTCCCTCCTACCAACGTCTTCTGGAAGCCTTAGTCTAGACTGGTATATCCAAGAAAATAAAATCCTCTTTTAAAAGTCTTTGGATATAATAACTTCAACTTTTGTAAATGAACTCAGACTTCTTTAATAATTTAGATCTGTATTTCTTTCTCTAATTATTGAGATATTTTGCAGTTATAATTTTTGAAATTATAATTGTGCCTGTTTTATTTTTCTACTTTGTGGTTTGTTTCTTAGCTGGCAGAGCTGTTTTTTACTCATGAGTACTATTAGAGTCCAATTAGCAGGGGCAGTGTTGAGGTTGGTAATGTAACCCAAAGCTATCATTTGCATTAATAAACAATAAAAAGTTCCCTCCTGGAACCCAGTTAAGTTATATTTACATATAAATATAGTCATAAGGCTATGGAGATCAATAGTATTTTTTCAACTGTGTTTTTTGGTATAACAGATATATGAATGATTCATTACACAGGAATGATTTTATCATTTTTCTTAGTTAATCAGATTCCTTATTCATGTGTATTATCAAAATAGAGCCACATTATAAAAATTTTATGTGCATAAATGATTTGATAATTATTCGTTATTTTCCTGTATAAAAATTTAGGTATTATTTTATTAGAAATGTTATCATTCAGAAATTATGCATTAACTATATTTGTTATTTTTGGTTATGTTGAAGTATCTCTTATTTATCTCCTCTTTTAAGCTTTCCATATTCTCTCTCTTTGTCGTGATAGGCAAGGCAAACCCCAACAGTGTGATTTATATTATTATGACTGAGGGTCTGGACCGAGAGTATGTTGGGTAGGGCATTTACTTTGCATACGGCTAATCTGGGTTCAATCATTGGCATCACATATGATCTCCTGAGAACCATCAGGAATAATTCCTGGGTACTTAGACAGGAGTAACAGCTGAGCATTGATGAGTATGGACCCCAAACGGAAATGAAAACAAAACCAAAAATGAACTCTCTCTGTATTTTGGTCAGTTTCTTTTGAAGTGTAGAAGCTTCTTAGTTTAATGTAGTCCCATTTGTTTATGTTTGTTTCCACTTGCTTGGTCAGTGGTGTTTCATTCTTAAAGATGCTTTTAGCTTCAATGTCATGGGGGGGTTCTGCCTACATTTTCCTTCATGTACCTTATGATTCCATGTCTGATATTGAGGTATATAGTCCACTTTGATCTTTTATTCCTGGCTTTAGACAGAGGGCAGATTTCATCCTCTTTTTCACAAGGATTGCTTTAACTACTCATGGGGATTTATTGTTTCATATGAGGTTCAGGAGTGGTTTGTCTATTTCTTTGAAAAATGGGTATCCTGATAGGGACTGCATTAAATCTATATAGTGCTTTGAGCAGTATTGCCGTTTTGATAATGTTAATTCTCCCTATCCATGAGCGGGGGATGTGTCTCCATTTTCTAGTGTCCTCTTTTATGTCTTGAAGTAGTGTTTTGTAATTTTCCTTGTATAAGTCCTTCACCCTTTAGGTAAGCTGATTCCAAAGTATTGATTTTCTGGGATACTATTGTCAACAGGATTGTTTTTTAAATATCTCTTTCAAGTCTTTCATTATTGGTATATAGAAAAGCCATGGACTTTTGGGTATTGATTTTGTAGCCCTGAATTTATTTATTTATTTATTTATTTATTTATTTATGTAGGAGTACTGCTATTTGTTCAGCTACTGATTAGCTGATTGAATTGGGCATGAACTCCACCTTAATTTTTTTTCATAATTTTATTTCTTTATTTTCTTATATTTATTTATTGAATCACTGTGGGAAAAGTTACTAAGCTTTCAGGTTTAAGTGTCAGTCATACAATGATCAAACACTTCTCCCTTCACCAGTATTCATTTTTCACCACCAGAAACCCCAATATTCCCCCACATCCCTCCCAATGCCTGTGAGGCAGATGATTTCTACTTAAGTTTTCTTCACATTGATTACATTCATTATTGCGACAAAAGATGCACCATTATTGTTTAGAATTTCCACCCTTTCCCCCAACAATCAGAATTGTTGAAAAGATATTGTGAAATACTTTGCTTCTGTAGCTGGTTATGAGAATCATATAATCTCGCATGGCCGCAATAGTGGCCTCGCAATTTTGGATTTCTGCAAAGAGCCAGATAATTACAAGATTGGTTTCTGTGCGTTTGGAGCCATGGCCATGCTGGAGAGCTGCTTGTGGGGTGCAACTCCTAACCTCGGTAGGGTGTGAAGGACGAGCCAGTACCGCCCCTCTTCCTTGCTGCCGAGGAGGAAAAAGGCAGAAGGGAGCAACACCCTTTCCCTCCCAGGGAGGCATAGCGTCGTAGTTTAACGCATGGTCCATTCACTTTTCTGCTACAAGCTGCCGGGTTCTGGATTAAGTACTTTTTCCTCTGGAGCCATGGCCGTGCTGGAGAGCTGCTTGAGGGGGGCAACTTGTTACCTCAGTAGGACGTGAAGGATGAGCCGGTACTGCCCCCCTTCCCATGACACTGCAGTTTCCCTGTCACTGCTGGCTCATACCTGGCTTTCTAATAAGCTCTCAGGCGGCAGCTGCCTTGCTGCCAGGTGGGAAGAAGGCGGAAGGGAGAAACACCCTTTCCCTCCCGGGGAGGCATTGCACCGTAGTTTAACGCATGGTCCATTCACTTTTCTGCTGCAAGCTGCCGGGCTCTGGATTAAGTTCTTTTGCCTCTGGAGCCATCTGGTGAGGCCCCATGTGTCTCGTCACTGCAGGCCCAAACCTGACTGTCCAGTGTCCTCTGGAGGATGGTGGTCACCGGGCTGCCAAGGAGAACAGGCCAAGGCATGAAAACCATTCCCACCTGGTGTGGTCCAGCGCCAGTAATCTACTGCAGGAATAGGATGCATTTCTGCCAAAAGCCTTTGGGTTCCGAGATTCGTTTCTGAGTCTCTGGGACCATTGCTATCAAACAGTTCAATCAGGAACTAGAGAGGCCGTGCCTCCAATTATATAGCTGAGCTGGAGGTGGTTTGTGGGTGTGTCTCTCACATACCATTTACTTTCTTGGTAAACTTTGCCCCAAGTTTTTGGGGTCTGGCCAAAGGCACAGCAGCAGTTTTGGGGTATCTGAAAGTCTGACGGTGCCATCAGGTTGCTGATGCACTCGCCTGACAGGTACAGATTGACCTGCTGGTGGCACCATACACCCTCAAATAAATCATTTTTAAGTGGGGGAACTGCAAAAATGCGTGACACCTGATTCATAATTATGTTTGTAAATGTAGCAATATCTTCATAACAAATTCAGATCTTTACTTGTTTTTATATTTCATTTGGTCCTCACCAAGCTGGCCTAAGTGGATAATCCTTGCTCCATGCTCAGAGGTCACTGTTGAAGTGTTACAAAATTGAGGAAAACTGGTTAAATACACGTATACTCTAAGCATATGCAAATTCTGTAAAGGAACCCGACAAATGTTCCAGCGAACGTTTCTTACTAGAGAAAAGCACCTAGTAAGACTGGATGTGAAAATTTTGCAATGCCTTTGAAAATGAGACCCATTGTAATTACTGGTTTTGGCACATAGAATACACAACAGATAGCTTGCCAGGCTCTGCTGTGCAGGTGGAAAAAATATCAGGGATGCTGTCTCGTTTGCCAAGGCGTCGAAAATCAGGTGGGCTGGACATGTAATGAGATTTGGAGATGACCGCTGGACTAGAGCCGTTACCGACTGGATTCCACAGGACGTCAAAAGACTATGTGGCCGCCCACCTACAAGATGGTCAGACTTCTTCGTCTAGACCCTGAACGATTGGTTTGAGACTCTTTGTGTTCCTAGAACAAACACGCCATTGGGCTACACTAGAATGAATGGAAACGTTACTGGCGCCCCCTTGAGCAAATTGATAATTAACGGGAAGTCAAGTGATCAAGTGATCAAATAACTTTTTGCAGAAAGGAAAGTTAACTTCTTTGCCATTAAAATTTTATTTTATTAGAAATAGACATAAAGATATAAAATTATTGGTAATATATTACAAAGAGTTACAAAAATGGGAACATCTCTTCCCCCATCTTCCCTAAGCATCCACGCCTAATGCAAAGAATTCCATTATTTACAAGACCACAAGTTGTCCACAAGGGGCAGGGGGGAAGCCAAGGGTGCGATCATCCCTCCTCAGCCCTCCCGGTACCCATGGAGAGAGGGGCGCAGTCGGGACCCACACCGAAGTACGACTAGAGCTCTTGAGCAAAGGGCTCAGTGAATGAGTGCAGGTGAGACCTGTCCACAGATTTATAGAAGGAATCTGGCCCAGCTCATAGTCCAGATAAACGCCGATGGCCGCTGGCTTGTCCCTGAGAGTCAGAGGCACGGCTCCCATGCTCATGACCAGGTAGTCGCAGTCCTACAGCTGGACCATCCAGCATCTGTTGGGAACCTCCCGGGCCGAGGTGCCTGGGCCAAAGGGATGACGGTGCACACGCCCACAGCCCACTCGGGCTTGGCGCCCACCTGAACCTGCCAGTAGTGGCGGCCAGAAGCGAAGACCTCCCGGCCTAGTTCCATCAGCTGGGCGTCATCGTCCCATGGCTCGGGGTCTCCATCCCCTTTGGGTCTTTTCCTCACGCCCGTTACTGACTGAAGGTCCTGGGACACACACAGGCTGGAGTGGGCCGTGTTGGGGTCCAGGCTAACGCGCTCTGGGAATCTCTGGATGATGCTGAGTGCCTGAAGCTCAGGGGCTGCACGGCAGGAGGCTCGAGGCCCTCCCAGCGCTGCTGCAGGCCCCTCACCCCTCAACACTATCTCCTCAGACATCACGCTCCTCTCGGCCACCTCCCATAGAGGGTCTTTCAGCGCCGAGATGTGGTCTGAGTAGGCCTCCAGGTTGGCCCTGAGCTGCTGCTGCAGGCGCTTGTCTTCTTCTGCCAGCCTGCAGAGTTCGGCCTCTTGCTCACGCTCTGCAAACTGGGTGAGCTGCTCAAATTCCAAGGCCAATTCACTCCTGTGCTTTCCGACGTCCACTTTCAGCTGCAGGAGACTTCTGTCTTGGGTGACTTCTCGCTTCTGCACCTCTGCCAGCTGCTTCTTCAGGGACTCGATGCAGCCACTGAGCCTCTGTCTGTGATAAGCCGCTGCCTCGGCCACAGACCTCATGTGGCGGCCCTAGTGGGCAGGACCCTGGGTGCACAAGGGGACACACTAACTCCTGGTCATCCTCACAGAAGAGGCTCACCCCCTGCTTGTGCTCCTCGCCCGTGCCATCTCAGCTGCTCCTGGAGCTGTGGAGGACTGGGCCAGGTCCACCAGCCTGCCCAGCTGGGAGTTGGCATTGATGCGCTTCTCCCGGCAGGGCTGCCGGCAGACAGGACAAGGGAATCTGTCCTGAAGGTTTTTCCATGACATGTGAATGCAGGAGTCACAGAAGCTGTGTCCGCAGTCGATGGTGACAGGGTCATTGAGGTAGTCCAGCAGACCGGACAGATGAGCTCTGCCTGCATTTTGGCCGGGGCTGTCGACACCTCCTCCATCCTCAGGTGTGGGAAGGGCAGGGCTGGGGTGACTTACCTCACAAGGAGATCCTCGGGTTTTCTCCTGCCAGAAAAAAAAAATCACACACTCAGACCTCTGTCCTGAACTCAGTATGGATTTCTCAGGGATGAGTCTCTTTGATGAGCACCTCTGGACTAGGTACTTTCCTAAGATCATATCAACGACTAGGGCTTCATGTCTTAGTTCCTTTGTTTTAAGTGATATTCTTCCACAGACAACTACTCTCTGAATGAAGAAATGAGTCCATTCAAATCAGATGAAAGGGAACTCAATTCTGAGATTTAGTATAAAGAAAACATTACAAATAGTCAAAAGATTGCCCTCTAGAACCTGCACAAGAGCAGCACTAAGGAAGTTGTGGGAGTTAATGTCTCCTTATCCCTTCCTGTCACCCCTGAATAATAGTAAATTCCCTGATTGATCACTACTCACCTTGGTCCTGACTGGCTGGCGCAGTGCTTGGTGCTGCTGTTGAGCTACTTACTCCCCTTGCAGGATGCAGACTTCAGCCTGGCACAGGCATTGTGTGCCCCGCACTCAGCACCGTGTTTATATTCATCACAGGGTGGGACTGGAGAAACCCACCCAGGAATGATTGATGGGAGGTAGGGTGGGGCTTGCCTTTGAAAGGCTTTTCAGAGGGGTGATTGATTTATCCACAACACTAGTCTGAATATTTCAAGTTACATATGCAGGGAACCTATGTCCATAGCACAGCGGGTAAGGTGTTTGCCCTCCATGCGGCCGGCCCGAGTGGCCCGAGTTCAATTGCTCTGTCCCTCTCGGAGAGCCCAGCAAAATACCAAGAGTATCCTGCCAGCACAGCAGGGCCTGAAAAGCTACCCATGGTGTATTCAATATGCCAAAAACACTAACAGCAAGTCTCACAATGGAGAAGGTACTGGTGCTTGCTCGAGTAAATTGATGAACAACAGGAAGACAGTGCTACTGCTATGTTCCATAGCTAAAATATGGAAAGAACCCAAGTGGACAAGAACAGATGACAGATAAAGAAAGTTGGTACACATAATAAAACATCTGTCACAGTGACTGTCCTTCTGTTATTAATCAATTGGCTCTAGCGGGCCCAGTAACATCTCCATTGTGACACTTGTTACTGTGTTTGGCATATCAAATATGACACAGTAGCTTGCCAGGCTTTGCTGTGCAGGTGAAATACTCTCGGTAGTTTGCCAGGATCTCTCAGAGGGACTAAGGAATAAAACCTGGGTCGGCCTGGTCGGCTACATGCAAGGCAAACACCCTACCCACTGTGCTATCGCTCTAGCAATTTATTTTATATTGCTTGTATCAACCAAAGTGGATCAAGGGATTGATCACTTGATCACTTGGCATCCGTTACTCATCGATTTGCTCAAGCAGGTGCCAGTAATGTCTCCATTTGTCCCTGTCTCATGCGAGTGTAGCCCAATGGCATCTGCTCACTACAGGAAAACAAAGAGCCTTGAACTGTTTGTTCAGGGTCTTGACAAAGAAGTCTGACCATCTCATAGGTGGGTGGCCAAACAATCTTTTGACATCCCGTGGAATCCAGTCAGTAACAGTTCTAGTCCAGTGATTGTCTTCAAATCGTATTACATGTCCAGCCATCTGTTTTTCGATGCCTTGGCAAATGAGACAGCATCCCTAATTATTGATCGTTGGCAGAGGTTGGAACTCCAGATTCCTTCTCTCACTTCAGTTAAGTGTGATACTGCAAGCATAGCTCTTTCGATTCCTCTTTGGGTGATCCGAATAGCGTTCTCATCCTGTTTTTGCAGGGCTCAGGTCTCTGAGGCATATGCTAGTGCACGTAGAATAGTGGAGTCGAAGATATGTGCCTGGAGCCGGGGGATCTTCATCCTCTTAGCTATTTCATCAATGCTCTTGAAGGCATTCCACACTGCTCTCTTCCTCCTACGCAGCTCAGATGCCAGGTTGTTCTTCATGTTGAGTTCTCGACCTAGGTACACATAACTGTTGCATTCAGAAATGTTCATTCCATTGAGAGCAAATGGGACATCAGAACTAGTACATTTTTCATAAACATTGTCTTCATGAGATTCAGATGCAGTCCAATATTTCCACACTCACAGTTGAAGTCGGGCAGCATTTGTGCCTCTTGGCTAATGTTTGGTGTTATTAGAATGATGTCAACAGCAAAGCAGAGGTGGTGTAGTTGCCGACCCTCTATCTTCACTCCCATTCCTTCCCATTCCAATCGTCACATGATGTTCTCAAGGGTGGCACTGAAGAGGCAATATACTGTTGTTTATCTTTTTA
This sequence comes from Sorex palustris, assembly GCA_028565675.1. Classification (NCBI taxonomy): domain Eukaryota; kingdom Metazoa; phylum Chordata; class Mammalia; order Eulipotyphla; family Soricidae; genus Sorex; species Sorex palustris. Next base: position 40,083,089 of record JAOXYA010000041.1, on the reverse strand, counting down.
GCTCTTTCCTCCATCCATAGACATATTTGTTTTAGGTTGTAAAATATCCTATAGTTTTCATAACCAGCTTTTCCCTTGATATAGCTAGAAGAAGTTTCTTATCTCATAAAATGTTCTTGATGAATAATTTTTTTGGTGATAAAGTTTCAACTATATGAATTAGCTCATCAAACAGTCTTTGGTTCTTCAGTTGTTGAGCATCTTTTATTTTTATTTTTTGCTATGTTTGTATCTGCCCATAACAGATAGATTGGGATAGTGATTTGTAGTGATGGGATGAGTAAACATATGATAGTGTTAAAGTTTTTGACAAGGTAGAAATTTGGTTATATCTATATATTCTGGGTCATGCTTGAGTTCAGATTCTGCAGTTTTCTGTGTATGACTTTGGGTAAGTCACTGTCATTGTCATCCCGCTGTTCATTGATTTGCTTGAGCCGGCACCAGTAACGTCTCCATTAGTGCCAGCCCTGAGCTTTTAGTAGCCTCCCCTTACTTGTCCTTCCCGACATTATTGTTACTGTTTTTGGCATGTTGAATAGCTACCACAGATAGCTTGCCAGGTTCTGCTTTGGGCTGATATAAATCTTGGTTCCTATAATATGACATGTCATACATAATACCTCTTAGGTCCTAAGGGGTTAAATACAATAATTTGTGGATAGTGTTTAATACAGCATCTAACAATAAATATAAGTATTTTTCAGAGCTGGAGAGATAGTACTGCGGGTGAGGAGCTTGCTTGCCTTGCAATGCAGCTGACTTGAATTTGATCCCTGGAACCAGGCATGGTCCTTCAGGCACTACTAAGAAACATCCTTGAGTACAGAGGCTGTGCCCCAAGCCCCTCCCCAATTAAGTATTTCTAGAAATGATGCATTGATTTATAAGTCTGTAAATAGTCTTTAAAAAATCTGCCTTCTATAAAGTTTAGCATATGGGCTTAAAAATAATATATATATAGCTTATATGTTCAAAAATACTTCTCTTAATGTGTTTAGGATCCATAAATCTTTTGTATTTAGATTCTCCTCTAGGGCCAAATATTTCAAACCCTAAAGTAACTTTGTGGAGGCTACAGAATGTTCTCTAGAAAATATTTATTTCACCCTTCACTGTCTGACTCTTGCTGATGCATTCTGTGTAGACTCTTGATTACATTTGATTAAAGCATTTGAATTGATGTGAGTAGCACTTAAACTATTTATTCCTTCAAGGGCTTTCCTTACCTCTAACCTACTTTAGTTTCTGTTATATATTAAGCCACTAGGACGAAACAAAGCCATAAATTGGCTTTGACTAAAAATAATGCTTAGATCTATGAAAATTCACTGATCCCGTATGTAACCCTTAGACCTAAAATCTCTCAGAACAGAGAAAAAGCAATCTCATAACTTTGCTGAATGCCAAAGGATTTTCAATAGCTAGTACGTTGATCTATAGCTCTAATAGTGTCTGATTTTTCACTTTCTGCCCTGAGGCTCCACTTTAGCTCATGGAAGATTCTGGGCTCATGGATTTGCATTAGTGAGGCTGTGCTGGAGCTTGGAGTCCTAAACTTGAATAATAATGTTCTTGGAGTTTGAGAATAATCTTTAAGGGGTTTTCAAGGGGAATCGGACATAGACTTCACGTGGCACTTTTTATACATCAGAAATTGCTTCCACTGAATTTTTACCAAATAGAGTTATATGTTATTTTTATGTGTATGCTCATTTTCACCATATATTGATTTATTCAGTAACCTTATATGTTTCATTTCAACTTTCCCCCTTTTATAATAAAAGATAAAATTCAAGTAATTATTTAATTGAATTGAGTTCCCTAGAGTTTAAGCTTCTCTATCTCTTCGAGGATTTTGCAGTGGTCTGTGGGAAGGGACTCAAATTGGATAAACAGGGCCATTTGTTTGCATTCCACAGATTGGTTAAGGTCACATTAGTAGCCTGAAATAGTCCATGGTGGGGTTATTTGCACCATGGTAATCAGCAAACACTACAAATCAGAGCATTCCCTCCTTACAACCATCTCCTGGGACCCAAATCAGTTGGTAAACACTTATCAGCAGACCACATTTTTAATATACAAGATTATATTGTTCAATATACTATATTTGAATAGACAAAAAAGATTAGTTACTGGGCATGACACATTCCAGTGGTTGATGTTAGTGAAATGCTATCATTGACTCCAAAATAGTCATCTTTAAACCTAACAAAAAATTAAATATGGGATGAAAGGCAACCATACATAGAAAGCACCAGTTAACAGCAAATGCAGAAAGGAAGACCACAGAGGTAAGAAAATAAAAAGCCAAAGGGGAAAAATATCTTTAAGAATGACGGACAGGAAGAAGACAGGACTGAGCAGAACTGACACTATAATTGAATTTGAGAAGTACGGAGATGTTAAAAAAGGCATTGAAATGAAACAAGTTTTGAAAATGGTCAACAATGCCTGCCAACAGGGTGAAGTCATGTCTTCCCCTTCAAGGTGACATTTGCTGAGATGAAAAGTGGCACTAAAACCACCAGCCTCTGACAAACAAGACATTTTTTCCTTGGTGTCTGGGAACACATTTAGAGAAGAGCAACATGGGTAGGGAACTGTGTATTGATCACCCACTTTGGGACTTTTGGAAAGTGGTAATAACAAATAATGAACAATGAATTCCCAACAGCAGCATGAACCAGTGCCCTGGAGGCAAACCCATTTATCTTTTCACACTGGTTAAAAGTCACACTATTACTCACCCAATTTCTAATCCAATATGTTTAAAAAATGTGATTGATACTTTTAGAAGGAAAACATTAAATATTGACAGTCTATAAGGATATATAACTAGGCATTCCATGTGTAGACTAAAAGCATGAGAAGGTGATTCATAAAACTGTTGAGTAAATAAATATACATGGAGATCTGGTCTGAGCTGCCACATTCAATCCTACAGCTCCATCCCCCCTTGACTCTTCTGATCTTCAGGAGAGGGGAATTGGGGTCAATGTTGTTGCAATTGTCAACCCTGGAAGTTGGGCCCCCAGTAGCTCCCTCCTTCTGTTACTTAACCAGTTATCTTCTTTAGAATGTGTCTGTTGTATTACTCAACTTTCTCTAGCTGAAGTGGTAAAGTTTCTCATAGTCTCTGAGCAAACAGCCTCAGCACCTTGAGGAGACCCTACCAGGCTGGCTGGGAATGATGGAGAGACACTGTTAAGATAGGGATTGGCTTGCCCCAGTTCCCAAAGACTCACTTCAGAGCACTCAGTGGTTTCTCTTCTTCCATGCTCC
>JAOXYA010000041.1:40002728-40014147 GCA_028565675.1 Sorex palustris | reverse complement strand
TTTGATATTTGCATGACTGAGACCTAAACCTGAAAGCTTTGTAACTTTTCCCACAGTGATTCAATAAATAAATAAATCATTTAAAAAAAAAGAGTTTGTGAGTAAAGTGCCCTTCTTATGATAAATATGCACTGCACTGTAGCACTATCCTCCCATTATTCATCGATTTGCTCAAGTGGGCACCAGTAATATCTCCATTATGAGGCTTGTTGTTACTGTTTTTGGCATATTGAGTACACCATGGGGAGCTTGCCAGGCTCTGCTGTGTGAGCAGGATACTCTCGGTAGCTTGCCGGGCTCTCCGAGAGGGACGGAGGAATCGAACCTTGGTCAGCCGCTTGCAAGGCAAACACCTACTCCCTGTGCTATCGTTCCAGCCCATGATAAATATGAGAGAAAAAAAATTGTATACATGCTCTATAAACTCTTAACGTGACTTACAATCTTACAATAACTACAAGAGAGAAAGTAGCATACATTCTCTAAAAACTCTCAATGTGACTTAATTCCATGGACTATTGTGTCCCAAGAGGCAGTGATATTAAAGTGTTGTATTTTCCTTCTCATCCTCCTCCCAATCTTTTGGTGACCAGGCTGGGACCAATAAGGCCTCTCCAGGTAGTGTTAAGGGCCTGACAGGCAGTCCTGGAGACTGAGCCCAAGGCCTTGCACAGGCTCTGCCACTTGATCCACGTTCCCTACCCTGTATGGTTTGCAAGCCCCAATGAATGAGCTATATTTGGATGTATTACTACCTTCATTTAACATCTTAATGCAGCTCATGTATTTTTAGATTAATAGCTTTATTTATAGTTTTCTTTACAACAACTCCCTTTGATGAGACATAATTTCATTGAAAGGATAATTAGGCACTGCAATTTTTCAATAGGTTAAATTTAGAACTGCTGCTACAAAACCACTATCATTCTGCTGTTTGCAATAATAAAAGTACATAAATAAATACTGGAAATGTCACTTTGGTGAGGTTATTAACAACCTTAAATTATAGGGAGTTTCCTCTAAAGGGAAAAGGGATGATAAAACACATCTACTAGAAATGGCTTCATAGTTTAAGAAAATAACATAGCCAAAAAAAAAGTCCCACCCAGAAGGAAATGGTAAGAACAACTTTAAACTATTCCAGGGAAATAGATGGTTTCATTAAAATAGAGGCATAAAAAAAGGTAGTCAATGCATGACATCTATTGAATTTTGATCCAGAATGTCAAAGACTTGGATCCTGGAAAAGCATTATATTAGGGTATCTAAAAACCTTAAATTTCATTGAAAAAAGTAGGTCCTAGGAAAGTTAATGCATTAAAAATAGGCATGGCTATGAGTTATATGTTGAATTTAACCTTTATTTTTCATATTTGGTGAAAAACTAAATAACATCATAATGTAGTGGATTAATTTCAATATTGCTAAACTGCACTCCGTGAGAAGTGGTCCTTTCAGATCTCATCCTATCTCTTTTTATGAGTCACTAATATAGCCTCTTAAAAATATTCCAATAGCCTAAAGGCTAGAGTAGCTTTTCCTTCATTATAAAATCAAGTACCATTGGGGCCAGAGAAATAGTAAGGCACTTGCCTTGAATACGCTGACCAGGATTTGATCCCTGACATCCCATATGGTCCCTGAGCCCTGCCAACAGTCACTCCAAGTAAAGAACAGGAGTAAGCCCTGAGCACCACCAGGTGAGGCTCCAAAACAAACAAAAAATCAAGTGACATCAAGTTATGAGTTGGTATACTACAAAGAACTGGAATTTTAGAATTGGTTTAAATTCTTACATCCTAGTTATGGTCACTGACATTTGGGCAGTTTGTCTTCTCTGGGCAGATCTCCTGCCTCCACGCCTGGCTGTCCTCACAGGGGCCCCTTGGAGGGTGGCGGGTTGAGTTTCCCTCCCCACCCCAAGCAGAGCCCCGGCAGCGGAAAACCTCCAGAACCAGTCACAGCCATGCTGAGACTACTCTCCACACATCCAGACAAACCTTATGCATGAAGGAACTGGCAGAGGAACCGAGGCATGCGGGTCCGGGGGCTGAGATCTCCAAGCCTGCTTGAATCGGGACTGGGCCTTCTCCACCCAGATCACCCCATCTTACAGTAGGCAGGCATTACACCCACCAGCTGCCACTGGTGCCAGGTGGTCCCATCAATGGCCAAGACCCAGAGACTATAAAATCCAGCTCCCAGAAGCTTATTATCTCATTTTTACTTTGGAGAACCCAGCAGGCTACTGAAAGTATCCTGCCCACACGGCAGAGTCTGGCAAACTTCCCGTGTCATACTCAATATGCCAAAAGCCAGTAACAGTGATAGGTCTCATTCTCCTAGCCCTGAAAGAGCATTGAATATGGCTCTTTTAAAATCTCAGGGCTAGGGAGAAGGAGACGTTACTGTTGCCTGCTCGAGACAATCGACAAACAACAGGATGATGGTGATTGTGATCGTGAAGTTTTGTCCAGATAATCTTACTGGGGTGGAGAAATGGGCCAGTGATTCAGCTATGAGCATAGCCATCCTCACAAGCCTTTTGGAAGAATTTTAAGCTTGTGAGACAAGAAGTATGTGTGTTATGTTATACTTGCCACACAAGTATAAAGATTTAATTCAGATGTCTAACAATGAATCCATTTGAAAAATATTTTTTAAATAGTTGAAATAAACATATTGCTGGAAGTACCTGTGACTATGCAGATTTATACTAGTACTTAAGGGATAGAGAGAAACTAGTGGACTTGTCTCCGAAAACCATCTTACTCAGGCTAGGGCTTTGTTTATAAACAAGCAGGTGGAGTAGTTAGGCAAATGCAGGGAAGGCTACTGGACTGAGGGCAGAGAAAGGTCTTGACAAAATTCCAAAGCTTTGAAGAACAATGAAAAATGAAAGTGTAAATTAAAATATTTCTGGTTTTTTTGCAGGAAAAAGAAAACTCACCATCCCATACTTCCACAAAAACTTCTAAGTGTACAAGAAAACTGATTTTATTTTGAAAGTGTGTTAGTTCTGAGATGAGAAAAAGCAGAATTCAGGCCAGGAAACTAATTGGAATAATTTACTGTTAATTGTTTGGTGTGCTCTTTTTTTCCCCTCCCAGTGGTCATTAGTCTTCAAGTCCAATAACAAAAATAAACAACAAAACCAAGAAAAATAAAAGGGCACATTTCTTTCAGTTCTGCACCATCATGAGTGACAATGCATGGCAGATTTTTAAAATGTCAATATCTTAATGATCCAGCATGTAATTAGGCCTAACCCACCACTATCTGTTGAATGGGGTTTTTTTTCTATTTAAACATATGACCAGATCTGAAATTTTAGCAGAGAGAGAATTCATCCAATGCTGAAGTCTATGACTCTCACATGTATTTATTGAAAAGCGTAATAGTCAAGAAAGGAAGCGTCAATCTTAGAAACCTAAGAATATTGAATTAAATAACTCCACTTTATTTTGTACAAGTGACTGAAGACTAGACAAATTTGTTTTCATCTGTAGTGTGGTACTGTTTGTGAGAGAGATAATTTATGTGACTCAGCACTTAATCTGTCTCATAAAAAAATAATAATGGTTCTTGCTTTTGTTACTGAAACACGTAATTTCAAGCTCTTCTCCCCAGTACATTTATCTATAGTAGAGAACTCTGAGAATCCCTATAATATATGTGGACAGACAGGTGTAAATCTTTCACAAAGTTATTAATGGTGGCAGAAATGGAAGGTTATTCTAGTTTAAAAACTGGAGAGCATTTATGACCACTGCTTTTGATCTTAGCCAGTTATGAAGGTCTGGGAAATGTTATATTTAAATATACTAGGTATGTTAATGGAACTCTTACATCTTTGTCTTATACTGTAGCTTCCTCACATAGTCTTACTGTCAACTAACAACTTAGAACTGATGAGCAGTTGGGAAATCTTTTCTAAAACTGCAGTTCTCCTCTCTGACAACTGTTTCTTTTGTTTAATTCAAATTTCTAAACAAAAAGTGTGATTTATTTGCTATGTTTTATCTCTAAATCAGGGCTAGTACCAATACCTTACACATGATATGAAAGCATATATTTCTGGACCCAGCTTCATTTAGAACAGTGAAGATGGAGTGACATAAATATTTTGTTTGCCAGTGTGAGGGAGAGAAGGTAAGACCAGAATGAAGGAAGTCAGAGACAGTTCCAACAGTCTCAGGGAGAAAAAGTAATGACTTGAATTTTGGTAAAGGATGGATGGAAAAAGGAAACAGAATGTTCTAGGAAATAGAATTTTATTTGGTTTTGTTTTGGGGCCTCACCTGGTGCTGCTCAGGGCTCACTCCTGCATTCAGGAGTCACTTCTGGCAGTGCTGAGGAGAATGTGTGGGATGCTAGAGATTGAATCCAGGTGGACTGCATGAAAAGCAAGCTCCTTACCCTCTATACTGTCTCTCTGGCCCCAGAAATAATACTGTTGAGGGGGAAAGAGGATGATGTCATAAATGTCTTCCTTGGATGACGGTGACTGGTGGTTGAGATAACAAAGGCAGATGAAAGATATTGCTATGACATTTTGAAAGGTGTCTCTGATGCATGCTTGTGTTTTTAGTGAGGAGTTGAGATATAAGGAGACTCTGAATTGGAGAGTTGAAATTGACTGTCTTCGTGGTTTTATAAGTGGGTAGGTGCTAGATACCCCATCTTGTTACCTGCAGTTGTTACTTGTTATATCTTTCTCTCATCCCTTCCTTTTGCCTTTCTCCTAATTCCAAGAAATATTTCTGTAAACTGTGAGTTTAGTATTAAACTGGAAGCCAAATAAAAATGAGAGGAAAAGAAACAAACAGTATATGTGTTTTGCCTGATGATATAGATCGCTGAAGATCTCTGATACACAGTGGTATCATTTTAAGATTCACAAAGTAGAGATTGGTGTGGTTCAAGGACTACAATACACCACTGATGTCAGCAGGACATCACATGTCTGGACCCCTTTTCTGTTTCCAGCTTATGATTGTTCCTTAATTTGGCCTACTTCTACCAGCCCTTCATAGACAGAGTCCCAGTATGCACAGGGGAAGGTGGTGGTAGCAATCCATTTTCTTCTATGGGTTAGAACCAGGGAAAAAAACGCTGTTTTCTTTCTTTCTTTCTTTCTTTCTTTCTTTCTTTCTTTCTTTCTTTCTTTCTTTCTTTCTCTCTCTCTCTCTCTCTCTCTCTCTCTTTCTCTCTCTCTCTTTCTGAGTATTGACCTCTGAGAGTGGAACTTTAGTAACAGTTTGAGACGAGAAAGCAGGAAAGGAAGGAAAACAAGCAAGCTTGAACAACAGAGGATCAGTCAAGGAATAGGAGGTTATGGAGAAAAACAGAGAAGGGATGCAAAAAAGGCTTTTCATCCATATCCCTCACATCAAAAATGTTGGCTGAAGGGCTTCAGGGAGGGCAGATCTGTGCTGAGTTGGCGTGACTTTCAGCCTTTCAAAGACCACCAGTCTGTGTTACAAAGCTGATGAACTTTATAGAAGTCTGCTTCGCTTTTGTTTATGAAAGTAATTCCCAGTGGAGAAATACATAGTACAGGATGTAGCTACTTCAGAGTGTCCTGAACTGCCTCCCCATTCAGGAAAACCTTATTCTCGTCCGTTCAGAAATCTAAGGACTCAGGGATAGCTGAGTGGTAGAGTACCTGTCTTGTAAGATAAGCAAGATAAGGCCCATAATGTCATGAGTTCGATTCCAGGCATCATCTTACATGCTTCAGTGTTATTCCTGATGCCACAGCAAAATGTGTCACCCCCTCATGCACCTCAATCAGAAGTAGGACTCTATGGCCAACCTCTGATGAACACTGCAATTCAACTGTGAGCGGTGTGGAATCAAGTGTCTGACCTGGTCATTCAGAAGCAGCAAACTATGAATGGAAAGGGGAGAGAAATAAGTAAAATAAAGTTGTATCCCCAGTTTCAGCTATTCTGTGATAGCTAATTTCTCTGTCCATGCAGTGCCCAGGTACTTGGGAGACAAAAAAAAAAAGAAAATTATGAAAGTATTTTCAAAGTTTAAGTTCAGATTCAAGGGCAAGACACTCTAGTGACAGTATAGATATGCATAGTGATAAGGATTGCTGTTCCCTTAACATAGTCCCCCAGATTGTAATTCCTTAATTCTCCCTTCATCCTTGACACAATATTCAGACTAAGAAATAACATGAGTTAATCACTCAGAAATAATCAGGCAACTTTTCTAGTGTTGTAAATCTATTTGTATTTGAAAATAAGGAAATGTATAGAAGAAAGGTCAAAATTTATTATCAGCCAAGAACTGATTTTTTATAATAGACATCTATTTCTTTGCTAATTCCTATCAGTCCTGAACATAGATATGGAGATACAGAATTATGATGCATACATTCCACCAAATCAATTACATAAAATGTGCATTTGTGTGGGGAATTCTTGAGAATATATAAAATGGAAATAACCGAACATGTTGAACCCATTCGATCTTGTCACAGTCAGGCAGGTGTGGTTGAGTTAGGACAAATTTCACATATTCTATAGAATATCATCTCTGATGGGATATGTTGATTGCAGTTAACACACTGAAATAAGAACCTGGGATTCTATACTTTGTAGATGTTTAAATGCTCCCATCGGATAGACTTGACTGGGAGACAGGTTGTTCAGATAATTTCTCCTTCTGAGTTACACAGACTTTATTATACTAAATTATAATTTGCATCATTCAAATGCAAATGAATTTTCCAAAGCCCTATGTGGGTTTCATGTAATACTTTTTGGGTAAGAACTGCTCAGTGTTTCATTTATTTCAAAGAATTTAGTGATGCCACTGATTTCAAGGGAAAAAAAATGACTGTGAATGTATCCTTATTATTGGAAGAGATGGGATATTCATATCAAACTCACATCTGGTTTCATTTTGCTGTCTCTCCTCTTGTCTTCTCAAAAGTACATGCAACCCCATGGGACTGAATGCTTCTTACCTGCCTTGCTTTATTTCCAAGAGTCTGAATATTTGTAGCTATTCTAATTAAAGATTTACTGTAAAAGTAAAGAACACAGAGGAAGTTCTGAAAAGCATAACAAGCTGGTGATGTTATTAGGAAAGATGTGGAAATCCATTTGCTGGTAAATTTTCATTTTTGGCCCTTTTGGATCAGTATTTCTGCAGAGCAAACTGCTCATAACTCAGATACTTAAGCCAACAAACCTCCCTCAGCAGTTAATTTTAACCCCTTAATTTTTTATGGGTCATAGCACTTTAAATTTAATATTTTATTTATTTTTTTCATTTTTAAATTGAATTACAGTGAGATACACAGTTACAAAGTTGTTCATGATTGGGTTTCAGCCATACTATGTTCCAACACCCATCCCTTCCCAGTGTACATTTGCCACCGCCAGTGTCCCTAGTGCTCCAGATGTTCATGAGTGAATACCTCAACATGTGGCTTCTAGGGAGAAAACTGTGCTTGGTTTAAATTATAAAAGAGACTCTCCAAAAAGGTTAGATGTGCTTTATCAGTTGATCTTGGGAATTGGATATTTTCTTCATGGCTATGTTGATACATGTTCATGCTTCACAAAGCTTTTCTGGTATAATTCTGAACTAGAACCTGTGGACTAGGTTTCATTGACCAACTAACTATTGGGAGTCTCTCTCTTTTTGTTTGTTTCTTTGGGGGACACATCTGGTGGCACTGAGGGACTACTCCTGGTTCTGCACTCAGGGCTCACTCTTGACAGTGGTCAGGGAACCATGTAAGGTGCTGGGGATTGAACCAGGGTCGGCTGCATGCAAGACATGTGCCCTACCTACTGTATTATCATTCCAGCCCAAGGGAGTTACCCAGCATAACATTTTCTGACTTGACTATTATCGATGGAGAGAATGGTGTTATTTTAAACAGGAATGGTGTAGGATTGCACTTGTAGATACTTCATTGTAAAATGGTGCATAGAGGGGCTGAAGGTTAGTGCATGGTTTGAATACAGGAGTCCCAGATTCAATCCCTGGCACCACATGGTCCCTTAAGCAATATCAGAAGCTTGGAATAGCCCCTGAAGAGTACTAGGTGGGAGGGAGGGAAGAAAGGAAAGAAGGAAGGAAGGAAGGGGGGAAGGAGGGAGGGAGGGAGGGAGGGGGTAGGGAAGGAGGAAGGAAGAAGTAGTACATGGGATAAGTCAGACAGGGAGACTGAATTTAGAGCTTATAATTAAAGATAACAGAGGATATGGGAAATTCTGAATTTTGGAGATTGGATGCAGGTTGAATCATCCTCAGTGGGGCTCAGGTTTTTGTACCCCGTGCAAAGCTAGGGATTGAACTGGTGTTGACGGCATGTAAGGCAAGTACCTTTTACTCTGTATTATCTCTTCAGCCCAGAAACTGCATTAAAGAAGTCCTACATACCTCTGTTTAACACAATAGTAGAATGCAATATTTAAGATCCCAAGTTAAAATAATTTTATTGAAGTAGTAGTGGTTTATAAAATAAAATCATACATGTTTTCAGGGTTACAATTCCATATCATTTTAAAATATATTACTATACTACACCTGCCATTCAAGTACCAATATCATTTCACCAGAATCCATTAGAGCCCAGTCTGCTTCCATCTCCTCTCTCCCTTTTCCAGCCCCAACTCTGAACAAAGACTTGGACACAAACTCCAGACATATTTTTACTATGAGAATTTTGGACCAGTGACTTGTCTCTTTAGCAGGAATACTCTGTACATCATCTACAGAAGGGAGTAAAGAAGCCCACTCCAGCGGCTCATTGTAGAGAACAAATAATACAACATATGTAAAACATTTTGAGGCTGCCAGGATCATTCTCCAGAACACAATTATTTATTTTTAGGCATAATGTTTTTTTATCTTATTTGGATGAACACAACACACAGAAAACTACTCTTCTAAGGCATTATGATATGACATGCTTATCTGATAGATTGAGATGTGTATCTATATTTTAATGAAGAGAGTCACTATTCATTATATCATCTGAATTCTCTATTAAGCTGGCTGATACCCCTCTCCCAGTGGTTTCATAGACAAAATAGATCAAATTTTTGATGAATAATGTGAAATTGACTTTGAAATATAATAAGAAAGGTTATTATTAACCAGGGCTATTTCCTATCTCCAAAGTTAAATTCTAGTATGTCCAGACAAAATCCCCAAAGAGAGTAAGTGAGAAAGGAGGGAAATTTGTTTTATTCTGTAAATAACTTTGGTGAAAATTTGAAACTTGTGGGAAAAAGGATTGGAGCAGGGCCATCTGTGAGAATAGAGATAAGGTACAAAGGCTGAGTATTAATGAATCAGTACTAGGTATAAATGGTAAATGGTTCTCAGGTCCCAATCCTGTAGGAAAAGATTGTGCTCTGCTCTAGTAATTACCTTTTATTCTCTCTCTCTCTCTCTCTCTCTCTCTCTCTCTCGCTTTCTGTTTTATTTATTAACTTTGGTTTATGGTTCACACCTGGTGGGTTTGGGAGATCATATGGGATGTCTTGGTACTGACTATTTGGACTGGATAGCATTTTATTATGTGAGATATCTGATGAATTGCAGAATTTGAACAAATCTTTGGTCTCTAGTCCCCAGAAGACAGTAATTCCCTTCACCCTGTTTGGGATAATCACAAATGTTCCTAGACATTGACAAGGATCTCAGGAGGAAGTAATCCTTTCTCCTATATCCCTCATCTATGCTATTCTGGCCAGAGTTGAAAAATCTCTGTGTAAATATTTTACAACAGTTAAATCTGCACCACTGTTTAAAATAATGTCCATTTATCATTTATGTATATATATATTAATTTCCAAAAACAGAACTTGAAATGGAAAATTCATGGATCATGGGTAAAACTCAAGTCAGGGAAGAAAGAATTTTGTATCCCAAGCACATCTGGGGATGAATACCTTCTTTATTTACCAAATAGGTCAGACCTGTAAGTGTGAAGAAGTTCTGCTCCTTGGCACACAGGTTTGAGATTTGGTCTACATCAGTATTAAAATTCGAAGTCAATTTTCCACCCATCACTCCAGATAATTTTAGTGGTTGAGCATTAAGCATGACTAAGGGTGTGACTGGGTCATTAATAGCGCACAATAGAGTGTCAGTATTTTTTTTTTTTTGTCATTTGGTAACCGAATTAGCTTTATTATTCAACAAACCTGATGATAGAACAGGCACTTCCAACAAAGGCAGAAAACAAATTCTACATTGTGATTTTTCAGGATGTCTTTAAATATACATTTGGCACTGAATCTAAAAGAAGAAGGGCTGAAGTCCAGAGACTGCTGTTTTTTCTCTAATTTGCATTTGGCTCTGTGGGTTTGATCTTTTTGCATGCATGTCCCCTACCCCATTTTCCCTTCCTCAGCTGCAGTTCTTCTCTCTGAACTTTTGTTTAACAGAGAGGAACACGTACTGTGCAATGAAAACATTGGCTGTAAATCATTTCAGCTATAAAACGTAGCTGTTTGGAGTTGGGTAATTGGGCTTGTGGTTCTGAAAATAAGAAGCACTGCCAACATCTGAATGTGTCGATTAATTGGCCCACAGGGAGAGACACTGGGAGTGTCCTAGAGTCTGGTTTTTGACTTCTTACTGTTCTAGTTTTTTCCATGGCACATGATAAAGTTCCTTGCTAAACATTTACTGAAACTGGTGTGTGTGCGGGGTGGGGGGTGAGAGGGGAGAGATGAGGGAGGGGGAGGGGTGGTGTAAAATATTCCTGGTACTCCAGAATCCATAGCACTGATGCAGAAGGAGCCTTTTAAAGGCTTGGATGCTTGGCAGGCATATATATGTACACTTTGTAGTTTCAGGGAAAAATGGGCAGGAGAATTTCTTCATGGCTACAGTGTGGCTTGGGACACCAGCTACAATGTTATCTGGGAAACCCAGGCTGGTAGCAAGGCAAAATTTTCTGTACTGGCGATAGAAAAAAAAATTCATTACCTAGCTTATTTGGAATATTCAAAAATGCACTCAGAATTCTTACTGCTTCCTGGAATACTTAGGTTAGGAATAAGGACATATGCTATATAAATGTGCCAATTTAAGGTGAAAAATACTCAAAGCAATCCGTGACCTATGTGTTTTGATGATTTTTTCCTCTGAATGTCAGATTTTAAACAGCTAGTCTATATTCTGAAGTTTGAGAATTCGAATTCCCTGTAATGAGGTCAAGAGAGGGTTCTGTACCATTTCATATTGCCAAACATAAGAAAAATGCAGTAAAATACAACCTTGCACTTTTTTTAGGAGGGGGTGGGTGGGTAACTCCTGGCTCTATGCTCAGGAATCACTTCTGCCCAGTAACGTATCCATTTGTCCCTGTCCTGTGCTAGTGTAGCCCAATGGCGTCTGTTCGCTCTGGGAACATGAAGAGCCTCAA
>JAOXYA010000041.1:39801213-39812867 GCA_028565675.1 Sorex palustris | reverse complement strand
GAAAGTTCTGATAAACATATGAAATACAACCATCTTCTAATTAGTGGCTGTCTTCTTGTTTTGGTTTGAGTTTCCTTTGCTTGCAGAAGCTTTATAGTTTAACGTAGTCTTATTTATTTAAGCAAGACTTAAAAGTCTTGCTTGCTTTTAATTCCCTTCCCATTGGAGTTTCAAATACATCTCTGAGATCAAGGTACAAAAATATATCTCTGTATTATCTTGTCTGTATTTTATACCCTCAGGGTTTATGTTTGAAATGCTGAATCCATTTGGCATTCATTTGTAAATGATGTTAAGTAGGTATAGTCATATACTTTAGACCTCAGTTCTTATGTATTGCTGATCAAGTTCCCACAATGAAAGATGCACTTTAAACCTTATTTCCAACTTCATCAATACACCTTGCCCTCCACACACTAAGAAGCTTCCTTAGGAATCTATCAAGATCATTGCTTTCACCTTGAAAAGTAAGAAAATTGGCTTCCTGTCAAGTTTGTTTCAGTGATATTTAAGAATCTAGGATTCTTGTAAGTTCCTTAGAGCAAGTAGGGCAATTATATACTTTCAAAATAAATTTTGTAATTCTGCCATATTAAAAATAATCACAGGGCCTAAAGATATCATATAGGTAAGGTAGATCCCTTGCTGGTTTGATGCCAGGCAACACATGGTCCCCCAAACACTGTTAGGTATAGTCCTAGAGGCCCCTGAGCACTGCCAGGGTGCCCCAGATTATGCCTAGAACCACAGGATCTGAGCAGTACCACATCTTCAAGCCCTCACATTGAGTCACACTTCTAACTGGCAGAGAAATATAGGGTGTTCCTTTGAAGTCTCCCAAGTACTGCTCAATAAAAATGACCACAAATGGTGACTATTGTAATATATTAGCAACATAAAATTAAATTAAAGCTGTGGTAGTCATAAGTTGTGCATACATAAATTATGTTGTATAGTAATGGGACACAAGCCTTTAACCTTACCTTCCTTCCTCTTCTTACCTTGGTGACAATGTAATCGGAAAGTGTTTCATTGAAACTGCTGCCAACCATACTGCCTGGCTAAGTGAGAGCCTTTCTATCTTTAAGAAGATAGAGAGAGATTGAAAGATGGGGAGAGATGAAATATTCTGCAACAACACAGACAGTTGGGTTATGCCTTGTCTGTCCCACAGGTGAAAGATGTTCATTTTACACAACACTAGGAAATGAGTTCTGTTCCCCAGAGGAAATGAAGCACCTCATAGGAAACATGAGTTATTCCCTTACACTGTGAGTCCCATTTTTGGAATCTGGCCACAGCTTTCCCTGGTGAAAAGACTGACTGCAAGTGGATTACCTGGTAGTACCCACAGCTATTTCCTCCCCCCATTCCTAGAGAGTGATGCTATATAAACCTCCCCTTCCTGTTCTTGAAAGAGAGAGCTTAGCATGGGAAAAGCAGTGGAAGGACTGTGGAAAAGGAAACTAAAAGAGAAGAATGGAGTCCAAATAATCCCATTATTAGCTGATGAGAAAACAGAGGATGGCAAGGGGAAAATGTGCAGACAGAGCTATATTTTTTGTTAAGATATTATGAGGGTCCTGGGGGTAGAAGAGTAAAAGACTTTATCCCTCTCCTACATGTCTAGTAAAAGAAAATCTCTCTCTTCTCTCTTCTTTTATTCCCATACAAGCCATATCTTTTGTCATATGATAATTAAGAAGATCTGGATCACAAAAGAATTAGTATGATTGCAGAAGTAGGCAAGTTCAAAATCTCTTCCTTTATTGCTTCAGTGGATATTGAAAGCTTATTATTTGGTTAGACACTGTGGTAAATAAATTGGTGAGCAAATAAACATGATTCCTGCCTGGTCAAAGCAAAGTTGAGAGTAGAAAATGATGGCAATCAAGTGATTGTTCAGCCTTATCCGGTATATATGATATGCCAGCTGCCACAGCACTTTCCTGGAAACCACATATCAATCAGGAAACTTGGAAAAGCCTCCCTGGGAAAGAATGTCCTAGGTGGGACCTAATGAGAGAAAAGCTTCTTTGACAAAATTGTGGAGAGAATATTCTAGACACAGATTTCAGCATGGTCAGTTGTGAAGTAGTGAGATGGACCACATTCAAGATAGAAGAATGGAGCTAGGGAGACAGTACAAGAGTTAAGACACTTTCCTTTCTGGGGTCAAGAGATAGCACAGCAGGCAGGATGCTTGCATTGCATACAACTAACAGGGGTTCTATTCCTGGCATCCCATCTGGTTCCCTGAGCCTGTCAGGAGTGATTCCTGAGTGCAGAATTAGGAGTAATCTCTGAACACCGCGAAGTGTGCCCCATAAACCCAACCCAAAGAAACAAAGACAATTGCCTTGCACATTGCTGTTCTGAGCAGCACCACATATGGTTCCTTGGGGTTCTTGTCAGTAAAAAAAGTGTTCATAATATTCTGCTTTAGTCTAGTCAGAGCCAACAGACTTCAGTGGGGCAGCTTCTCTCAGAGAGAAGTTGTCACATCCTCCAAACTACAAGCCTCGGCCAAGTCAATTTTAGTATTTCCTAGTCCAAAATCTTCGAGATTTTTAGAGGGGGGGAACAGAAGGGGCAAAGTAACAAAAAGCTTTGACATAGCCATATGGATAGCATCTGATTTGAAAGGTTTCAAAGTGATTTTAAGTAGTTATTGTATAAAATTTGTGCAAAGTGGTTAAAAAATATAAATCACTAATATGTTTGGGAATGGCATTAACTAGATAACTGACTAAACCCAAGCAAGCAAGGCTCTGGAGGCAGAGATACACTCTAAAATATTTAAGGGAGAGAAACTGCTATTCCATCAACTCAGCTCAGAAATTGTAGTATGTTTCTATCCTGCTTACATCTTGTTGTGCCATTCTTAACTGTGAGACCATCAAGGTGACACATGCAAGCTGTTGATACTTATGCTTTGATGAATGCCCACACACATACAGAATGTTAAATAGACATTCCTGAGTAATAACTAAGTCCAAGGAAATTGTCTCTGTATCTGATGAAATCTTGTATCTTTTCTAAGATGAAACTTTGAAAGACTTGACCTTCTTCTCACACCTGCTAAGATTACTGCGCCACATAGAAAAGTTTCTGATAAGAGACAGTCACAAACAAGCTTTTCAATTGCTAAAATAGAAAAGGTAATTTCCAAACTTTATGGAGACCACAAAGAAAAAAAAAAGCAAAATGAAAATGGAGGATAGTTCATTTTACATGTGGTTTTATTTTGGTAAACTAAATGTATTTCTTGTCATCCCTGTACCAAAAGTTCAACCTAATAGTATTAGAGACATAGATTCAGAATTTTCTAAAATGTTAGGACTCCTATTCCATGTGTCTTAAAGGGAAAAGAATACTCATCCCAGCACTTAGAAATCCTGCACCTTTTGAAAATAATGTGTCCAGCTGCTCAGGAAAACTTTCAGCCTTGTCCTGAGTCATCAAATCTAGTGCCCTATGAATACTGCCCCAAATAACCTGAGGAAATGATATGTATTTATTCAGGTATCCTCAGGGGATGAGTCCTATTCCAGAAAAAGTGTAGCAGGGATGCAGAAATTTGCAACAGACTATCTTCCTAATGTTTGTAACTTTCAGATTGGGAAGGCCATCCTTGCCCACCTACCATTGGAATTCTCATACTCATGTCCCTCTGTGACCATGAGATCAACACTTTACGCCCGGGAGAGCACCCTAAACAGCAAATTCCAATGTCTAGTGCAAGTGTGACACAGAAACATTCCAAGACCTATAAATTTCAATGCTTTCCAAGAATCTTCCTGTTATGAGATTTGGTAACCCAACAAAGAGCACTTAAAAAAAAAACAAACAGTAAAACACTTGGCTGAAAGCAGTAAATTGGCTTGTGAAGTACTGCGTTTGAGATGCAATCACCATTTTTAAGCTGCTCTTAGATTTTAGTCACAAAGGGAGTGTTTTAAAACATGTGGTCTGAGCTACCTTTGTAACAGGAGTGCTGATAGAAGTGAAGATATGAAGATTGTTGATTGAAATGTTTAAGTGATTTTGGTTACAATGATAGAATCACTATTATTGTTTCATACGTGCGTAAAGGTCCCTCCACCTTTATCCCAAGATCCTTTCTCCCACACACTCTCTTCCAGAACCCTTAGATCATAGTTCTATTTTCTGAATCTCAGGATTGTTTCCTTTGGGAATTGCCTAAGCCCTTGCATCATTTACTTATACTTCACAAATGAGTGAGATCATCTGGTATTTATCTTTTTCTTTATGACACACTTCACCTAGCTTGACTCCTTCAATTTCAGCTAGTTGAAGCAAAACTGATTCCATCTTTCCTCAGAGGGGAGTATATTCCACTGTGTATATAGACCACCACAAATTCAAATTCTTTTTTTTTTAAGTATGGAAGGGAGACCATTTTATTTCTTTTCGAATCACTGTGTGCGGCACTTACAAAGATGTTCATGACTGGGTTTCACTCACACAATGGTCCAACACCTACCCCTTTACCAGTGTACATTTCCCACTGATGTCAGTGGGCCCCGTCGGTGGCTCATGTGAAGTACAGAGAAGATGTTCACTTTCTCCCCATCTGCCTCTGCCACCAGGGATCCAGGGTTCTTGGGTTCTTATCTCGCTCGCAGAAAGGAATTTCAGGAGTAGACAAGCAGTGAATTAAATATATTTTATTTGGAGGGTTTTTAAAGGTGTGGTGGGAGAGAGAGAGGAGGTAGTGAGAGAGACAGAGAGAGAGAGTAATACACTCAAAAGAGAACGCGGGCTTCTCCAAAGGTGGAGAGAGTGTTCCTACACACATTCCAGCATTAGAAATGAAAGCATGAAAGCACACATCTCAGGAGAGGAAGAGAGGAGCTCTGGGTGACACATGTATTCGGGCGACACATATGCTCGGCCACGTGGGTGCAAGCAGCACAGGGGTTCAGGCAGCATATGTGCGCCCTTCCTTTGTTCAAGGTGTTTTTTATAGGCTCTTTTCAGGTTATCTTGATCTGGAAGTTCTGGAGTCTTCTTGGGGCTGGATCACACTTTAATCAGATTAAGGGAGAGATCCAAGAGTTTGAGAAACTTCATGGGGAGAGATCTAACCTCCTCAGAGTCAGCTGAAGGTCTTATCAGGTCTGTTGTTTTTTTTTTTGTACCCATAGGGTGGATTTGTTTTAGGATTTTCTTCCCAGAAGTTCTATTGACCTAACTTTTGTTGCCAAGGGCCTTTCCTTATCTACCTGCCTACTTCACTACCACCAATGTCCCCATTGGTTTCCTCCTGCCACTCTCTACCCCCAACAGCCAGACTCTATCTCTTTCATTCAGACCACAATTCTTTAATGAGTGATCCTCAACATAGTATTTCATGAGTTCAGAGGAATGGCTTAGAGTACCTGTCTTGCAAGCATATGGTCACAAGTTCAAATCCCTGGTGTCTCACACGCTCTGGACATGATCCTGGTAGCACAGTACTCTGTGATCCCTGGCACCACAGGTCATTTCTAGCCCCAACAAGTCTGATGTGTTTGAGCACCACAGAAAAGGGCCATTCACCAGTAAGTATCACAGCAAAGCTATAGGGCCAGGAAATGGGACCTCTGGTGAGCTCATATGTGAGCACCAAAGAGATCAGCGACCAGCACCACAGTCATCTGAGTCCTGTAACTCAGAATACAACACTCTGACTCTGTGTGCCATAAACCTTTGTGAGCACCACAGTCAAAAGTCTCTGCCACCCTAGGACACAGCACCAACAATAACAGAGATAGTCTAAAACGAGGATCTTTACAAACCTATTTAATTCGGGTTTGAGTTTATGTCTCTATCTCAAGATTAGTGAGTTTTATTTGTTGCATAAATCACATTAAATATCACTGTCACTGTCACTGTCCTCCCATTGTTCATTGGTTTTCTCGAGTGGGGCCAGTAACATCTCCGTTGTGAGACTTAGTTGTTACTGTGTTTGGCATATCGAATACGTCACGGGTAGCTTGCCAGGCTTTGCCTTGCATGCGAGATACTCTCAGTAGCTTGCCAGGCTCTCCAAGAGGGGCAGAGGAATCGAACTCGGGTTAGTCATGTTGGCTGCGTGCAAGGCAAACACCCTACCGCTGTGCTATCACTCCAGCCCACATTGAATATCATCAGAAAAATGGTTGATAAGTGAGCTTTGATGGCACAGAAGAACATATATTTTATTTTAGAAATCCCTGGTCTTATAAAGTGCAGAAAAATATGTAGGAATATTTAATTTAAAAGGATTTTTTTTGAGCAGTCTGTCACCCCTAGCAGTACTCAGGGGCCATTCCTAACTCTATGGCCAAAGGTTGATCTCACCAATGCACCCAAGTGGTGCTGCAGATCAAACCCAGGTCTCCTACATGTGAAGTGTGTGCTCTGCCCATTGGTTTATCTCTCTGGCTCAATGAAACTTTTTTTTTTCTGGGATGAGTGCAACTGGTTAAATTTTCTTTGTGTTTTATGCTTCTTTCATTGTAAAATGATATTTTTCTCCTTTTCAGAATTCCAACATAGCTACATTTTAATTGCTTAAAACTGTTTTATGCTTAGCACAGCCATTAATAGCTTCAAGTATCACAAGATGTCTAGACAAAGGCAATGAGCAGGTTTGACTACTCAGCCCCAGGCTACTGCTTTCACAGAGGGGAACTTCTCAGCATCTCCTAGATAAAGCAGAAACAAACACAACTAACTGGTCATTTCTCTGCTTTTTTATTTGATCCTTCATCTGACATCTTCAGTTTCACTGGAGTCTTTTGGATCAGCGTAGAGTGATGTGAATGAAAGGATATGTTTCAGGTTACAAAATTTGATCTTTCTAATCTTTTGATTTGTGCTGTCATGTAGATTTGATATCAGCTGCAATGAAATATCAGTCAATAGTGAGGTGAGGGCTTCTGTTTCATGTTTCCCATGGCGGGATACTTTTGACTGGTTTCTGAATCCTTTATTTTTTTTTTTATCTGGTGCCCAGAATAGAAATTAGAACCTGAAACCAACCAAACCAAGCAAGTTCTCTACACTGAATTGCATCCCTGGCCCTGAATTCTTACTTTTGACTATTAACTTCAGCAGTATCAGAACATGGGAGGTGAGTATGGATCACTTGATCACTTGACTTCCCATTACTCATCGATTTGCTCGAGAGGGCACCATTCGTCCCTGCTAGTGTAGCCCAAGGGCTTCTGTTCGTTCTAGGAACATGAAATGCCTCAAACCGATCATTCAGGGTCTTGACGAAGAAGTCTGACTATCTTGTAGGTAGGAGGCCGTGTGGTCTTTTGACATTCTGTGGAATCCACTCAGTAATGGCTCTAGTCCAGCAGTCGTCTCCAAATCTCATTACGTGTCCAGCCCATCTGGTTTTTGATGCCTGGCAAACAAGACAGCTTCCCTGATTCTTGACCTTCGATGAAGGTTGAAACTCAGGATTCTTTCTCTCATTTGAGTGAAATGTGACACTGCAAGCATAGCTCTTTGGATTCCTCTTTGGGAGACCTGAATAGGGTTCTCATCCTGTCTTCATAGGGCCCAGGTCTTTGAGGCATATGTTAATGCAGGAAGAGCAATGGAATCGAAGAGATGTGCCTGGAGCTGGAGGTTCTTTGTCCTCTTAGCTATTTATTTGATGCTCTTGAAGGCGGTCCAAGCCGCTCTCTTTCTCCTGCACAACTCAGGTGCCAGGTCATTCGACATGTTGACTTCTCGACCTGGGTACACAAAACTGTTGCATTTGGAGAAGGTCGTTCCATTGAGAGTAAATGGAGCATCAGGAACAAGTTTCTCATAAACATTGTCTTCATGAGATTCAGCTGGTGTCCGACCTTTCCACACTAACAGTCGAAGTCGGCCAGCATTTGTGCCGCTTAGCTAATGTTTGGTGTTATTAGAATGATGTAAGCAGCAAAGCGGAGGTGGTGTAGTTGCTGACCGTCTATCTTCACTCCCATTCCTTCCCATTCCCGTTGTCGCATGACGTTCTTGAGGGTGGCACTGAAGAGTTTTGGTGAAATAGTTATCACCCTGCCGAACCCCTCTTTGACATCCATGGTCACTTCTTTGTAGAATGGTGAGCTCCTGGTAGTGAATCCGTAATACTCATGGAGGATCTTGATGTATTGAGTTTGAATGGCTAGGGCTTCGTTAACCAGTTCCCTCTCAGCAGAATCAAAGGCCTTCTTTAAATCAATGAACATTAGACAGAGCGGCATCTTGAACTCCTGAGAAACTTCAATGAGCTTGTTTATCGAATCCTTTTTTTTTTTTTTTCACCTTCTGGTGCCCAGAATAGAAATTAGAACCTGGAACAAACTAAGCAAGTTCTCTACACTGAATTGCATCCCTGGCCCTGAATTATTATTTTTGACTGTTAACTTCAGTAGTATCAGAACATGGGAGGTGAGTATGGAAAAATCAAAATAAGTAGAGGAGGAATTCAGAACTTTGTTTAATTCATTCTATTTGTAATTTATTTACTTCCTAAAGAATCATGGAAAAGATCTTGAGGCAGGTTATTAGGATTTTGAATCCTGTTTCTGCCACTTTCTTTAACTTTGTTAACCCAGGCAAGTGAAACTTTTTATTTCTGTGTCCGTGTATGTAAAATAGAGATAATGGTATCTACTTGATGCTGTTGTTAAGCAGATTTAGACTTAATGTACACAAAGCTTTGAAACTGTAGTTGACACAGGCATGTTTCAGTTATTTTTCTTAAGTGTATTTAATCATCTTGGTAGGAATTTTAGTGTGAAAATTAAGCATTTGAATTTAAGAACTAAATAGCATCATTAACATTTCTTATGAAATATAAAAACACTTTTACATTTTTCTTCAAACTGCTTTTTTCTTAGTATTACACATCACCAGAAACGATAACCACAGTCATCAAACACAAAATTGAGTTCTTCCTCTCAGTTTAGAAACCAATAAATCTTATGTTTCAAAGTGTGGCTTTTTCCTACGAGTCTTTCATCTAAGGATTCTTCCAGCTGTGCGGAGAGTTAGGGGGAAATTACTATTAACACTTAGAGTTGGTATTTAGGAAGAACTTTGTTCAGAGAAAAAAAGGTGATATTGTTGTGGTACTGGAAGATTAGAGTTTTAAGTGACCCTTGCTAGAAAGCATACAGATAGAAAAATCAAGCAACTTTATTTCTTTGATCTCATAGTTGTTTGGTATCAGCAATTCACATAAAATGAGAAGTAGTTGAATGCCAGGTAAATACCCACAAAATGACTTTTATAGGGACAGAAGGTGTGCATTGATGATTCAGTTTCATCCCTTGAATTGAGAACTTAGTCATATGTTTAATAGATGACAATCAAATTAAAGATTATTGTTAGGGGCCAAAATGACAGTAGAGCGGGTAAGATACTTAACTTGCATGCAGCTAACTTGGGTTCAATCCCCAACGTCACATATGGTCTCCAAATCCTGCCAGGGGATTCCTGACTGCAAAGTCAGGAGTCATGCCTGAGATATGCTGGGTGTGGTCCCAAAACCAAATAAGTTATGTTTAATTTTTGGTGCAAATGTCTTATAAAATGTTGAAATCACAGTGCATTAATCTGTCAAACTTCTTGATTATCCCACATCTAATGCCAAGCAATGATGAGAGAAACCTCAGACTGTCCTAGACATGTGTATTGAGAAATAATGACCCTAATCACATCCCAGCATGGCATGATTCTGGAGAAGAGAGTGCAGTAAGACCCCCTGGCTTCTTTGATTCACCACAAAATGATCAACACCTAGAGTTCTATTCTAACAGTGTCTTTGACTTGAGTTCAAACATTCCTTTAAACTTGGGTCTATGGAGGGGAAAGGCTGAGCAACATTTACCTCCATGATGCCCAATCTACTCTGTAGTTTTTCCATCTTCATTTTTCTTGACATTAAAAACGTTTCACAAAACTACTTCATTCTCCAAAATGAGAACATATTTTGTGCGTCTCCTATGACATTTCTCTCTCCCTCTTCTCTCTCTCTGATACCATAATACTTTCCATTTACTTTATTAGCTATTTCTAAGAAAGAAATACTGAATTTTTGAGGACTGTTTATTCCCTTATTATATCCTTATTATTATATTTATTCCCCTTTGTGTGATCTGTTCCAATCTTGGTAGCTCAGTTACCACTTTCCCACTGCTAACTCATCTTACCCCTACTTTCCCAAAGCAGACTGAAGTAAAACCTTATGTGCAGGTGTTTATTTGGAAAGGTAATTCAGCAATGACTATAATGGAGGGAGAGGAAAGAGGTGAGATAGAGAAGGAGGAAAAGCCAACATATGGAGAGTTTAATGAAGTTGTACCCATCTAGGCTCTTGTGAGAAGGATTAATATGTACACTTCAGATCTGTCTAGGTTGGGAGAGAAGAAAAAGATATTTATTGATTAGCTTCTAGTGTCCTTTGATCAAAGTAAGTTTCTAGAAGACACATCTCTCACACTTCACATACGGGTCTCAGACAAATTAAAAAGATACATGGTTAAGGACCTAGGAAAAGAAATAGTCACAAATAATGGCAAAACAAAGCAAACTCTAGATAAACATTCTATTTCCTAAATACACAGTTTCTGCAATTAAAAAATGAACATAGACTTGGGCAATATCTCTCAGTAAACATTGCAAATAGCCATGCATCAGTCAGGTACCAAATATGTACTCAAAATATTCAAATAGCAATGTGAGTCCATTTTCCCTGTCTGATTGAAAAAGGAGACCATTATAATAGCCAGTCTTACTGGAAGAATCAAGTACTCTCAAATGGTATTTAAATCAATGTGAGAGATTCCAAGGGAAGATCTTGTTTACAAGCATACGGTTCTGGTCACAAGTTCAGGTCTTAATGATCCAAGGTGCGCTCAGTGTGATCCTGGCAGCTCAGCTGTTTGAGTGGGCAGCTCTGCTTGCCATGATCCTTTTCCACTATAAGACATTTCCTGCTGCATTATTGCCAGGTGTGTATGAGCATCACAACTAAAGGGCGTGACCCAGTGAGCAACCATATGAGTACTGCAATAATGAATTGAAACCTCCATAAACAGTCAAGTGTGCAAGTGCCACAATCTGTTTGATCCCTGGCAAGCACTGCAGCTACAATATTTACATACCACAACCAGGGATTGTATGACCCATGGTCATCATAGTATCAACAACAAGGGGAAGTGAAGGGGTTAGTAAAAATAATACCTATTTTTAAACATATAGACAATTTGGAAATATCAAAATTTCTTAGGACCAAAATCCCCGTCACAGGGATATATCTTTTACTCAAATGTGAAGATTTTTGCTGGAACCTAAATCCAGAAATAACACATGTTAAGTCATAGGAAAAGTATGAATAATATCCATTATTCAAGTTATTTTTCAAATGTGCTTAGAAACAGGCATATTTATTCTTTTTTTTATTAGTGAAACACTATGAGGTACAGTTATAGATTTATAAATTTTTGTGCTTGGGTTTCAGTTATACAATGATCAATTACCCATCCCTCCAGCAGTGCCCATCCTCCACCACCACGGGTCCCAGCATCCCTCCTACCCCCAACCCCCCTGTCCCACCCTGCCTCTGTGGCAGGGCATTCCCCCTTGTTCTCTCTCTCTTCTTTTGGGTA
>JAOXYA010000041.1:39772006-39784759 GCA_028565675.1 Sorex palustris | reverse complement strand
CGATCTAATGGGTGTTGGATCTTGTCAAATGCCTTCTCTGCATCTATTGATATTATCATATGGTTTTTATATTTCCTTTTATTGATATGGTGTATTATGTTATTTGACTTGCAAATGTTTAACCATACTTGCATCCCCAGCATGAATCCTAATTTTGTCGTGGTATATGATCTTTTTGATGAGTCGTTGGATCCTATTTTCTAGTATTTTGTTGAGGATCTTTGTGTCTGTATTAATCAAGGATATTGGCCTATAATTTTCTTTTTTTGTGGTCTCTCTGACTGCTTTTGGTATGAGGGTAATATTCGCCTTCTAGAAACTTTTTGGAAGTGTTTCTGTTTCTTCAACAACTTGGAAAAGCTTGAACAGGATTGGGAGTAGGTCCTCTTTGAAGATTTGGAAGAATTCACTAGTGAATTCATCTGGGCCAGGGATTTTGTTTTTGGGGAGAACTTTGTTTACTAATTCAATTTCTTTGATAGTGATAGGAGTTCTCAGGTATTCCAAGTCTTCTTGGATCAGCTTTATGAGATTATAGTAGTCCAGCAATTTATCTATTTCTTTGTGGTTGACTAGTTTTGTGACATAAAGCTTTTCAAAGTAATCTCTATCCTTTGAATTTGTGTGTTCTGTTGTGATGTCTCCCTTTTCATTTCTGATTCTGTTTATTAGGGGTCTCTCTTTCTCTTTCTTTGTGAGTCTTACCAGTAGTTTATCAATCTAGTTTATTTTATTAAAGAACCAGATCTTGATTTCACTGATCTTTCGAATTGTTTTTCCCATTCCCATGTCATTAATTTCTGCTCTAAGTTATATTTTTTCCTTTTTGGTCACACCCAGCAATGCTCAGGCTTTGTACTCAGGAATTACTCCTGGAAGTGCACAGGGGACCATATGGGATTCTGGGAATTGAACTGAACCCAGGTCGGCCGCGTGCAAAGGCAAACGCCCTACCCGCTGGGCTATTGCTATGGCCCCTGTGCTCTAAGTTTTATTATTTCTTTCCTCCTGTCAGGTTTGGGCTCCTTCTGTTGGTCATTCTCCAATATTTAAAGCTGTGAAGTTAAGTTACTTATGTGAGCTTGCTCTTCCTTCCTGAGAAATGCTTGTAGAGCTATAAACTTTACTCTTAACACAGCTTTTGGTATATCCCATAGGTTCTGGTAACTCGTATCTTCATTCTCGTTTGTTTCCAAAAATCTTTTTGATTTCCTCTTTGATTTCTTTTCTTAGCCACTTGTTGTTTAGTAGTGGGCTGTTTGGTTTCCAGGCGTTTGGTTTGAATTTCTGTTTTTGAGTGTGATTCGCTTCAATTTTCAGTGCATCATGGTCTGAAAAGATCATTGATACAATTTCAATCCTCTTAATTTTATGGAGGTATGTTTTGTGACCCAGTGTATGGTCCATCTTGGAGAATGTCCCATAAGCACTTGAAAAGAATATGTATTTAGCTTTTGGGGAGTGAAGTGTCATATATATATATATATATATTAGTCATTTCTACTATTTCTACTCTCATTTCTTGCTGTATTTTCTTGGCTGTCTCCTCCACTATTTCTTTCATGTCCTCCTTTAATTTACTGGATTCCTGTTCCACCGTTTCTTTGAGTTCATTGAACATCTTCAACATTTACTCTCTGAATTCTTTATGGGAGAGATCATATTTGTGGGTAACTCCTGTTGAGCTTTCTGGGCTCTTTTCTTCTTCCTCTCCTCATGGTGGGGATTTGCACTGTTTCTTCATGCTGTGGTGGTGGTATGGAGGTGGGACCTTCCAGTTCACTATCAGTATTCTCCTCTCACTGTGAGAAAGAATTCTGGATGAGCTCGGTTGATGGTGGGCGCCTTCTTTCCCCTTCTAGAATACTCTTTTCCTCTTAGGTGCTCCTCTATGACTTACATGAGGACTCTAGTGAAGCTTCAGAGAATGTGTTCTTTTATATTAGGCTTGTGAAGCTTCTTATGTTCTCCGGTATTTTGGTGAAATTGGAACAGGCTAGTGAAATATTGGCCTAAGTGTTTGAGATAGTCAGGATGTTCTCCACATAATTAGGGAATAGAGATTTAGAGATGAGTCCAGAGTGCCCAGAAAGGGGAAAATAGCTGCAGCCACCCCTGGAGGCCACGTCCCCTGCCACATTCTAAGTCCTGAGGGATGCTGATAGATGTTGCTGTCCAGGTTCCGGCTTGGGGCATGCATGCATGGGAAATGGGTCACTGTCGCGGAGGTCCACACACCTGGTGGAAGGAGCCAGTGGGGCTGGAAGAGGGCTGCTAGTCTATGGAATGCTGGGAGGTGTTGCTGTCCGGGGCACGTGTGGGTATGTCTTGTCTTAAAGTAGCTCATTTAGTTACTAGAAGTCACGGTTTTGAGGCTATGAAGTTCCTGAGTGGTTGTTTGTCTGTGAAGCTGTGTGTTGTTCCTTCTGATATGAATGAGTCTAGTTGAGTAAAGTATTCTAGGTGAGGCATTTATTTCATTGAGTTTGTTGACTATATTGGACTGGAGCAATAGCACAGAGGTAGGGCATTTGCCTTCTGTGCAGCCAGCCCAGCCGAGCTGGGTTCGATTTCTCCACCCCTCTTGGAGAGCCCGGCAAGCTACTGAGAGTGTCTTGCTCACACTGCTGTGCAAGCCTGGCAAGCTACCCATGACATATTCTATATGACAAACACAGTAACAAAGAAAATGGAGACATTACTGGGCCCACTCAAGCAAAATGTTGAACAATGTGAGGACAATGACAGTGAAAGTGAGAGTGACAGTGACAGTTGACTATGTCCCACCACTGCCATTAGGCCCTTAGTGTTTCATTGGCTAGATAGGTCTGCTGTGAATCTTAAGGATGTTCCTTTATAAGCAATTTCTTTCATCTTGGCTGTTTTCAGAATTTTATCTCTGTCTACAGTTTTTGTCATTCTGATCAGAATGTGTCTTAGAGTATTTTTACTTGGATTTCTTTTAGCTGGTACTCTTCAGTCCTCTTGAATCTGATCACATGTGCTTTTCAGCTCTGGGGATGTCTTAGTAATTATGTAATTTTTTTAACTTTTTAAAATTTTTTATTTTCATAAGTTGTTCACATTAATTGATTGCATTCAATATTTCAAAACCAATCCCACCACCATTACATATTCCCATCATTATTTTGAATTTTCCCACCATCATCAAGCCTGCCTGCCAGGGGCAGATGCTAGATAATTTATTTTCTATAGCTTATTATGAACATCATGAGAGGCCACATGCTTCTGGAATTCTAAAATTGTAAATGGCCGGGGTCTACAGACATCTTTGTAGGGTGCTAATCCATTTTGAGATTCATTTGGAAGTCTCTGGATCAAGGCTGTTGATGCGCTGATATGGAACCCAGAGGCAGATTGTGGACATGACAGCCAGGACCCCAAGTGAGCAAGGGGACAGAAAAGGATGGCCTATCTCCTCTTGCCACCGTGTGGTCTGGAGTTTTAGTCCTTGAATCCACGTACCTGAGTTTTGCTTCTGGAAGCTTGTGGCCATCAGGTTTTCATCTGGAGTGGACGGAGAGGGCATACCTGTTCCATCTGAGGTGCCCTGATGGAATTAGTTGATGGCTTGGAAAATGGTCTCACGTGCTGGGGGAAAGAAAAGGCAGCTGGGATAGAGGAGGGACCACTAAGTAAAGAATAGTAGGCGGGCTTACTCAGGATGGTAGATCCGGGTTGAAAGTAGACTATGGACCAAACATGATTTCTGCTTAGTACTTGTATTGCAAACTATAAGACCCAAAAGAAAAGAGAGTGACCTTTTCATTTTGGAGGTTTTGTGTGTGTGTGTGTGTGTTGTTGAATATTTTTGTCCCTGCAATTGGACTATCTTTGTGTGTTGCCATGGCTTATTGATAGGTTTATGTGAGACCTGGGTTAACCTCTACCTCAAATGTGGGGTACAGACAAAACACATCTGTGTGGTTCTATAGTTAGAGATTTAAAAGGTATGCCAGATTGGTAGATCCAGCAGGGGTTGGTGGGTGGGTGAAGCTAGGGGTGGGTCCACACACCTGATGGAGGACTTAAGTTTGTCGGCGCTCTGGGAGCAGTGGCTGGCAAGGGGTTGTGCATCCCGGAGAGAGCAGCACATCTTTTTGCAGAAGAATTGGGAATCACATCTTGTTGAACCTTGCTTTAAGTTTCTCTAATACAGCCTTTGCAATCCCTAGAACTAACTATAGGATTTGCCGTGGCTCATAGCAAATGGTGACTACAAAAAGATAGACTCACAAAAGGGTTCAAAGTGATCAGTGGAGAGACAGATCCTGGGTAGAGTGAGCTTCCTGTGGATACAAAGGTGTTTACTTGTAGAGCCCTGAGATTTGTGGTGCAATTATAAATGTGACACATATGTACTTAATACAGGAGAAGCGAAAAGACATACTGGTTACATTTATAATCAGAGTAAGTCCCTTGAGTCGCATTATCCCATAAAAATCTAAGGACAGCAAAGCAAAATTTCTGTGCTAATATGCATTTAACCCAGACTCAAGTTGAAACACAATACTATCTATAAACTCCTGGGACAGGGAGATCTCTATCCATTAGAAGCATGACAGAAAACTTCACATTGATGAATTATTTCACCTCTGCATAAATGCTAAATGTCTTCTGAGACCATTCTCCTACATGTGGGATGTTTAATAGACTTTAGGAAGACACTGTGAAATAGTAAAAAATATGTTAGTTTTCTCATCATGTGTTCAGGATTCCAATCTCTGAATCTGTGAAATGATGATAGTTTTCATATGTATACTGAGACCTTGAAGGTAATCATGGTTTTTTATTGACTCCATAACATATGACACCTTTAAATATTAGTGCCCACTACCCTTAAAAAAGAGAGAGAAAAAGCATCTGCCTTGAAAGCACTAACACTAGGGTCCAGAAGATAGAACAGCACCTATGGGTACTGCGACCAGTTAACTGTGCACCCACTCCACAGAGCCAGAAAGGCAGGAAGAAGCCACTGCTGCAAGTGTGCACAAGACAAGCAGGTTGATGTTCATAATTGAACATAGGCGAGGAGACATATGTCAAGCCATGAGCTGACATCACGAAGTCCCACAACAAAAATTAGGAGTTGCTTCCTTCCACATAAAATTCCTCTTAGCCTATTTTCTTGTCATTCGGCTTCCTTATAAACACTTAGCCGAAGACCAATTTTGTTCTCATTTTCCCTTTTAATTGATTCACTGTGAGATACCATTATAAAGCTCTCATGTTTGATCTTCGGTCATACAATCATCAAACACCCATCCCTTCACCAGTGCATATTTTCCACCACCGAAACCCCCAGTATTTTCCCTGTTCCAACCCTTTCCCTGCCTGTGTAGCAGAAAATTTCCCCCATACTCTCTCTCTACTTTGTTTACATTTGATATTTTAACACCAGTCTCACCACCCCTCAAAACTTCTGAAAAGGCAATGCTAGATGATTTGTTTTGTATTACTTGTTATGAATAAAATATAATGTCCAGGAAATTCTGTGTCATTCTCTTCTGGGACCTTTAGTTTATAGTTTCTGAATCTTGGCCATTGATGAGATTACATGGCAGCAGGGCAGTTTGTGGGTGTGTGGGTGTGACTGCCAAGCTACTGGAAAACTGGGGACCTAGGGAGAGGAGGCCCAGTCTCAATTCAAGTGGACTTGGAGATCTCAGTCATGGATTCCTGCTTACTTCATGCCAGCCCTAACTGTGTCTTTTGATCTCTTTTTAGATTTATGGGTCACTGAAATAAGACTAATAAATGAGATTAGCTGAGCTGGAGGTGGTTTGTGGGTGTGTCTCCCACATACGTAACTTTTGGTCTTTAATTTCTTGGTAAACTTGGCCCCAAGTTGTTGGGGTCCGGAAAAAGGCACAGCAGCAATTTTGAGGTATCTGGAAGTCTAAAGTCACCATCAGGCTGCTGATGCACTGACCCCACAGTTACAGGTCGACCTGCTGGTGGCACCATACCCACTAGATTAGTGCTTTTCAAAACTAGACTTCGACCATAACGTAAAATATACAGATGTCCAATCATCATCATGCTGTACACCTAACACTTATGTTCTAAAGCACCCTATTTCAACGATCAGTTCATGAACTGGTACCAGTCCACAGGTGAATAAAGGCTGAAAACCACTGGTCTCCTGCCTTGGTTATAACTTCTGGGGCAAATTGCTCCATAGCTGGAAGCCTGCCTCATGAGCAAAGGGAGAAGGCAGAAGGAATAGAGAAGGGATCACTAAGAAAAAGATGGCTGGAGAAATCGGTCAGGATGGGAGATGTGTGCAGAAAGCACATAAAGGAACAAACATGATAACCTCTCTGGGTCTGTACTGCAAACCATAATGCCCAAAAGTAGAGAGAGATTATGGGGAATCATATCTGCCATGGAGGCAGAGGAAGGGTATGATAGGTTTACTTAGCTGTTCTATATATTCTTGGTTTAGCTTTGGGAGGTTATAGGAGTCCAATAATTTACTCATTTCTTCTAATTTTTCTCATTTCATGGCATAAAGATTTTCAAAGTAATCTCTGATCATCCTTTGAATTTTTGTGCTATCTGCTGTGATGTCCTGCCTTTCATTTCTGACTTGGTTTATTAGGGTTCCCTCTCTTTTTAGATTGAGTCTTGCTTTATAGATTGAGTCTAGGTTTACTGATCTTGTTTATTTTTTTCAAAGAACAAGCTCTTGGTTTCATTGATCTTTTGAAATTTTTTTATTATTATTTCAGTTGATTAACTCCTGCTCTAAGTTTTATTATTTCCTTCTTCCTGCCTGCTCTGGGCTCCTTTTGTTGGTCATTTTCCTGTTTCTTAAGTTGTACAGTCAAGTTATTTATGTATGCCTTTTCTTCTTTCCTGATGAAGGCTTGCATAGCTCTGAACTTCCCTCTTATAAACACCAGTTTTGCTTTGTCCCACAAGTTACGCTAGTAGTGTTCTTATTATCTTTTTTTCCCCCAGGAATCTTCTAATTTCCTTTTGATTTCTTCTCTGCCACACTGGTTGTTCAGTAATGAGTAATTTCCAGATGTTTGAGTTGTTTCTACATTTCTGTTCATGATTAACTTCTACTTTCATTGCATCATGGTCTGAGAAAATAGTTGAATATGATTTCTATGCTCTTGACTTTAAAGAAGTATGTTTTGTGTCCCTATGTGGTCTATCATGGAGAATGTCCCATGTGCATAGGAGAAGAATGTGCCCTTCAGCTTTTAAAGTAAATCACAGTATAGAAATAGAAATGCTTTCCTTAAAGGAGGAAATGGAAGAAAGAGGCTTAGTATTAACGTCATACTTAAAATACTTTCTTCTATTTTTTCCTTCAAAGAAAGTATTTCTTAATTCACATATAGTCTAGTTGATCAATTGTGAAGTGAAAGATGGAGTTGAAGTCTCCAACTACTATTGTGTTGCCATCAATCATTTTTTAGAAGTCTATTTGCAGTTGTTTTAAGTATTTTGCTGATTTCTTACTAGGTGCATATATGTTTAGGAGTGTGAGTTCTTCCTGATATGTCTTAATCATTAAGAAATGACCTTTGTTGTCTCTTAAAACCCTTTTCAGCCTAATATCTGTGTCGTCTGATAGTCTGATACTAGTATGCCCCCTAACCAGCCCCTGCCTTTTTGAGGGTGCTATTTGCTCGAAGAATTACAAAATAAGCACCTTATCTCCAGCATTATCACCTTGGTTTCATTAAAATTTTTAAATATGCAAATGTAAAATTCATTACTATTAACTGGAAAATAAGTCATTTTGTTGTTGTCATTGTTTGGGCGCCAGACCCAGAGGTTCTCATGGCTTACTTCTGTATATGCACTCAGATATTACTCTGGTCAGCTTAAGGACCATATGACTTTTGGAGATCAAACTCTGATGGGTCATGTATGCTCAGGGAACCATATAGAGTGCTGGGAATCAAACTCTGGTGACTGTGAACAATGCAAGTCACCTCAGTCCTTGAAAAGAAATCATTGAAAGATGATTTATTGTGGATCCTGAACATACTGATTTACAGGAAATTTTAGAAATAACATTCCAATCTGATGGTTCTGCAGGTAAGAATGCAATGAAACAATGAGGCTAAGTAAATGGTAGATATTCACGAATACTTGTGAAAATTCTAGTGGCTGCTCAGATCTTTACCACTGTGATCAAACCTTCTTTTTTAATAACCCCCTATCTGGACTATAAAGTAGAGAGTTGACTCAGGTATATTTCTATGAACTGTTACAATTTGAAACTAATATTAGAAAGTAGATGAGAGAAAGGCAATTGTGCTACCCAAGCAACACAGTGGCATAAAAATCAGCCAAATTAAAAGATCAGAATGAAATTGCAATCTCAAAAAAAAAATCTTTTTTTTTTTTGTCTCTGCTCGTTCTGCTACTACAACCAAAAAAGCTTGAAAAAGAATGATAGTCATTTTTGAGCAGATCAACAAAGCATTTAAATGAGAATTTTTACCTTGTGAATAGACATTAATTAATGCATCTTGAATTGGATTGCATAAATGTGTTGGCATTTCAGATGTACTCTTGTCTTTTATAAGATGGAGCCATCTGCTAATAGCTCTGATCAAAGCATAAACGATTACTTAAACTAAGATAAAACTTTGAAATGGAAGCATGTTAGAGAAAGATTTGTTAATTTTCTAATTGCTTTCCCTTGTTATTGAAATTAGTGAGCATTTTATCTTTAACAGGAACAATTATAAAGATAAACATTTAATAGGAAATTTAAAGGTTAGCCACTCTGACATGACTAATATCTATGGGAAACATAATTAGCAAATTGTTGCCTTATTACCATCAGCTTAATTTATTGTCCTTATATCTACAATACTTCTCATTTTTTTTCTATAATAAGAGACACTGAATAGAAATCAGATACAGTGAATGTCAGTTTCTGTTTTTCCCTACTGCTAAGGTATGTTTCTAACAATAACAATATTTTGTCAATGAAAACATTTTGCTTTAAATAATAAATGCTTTTTATTTTGATGGCCAATTTTCCACATCTCAGTAACTATTTCTCACAGTCAGGTAGGGAGAGAGAAGGAGCTCAAAACCAGAGAAGAAGCAAGAACTGCGAAATCGCCAGTTCAAATTATGTCCCCTCGTTGCTGAATCTCAAAGAGTTTTCATTAACCTTTGTCAGTGACCCTCTGCCTAGTGCTTGTCATCATGCAATTCTTTTCTGTGTTATTTCCATGCATACAGGAAAAAGTGGGAATGGTGGTTTTAAAAATCAACTCTGACACCCAGTCAGCTCGACAATATTAAGACTTGACTTTTAAATAACTGATGATTCCAATAAGATGACTAATTTGTCAGACTTAAAAATCAGTTCTTTAAAGAAACAAAGCTCAGTCAGATTCCAGTAGCTTCCAGCTTTCTTATAATGGTCACACAATTGAAAAACATCTCAGGCATGATTCAGTGCTTCTGAGGCCAAAAAACAAATCTGTGTCCCCAAGATGTCCTGTGGCAGATGCTGTCACTTTTTAAGCCAAGTGTGGTCTGCCACTTGGTACAATAAAGCCCCTAGAGGCAGTCTGAACTCGACTGGTTGGACACATATTCATCTCTGCTAACAAGTCATGATTCATTTATTTGCACTAATTACCTAATGAATTCTGTGTATGCTCTTGCTCTTAGAAGAGGCACAAAGGAAAATCAGTCTTCATTCAGCTGCAGTGTTTGTAGATTATGATGACAGTTCTTTCCAGTAGAATACAGAAGTATACTCTTAACAGTATAGATAACTGGGCCAGACCTCTGGTTCAGAGTAACTTGATTGTAGGCAGCTGATAAATGGATGTTTAAGTAAGATTTCCTGGTGGATTTTAAACAAAATGAAGTTTGAGAATCATTGATTGAGAGGATTTCACCATGAAGCTCTCCCTAAACATAACAGGTTTATTGAATAAACCCGTGGGTTTTCAGTAGGTATGAATGCCTTCCTTGATATATCTCTAAGTCTGTCTTCACTCTCGAATCTACCTGTTCTTTGTGGCCATCTGCATCCTCCAGGGGTCTTTATCACCATTTTCTCAACTCCTCTCCATATGCTCCAACATGTGTTAGAGAAAGGACAATAATATTGGACTTCTTTGATCTCTTCAATGAAAATAAGTAACATAATATAATTTTTTAGCTTGTTAGAAGGAAACCTTTACTAACAAATACTAAAATCTACTCTTTAGTTATGTCTGTCTATTTTCTCATTTAGACAGAATTGTTAGACATTTATAATGATGTACAAAGTACTCAAGAAACCTAAGATCATCAGATACATCCTCACAATACAGACTCCTAAGTGCAATGATATCAATATAAAAAAAGTGCTTGACATCGATTGGACTGTAATAGAAAAATGTGACATTGAAGGGATTTTAGGATTTGAGCTTGAACACTATATGGCACTGGAAAAAACACATTGAAATCTTGGCATTGTGTCATTATCACACTTGGCATTATGATGTTTTACAAAGATTTAGGCCAAGCAAGTTCTCAATTAGGGACCACATGGCCCCCTGTAGACTCCCAAGATTTTCCTAATGGACCACAGGAGATAATTTCATAGATTGTCATAGGAGGATATAAGGAAATCCATCTCTAAAACAGGAAGGATCACAAGAAGAAAACAATATTGGAAAGAACAGTAGTCAGTAAAAGGGCAAGAAACACTGATCTAGAGGTCAAACAAGCTAGCTCAAGAAAAAACACTCGGTCTTTCTTCATGAGAATGTGATACCAATGGAGAATAGTTGGTCTCTAGTTTATAGCAGAGGGTGCTTCTTTTTAGTTTCATCATCCGTGTACCCCCCTTCTTTTTTTCCTATTTGCATGTAATCAAATACAGTGGTTCCACCAACTGAAAATGAGACAGCAGTTGTAACAGACCTTGGGAAAAAATGCAGATTGAATACTTGCCAGGTGATGTGCTTGAATTTTTCTCTGTGTGAAAATTCAAAGAGCAAGGAGTGACTAGTGTTGGTTGAAGCAGCCCCTTTAGAATCTACATGAACAGGTCTTTTATTCTTAGTATTTTTAGGCAATTTTTTTTCTCTGCAAAAGACAGGATTTTTTTCTCCATTTTTTATTCTAAGGCAAGAGAAATGAACAAAGCTCCAGTAGCAATAGACATTTAGTTACCAGTTATTTTTCAGACTACTGTAAAGTAATGCACACACCGATGTTGTAAGGCATCATAATGGAAGAAGTATAGCATTGTAGCACTGTAGCACTGTCCTCCCGTTGTTCATCAATTTTGCTCTAGCAGGCACCAGTAACATCTCCATTGTGAGACTTGTTACTGTTTTTGGCATATCGAATATGCCACGAGGAGCTTGCCAGGCTCTGCCATATGGGCAGGATACTCTCGGTAGCTTGACAGAGGAATCAAACCTGGGTTGGCCATATGCAAGGCAAATGCCCTACCTGCTGTATATAAAATGTAAATTTCTTTAAGAGCCTTAGCTCCTGTTTTGGTATATATATTAGGGCCAGACTTAGCAGTGCCCAAGGATTATTCCTAGCTCTACACTCAGGGATCACTCACTCCTGGTGGCCTAGGGTGACCATATGGAGTGCCGGATTGAACCAATTTGACCACATGCAAGGCAAGTGCCCTCCCTATTATGCTATTTCTCTGGCTGCAAGAGCTTTAGTTTCTTAAAATACTTAAGCCCTGGTGATTTTTTTTTCTGCCATGTACTTTATATTCCTCCCACTTTTCACACACACAAAATGGAATTTTTAGTACCCGGTTTTACTATCCACAGAATTTTAGTTTAGCTCCACATTCTACACATCTTTTCCTCTTATTTAATATTTATATTTACTATTATTTTAATGAATCATTATATGTGTACACATACTCTAAACAGTTCTCTGTTGCTAAAACATCTGGTGTGTTATTTATTTTCCTACTTTGTGTGAATAGCACCATAGAGATGAGTTTATCTGTATCTATTTCCAGTCAAAAAATGTCAGTGCTTCTTTTGAAGCAGAGCTGTATATTGCCTCTTACATTTGGGGATGCCCTGGCATCTCTGGGATTAAGTGGCTAAGGTTTCATAGAAAGGGGAAGTCTTAGTAAGTCCCATATTTTTAGTTGATGACAAAGCATACCCTGCTTTTAGGTAGAGGGGATTAGTGCAGCCTGCAAAGTGGACTAAGTAAACAGGAAACAGGCAGATGAATGGTATACAAGAGAAGTTCAGGGAGAATCCGGCTTTACTGTGAGAGTGATGCCATCCAACTACAAAACAATAACAAGTTGGAAAGGCTTAGTGGTTTTTTTAAAATTTTGTTGTTGTTGTTGTTGTTGTTGCTTTTAAAGAAAAACTAGCCTTCCTCTGTCCTGGGAGGAAAAATTTTAATGTCCTTATTTTAAACTGTTTGTATTAAATCATCTTATTTTTATTTTGGAATCTTTTAAAAGCCACGAAAAGATGCACTTGGTAAAACCCCTTTAGAGAAATAATAATCAGCATTTCTAACAGAAGAACAATTGTGGGAGGGAGAATTCTTTTCAGAAATACAAAGAACAATGCCAAGTTTCTCATTTTCAAAGGAGTTGTTAAATAAGGCACAGAAATGAGTTGCAAGAAAAAAAAACAAGTTATAAAATTTCCTCAAGTTTCTTGTAGGCCAAAGAAAGTGTAGTGCAGAATCTAATAGCATACAAACTAGATTTGAATTTTTAAGATTATGATT
>JAOXYA010000041.1:39666672-39683976 GCA_028565675.1 Sorex palustris | reverse complement strand
TAATTCCTGAGTGCAGAGCCAGGAGGAACCCCTGAGCATCGCCGGGTGTGACCCAAAAAGAAAAAAAAAAAGATAAAAAAAATCTTAAATAAAACAGTCACCAAAGGGCCAGATTGCTGGAAGGCATACAGTCTTGCATGCGGCCCGCCCAGGTTCCTTTTTTTAATTTTTATTTTATTTATTTATTTCTTTGCTTTTTGGGTCCCACCCGGTGATGCTCAGGGCTGACTCCCGGCTCTGCACTCGGGGATCAATCCTGGAGGTGCTCGGGGGACCCCATGGGATGCCGGGGATCGAACCCGGGTAGGCCGCGTGCCAGGCCAATGCCCTCCCTGCTGTGCTATCGCTCCAGCCCCCCCCCCGAGTTCATTCTATGCCGCCCCAGAGGGTCCCCCGAGCCTTGCCAGGAGTAAGCCCTGAGCACTGCCGGGTGTAGCTCCCCCCCAAATCAAAACACAGCTACCAAAAGAATTAAGTTCCTCTCTGCCTTGTGTGCGGCAACACCCCAAAAGCATGCTTGTGTAGTCTATGGGCAGTAAAGAGTGTCTAGATGGGGCTGGAGTGATAACACAGCGGGTAGGGCATTTGCCTTGCACGTGGCCGACCTGGGTTCGATCCCCAGCATCCCATAGGGTCTTCTGAGCACCGCCAGGGGT
This sequence comes from Sorex palustris, assembly GCA_028565675.1. NCBI lineage: Eukaryota > Metazoa > Chordata > Mammalia > Eulipotyphla > Soricidae > Sorex > Sorex palustris. The sequence continues at coordinate 39,683,320 of JAOXYA010000041.1, read as the reverse complement.
AATTCCTGAGTGCAGAGCCAGGAGTAATCCCTGTGCATTGCTGGATGTGACCCTCCAAAAAAAAAAAAAGACAGCTAAGAGAGCACATGCCTTGCAGGTGGCCGACCTGGTTCAGTCCCCGACACCACATTTGGACCTCTGAGTCCCTGAGACTCACCAGGAGTGATCTCTGAGCACAGAACTAGGAGTAAGCCCTGATCACCACCGGGTGTGGCCCACAAATAATAAAATGAAAATGTGAAAAAAAATATAATGCAATAGCTAGAAATTTCCTTAAGATGATTTCTGTGGGGGATATCTGCACCATTTTCTGCTTTTTTTGGCTTTGGGAAGCGTTGCCACCTTCGCGACAATTGTCTTCCAGTCTGTGAAAATGGGATTTCTTTCCGTTTATTTAGGTCTTCTGTTTTTCAGTGATGTTTTTGCGGGTTTCACTGTCCAACTCTTGCTTTATCTTATTTCATTTGAAATTAGTCATTCTTTTTGATGCCCTTGTAAACAAAATGTTTTCTTTGGTTCCTTTGTTGTTTTTAAATTTTGGGCCACAGCCACTGGTGCTCAGGGCTGACTCCTGGCTCTAAGATTAAGGCTGACTCCTGGCTCTGTGCTCGGGGCTGACTCCTGGCTCTGTGCTCAGGGATCCTTCCAAGCAGAGCTCAGGGGACCCTATGGGGTGCTGGGGATCGACAGTGTATAAGTCAAGCACCCTCCCAATGGCCCAATCTCTCCAGCTCCTCCTGTTTCCTTCATTTCTTTCTGGATGCCTCCATTCGGGACTCCGTGTGAAATGCCCAGGGCTGGCCCTTGTCTGAGGGCAGCGGGCGGCTCCGGTCACTGTCCCTCCCCTCTGCACTCTCTCCCTTTGCGTCTGTCTCTTTTGGGATCCTGCTCGCCTCACCACTCCCTGCCTTGGTTTCTCTCCCCGCGTGTCTGAGGCAGAGAGCGCTATGTCCAGATGCTGGACCAGGTGGCCCAGCAGATGGTGGACTTCTACAAGGACCTGGTCAGCCAGCGCATGATGGACCAGCGCATCTTAGAGGAACTGCACAACTTCAAGAATGTCATCGAGGAGCTGACCAGGTCAGAGCGGGAGGCCCCGGCTGCCCCCTCGGATGTCGGGAATGGTGTGAGGGGAGGGTCCCAGGGCGGAAGAGACAGGACATCAGGGACAGCGCTTGTCTCACCACGGGGCTGATCCTGGCTCTATTCCCAGCATCACGTCCCGTCCCCGGAGCACTACCAGGGAGCACTCCTGAGCATAGAGCCAAACCCACCCTTCCACACCTGAAAAGCAAAATACACTCGGCGAAGAGTCTTTTCTTGTTGTTGTTTTGGGGGGCCACACCTGACAGTGCTCAGGGGTTCCTCCTGGCTCTGCGCTCAGGAACCACTCCTGGCAGTATTCAGGGGACCGTATGGGATGCCAGGGATCAAACCCGGGTTGGGCTGTGCGCAAGGCAAGCGCCTTACCCACTGTACTTTGGCTCCGGATCTGATTTATTTATTTATTTATTTATTTACTTTTGTTTTGGGGATCACATCTGGCGGTGCCCAGGGCATTCGCCTCACTCATGATTTGATTGATTTATTTCTTTAATTTTTTTGCTTTTTGGGTCACACCCAATGATGCTCAGGGGTTCCTCCTGGCTCTGCACTCAGGAATTACTCCTGGTGGTGCTCAGGGGACCATATGGGATGCTGTGAATCAAATTGGGTCCGCTGGTGAGTAATGCCCTCCTGGCTGGTCTCTGGCTGGACTCTCTTGTGTTACATTGTCGATTTTAAGGAAACTGGAGGGATAGTATAGAGGATAGGTTTTGGGGCGGGATGATGACTGGGCCAGCAGGGAGAGGAACTGGAGCTGGACGAATCCATGCTTTGCACGTGAGACCCCAGATTGGACCCCCGGCATTGTATGGGGCCCCTGCACCACCAAGAATGACCCAAAAATCAAAACCTAAAGAAGGTTAGGGAGTGCAGTTGTGATTCTCTAAGAAAGAGAAACAGCTCTCGTTTAAATGTCTGTGTACCAACTCAGTGACATACAGAACCTCCAAGGTGCATGTGTGTGTGTGTGTGTGTGTGTGTGTGTAATGCATCTCATTTGATTACTGTAAGCTTGTACACATCCCTGCAGACAGAAATACTTCTCAATTTTGAATTCGTAATCAGCAAAATAAAATTAGTCCCCATTATTGTGAGCAACACTGTACACAGATTGTTGTTTCTTGTGTTCGAAAGCATCTGCAGTGTTCTGGCTGACTCCTGATGCCTGCATGGTGTCAGGCTGAGTTAGCTGTCCACCGGGGTTTACGTGGTACCAGGCTCGGCTAGCTAACTGCCGGGGCCGGGGTGGGGGGCGCAGGTACATGGTGCCAGGCTTGCTAGCTGACTGCTGGGGGGTGGTTTACATGGTGCCAGGCTCACTAGCTAACTGCCAGGGGAGTGTTATATGGAGCCTGGCCTCTGCTAGCTAACTGCCAGGGGGTGGGGGGCTTGCATGGTGCCAGGCTTGCTAGCTAACTGCTGGTACTTTCATGGTGCCAAGCCTTGCAAAGGTCTTTAATTTGTGTGTTCAGGACAGAGAGGGTGAGCGTGTCTTTAATCACCAGGCTTTGGTTTCCAGGGCATTCTTAAAAACATGCAAAAACAACATTTTTAAGGGATACTTTTAAGTATGAGTGTGAAAAACATGACATATTTGACCAGGTACTTCCTTAAAACAATCGAAATACATTCTTGTCTCATCTTCTGTGGTTTAAAATGCCTTCAACAGGTTGAAAGAATTTAGATAATTTGTTTTAGAGAGAGATAAGGGTCTGACATTTAACACAACCCCAGGTGCGTGTGGTTTCTTGAAAAATGTCAAAAAGGTCACCTGATCGCAGTGTACCAACTCAGAAAAACAAGGGTACTCCAGTGTCTTAACTGAAACAGAACATAAATAAAAATTCCCGATAGAAAAAAGTGAGAAGTCAATTATTATAAAACAATTTTTGGGTTTTGTTGTCCAGACTTGGGTAATAAGGAAATGAATGCTATTATTTTTTTTCACCTCTGCTAATCTTTTTGTTTTAAAGTTGTTCAGTTTGAAGGATGAACTTATTTCTGTATTAACTTGAAAAGTGAAGTGTAACCGTAAATAATTTGATACCTTAATAAATTTGCCTTAAAATCATTAAAAATATTGTGCATTTGTTTCAAATGCTAGTGGGATGAATTTCGTCAGAATAAAAGTCATTAAATTATAAAGCTGATTCATCCACATTGACTAGTTCTCCATTAGCACCACCCAAATTAGAAGTTCTACAGCTATGTAATAAAATACCTCATTTTGGAGAAGAGAATGCATAGACTCAATATTTTGTTATAAATGTCAGATGAACATAATGAAGTCTACTCTTGGTGCTTGACGTTACATCCATCAAAGTTAGTGGAAGATTGAACTCGCAATAAGACTTGGCTATGATGGATCTAATTTAGGGTGCTTATTTCTCATGACCCTACATTTGTTTTCTTCAAGAAGGAATGTGATTAAGCGCCATGTGTTCTAACAGATGACTTAGTGCAATTTTTCTATCGAAGCTTATTTTTATTTTTTTTACTGTTATGCCAGTTTCTTTAAAACAATTATTGCTTGAAAATTGCTCTGTAAACAGGAAATAAGAAATCTCTGCGGCTCAGAGGGAGGTAAGCATTCTGAAGATTTCCAGGGCTTAGAAGCACAGCAAACTCAGCGGCACTGCAAGTTCAGCATGAAGGAGGACAAACATGGACAGACGTGTCCGTTCGTTCCTCATCCTCCACCGGCCCAGCTTTTGACGGCAGCTGACCCGTTGGGGGCATGCTGGTCACTGAAGACTGTGCTTAGGCGTGACCGTTGGTTGTAGTTTAGGAGGAGCCTCAAGAAAGTGTGTTTTTACTGAGGGCGCTTATGATGCTTCGCGCATGTAGTGCTCAGATGTGCCTGTCTACGGTTTCATGCTGTAGTTTTGACGGTAGTGGAACAGGGAAGGTGCCACCGAGTCCACCATCCTGTCAGATGAGCTTTCCCCTTCTTTCCCCTCCTAGTCCTCATCAAGGGTCCCGTTGGAAATGTTTGACACGTTGCTTCCCCCTCTTTGGGGGTCTGTGGAGCTGAACTCCGTGTGCTTGGAGACACCCCTCGGAAGCCCGGCAGCTCTTCACTTCCCATGGAGAAGATCCCTGGGCAGGCACGTGCCGGGCAGTCGGCTGCCCTCTGCTCTAGCCTCGCCCCCAGGACCCACAGTCGAGCGGGTCTTCACGCCGCCATGGCTCTGGCTTCATGTCAGAGGCCACGTCTGAGGGCTGTCAGGAGTTTGGTCCCCGGCACCTACAGAGCCCCGAGACCAGCTCCGGCTGATTGAGACTCTGCTAAGAGGGAGAGAGCATAGGGGTGTCCTCCGAACACCAGCGTTTTTCTCACCGAAAGTGACTCACTCCCCTTTGATTACTGCTCATGCCTTATCAATTAGCATCAACTGAGTTTCCATTTTTTTTATCTTTTTGGGTTACACCCAGTGATGCACGGGGGTTACTCCTGGCTCTGCACTCAGGAATTACTCTTGGTGGTGCTCGGGGGACCAATATGGGACGCCGGGAATCGAACCCAGGTGGGCCGCATACAAGGCAAATGCCCTACCCGCTGTACTACCACTCTCAATTTATTTTCACTTGATTTTCTTTTCAGAGGCGTCCCAGGCAGTGCTGAGGGGCCCCAGAAACCTCTCCCAGACCAGCAAGGTCATGGTCGGGTGCTAGCCCAAGCCCCCGAGGAGTGGGTTGAATGAGACTTGGTGGTGAGCATGAAGCCTGCCCTGGACTGGACTGTCAACATTCAGGTCCAAACTCTTAGCAAGTAAAAACGGTCTACTCTAACAATGTAGCTTAGAGTACACAGAGCACAACTTTCCTTCTCTCTCATCAGAGATTTAACTTGCCCAAGGGTCCTTGGGGTTGATCCTCAGCACCACAAAAATAAATAGTGTTTCCACTTGCTTGGGAGCTACACCTGGCAGTGCTCAGTGCTTCCACCGAGTCCCGCTCAGAGATCCTCCCAGCGCTGCACACGCTCCCACTGTAGGGAGTTGGGCCAGAGCTGGTCGCATACCAGGCCAGCCTCACCTGCTATACTAGCCCTCCATCCCTGAGGCATGTCTGGGGGCAGAGGGGTGGACTACGTCCGGCATGGGGCAGGGCTGACCCCTGCCTCTCTGGCCAGCAGCATGCACGGCCAGCACTTTGGCCATGTCTCACCGCTCCGGTCCCATCATTTTTAAACAACACACAGTGTTTGTGGGAAGTTCTGTTGGCCTGGAGTAGCACTGGGAATAGCAATCTATAAGATACGTGTTCCCTTCTGTGTGCAAAATTGAATCAGCTTACACATTGAGGTGGTTGAAACACTCATGGTGGTTGATTCCATTTTTTTTTTTAATTTTTGCTTTTTTGGGTCACACCCGGCGATTTACAGGGGTTACTCCTGGCTCTGCACTCAGGAGTTACTCCTGGCGGTGCTCAGGGGACCATATGGGATGCTGGGAATCGAAACCGGGTTGGCCGCGTGCAAAGCAAACGCCCTAGCCGCTGTGTTATCTCTCCAGCCCTGGGAGATTCCATTTTTATATCGTCAAAGAATGAAGTGTATTTGTTTGGCAGATTTTAGTAGCCCACTATCTTGAGTTCCTTAAAACTTCCTGTTTCTTTCTAAGGTCAGTGTTAGTAAGATACGGGTAGACCTGCAGTGGCCAGCGCGACCCCAGTCAAGAGTTTCCCTGTCAGATTGCCCTGCACTTGGAAGGGAGGAAATGAAACGACCCCGCGTTAGTTTTATTTCTGTAATTTTTGATTGACTCACATTACAAAGCTGGTCATGAGTGGGCTTCAGTCATGCAGTGACCCGGCGCCCATCCCTCCTCCAGGGTACCACGTTGCTTTTCTCATCCCCGGAACAGTCGCCCTGTGCACGGGGGTCATGGTGGAAACGACTCAGGTTTCTTTGTCTCGTCTCCAGGCTCACCAGTGTACTCAGTGGCCTGGGGCCCTGACTCTGAGAAAGTGCTCTACACCGCGGGCAAGCAGCTGGTCATCAAACCTCTCCAGCCCAACGCCAAGGTTTTACAGGTACTCGCTTCCTGGGCCCTGGGGGCCGCCTGGTCAGAAGGCCACTTCCTTCCTTCTTGAAGTATTGCCAGGTGGGGCTCGTGCCCTGAGCTGCTCCACCTGCCTGTCTCCTGGGGGTCTGTGTGCAGTCCCCGCTGCGGGCTTTGTGGCCACAGCTCTGGCTACTGCCCAGAGCGCGCCTGCTGCATTTTAAATGATGTTCACTCTCGCCTTGTTCCAGCTTACGCGATGCCGGTCGGGTGTAAATGTGTTCTGAGAGATTTAACCATCACAGGATGAGGCACAATTAGCATCTTTTATAGTCACGAACCAGAGAGATAAAACAGAGGAAAGGGCGCTTGCCTCGCATCTGACCGACCCCGGTTTGATACCAGCACCGCCTGTGGTCCCCTGTGCCCCTCCAGGAGTGATCCCTGAGCTGGGCATGGCCCAAAAATTAAAGAAAGAAACATCAAAGGAATGTCACAGAATACTGAACACGCTAGGTAAAAACAAAGCCGCCGGTGGGTCCCATAATGTTTATGTGGCTATTCTAAATTGTAAGGAAAAGTTCAATCATTTTGTTTATAACTTTTGAGTAGGCCAAACTTACTTCTGTAGTTCTTGTTTGTTTTGGGCCTCCCAAAACAGTGCTCAGGGCCCACTCTTGCTCTGTGCCTGGGGCTCACTCCCTCAGCTCAGCCCCTCCCTGCCCTACCTGCCGAGCTGGCGCTCCTGGTCTCTAGTTTTGTAGCTTTAAAAGGAAATGTTTGGAATATTCTATGTACCAAATGTCTCTATGTCAAGATGTTGCTTTTGTTCCAGTAGTTTATTTCAGGACGTTGCATTAATTTCTCAGTAAGCCGAGAATGAGTGGATTCTGTTATCAAAACATTTGTTTTGGAGAGTATATATTTTATGTATCTTGAAAGCAAAGTGTGAGTTTCTGCTTGTTCCCAGAGCTGGCTTGGCCCAGATTTTAAATTTTTTCTGTGTACGTGAAAGCGGGCGGTTGGAAGGTTGTCTTGAGCCCTGGGTGCCGACCGCTGAGGGCAATGCAGGGGGGGGGGGGCGGGGGGGGGTTTGTGCCACAGTGGGGACGGAGCCTCGAGGTTCTGCGTGCCAAGGCAGAAACACTAACACCCTTGAACCAGGCGCACTTAAAAAAGCCAGTTACTCTTTGATATGGCGTTGATGGGTTCCAACATGAAAACGTATCTGACAAGTCTTCAAGGAAACTCTTTTCCACTTATCTTGCGTAAGCATGATGAAAGCTACCGTGTAATGACCCGGGTGTAATAGCTATCCCGGCATGTGAATCACGTTTAAGAGCAGGACATCAGGCTTGCTTTGTAGATCGCCAGGTTCAGGGTGACTGATGTATACCTGTATGTGCGTCCCAGGTGATGCCAGTGTGTGGGATATCTTGGGGCCTGGAGACTTGGCCCCACGGCCAAGCGCTGGCCTTGTGTGAGGCCCGGGGGTCACTTCCTGGCACCACAAAAAAAAAAGGGCAAAGGAATTAGGCGACAGTTTGGTGTTCAGGAGAGGGGGAGTGCGTAGACTGAGTTCCAGTGTGTGGCACGTGGAGTAAGCTCAAGCTCCGAGAAGCAGCCGAGTAAGGATGTTCCGGCGGCTGTGAGAGGAGACAGATCTTCCCAGGGGGCGAGGGAAGCCTTGGAGGGAGGCTCAGTTCCGTCTCTGAGAGGAGAAGCCTGTGGGCTGCAGACAGGGCCCTAGGACTGCCTGCTCGCACGCCGCCGGCACCGGGTGTTCCTCACACCCTCTCGGGTCCCTTGGGCACTGCAGGACTGAGTCCTGAGCACAGACTCCGGAGCACGCCCTGAGCACCGATGGGTGTGGCCCCAAAACAGGCAGGGAAGATGGCAGGGAGAAGCCTTTTCCTGACTCAGTTTCTTCTTTGTCTGTTTTTCACGTAGTGGAAGGCTCACGATGGCATCATCCTAAAAGTAGACTGGAATTCAGTCAACGATCTCATTTTATCTGCTGGTGAAGACTGTAAATATAAGGTGGGTGACACTCGAGTTTGTCATCTGCTTGAAAGAATCGAATTTTGGTGAAAAATATCAAGGCTCTAAAACAGTTCTTTAAGTTGATCACTGTAGCCTGGCCTTTTAACTCCTCGCAATGCAGCAGGCTGTTAGGTCATCACTTCCAGGTAGCATTGGAAAGTTCTGGCTTTCTCAGTTGGTCTGTCTAATTTGGTCTATACAATTTGATTTAATTAGGCAGCAATAAAATAGAAATGTTAGGAACCAATTTAGGTTCAAGACACATAACTTTGGGGCTGGAGTGATAGCAGCCGGTTGGGCATTTACCTTGCATGTGGCAGGCCCGTGTTCGATTCCCAGCATCCCATATGGTCCCCCAAGTACTTCCAGGAGTAATTCCTGAGTGCAGAGCCAGGAGTAACCCCTGAGCATCACTAGTGTGACCAAAAAAGCCGAAAAAAGAGAAAATTTCCATAACTTTGGTCCCCTGGAGTGAGAATAGAGCACTCAGCTTCTAATACTGTACCACGCTCCTTCTAAGCCCTTCCCCAGTACCCCACGGAGGCCAGACTTGTTTGTGGTGGTGTGTGACTGGCCGGAAACGACTCTTCGTTCGCTTCTGTAGGTCTGGGACAGCTATGGCCGCGTGCTGTACAGTTCCCCGCCGCACGAGCACCCAATCACCTCCGTGGCCTGGGCTCCGGATGGAGAGTTATTCGCCGTTGGAGCGTTTCACACTTTGCGCCTGTGTGATAAGACGGGGGTAAGTGAGTGTTGGCCAGCCACAGTATGCGGTCACGCGTGTGTGACACTGCTCACTGGGGGCTTTGCGTGTAAGAACGGTTCGTTGCATGCATCTCATGGCACCATAGACCCCTTCGATTGGTTCCAGAATTGGGGGCCGGGCAGCTGTGTGAGACGAAGGTGTGCCTGTGTGCTTGGCTCTTTGTGTTCCTGGAGACTCCCTGCCGTCAGCGTGGTGGGGCTGGGGATGGTGACGTTGTTCTCTCTCAGCCTCACACACGTCAGCCCCCAGCGCCAGCCTGAGCCGCGTCCCCGCCTTGGTCCCCCCTGTCCCGTGTCCTCACGTTGTCACAGCTCTTCCGTCTGCCCCAGTATAATTCTATCTCAAAGTGACATGTCAGCTTGAAAGAAGTTAAGAGAAGAGAGGGAGCCATTGATCTGTATCAACCCATCTTTAACACTTGGTTGCCCTCCTTCCTTCCTTAAGATCCCGATTCTCATCTGTTGTCGTTTTCCTTCCTTCTGAAAACGTTCTCTCGGCTCGCTAGCGGGGTGGCTCTGCCGATGCTACACTCTGTGTATCTGCAAACGTCTCTGTTCTTCCTGCTTGTCCTCATGGGACAATGCCTTCTTTGATTAATATTAGAGTTAGTTAGCATTCACTGTCATGTACGTTACCTGACAGCACAGAACACATGACAAGGAGAAAATATTCAGAGAACTGGAAGGAGGAACACTTCGTTTCTAAAAATACAGGAAACCTAGCAGGAGTCATGAAAATGCAATATAGTATAGTAAGAGACTGAAGGGATTAGTAGCCTCGCAATTTCCATTTATAGATGTGTGAACTGAGAACCATTAAACTGGAAAATGTGCCCAAGGTCACAGATGACTCTTTAAGTTTCTTGGGTTATATTTCAGAAAACTGATGACTCTGTGATCTCAGAAGGTTATTCAGTTTAACATCATAATGTCGTTGAGCAACGTAGGAAAGACTCAAATATAGCATTCTTGATGCTCAGAAAAAAAGGGGCAAGAAATTTGCTCATGATTTTCATTATGTCATAAATTATGTTGTACCATGACCTTATTTTCTCAGTTTGTTCTTTCATTCTATTTTTCATTATGTACGAAGAATAATCTGGCTGACCTTTTATTGCATACCATTTTGTATGTCATTCTATATGCAGTTCCTCAACTATTTTGCTAATGTGTTACAAGGTACAACATCTGTTTTAAAATGCAGTCACACTAAGCATTGCTGTAAGTACAAGAAATTCAGAAAAATTTTGCTTCCTTATTTACCAGATGTTGAAAAACCTACTTTAAGGAATCAGAAAGTAGTATGTTAAGCTTTGAAGATTATATCATTTATGTCAAAATTAGGCAACACTGCCAGAGATGTTCTAAAGCGTTGTGACGGGGATATACAACTGCAGCCTCCAGCCACACAGAAGGCCACGCCCATTTTGAGGAGGTCCCCCCGCTACAGTGAAGGCCATACCCCTAGCCAGTCCCAGGGACGCCCTGACCTAGGAACCTGTAGAGGAGGGCGGCCCTGCGTCTAGGTGGGCAGGTGGGCTGGAGGGCAGGTGTTCCACAAAGTCGTCTCTGGCTGCCCGGTGGTGGGGTCTGCGGACGTGGCGCAGAAAAGTGTGGTGTGTGGGACAGGGACACGATCCCCGGCTCCCTGATGAACCTGCCTGAAGAGACTTCTGCACTCTTATGTTCAGTGAAGTCAGCATAAAACCCATCAAGAAATGAGTGGGAAATGAGTGGTATATATGAAATAATATGTAAGTATATTCTTATATGCATATTTGTACATACATATCATAGATTATTATGCAACCAATAAAAGATGAATTATATCATTTGCAGCAATAATAATGGACCTAGAAAGTATTATACCAAAAAAAGTGAGAGTCTGCCCAGCCCCAGGCCCAGGACATCCAGCTGACCACAGAGTGGCCTGCATTGGGGACTGGGTTGGTACTCAGAATCACTATCTTGCCCTGAAGGTCAGGATTACCCCCACTGACTAAAGGGGAAGGAAAGGAAAGGAGAAGGCTGCTGGTTACCCCAGCTTGTCATACCTAGCTACTCTATGTTCCTGGGCCATGCATTTCTTGACCCCTATATAACATACCATGAGCATACAAAGACATCCTAACTGTAGTCACCTAACTACACAAAACCACACAAAAAGTAACTCCAAACTTCAAACTTCACAACCGGGAAGTAGTGCAGAACCCCAGGCTTACTGATTAAAGATGGTAGCCCAGAAGACTTGATCAGTAATAGCAAGCTATATAATTTCTCTAATAAGAAATTTAGAAAGGATTGTTGAAAATGCTTAAGGTATTTGAAGAAACAGTAGGATAGACTGACAAAAAAAACCCATAAAAGGATTGAAAGCAGAAATAAGGAAACTACAAACAGAAATGCAGAATTTAAAAACTTGGTAGGTAAAATGAAAAACTCACTGGAAGGCGTCAGCATTAGAGTAAAAACTACTGAGGATAGAATCAGTGAGCTCCAGAATGAGGTGCAGAAAATTTCCAGTAGAAGGAAAAATCATCCTAGAATAAATGAACAGCTAACAAGAGATTTTTGGGATGAACTGAAGAGGAAAAAGATAAGAATCATTAGGGTCAACACACAAAAGAATCTCAAAACCGAGCAGCTTACTGCAGAGATGCATCCGGACTTTAAGCTATGCCAATTTCACCAGGGTGCCTCAGATGGGAGCAGGCGTCCTCCCTCCACCTGTGACCTAAGAACCCTAGTGGCCGCTAACTTCCAGAACACAATGAGAAGTGCAGGTATCAAAATTTTAAAATTCTAGGAATGCAGGGCCATGAGACATCTTATGCTATTCATAACAAGCAATACAAAAGAGAGTATGGGGGAGAGTGTCTGTCATAGATGCAGGGGAAGGGTTGGGATGGGGGCAGGTACTGAGGACATTGGTGGTGGAAGATGTACACTGGTGGAGGGATGGGTGTGAGATCATCGTATGACTGAAACTCAAACAGAAAAGCTTTGAAACTGTATCTTATGGTGATTTAAAAAAAAACAACCAAAAAACCGTATTGTAAATAAGGTGCCTAAAAGAAATTAACAAAATTTAAAAAAACACAAAAAACATCCACAGTTGATCCCCAGTAACATGTGGTTTCCTGAGCACCATCAGGAATGATCCCTGAGCACAGAGCTAAGTAAGAGTAGCCCCTGAGCATCACTGGGTGTGGTCCCAAACTCAAAAATATAACTATCAACTATATTTTACTTATTTGTGCAATATACCCAATACCAATACCAATGCCCAGCATAGTAAAGCCCCCAAATTCTCACTAAAAAGAATAAAAGAAACCAGTTTCTACCTGTGATCAGTAGGTAAGAGAGGGTTCTAGTAGAGAAACACACTGAGTATGTACCAGGTTTATTACATTCTTAGAGTGGATTACAGGCTGGAGGCTGTAAAGATATTGTAAAACACAAAAAGGAGAAGAAAATACAAGCAAGTAGAAGACCTCAGTATAGCCAGAGACTGGGGTAAGGCACCAAAGAAAGTTTCCTAAGGTGAAGCTGCAAGAAACAATATTGCGACCAGTTCTTCTGTTCTTTCCTAACTGTCCCTCCAAAGCTGTAGAGGAGGCAAACCCAAGGAGGGGCAGGGATTCCCCAAGGAGATGGACACTGATTAGGAAACATGAGGTGGACTTCACAAAAGGAAAAATGAATTGCAGAGAGGAATATGGAGCTGGGAACTGAAAGAGGCAATAAAAAATCTGATTTCAGGTTTCAAGGGCCTGGAATTTCACTCAGATGTCCAATTCAGATGTCCAGGAAGCAATCAGAAGTGAAGATGGAGAGAGGTCAAAATTGAAAGAATAACTGAAGGACCATAAAAGGGATATAGGCTATTTGCACAAACATGATGTTTCATTCTTTTCAGACTCCAACACTGTCTTTATGAATATATGTTCAAGCTCCTCAACTAGGTTAAGTTATTCAAGATGCCATGCTTCTTTTTGTACAACACCTAGCTTACAATTATTATTTTTTAAAATTATTTATTTTAGTTTTGGGGCTATGCTTGGCAGTTCTTAAGGCTTATTCTTGGCTCTGCACTGAAGGGCCACTCTTGGCAGGGTTCAGGGAAACCTGTGGTATGCAGGGATAGAACCTGGTTGGCGGCAAGCAACACAAGTACCCACCCACTGCACTATCTCTCTCTGACCCCCCAAATTATCACTGTATCACTATCATCCCGTTGTTCATTGATTTACTCGAGTGGGTACCAGTAACGTTTCCATTCATTCCAGCCCTGAGATTTTAGCAGACTCTCCTTACTCGTCTTTCCCAACTATTGGAGGCTCTTTCAAGGTCAGGGGAATGAGACCTGTTATTGTTACTGATTTTGGCATATCAAATACGCCACGGGTAGCCTGTCAGGCTCTGCCCGTGCGTATGTTAAAATAATTTAAAAAAATTTTTTTTAATTTGAGGGGTTTGGGGCCACATCCAGCAGTGCTCAGGGCATACTCCTGGCTCCGTGCTCAGCAATCACTCCTGTTGGGGCTAGGAGACCACACGAGGTGCCAGGAATAGAACCCAGGCTGGCCCTGAGCAAAACAAGAACCTTATCCACTGTACTATCTCACTGACCCCAAAATGGTTAAAATAGTAAAATCAATCTTATGCATCTTTTTACCACAATGACTGAAAGTTGTGTCTCTCATAGTTCCCATCCCTAGCCCAGCTGACAGTAAGCAGCATATATGGTGGATGAGTATGGCCATGGACTCAATAAAAGGAGCCAAAATTATACCTAAAAAAAAAAAATCATTTTGATAGCTAGATTATTTTTTGATTTTTTTTGCTTTTGGTCCTTAGCTCATGCCCAGCTGTCCTCAGGGATCACTCCTGGCATATATAGGGGACTATATACAGTGTATATAGTATACAGGGGACTATATATAGTGCTGGGAACTGAGCTGGGGTCTGTGGTGTACAAGGTAAGTACTTTACCTACTGTACTATCTCTCTAGCCAGATAGACTGGTTTTTATTTTTAAGCTATTTTAAGGAGCCAGGGAGCCAGCTCCAAAGGGAATGGCATCCACCAGGCCCCAAGTTCGATCCCAAACACCAACCGAGTATAGCCTTAGAGGCCCTGGAACACCAAAGCACCACGTCACTGGCCTGAGCATTGAACTGTCTGACCTGTAGCACCATATCAAGCATTTCCAGGAGTGGCCCCAGAACCAAGCACTGCTCAGGACCAAAAGTTATTTAGACAAAGTATCGTTTTAAAAATGTAACCTGGTTTTTGATTCTTTGAAAGATAAACGATTTATCTTTATCATTTCCAGTAGGTATATGAAATGATGCAACCATGGTATAAAAATGTAGAGAGATCAAAAATAGGGGCCCAGGGCTGGAGCAATAGCACAGCGGGTAGGGTGTTTGCCTTGCATGTGGCTGACCCGGGTTCAATCACCGGCATCCCATATGGTCCCCCAAGCACCGCCAGGAGTGATTCCTGAGTGCAGAACCAGGAGTAACCCCTAAGCATCGGCTAGGTGTGACCCAAAAAGCAAAAATAGGATCCCAAAAGATAATACAGAAGGTAAGGTGCTTGCTTTACAAGCAATCAGCCTAGTTTGCTAGTCTGGTCTCAGGCACCAGATGTGGTCCCCCAGGCACTGCCAGGGATAACTCCTGACTCAGAAGTAGCCCCTGAACATCACAGTATGTTCAGTCTATCCCCACCTTTGAGAGAGAGAGAGACAGAGAGAGACAGACACAGAGAGAGAGATAGAACTATAATAGCGATTAACAAAGCTGGGGAAATGAGTTTCATGGTCACAGAGCATCTGTTTCAAGGTTTTGAAATAGTAGCAATGGTATAAATGGTATAGAAAACACTATGAATATGCTAATTGCCACTGACTTATATACTTAAAATGGTAAAATGACCAATTTATGTTATATATATCTATATCTTAACACACACATATATAATCAGGAAGAGGAGACATAATATTTATAAGGTCCTTATACTATACATGGAATGGTAAAATATCACTTGAAGGTGGTTGAAGTCTAAAGCAAATCCCTTAATAACCAAGTGTATGGCTAAGAAAGGAGAAAGGACAAATAGGAAAAAATAGAAAATATTAAATCCAAAAGAAGACAGAGTGGGGAAATAAATAGCAACTATATAAACTAAAGTTTTTAGGAAACCTTAAATCTTAACACTAACCTAATATTAATGTGAACAAGTCATCTACCAAAAAAGTATCTTCCTTAATGTGGAAAAATCTTGGTTAAACTAGGCTGGAAAGGGTGTGGACTGTGTAGGCTGGAAATAATTCTCCAGTTCATATACTGCCTGTAAGAAGCGGAATTCAGACTGAATTTAAAGCCTGTCTGATTTGAAGCTAATTTCAAATCTTGAGACAACCTGAAAAAAAAAAAAGCATACTTCTTTCTTTCACCAATCTACTCACAACTCATCCATTTACACTTTAACAATTCAGCCTTTGTTAATACTCTGCTCCACATTCACTGCTGCCCTCTATATACACAGGTTCCTTGGGGGTTTGTTTGTTCCTAAATGATTTGAAAGCTGTAGATAATACTGACACCTACAGAAGCAACGTTGTTAAAAAGAATCATGACCAACTCAAGAGCAAACCATTTGGATACAATCTTCAAAAATCTGCAATGATTCCCCAATTTAATTCAAATAATGTTATTTCCCTCTATAGCGGCCTGACAATTTCCTTCTTTCACTTATTTTTATGTGCCAGTGTTTTAGTCACCAATTCATAGAAATATGAAGCATTCTTTTCTCTCTGGGGCCTTTGCTCAATGTTGTTCCTTCAGCCTGGAAAGCCTCATCCCTTTCAGCACCACCCATCATGGTTCTTTTCTAATGCCACAGGATAGTAGGCTCTGCATCTCCAACATACTACATATAAATATTTGGGACTTAAATTTACATGTCTCTCAATCTAAGACACAATCTAGAGAATATAGAAACAAGTTATCCTCATTTTCGTTTAACCCAGAACCTAAACCAATCAATGCAGACACTTGATATACAGGCACTTGATGCACATGTCTGTATATCTAAGCTTAATGAAATAAAAACGTGAGATGTTAAGTAAATATAAGACAAAAAAATTCTTATTTTATAGCTACCACAAATTATTAACTGTTGGGGCCAGAGCAGGTAGGGCATTTTGCCTTGCACGCGGCCAACCTGGGTTCAATCCCCGCCATCCCATATGGTTCCCCAAGCACTATCAGGAGTAATTCCTAAGCACAGAGCCAGGAGTAACCCCTAGTCATTGCTGGGTATGATGCAAAAAGCAAATATATATATATATATATATATAGTTTATTAACAAATTATTAACCTATGTATGGAATCTGAACACCTAAGATCAGTAGTATAAGCACTATGATACTGTTTCTAGAAAAACAGAAGACAAAGTAACAAAACTCCTGAGGAAAATAATACAGGCTCTTAACCAAATTACCAAATAGTTTCTTGCACAATAATTCACTGCTTCCAATTTTTTTCATATCCATCTCTTCTTTGCCTCTTCAATAAATATGAGGGCCACATTTGAATTCCCATTATCCAGCAAGAAAAAAAACCCAAAATTTAATCATTTTGGGCTGGAGCGATAGCACAGCGGTAGGGCTTTCGCCTTACAAGCGGCCAACATGGCCGACCCGAGTTCGATT
>JAOXYA010000041.1:39611701-39663014 GCA_028565675.1 Sorex palustris | reverse complement strand
AATCCAGGATTATTAAAACTGTTCTCTTGGAACTGCTGTCTAAATGATCTTTTAGATTATGTAAACAGATACGGTTTTAATTTGCAGTCAACCCTAAAATATCTGGAAAAGTCATATGAGTTCTTCAGCACACCCCCAGACAATCAAATTAGTTCAAGTTAAAACAATGAAACACTAAATTTGCTCTTAAACCTAAAGTAAATAGGAAAATTGGACCTTCAAATTTGTTTTATCATTACCATATGACCTTTTATAATTGCTTTCTCAATAAAAATAGTATGTCAAGGAAGATATTCCCTAATAAAAGATTAATGCCCAACATTAAAATGTTAATTTTAGTCAACACATGCACACATACAGAAACTAAAGAACACTGGCATTTATATTCAACACATTTTTAAAAGCAGTACAGCCCATAAAAATTGCTTCCTTTTTAACCTGATAAAAAGCAGTGCTTTAAGTTCCAGAAAAAGAATTTTGATTCACTTTTTTTGACACAGAAAATGAACAAGTTTTTCCCTCTTTAAAAATTACTTTTAATAACTGAAGAGAATTATTTGACCCTGAATTCTGCTCAGTTTCTGAGCAGAAACTGAACATACAATCATTTTCCTTGCAATTGCACTGATTTTTCAAGATTAAATTGTGTGAGCCTGCAGATTTTCATCTGTACAGTCGCAAGACACACAATTTCCTTTACACTGAAGTTTGGAAAAAAACAAAACTTTTTTTTATGTGAAGACAAACTGAGTTGTCCCTACAGTATACAGTTTTACTAAAAAACAGTCTGTATCCTAGAGAACAATGTTATTCTTGATTAACTAACGTACAGCTGTCAGATTAGCTAGTTTTTGAAAGTCAAGATTTTCTACAGAGAGACATTTCCACAGTAATGTACACTTAATGTGGGCATAGAGGCAGATAAGTAGTGCACCCTAGATACTAGGGCAATATAAAGTCACAAGGATTTTACATTCATTCTTTTCTCAGTAATCACAGGAAAGCTCTGTTGCTTATATACAAAGATATGAAGTTCTAATTGCTATCCATTCACTTAGGGATCCTGACACTCTTCTATCACTAATTTTATGGTGCTTTCAGGTCAATATTCCAACTCCATCATAGCTAATTCTCTATTTCTTTCAAGCAGCTGACCAAATATGAGCATAGTATTTCTACTTTATTTACAATGCATTACGTGTCTTTATATCAATCATTCTGATTAGAGAAGGCTCCTCATAGAGAAAAATAGACAGCCTTGCTCATTTTGCTTTTTTAAGTGCCTAAATTGGGAGCTTGTATTAAATTTAAATTGAGAAAGTCTTCTTATGTTTGTAGAATAAGATAGTATATTGATACAAACACAAAGTATGTGTGTGGAAGGGAGAAAATATATGTATCTATATTTATATGTTTATATATACACATATGTATGTATGTATGAACCCAGCCATGGCCATGGTTAAGACCATTCTCCACATGCTCAGACGAACCTCACACATGAAGGAACCGGCAGAGGAACCCACGTGTGTGGGCCCCAGGGCTGAGATCTCCAAGCCTGCTCAGATTGGGACTGGACCTCCTCCACCAAGATCCCTCATCTTCCAGTACCTAGACAGTTACACCCACCAACTGCCCCCCGGCACTGTGTAATCAAATCAACGGCCAAGATCCAGAGACTATAAGACCAAGCTCCTGCTGTGACCTCTTATTGTCTAGTTCTCACTCTCAGAGAACTCAACAGGCTACCAAGAGTATCTGGCCCACATGACAGTCTGGCAAACTCCCCGTGGCATACTCAATATACCAAAACCCAGTAACAATGATGGATCTCATTCCCCTGACCCTAAAAGAGCCTCCAATGTGTCACTAGCTAAAATCTCAGGACTAGGATGAATGGAGCCGTTACTGGTGCCTGCTCGAGGAAATCTATGAACAAGGGGATGACAGTGATACAGTGATACATACACATATAAACCTGTAAGATAATATATGCAAAAATATTTGTTGAGGAGAGAGAGAGAGAGAGACAGAGAGACAGAGAGACAGAGAGAGACAGAGAGAGACTAGCAGAGTGGGTGGTAGGAGGGAAACTGGGGACATTGGTGTTTGAAAATGTACTGGTGGATGGATGGGTGTTGGAACAGTGTATGACTGAAATCCAACAAAGAACTGCTCTGTAACTGCATATCTCACAGTGATTCCATAGTGATTCAATAAAAAAAAAATTGTAACAAGATGCTAAAATACTGGACTTAAGACAATTGATGGCAACAATCCCCAATGTCAAAGCAGTTTAGAAGGACATTTCCAAAGAATTCTCAGAAGCAGTAATTTCTAATCATGACCTCTTAAAGCTATATTAAAACTATCTAAGAACAAAAGTAGGATCTGAAGTGATAGTATAGTAGGTAGAGTACTTGCCTTCATGCAAAAAAATCCAGGTTTTATCCTGGGTATCCCATATGGTCTCCCAGGGGTTCCAACAGGAATGTTTCCTGAGTACAGAGCTAGGAGTAAGTCCTGAGCACTGCTGAGTGTGCAACCGCTTGACCTCATGGAGCAGAGGACTGGAGAGAGAAATAAAGTAAAAGAGTTTAGAAAGATGGGAACTAAGAAGAGGTTTGTTTTGGATGGAATTGTGCAAATTTTATATTCAGTTCACTGAGAGGGTGAAGGGACTTTTCTATCATCCTACAAATTGTGAAGGAACATCAAATGCATCAAGGAAGAGTGTGTGGAACTTCTTGGGTTTGGGGGACACAGTGGAGGGTATCTAGCTCATGTGCAAGAAGATGACTGAAGAAGTTCATGGATCCCAGGCAGAGGAACCTGCCAGAAATAACAATATCACTAGCATGGCAGGTTAATGGTGCACATCATACGAGAGTATCGTGAGGTTAGAATACTTTTAAATGTCCAGGAAGGCATCATGTACATGGCAAAGGAAACAAAGGCAAAACACAGATTTCATATTGAGTGGAGATCTTCAGCCTGCTGATGCAATGGCAACTACTTTATAACTGCAGAGTGAGCACTGAGGTCAGAGATACATAAAGGAAAAATCTGAATGCGTCTTTCAATCAGGACAAGTTTGGTTTAAGTATCAGGCACAGCCCAAACCTCTGAAAGTCCAATTGAACCATTTCAGTCAAGCAAATCTGCCCTTTCCAATCTTTAGTCATGTAAGAGGAAGAGGTCATGAGAGTCTGGACAAGCAGAGATAGAAGCACATGGGGAGAAGGAATGCCAACACTTAGAGAAGAAGCAATAAGATCATCTTTCTCACATGCAGTTCAAACAAAAATAAGCCTGAGCAAAAGGAAAAGAGAGAATAGCTTGAGCTTCCAATCTGGACTTTACAATTTAATGACCAAAATCAGACAGACCCTTTGGAGGGTGGGTGTGCTATGTGATTCAAGGAACCAAAGACTCTGATTTTCCAAGAGTCCTCAAAAAATTCAGAACCATTCCAAAATTACAAACAAAAGAAGGATGGGGGTGATTGTCTTGAAAAGGGTTTAATAGTCAATAGGAGAAAAAGTAGTTGGTATTCTGAGTGTATGAGTCTTGATTATTCAGCATAAACTTTATACATATGATTGTCCATTTGTAGGGGAGGAGGAGGAGGAGTACATTTCTGTGCAGTGCTAGAAGTTTGGAAATTTGCTTAAGCTATTTCTCCCCCAAAAAGTTTTATGTAATTAAGTTTAATCTACCCACTAGTTCTCTATAGACAAATTAGTCTTGTGTTTGTATGCGCATGTTTATGAGTTTCTGGAGCATTACTGCCCACGGAATTTACATGCATGCTTATTTTTATTCAAAAATAGACAAATATAATTAATCATAACTAAAATATAAGTTTCTCAGAGGACCAGGGCATTTTCTACCAAAATTTTGACTCTCAATTCTTAGGAATGATGACTAGATGATTATCAGAATTTCCTATAGGAAGTTACTTGTGGAAAGTATTCAAACTGAATCTTTCCATCAGTATTTGATTTTATGGACTCAGCATTCAAATTTTCTTATCATCCTGCATTTGTGATAGCACAGCGGGTAGGGCGTTTGCAGCCAACATGGCCGACCCAAGTTCGATTCCTCCCCTCCTCTCGGAGAGCCCAGCAAGCTACTGAGAGTATCTCGCCCGCACGGCAGAGCATGGCAAGCTACCCGTGACGTATTGGATATGCCAAACACAGTAACAACAAAGTCTCCAATGGAGACGTTACTGAGCCTGCTTGAGCAAATCGATGAACAACGGGAGGTCAGTGACAGTGACAGTGACTATTCACATACTATTATTCATTGAAACAAACCCATACCTCCAAATATTTGAGATTAACAACTGATAATTCCAGAACCTTTAAAAAAAGTCTTTAATTTTATTTTATTTATTGGGGTTTGGTTGATACCCCATGGAGCTCATGGGCTTACTCCTGGCTTTGTACAGAAAAGTGACCCTTAGTGATACTTGGGGAATCACGTGAATTGCCAGGGATCAAACCAGGGTCAACCCAAGTTGCAAGGTAATCTCCTTAATTTCTGTTATACCTCAACATTTTAGCACATCACTGAAGATATAAATATTAATTCTCCAAAGCATTGCATATCTAAATGATAAATAGGCCTGAAAATACATACTCTTACTCTTTTCAAAAAATGTAATTACAAACATTATAAAGTAGTTTTCAGATGACTTGCTCTATAAAGAAAGCAACTCCTTTGCAGACTGTCAGTACTGAGGGTTATATGTCCTCCCTGGTGAAAATAGTTCTAGGGAACAATTCACATTCTAATTCCCATTATCTGATCTGGTATGATAATGGAAGTCAACCTCCCCTATTTTTATATCACTTAAATTAACCCTAAAAATTGTTTTCTGAAATTTGTCATCCTTACAAATTTTCTTCAGCCCATCTCTGTTTATGGAGGTCACCAATTTCCCATTTTCAAATAAAGTGTGAACTAAAAATAACAAAAAATGAATCAGTAATCAGAAAAGAAATTGTCGTAGAAGAAATCCCCAACCTAAGCAAATAGGTTAATTAGTCTTATCTGAATTGCCTATCATGATGCTACAAAGACTCAGTCTAATTATTTAAGAGTTCACTGTAGTATGGAATATTAATTACACTGACAAAATTTATACCTCTTAAATATTTCAAAGTATAACTTGTTGAGCTTCTCTGGGGTATCCCTTTGGGATCCTGGCACCATCACCCACCAACAAGTACCAAGCATCTCAGTGAGCACCACAGGTAACCCGGTGATACCACAATCTCACACCTTTATTGAACCACAAGGCCAATTGGCCAAGCATCACGGAGTGACCCAAAGGACACTGAGAACCACTTAGAAGGAAAACTTTTAAAAATGTCTGATATTTTTATTTATATAAACATGATATCAAGTTATTAAAATTGACCTATGATATAGGGCAATAACATTGTATGCCTAAAATATCAATGTTATTACAAATCATGGTACCTCAAAAAGAAATTGATAGAGATTATTCATATGAAAAATAAATCTATTTTTTCTTTATCATATATATTCAGAGCACAGCACAATGCCTTGTGTATAGTGTTGTATTTTTTAATGAATTTTTTTTATTCAAGAGAAACATAAAAGTATCATAAATAAAGTAAAATCTCCCAAATCCTAATACACAAAATAATCACTGTTCAGGTAATTGTCCTCCAGGGATCTCTTTATCTATTTATGTAACAAATATTTATAGTTCTATCACATGCATACATGGAATCTATAAGCACTTACATCATTTCCAATTTTATTTAAATAGATCATATTACATATGCCAGTCACTTTTTATTCAAAAGATATGAGGTTCGATTCTTTTCTATTGATGAAAAATATCTGGACCTTGAGAAAACTGCAAGTAAAGTTATGTTCAGTTGGGTTTTTTTTAAGCTTCTTACTACTTTTCTGTTAACTGCTTTACCTAAAGTTATAAATGATTTAATGTAGACATGATTCAATTGTTGATATTGTGGGTTTTTTCTATTTGTTCATTTTGGGTTTCGGGAGACACCCAGTGATGCTCAGGGTTCACTCTCAGCTCTGTGCTAAGGGGGCCATATGTGATGCTGAAGATCTAACTGTGGTTAGCAGCAAGCAAAGCAAGTGCCTTAAATTATTCTACGTCTCTGGCCCAGTTGTTAATGTTTTGTTTATACAAGATGTGATGTAACTGTTCCTAATATAATAGTCTATCATTTTCATGGGCTTCTATACTTCTCATACTACCTTCATTTTCTTTAGTTCTACAGGGAATTAACATTCCTTCCCCACAACTTGCCTTGAGATGAAAATAATAATTTAAATAGATGTACTTTATAAGCAACATATCACCTTTACAAACCAGATTTCTATATACCTAACCAAAATTAACAATAAGCAGACTATATATAGGACATTGAACCCTTCAGTGAGTAAAATTATTGCTTTTATCTCTGCACCCCCCACCTCTGCCTCTAGTTCTGGATTGAACCCAAGTGTCAACTATTTTAGGGCCTATCAAGATCCGAGTCCCCAACACAGGCCTTGTTGTTCAGTGTGAGGGTCCAGGAAGGCCAGGATGCTCAGGCTCTGCAGTGCCAGCAGGGCTTGGAGGTCTCCAGGGCCATTCGTGGTGTTTCTCAGAAAGCCTCCAAGACTGCACATGGTGATGTTTCGGGGACCATGTGGTGCAAAGGATTAAACTACAGTCAGCTGCATGCAAGGCGTGCACTTTAACCTCTGAACTCTCTCTTAGTTCCTAACTTTATTATCTCTGTGTGATCGGAGATACATTTCCTGCTATATTTGATTATAGCAATAAATTCAACCACCACTGGTCAACCCATAAAGAGAATACTAGGAAAAAACAACTTCCTCAGTATTAGGATACACAGCCCACTTGGCTACTGCAGAAATATTACACTGCGTGTTGGTTTCAGTCCTGTACCTTTCTCGTTTCCATCATACTTGACAGCAGAACTAGTGCTTTAGTTCTCTTTTCTTCTCAGCAGCAAACATAAATGCCAAGTTCATAATACATACAAAAGTGTTTTTGTTAGATGGATGAAGTCACCTCCCACAGTTCTACATAGACTGACTATTTTCAGTGGAACACTTACACTCTCTCATTATCTTAAATCTGAATTTTGGTAGAAAACATGATACTATGCAGTACCTCCCATTAAGAACACAGATATATTTTTTTCAACAGATAGAAGGACAAGCTAGGCAGAATTCCTGCAATAATTTGAGAGATAATAATTATTCACAGAAAGAGGTAAAAAGCAATCCAGCAATAGAGGCAAATACTCCATGATTAAAGTGAAAGTCAAAGGTATTTAAAGGTGACCTTAAGGGAATCATGAGTTTGCAAAGAGTAGAAATTGATCTTCTCTGCGCTGAATGTGAAAAAATCAAAGGGAACGATAGAGTGTTAGATGATTTGAAACCATGGCAATCCTTAAATAATCATCAAGATAGAAATTCTGCCACAGAAAAAGAAGGCTTAGCATTGATTTTCCTGAACTTTCATTAGAGCCAATCGGACGGATTCAGGGTAGATATCTGTAACATTTCTGTAACAGAAAAGTATTCATAAATTCTTATCTTCACAAAAAATTTAATCTTAAAATATGCAAAACCAGAAATGCTGGATAATTCATGTCATGGAAATTGGCTATTGAGGAACTGACCTATTTTCATTCCCAATGGAACATTCTCACACCTTGGATCTTCACAATTTTTAATCTGAGATAAAACAGTCATGGGCTACAAATACTAGTCATTCATCATCAATGAAAAAAAGTGATATTGCAGTTTAGAATTTTCCCTCAATATTGCTTGTCTCTAAATAAGTTTCTTATTTTATGAGATTCACTGGGAAAAGTTTTATAACCTTCTGTTCAGTATTGTTTTTATAAACCCAGGTAGGTCAATGCCTTTACACCTGGCAAAACTTAGATGATCACTCATAAAATCAAATGTTAAGAAAATACTTTTGTTGTAAATGATTCCCATAACACTGGGAATATGGTTTTTCAAAATTTTTTGTTCTCTGCCAAGAAATGTACCATGATGTGAATAATGAAAAATGAATAATGCAAAGCAAAATGCAGTACACAATCTGCACATCAGTAAATTTCCTTCTGCATACAGATCAGCTTTGGAAATTACAAACAAGGCTGTTAAAAATGAAGACCAATTGATAGCATTAGTATGGATTGGAGGGCAACAGGATATGGAACCCATGAATGATAGAGATGTGTTAAGTCAACTGGACAGAAAGGATAATGGACTCCAAAAGGAAGGTGCAACATGCATGACAAGTGATTCACACGGTAGCAAGAAAATTCTTGGTTCACCAAAGGACAAGACATTTTAGAGGTGTCATATGCCAAACATTTGAAGTAAACATTTTCAAAGAGTCTGAAGCTAAAATGTTGAAGAGAGTTTTAGATTATGAAAAAAGATATTTTTGATTTGTGATCTGCTTTGTTGTAATTTGGTCAGCTATTTTAACAAGATCATAGTCCTAACATTCTTTTTATGCCTGGGTGATAAAAGTGTTTCAATGACACAGCTCATTTTAATTTTAGTGGAAGCATTAACAAATAGAAGAGCATGAATTAAAATAATGGAGGCTATGGTCTCTCTGAGTTGAAAAGAAAATCCCGAATCTTATTTTCACAATTAATACTTTCATTATCCTACACACTTGTAAGATGATAGCAATCCTTGGCTGCTTTCATCTACATGACCTTTCAAACATGCACCATATTCCATAAAGAACAGTGCACATCTGCTCTTTAAAGAAATGACTTTAATTGTTTAGCTGTTAATGGGGCATTTTCTCCCATAGAATTTCCACCCATCTGCACACTCTGATTATCACATCCTCTTCAAATCTTGTCTGTTTCAACCTTTTTCTTCTAAATGATCATCATTAGTTCTACCCATGGTATCTCTAAATGTGGAGAATGAGTCTGGAGTAATAACAATGCTTACTTGTTTTGCCATCTTTTCTTAGGAAAGAAAAAAATTGAAGTTTCGAACTTTCCCGTAAATAGACAAACAAAATAAACAATAACAATAAAACCTCCAAATTGAGTAGACATGAATTGAGGCATAGTGGGGGAAAGTGTGTAACAGCTTGAAGTGAGGAAGACAAGTTTAGAATTCTGGACTGTTATGAGAGAATGTTAAACTATTTCCTAGGGTACTAGGAACTCCTCAGCCATTTATGTATGTAAATAATGTACTTCAGGGAGTCCTCGCCCTTCTTTTGGAAAAGAAAATAAACAGGTGAAGGCAAAATGAATACTATTTTAAATTAATTATAGCCTTACTTGTCCTAGTTTTTGAACAAGGTGGAATAGGGGTGTAAGGGGACACATTTTGAGTCAAGAGTATGCACGAGTCACAAAGAGAAGTTTTTTTTTTTTTTTAAGAATTTAATCAGGGGCTGGAGCAATACCACAGCGGGTAGGGCATTTGCCTTGCACACAGGCAATATGGCCGACCCGGGTTCGATTCCCAGCATCTCAGATGGTCCCCCGAGCACCGCCAGGAGTAATTCCTGAGTGCGTGAGCCAGGAGTAACCCCTGAGCATCGCCGGGTGTGACCCAAAAGGCAAAAAAAAAAAAAATCTGGGACTGAAGCGATAGTACAGTGGGTAGGGCATTTGCCTTGCATGCGGCTGACCCGGCTTCAATTCCCAGCATCCCATATAGTCCCTCGAGCACCGCCAGGAGTAACTTCTGAGTGCAGAGCCAGGAGTAACCTTTGAGCATCGCTGGGTGTGACTCAAAAAGAAAAAAAAATTCTCAGCGCCAGAGAGGTAGTATAGCAGGTAGGGCATTTGCCTTGCACGCGACCGACCCAGGTTCAATCCCCGGCATCCTATAGGGTCCCCCAACACCACCAGTAGTAAATTCTGAGTGCATAATTGGGAGGAACCCCTGAGCACTGCTGGGTGTTACCCCAAAAATAAATGAATACAAATGTTAAAAAATCCTCAATCTCCTAATTGTACATCTGAGGTAGAATCGAACCTTCAGGAAAATTCCAACAGTGGACTCAGGTCAGTGCCACTGAATAGCATTTCCCATCATACAGTCAGGGATTGATTGAGGCGTACACAAGCCCTATGACCAACGTGACAGGGGCCAGTGAGATTTCAGGGGGTCAGTCCTGTTCTGGCTATCTGTTGCACTGGAGAGCAATATGGAAAAAGAGACTTTGGATGTGTCTGGCTGTGTTCTTTTCTTTCTTTTTCTTTTTTTGGGTCATACCCAGCGATGCTCAGGGGTTACTCCTGGCTCTGCACTCAGGAATTGCTCCTGGCAGTGCATGGGGGACCATATAGGACGCCAGGGATTGAACCCAGGTTGGCCGCGTGCAAGGCAAATGCCCTACCCTCTGTGCTATCATTTCGCACTCTCCCCCATTGGCTGTGCTCTTTCGAGCATGAGGAGAGCCAGTTGGAAATAAAGCCAACAGGTGGACAACCTGGTCATATTGGTGGAGCCCTGGATCAAGCCTTACCTAAAGGGCTGGATCGATAGTACAGCTAGGAGGGCATTTGCACATGGCCAACCAGGCTTCAGTCCCCAGCATCCCATATGGTCCCCCAAGTACCGCCAGGAATAATTCCTGAGTGCAGAGCCAGGAGTAACCCCTGAGCATTGCTGGGTGTTACCCGAAAAGAAAAAAATGAGTTACCTGAAGCCTTCATCCTGAACTATTCAGCTATGGGAGCTAAGGAAGTCCCTTTAGGACGAAGTCCCTTGGGGGCACTAGCCCATCAGTTCTGCTTCACCATGAATGAAAAAGCAGGCTGTCTGCTTAGGGCGAGGCCTCCCTTCCCAGCTCACTCTCATTGTCCTGGGCTAGGAGCCAGGTACCCAGTTTTCACCACCAGGAAAGGTTTATTGTTTTTTCTCAAATTCTCAAGTCTGGTACAATAGGACAGCGAGGAGGGCATTTGCTTTGCACACAGCCAACCCAGGTTCAATCCCGGACATCCCCATATGATCCCCTGAGCTCATTAGAAGTGATCCCTGAGTACAGAGCCAGGAATAACCCTGAGCATCACTGGGTGTGACCCAAAACCTAAAAAATATTTTCTCATGCCAGAATTCTTCTCACCCCCGGTTCTCCCCAGCATCCCATCGAGTTCTCTGAGCACCGCCAAGAGTGATCCCTGATGGGGCTGGAGCAATAGCACAGCGGGTAGGGCGTTTGTCTTGCACACAGCTGACCTGGGTTCAATTCCCAGCATCCCATATGGACCCCCGAGCACCGCCAGGAGTAATTCCTGAGTGCATGAACCAGGAGTAAACCCTGTGCAATGCCAGGTGTGACCCAAAAAAGCAAAGAAAAAAAAAAGAAAAGAAAAGAAAAGAAAAAGAGTGATCCCTGAGTGCAGAATAGGTCCTGAGCACCATTGGGTGTGTCTGCAAAACAAAAAGAAACAAAAAACAGAATTCAGGGCCTTCTTTGGGACCTTAAGACCAGGATATGCCTGAGGGCCGAGACCCCACACCAAGTAAGCTGAAATAAACCGGAAGCCCCCTAATTCCTTCTAGAATATCTGCCCTCCCCACCAGCCTCACCTCAGTAAGAACATCCCTCAGTCCCGCTTATCACGGCTCTTATTTCATCCTTTATCCTGCTGTCTCAGATGTCACTCTGCATTCTGAGCACAGAGTTATGAGAGATTGAGCACTCAGACCTGAGCCGGCCAGAAGATTCATGGGTCTGAGACTCCCATTCATCAGGGCTAAATTTCAGTCGCTGGGGCTGGGGGAGGCGAGGGTAGGACATGATTGACAGGTCCCTGGGTGAGGGGTGGGCCTTTGCTGGAAGCAGGCAAAAATGATGGAAGTCAGGGCAGAAGCGGGGCTGTGGGCGGGGGGGGGGGGGAAGCTGGCAGGTTGCTGATGGTGTGACCATTCCTGGGGACCCAGTCTCTGGCCATCTGTGTGCTGGGAGGACCAGCTGCTGGGAAGGATTCTATTTCTCAGCCACACACAGAGTGCACGAGCTGGGGTTGGAGCGATAGCACAGAGGCTATGCATTTGCCTTGCATGCGGCCTACCTGGATTTGATTCCCAGCATCCCATATGGTTCCCTGAGCACTGCCAGGGGTAATTCCTGAGTACAGAGCCAGGAGGAACTCCTGTGCATCGCCAGGTGTGACCCAAAAAGCAAAAAAAAGTAAAAAAGAGGGAAAAAAAGGGTGCACGGGCCAATGACATGTCTCCCCAGGCCAGGGACCTTTGAAAGACAAGGATTCCATTTGCTCCCCAGTCCTGAAAATCCAAACACTCCTTTCAAAACATGGAGTGGGGTGGTCGGGCTGGAGCGAGAGTCCCGCAGGGAGGGCGTCTGCTGTGCATGTGGCTGACCAGGGTTTGATTCCTTGCACTCCCAAGTCTACCAAGAGTGATTCAGCCTACCAAGAGTGATTCCTAAGATCCAGGAGGAAGCGAGGTATCGCCCCCCAAAACTTCCAGCCCCGGTGCTGGAATGATAGTACGATGGGTAGAACGTTTGCCTTGCATGTGGCCGGCCCGTGTTCGATTCCCAGCATCACATATGGTCCTCTGAGCATCCGCCAGGAGTAATTCCTGAGTTCAGAGCCAGGAGTAAGTGACCCAAAAAGAAAAAAAAAGTAGCAAAATTTCCAGACCTGATCCTCCAGTCTTGGTTACCACTCACCACCCCCCCCCCCCCCCCGCCAAATCCCGCTCCCCACAGCCCCTGCGGGATTACACCCGCTCCTGCCTCCGAGATTTTTCCACTTGCGTCCTGCATCTCTGCCCTCCTGAAACTTCCTGTTTGAAGGACCCTGGGGAGGTCCCGAGCCTCTTCTCCCTCTGCCCCGGGACCCTGTTCCCTTGTCCAGGCTTCCCCAGTTCTGTCTGGGTTCCTTTTCCTGGAATTCCAGCGTTCCAGCCCGGGAGAAGGGCTTGTCCCAGCCGCGGCGGGCACGCGCGCGCGCAGTGCAGCGGTCGGGAGCAGAATCTGCGAGAACCGAATCTGCAGGCGTGCCCCGGCGCGGTCCCTGTCCGCGGTTCTGATGCTCCGTGCTGCTCTGTGGCTGTCACCAGGACCCCTGGGACCCGAAGAAGGGACTTGTAGTGGTGGCGGGAGGTTACCATGGGAACGCCTGGCAGGGCAACAAAGACACACACGCACACACGCCACTTAAAGTCAGGTACGTGCAACCAGCGAAACAAAGGCAGGAGATGATGAAGTATTGACCAGCCCTGGGGCCCTGGGCTGCTGAGGGGAAGAGTGTGGTGTCACCCTCACCTGCCCTTGGCTTTCCCTTGCAACCATCTCATCGGCCCCCAATGGCAGGTGACTTGACCTTTCCCCCGCTTACTCCCATCTAAGTGCTCCCTCCACCTGCTCAGGGTCCAGAGACACATCTAGGGCTGCGTCCAACGAGGTGGAGATCAGGCCAGAGTGAGAGCACAGCAGGGAGGGCACCTGCTTTGCACGCAGCCAACCGGAGTTCGGTCTCCGGCCCCTCAGAGGGTCCCTAGGAACACAGCCCGAAATGACCCCTGAGCACAGAGCCAGAAATAAGCCAGGTCAGCGACATACAAGACAAGAGCCTTAGCTGCTGGACGACCTTTCCAGCACCCCAAAAGACTGATCTATAGGCTCAGTTCCTATCCCTTAACCTGGACCAAAGGTGACATCAGAGGGTCTTATTCAATCCGTGGTGTGGGTTAAGAGTTTCAAGCCCCCCCCCCAAAAAAAAGAGTTTCAAGCCCATTCTTGGGAATCATGGCAAAGTCAAATGACACCGCCAAGGGGCCAGAATGATAGTACAGTGGGGAAGGCAATTTGCCTTGCATGCGGCCAACTCAGATTTGATTCAGGGCATCCCTTAGGGTCCCCCAAGCACCACTGGGAGTAATTCCTGAGTGCATGAGCCAGGAGTAACCCCTAAGCATCGCTGAATGTGACACAAAAAGAAAAAAAGACCTTTTTCCTCTGGGAGGATTCATCCCTGCCCCCAAGCTCGGAGCCGTTTTGTTTGCAGTTCAAGTGAGACTGAACCCACCACCCACTCTTCAGTGGGCAAAGCGGGCAAAGACTGTCTCCACACCAACTGTGTGACAGCCTGTGCCAGGCCAGTTGTCATTGATTTAGGGATAGTCGGGTCAATGAGACATGCTGAATCAGAAGAGAATCTAGAAAGTTCTAAAGAAACACAGAGTCCAAGTTGCTTCTGGGAGCAAATTTGTGAGCCTGAGAGGACCGAGTATTTGGGTGGGGGTGGAGGCTTTAGGAAACAGTATAGAGAGCTGGAAAGAGACCTGAGTGATGCCAGGCAGCTGGATCAACCTTAACCTGAAGCCTGATCTGCCACTTGATAGGAACAAATACATTCCAGACTGAGGGTTTTTTTTTGTTTGGGGACTGCACCTGGTGGTACTCAGGTCTTACTCCTGGCTCTGTGCTCTGGGGTCACTCCTTGCCATGATTGAAGGACCCTATGTGGTGCTGCGGACCAAACCCAATGGCACACAAAAAATGCACCTTCTCCCTTGGACCATCTCTCCAGTCTTCTGGTCTGTGTTTAAGCCCATTGGTGTTTTGTCCTCTATCATTCGCAATTCCAACATGCTTCAGAGATGACATGAGTTAAGGATTGAAGTTCTCAGGAGAATTGTTCCACGGCTTGGAAGCTGGCCTCACATGCTGGGGGGAAAGGCAGTTGAGATAGAAAAGGGACCACCAAGTAAAGGATGCTTGGAGGGCCGTCTTGGGATGGGAGATGTATGCTGAAAATAAACTATAGACCGAACATGATGGCCACTTACTACCTGTATTGCAAACCACAAAACCCAAAAGAAGAGAGAGAGAGTAAAAGAGAATGTGCCAGCCACAGAGGGTGGGGGTGGTGGGAGGGATACTGGGAACATTGGTGGTGGTGGGAGGGATACTGGGAACATTGGTGGTGGAGAATGGGCACTGGTGGAGGGATGGGTGCTTGATTGTTGTATGACCGAAACGTAAGCACGAAAATTTTTAACTGTACCTCACGATGATTCATTAATAAAATAAATAATAATAAAATAAATAAATAATTTTTTAAAAAAGGATTGAGGTTCTCTGCCACCTTCATCGGCATGGCCCGAACCCCCGAACCTTTGAACATTGTGGGGTCTGATCAGTTCTTTGAACAACCTGATGCATCAGGAATCCCCTCCCCCAAATCACACCCTCACACTGTTCTCCTTGCAGCCTTGTTCTTTTTTTTTTTGAGAGGGTTCACACCTAGTGATGCTCAGGACTTACTCCTGGCTCTCCTGGTTCTCCTTACGCTTGGCTGGACTCGGGAGACCATCTGGGGTGCCAAGGATC
This sequence comes from Sorex palustris, assembly GCA_028565675.1. Lineage (NCBI taxonomy): Eukaryota > Metazoa > Chordata > Mammalia > Eulipotyphla > Soricidae > Sorex > Sorex palustris. The sequence continues at coordinate 39,647,599 of JAOXYA010000041.1, read as the reverse complement.
AAACCTGGGTTAGCGGCGTGCAAGGCAAATGATTTACCCTCTGGACTATTGTTCCAGCTTCCTTGCTGGTCTTTTTTGTTTGTTTGTTTGTTTGGGGGGCCACACCCAGTGATGTTCAGGGCTTGCTCCTGGCTCTGTGCTCAGGGATCACTTCTGGTGAAGTTTGGGGTGCTGGGGATCGAACCCGGGTGAGTTGCATGCCAGGCAAGTGCTTTACTCACTGTCTTATCGCTCCAGCCTCCTTGCAGTCCTAATCTTGACCGGCCCCATAGCCCTGTGCATGTGGCGTTTCTGTCTCATCCATCAAAGAGGCTTCTGCATGGAAGGGAAGATCGGGCCATTTTTCACAGTGCGCAGCTCCCTGACCCTGGATGCCAGAGACGTGTAGTCAGGACCAGATCAATGGGAACTGTGTCTCCAGCGCTGACCCCCATCTCCTGCTCTGTACACTAAGGAGGGGAAGGTGCCTGGGAGGAGAGGGGTGAGGTGTGTCCCTTACCCTTTCACGAAAAGCAGCAACGAGCTGGAGTCTCTCTAGACCCCCAAGCTCTGTCTCCAAACATGAGTCACTTTGAGAAGAGAGAACTTTCCTTCCCATCTTTCGTTTGGTTGGTTGGCTTGGGGACCACACTTGGCAGGGCTCAGGGCTTATTCCTCGCTCTGTGCTCAGGGACCCCTCAGGGTGGGGCTCAGGGACTGCTAGGTTTTAGGGATCGAACCTGGGTCAGCCACAGGTAAGGCAATGCCACACCCCACTGTACTATCTCTCCAGCCCCTGTATTGCTTTTTATCCTTTTTTTTTTTTTGCTTTTTTTGGTACACCTGGCGGGGCTCAGGGGTTAGTCCTGGCTCATGCACTCAGAAATTACTCCTGGCAGTGCTCGGGGGACCATATGGGATGCTGGGAATTGAACCCAGGTTGGCTGCATGCAAGACAAACACCCTACCTGCTGTGCTATTGCTCCAGTCCCACTTTTTTTCCTTTTACTTAGGGGCTGTAGCGATAGCACAGTGGGTAGGGCGTTTGCCTTGCACACGGCCAACATGACTGACCCGAGTTTGATTCCTCCACTCCTCTCGGAGAGCCCGGCAAGCTACCGAGAGTATCTCGCCTGCACAGCAGAGCCTGGCAAGCTCCCCATGATGCACTCGATATGCCAAACACAGTAACAACAAGTCTCACAGCGGAGACGTTACTGGGCCCGCTTGAGCAAATCGATGAACAACGGGAGGACAGTGCTACAGTGCTACTTAGGAGGTGAGGTTTGGGGTCACATTCAGCCATATTCATACTCGTCCCTGGCTTTTTTTTTGGCGGGGGGCAAATTTGGCATTGCTCAGCACTTACTCCTGGCTCCACACTCAGGAATCACCCCTAGGGGTGCTCTGGGGACCCTATGGGATGCTGGGGTTCAAACTTCAGGTCTGCCGTGTACAAGGCAGGAGTTCTACCCACTGAACTATCTCTCTGGCCCTCGGGGCTTTGTCCGAGCTCTACACTTAGGAATCACTCCTGGTGGGGCTCAGTCACCCTACGGCAGCATCAGGGGTTGACTCCAGGTTGGCTGCATGCAAGGTAAGTGCCTCTCCTAGACTATTTCTCCAGCCTCCAATATTGCTTCTCTTTAACACGGATCCCTTGGCCTGATCGGGGGACTTTGCTAGGGGCGCAAAGCTGAGCAAAGCTTTGGGGACCCTGGAGCAGCACCCAGCAGCGCTGAAACGCCCATTCCCACCCTGGGGACACTGCAGAAAATTCCAACTTATGTTGGCATGAACATCAGGGAGAAGAAACGAAGGGTTTAGTGCAGTCTTCGCTGCAGAAGGCCGGGGTCTGAGTACCAGCGTCTCAAACTCCCGAACCCCCAGAAATGCCAGGGTGTCCCCCGAGAACCCCTGGTGTGCGGCTGCAAGCGAACAAAAACTGCAGGATTCCATTCCACGGGTGTATCTAATCGTTGGTTCCAAAGCTTGAAAAAAAAATCCAGAACCTCGGGGCTTAGGAAAGGAGATAAAGGGTTGGCAGGCCTGGGGTGGTGGGGGTAGAGGAGTGGGGGGTGCTCTTTGCACCCCCAAGCTCTGTGGTTGCTGAATTCTAAGCCCTTCCCAGCGAATCCCTGCGCCTTTGGTTCCCTCCCCGTCCACTAGGGGGCGCCAGGCTGCGCGTCTCGGGCCGCAAAGCTGAGCAAACAGCGCCCCCTTGCGGCAGCTCCCGGTTCCGGCCTGTAGAGGACTGAGACCGGGCGGGGGGCAGTGTGGTGTGTCTTAGGCGGACCAATCGTGACCCCAATTCCAGATTCGAGCCGGGGGTGTCCAGGGCAGAGCGCGGGGACAGGGCCTACATTAAAATGCTAATGACCGTCTCCAGCCGGCCTTTCCCGGGGGTCGCTCCTATCTATTATTAACAATTTCCGAGGCTTCCCGGGAGATGCAGGTGATTTAAAGCATCCGAGATGGGCAAAGGACCAGAAAGCTGGGGGCTGCGAGGAGATGTTCACCTGGCAGACAGGGTGGGGGCGGGAGAGGCTCCTTGGAGGCTGGGTCCGTCTCCCACCCCCACCTCCAACCCCCCCATTCCCCCAAGCTAGGAACTTGGAGAAGGCAATTAGCTTAGCTCAGTGAACAGGCTAACCCGAGGCCACGTGGTTCAGAAACATCCACAAGGGCCTTTGCCGGACTCACCATGCCTGTGTGTTTGCTTAAGACGCTGGGGCTGGCAGGAAGAATGACTCTGAGCTCCAATCACCAGGTAGGGAGAGTGGGGGTGGAGTGGGAGCCGGGCAGGCGTGGCAGTGCAGGGAGCAGGTTCTCCTGCGCAGGGCTCTGTGCCCAGCCTGGGACTTTCAGATCTGTGGGAGCCGTGGACGATGCCTGGGCAGGGATTCTGGAAGGTGGGCACAGGAGCTGCCCAAAGACACTGGGCTGGCACCGCTGTGGCCATCTACAGCTGCCACGTGGGCCCAGAGGGCTCTGCCTCTCCTCGAGGTCCCCATGCCCCTCTGGGAATGTGGTGGCATCTGGCCCTGCAGTGACCCCTCCCCTAGCACTCCTCCTGTGGAGCCACACTGACCGTGGGCACTTGCGGCCAGAACGCACCTCTCACTGCTGGGCCCGGTTGGGCTCGGGTGACAGGGCTGACCAGCACGTGGCTCCCCCGCAGCAGGGGCACCTGCCGTGTGGCAGGGATGTGGGCTGTGAACCCTGTGAACCACACAGAGTTCCAGAACCTTCCTCCCGGTGCTCCTGCCCCATCCTCCCTCCCAGTGCTCCTGGCCATGCTCTCTCCCGGTGCCGGCCCATCCTCCCTCCCGGTGCTCCCAGCTGTGCTCCATCCCAGTGCTCCCGGCCCATTCTTCCTCTCGGTGCTCCCAGCCCATGCTTGTTCCTGGTGCTCCCAGCCGTGCTCCCTCCAGAGGCCTCTGGGTGCCATGCAGGGCTGCGCTGTCTCTGTTGTGGGGTGAGACACCCGCTGGCCCCGCTAGCACCAGGCCTGGCTCTGCCGAGAGAGGACGGGCCTGGGAGTGTCAGCTGGTGAGGGAGCAGGTAGGGGACAAGGTGACGAGACCAGAGGGTGGGATGCCATGGGGTCGTGCTCTGCTTGACCGGCTCCGAGACACTGACCCCAGCTCGGTGTGGCTGGTATGGAGGGCCGGAGATGGGAGCGGGTGTTTCAGTGGGCGGAATGGGGTGTCCAGTGGAACAAGGGGGTGATCAATGGAATGTGGGTGTCCAGTGGAATCTGGGTGTCCAGTCAGTGTGGGTGTCCAGTGAATGTGGGTGTCCAGTGAACATGGGTGTCCATTGAATATGTGTGTCTGGTGAATGTGGGTGTCCAGTGTGTGGGGGTGTCCAGTGGGGTGTGGGTGTCCAGTCAGTGTGGGGTGCTGTGTTTGGGGACTGGGGACAGAGGTGGCAGCCTCAGGGAGATCATCCCGGGCAGGCCCACCCCCAAGCAGGCCCAGTGGGAGCCCAGCCCGGACTCGGGGTCGCCCCCTCCCTGGCTGAGCGCCCCCAAGCAGGGGTCCGGGCTCTCTAACCTTCCTTTCTCCCCACTGCTGGGCTGCTCCACCACTGTAATCAAAGATGAACTTTAAGCGACTTTCAGAGCAATTTCTCCAGCCTTGCAGACAAGCTAATTTACAGGGGAGCAAATGTCACCCAAACATCACAGCCTCCCGGGCTGGGGGCTCTGGGCACAGGTGCTCGCGCAGGGGGAGGCCGCTCCCTCGGGAGAGAGCGAGACTCCAAAAGGTCAGGCTGCGGGAGAGCCCCCCCAGGCTGCCGTCTCGGGAGCGGGTGCGGAAGTGGGCCGGGGCGCGGCCCCCCGCCCTCCTGCGTCTGCCCTGCGTTGGGGGGAGCAGCCACAGGCATTGGTGGGTGTGCGGGGGGCCTCTTGTATATGCCCAGGGCAGGTCCTTCCCCTCCAGCCACAGTTTTCCAAAGCAGCTGGCTGGCCAACATCATTGGCCCCTGTGCTGACCACTTGCCCACGTTCGGGGAAGGAAATGGGGCTGGAGTGAAGTGACTCGGCCACACCTGAGAGAGCTGGGCGGCTTGAATCCAACACCTGATCTCTCAGTGACCAAAGCACCGAGATGTGGGGGCAGCAATGTCATCCCAGAGAGATGTGGGGGACCATGTGCCATGATGGGAACCCAGTACCCACACAGGGCAAGGACAAGCGCGGTCGTGAGTGAACGGGAAAGGTGACAATGATAGTGAAGGGGATGATGGTGATGGTGATGATGATGATGATGATGGTGATGGTGGTGATGGTGGTGAAGGAGGTGTTGGTGGTGATGGTGATGGTAATGATGGTGAAGGTGGTGATGGTGGTTGATGATGGTGAAGGTAATAATGGTGATGGTGGTGATGATGGTGAAGATGATGATGATGGTGATGGTGATGATGACAGTGATGGTGGTGAAGGAGATGATGACGGTGATGGTGGTGAAGGTGGTGATGGTGGTGATGATGGTGAAGGTAATAATGGTGATGGTGATGTTGATGGTGAAGGGGATGATGATGGTGAAGGATGATGGTGATGATGGTGGTGATGATGATGATGGGGTGATGATAACTGTGATGATAATGATGGTGGAGAAACTGGTGGTGGCAGCACACGTGCAGGAGAGCTCTACCTTCTTCTGGGTGCCTCTACTTAGGAAGAGACGGCCCTCCCCCCTCAGGACTAGACTCAGTGGAGAGCAGCCACCTTCCATTTCCCGCCTGCTGGTGCATGGGCAGGAGACAGCAGAGGCCTGTGGCCCTCAGGGGTCTGTGGGGGTGGCACTCGCGGGCTGGGAGGCTGGCGGTGCTGGGACTCGGGCTCGGCGGGGCCAGAGGTCCCGGTCAGGGCTGTGGGTTGTGCAGGCCTTCCCCGGCGCCGTGGACGCCCGTGCTGGGGGCCAGCTAGCTCATCACAGCAGGAGCCCCTTGGACAGAGACCTGCAGAGAGGCCTGGCCAGCCACTGAGGCAAATGAGGGGACAGGGATGGGGAGTATTTCATGCTGTTGTCAGCCGGAAGGAGCCCCCAGCTCATGCCCATGTGGTGTGGTGCTCGGGCCCCAGGGACAGTGACAGTGGGTGCGGCAGGGCAGTGGGCCATGTCTGCTTGGCCTTGTGACGTGTGTATGTGCATGTGTGTGCGTGTGTGCATGTGCGTGTGTGTGAGTGTGTGTGTGTGTTTGTGCGTGGTGAATGGTGCTGTTGTAGGTGAAGCAGGTGCGCACCTGGCTGCAACGTCAGCAGACCGGTGTGTAGAGAGTGACCATGGGGGAGCCTGAGAGGAAGCAGAAACTGCCCGGGGGCTCTGCTGGCCCAAGCAGGGGTAGGGAGGGTGAGCAGGGCAGGGGTGTGGAGGCACTTGGGAGAGCTGGGTGGGGCTGGAGCATCCGCTAGTATGAAGATCGTAGGGGGACCCTCTGACGCTGCTCACCCTGGGCAGGAAGTTTGCTCAAGAATGTGGGGGGAGGGGCGCTGGGGAGTTTGCTGGGGGAGTCAGTCTGGGGGTCCAGGCACGGGATGACCCGGTTCCTGCTTCACCACCCAAGTGAAGCTGTTGCCCAAGGGCCTGTGAGCACTGTGAATGATCGTGTTGCTATTAGTGCTTGGGCCTCGCTGTGCAGTGCTCAGGGCTGACTCCTAGCGCTGTGCTCAGGGGTCACTCTTAGCAGCGTGTGGGGAACCCTGTGGGGCGCTGGGGATCGAATCGGGGTCAGCCGCGTGCGAGCTCCACGCCTCCCTGCTGTGCCGTGTCTATTTCACCCGAGGGGTTTCATGAACGCAGGCTCTGGCTGGACTTCACTGCCCTGACCCTCTCCTCCCTCCTCTGCGCGTCAGTGCTTCTGTGACCCCCAGCCCCACCCCTCCCTGTAGGGGTGCGGCTCATCGACCCGTGTGTTTGGGGGTCTTGCCTGGCCTCCCCCTGGCCAGCACCCCCTTCCCCGCCCCACCCCTTCCTTGGGCTCATGCCGTTTTCCGGCGTTGTGTTGGCTGTGCGTTTGCTGTGGTGCTTTGTTTCGGCACGTGAGTGCGAGCAGCTGCCGCTGTCTTTCACGCCCACCTTCCACGGAGCACCGTCTCCCTCCTCCGCCCACGCGGCAGCCAAATGGTACCACGCACCGCACCCTCCGCCCATCAGACACGGGGCAGGCGGGTTCGTCCTCAGCTGGCGAGCAGGTGTGTGGTGAGAGCCCGGCCACGCTTGCCACGCCCAGCCCCTATGTGGGCACTCCCAGGCCCTCCCTCCTGGCCACTGCTTCATGGCCCCGGGTTTGTCAGTGGCAGCGTCCCAGTTTTGCCGCGAGGGCAGGTGCACATGGCTCTGTGGCTGGAAAGGCCACCATGTGGCTGGGCTGGATCCCCTGTGGCAGGGCTGTGTGGCTCAGCATGCGGGGAGGGTGCTGGAGGGGGCAGGAACCGCAGAGGAGGGTGATGCTCAGCAGGAACTGCATAGGAAGGTGATGCTCAGCAGGAACTGCATAGGAAGGTGATGCTCGGCAGGAACCGCACATGAGGGCGGTACTCAGGCTCAAGTGCTCCCGCTGGCGCCCAGCTCCCGTGTCTGTGAGTGGCTCCAGCGAGTCCTGGGGTCCACGTTGAGAGGACCCCACGTGTGACCTGGCCCTCTGCTGCAAGGGCCCTGTGCCTGGGGAAGGAGGGAGCCCTCGGTTCTTTCCTCTGGCTCACACATTCACAAGCTGAGCCACTGTGTGGTGGGATGGTAAAGTCAGGCGGGCGCCTGGGCCTGGCGGGGGGGGAGGGCTCGTTCTCAGGCCCGCTGGGTCACGCTGTGTCCACAGGGGACGCTCTGGTGCTGCCACTCACCTCTGCCCAGATGCCGGGCCGCGTGTGCTGGTCCCCGCCCCGGGTTCTGCCAGCCCCTAAGGGCTGCTCCGGCTGTCTCTGTCCAAGATGCAGTTTATTTATTTTTCACAGCTGCTAAGTTGCTGGTGATAGTCTCAGTCACACAGTGTCCAGTGCCAGCCGCCAGCAGGGGTTTCCCGCCTCTGGGCAGGCCCTTCCCTCTCCATCCTGCCTATTGAATCCACTGTCCAAACTCTGCATTGCCCCAGGAGTCTCTGCTCCTCGAGGAGGGGCGGCTGCTGTCAGGGCTCGGGGGAAACGGCATTTGGTGAGGACCCGCATGGGAGCACCCATGTCCAGAAAAGTGATGTTCAGACACGGGCATGCTCCCGGGGGCTGCGGACCCCGTGGTCTCTCCTGCCAAGAGGCTCCCAGCACGGCCCCCCTGCACCCAGGTGGGGCCTTGGCCCCCGCAGACCTCCAGGGTGAGCCCCGGCCCACAGTGCTGCTCTGGGGGAAGGGTCCTGCCACTGCAGCAGGAATTGAGCAGAGGGGGCATGTGGCCACGGAGACCCCCACCCGGGCACTCGCTGGGTGCATGTGATGGCCACACAGAGCCCCGAAGGACAGCAGGATCTGAGGGACCCTGGCGGTGAGGACCAGGCAGGAGCGTCAAGTGGGGCCGGCCCAGGGCCCTCGGGGTCGGGACATATGGCCAGGAGGGATGGAGGGAGGATGTGCCGGGCCATTCCAGTGCAAAATGCCAGAAGCTTCTTGCCGGCATCCTGCCAACGGCTGCACATCTCTGCCCCATGGGGCCCCACCCCTGACTCTGTGTGTCACTAGCTCACCCAGCCCCTGAACAGGCTTGTTTTCTCATCGACTGGGACAAAGCGCTCCTGGCAGACAGGCCCCTCACTCCCCACCTCTCCTTGCCCCCAGCATGATGACCGTGACTGTGGCAGCTGCAGACTGACCCTGTGTTTCCCGCCCCCCGCCTTCCCCAGGAGGGAGACTGATCCTGACAGTGTGAACAAAGGGCATTTGCTGGTGGGCAACAGAGGATGGGACAGCCGGGCTGGCCCTGGGCTGTCACTGTGTTGGCCCAGGGTCTGGCTCCCAGACCCCCCAATTCCATCACACTTACTCCCAACTCAGTGCCCTGCCACCCAGGCCTGACCATGGGACCCTGATCATGGGACCCTGATCATGAGACCCTGGCTGGGGAAAGGCCGCCCTGGTCACCCTCCCAGTGATCAAGGACCCACTGAAGTTGGGATTCTGGGGCTTCTCGATACTTCTCGTGTCCACTGTTCCACCCTCCAGACTACCCCAGCCACGCCCCAGGACCTCGGCCCGCTCAGTTGGGGGATTTCCTGGGACCCCTCACCACAGACCAACATCCAGGACATAGCCTGAAGCAGGCGGTGGCTCTGCCGTGGAGTCCCTGCCACCGTCCCCCGTGCTGGACGCCACATTGGCCATTTCTTGTAAAGAGGGACCCTTATGTGCCGGGGTCTGACTCAGCACTGCTGGGACTGCCTGGTGAGTGGGGGCTGGGCATGTGCTTCCAGCCATGCCACGGGGAAGTGGTCAAGGTGATCTCCTGAGGGAGCAGCACCCCGAAAGGGAAGGAGGGAGCCGGCAGGAAAGGAAGGGGGACTAGCCGTGTCCCCTGCCAACAAGCTGACATGCATTTTACAGGCCACGGGGTCCAGCTCTGGAAGGTTCTGGAAGACAGAACCACAGAGAGCACAGAATGTCTGGGGGTATAGGGTAGAAGGGAATGCTCGGGTGGGTGCTGGCTGTGCTGGCCTTCCTGGGTGCGGTGGTCAGTGGCCCTGGATGTGCATAGCTGTGGGGGGTGAACACAGGGACTCGGGGTGACAAGACTCCTTAGGCTCATCAGTCTCAGAGCTGGGGGGTCCGGGGGGATGCAGCGGCTGGGACTGAGGCTTCTCTCTATTATACCACAAACCTAAAACTGTTCTAAAAATAGTTTTTAATTAAGGAGTTTGGGGAGTGATGGATGGAAATATTCTATATCTTGATTGTGATGGTGAATACATCTGTCAAGAGTTCCTTGAAATGAATTTTATTTAACATGGTTATATCTCAATAAAGTTGATTAAGAAACTGAGTTGTCCCTCGAGCCTGCGTCTCTGCCAAGAAGCCAGCGTCTCCTGAGTGACGCCCAGCCCCGTCCTCGTCTCTGGCACCACTCCGAGCTTGGAGCACCTTAACCCCAGAGAAATGCGGAGATCCTGGGAGCTGACCGAGTCCTGGGCTGAGAGGGGTGCAGGGTGTCGTGTGCACATCATGTGAGGGTGTGCGTGGCATGCAGAATGCGGCCTACGTGGGATGTGTGGGGTGTGTATTCCCGGAGGTGTATGAGGTGTGTGTGGTGTACGTGGTATGAGGAGTGGTGTGTGTGTGTGTGTGTGTGTGTGTGTGTGTGGTAGATGCATGTGGTATGTGTGTGTTGTGTGAGCTATGGGTGTGGTGTGGGAGGTATGTTTATGGTGTGTGAGGTGTGTGTGAGTGTACGAGGTATGTGAGAGGTGTGGTATATGAGGTGTTTGGGTGTGGTGTGTGTCCTGTGTGGTGTTTGAGTGTGTGCAGGGTATGTGAGAGATAGAGTACATGAGATGTGTGAGGGGTGTGAGTGTGGTATATGTGCTGAGTGAAGGGAGTGCTGAGTGAGGTGTGTGTTTTGTGTGAGGTGTGTGCTGTGTGAGGTGTGTTATCTGTGTGAGGTATATATGCTGTGTAAGTTGTACGTTCTGTGTGTGGTATGTGCAGTCTGAGGTATGTGTGAGATGTGTGCTGTTTGAGGTATGTGCTGTGTGAGTCATGTGAAGTGTGATCCATGTGAGGTGTGTGCTGTGTGTGTTGTGTGAGGTATGTGAGCTGTGTGAGGGGTGAGCTGTGTGAGGTGTGAGTCGTGTGAGGTGTGTGTCGTGTGAGGTGTGTGAGTTGTGTGAGGTGTGTATGTTCTGTTAGGTGCATATGCCGTGTGAGGTGTGCGCCATGTGAGGTGTGCGTGCATGTTGTGTGCAGTGTGGCGTGTGGGCACAGACCCTGTGTGCGGGTGTCTGTCTAGTGGCAGCAGCCTTGGGAAGGGCGCTGGGTGCAGCCCAGGGCTGAGGCAGGTGGGGCGAGGCCCCAGGCTGGCCTGAGGGAGGGGTGTGGGGCAGCGACTCCGTGGCCTGGGCTGTGAGGAGCAGGAGCTGGGAGCCCCCACGGGAGTCTGGCTGTTTCCACGGGTTTGGGGTGGACTGAGGGAACATGGACTATCAGATGAGACTCACCCGTCCCCGCCCCTGCACTCCCAGGCTGGGGTCAGAGGCGTCCTGTGACCACCGGGGTCTGCTCCCCTCACCCTCTGTCAGTGAGACCCCGGGGGTTGCTGATGCCTACAGCAGGTGGGGCTGGGGGCTAACACAGACCCGGTGTGCGGCTGTATGCCCCTATCTGCACACACTCCTGGGACACAGGCTTGGGTGTACTGGGTAGGCATGTGTCTGTATGCATATGTCATATACATGTGTCTGCCGTGCCTCTGTACATGCCTGTGTCTGTGCATATGTGTCTGTTGCATGTGAATGTACCTGTAGACACATGTGCCCGTGTCTGGGTATGTGTGTGAGTCTGCACGTGTTGGTATGTGTCTGCATTCCTGATCCACGAGGGCACTCAGGCTGTTCTGGGCAGACGTTCTGGAAGGTCTCACGAGCCTTTTTTAGCCCGAGTTTGACAGAACCAGGTTGTTATTGGCAACGATCAGGAGAAGGACTAAATATGTCCACGACGGAGGCCCACTGGCCACGCCGTCCACACGGGCCTGTTGCTGGCTGCCAGGAGCTCCTCCCGGCATCAGCACGTGCCGTGTGTAACTGCGTGTTCGGCCATCTCTGTACACGTGTTTCTGCCTCTGTGCACACACATGCTTAAGTCACGTGTATTTATATCACAGTGCCTGTGTCTGTGTCTGTGCGTGTGCTTTCATGTGTGTACAAGCATGTCTGTGTATAAGCATGTCTATGTATAAACATGTCTGTGTTTGTGTGTGGCTGCACATCTCTGCTTGTGTGCCTCTCCATGTTTATGTGTGTGGATTCGTCTGCCTGTGTCTCTGGATGCAATTGCATATGTGTACATGTGTGTCTGCATGTGTGTCTCTCTGCATGTATGCATGTACATGCTTGCACACACATCCATGTAGATGCATGCCTCTCTGATGTGCATGTATGAATGCACACATGCCTATGTGTATATGTGTGTCTGCACACATGTGCGTGTGTGTGTAGAAAACTGTGTGTGCACATTTGCACATGCATGACTGGGAGAGGACTGTTCCCCGGGGATGGATTATTTGGCTCTAGCGGGCAGGGCTGATCTGGCACGTGTCCTTTGCCCCCTGACCCTCTAGTGGACACGAGATGCCCAGCTTCCTCTCTGGCTCTGCTGAGCTACTTTGGCAGACTCTTGCCTGGGGGTTTATGGGGCAAGGGCCAGCAGCCCCTGAAAGACCCCCAGCCTGGCTGATCATAGGATGGGACAGTCCCCAAGTCCCATGCCCCAGGATGACAGGAAAGCCACATTCCCGGTGGCCCAAGGGCAGGTCCTCCCCTCCAGGGGTGTCTAGCAGGGGCCTGCAGCTTTGGCAGGAGACCGCTGCCCAGGGCTTGGCCGTCATCTCCTGCTGAAGGAAGGGGGTGGGGTCAGCCTGCAGCTGGGCTGGTGCCCACGGCGAGGTCACTTCCTTGGCCCCTGGGCTTCGGCCCGGGAAGCCAGGCCCTCCTGGAGTGTGGCCAGGCTACCGAGGGACACAGTTTGGGTGGTTCCGGGGGTGTCCATGGCCCCCACAGGCTCCAGCCAGAGACCCAGCTCTGGGAGGCAGTCACTGCACACCCCACGATGTGTTTCTCATGTTTACAGATGGAAAAACTCCCTTGCTCCTTCTGTCCTGGTGCACCACGGTGAGTGCTGGGTGCCCTGAAAACAGGCGCTTGCCCGTCGGGCTCTGCTACTTTGGGTGACGTGCCCAGGAAGACCGTGCTCCAGGCTGCTCAGTGCTGTGACGCCTGGTTGAGCGGATATTCCTGCTCTGCCACGTGGCCTGGGTGTGCTGAGAGTCTGAGCCTGCAGTGTGGACCAGTTAGACGCCCGCATCAGATGCCCTACTCCCTGAGGGGCTTACACCTCAATCTGAGCCCCTCTAGCAGCCGGGGGGAGGGGGCACACCATGGCCCTTATAAGTGCACAGACCCTGCTGCATGCCCACCCTCACCACCGTCTCCTGGAGACTGATGTCCACAAATGTCCCCTGCTGCCCGTCTGCCTGGCCTCTGCGCCCCACGCACATCCCCCTGTGCGTGATAAATAGCCTCATTTTCTCTCCAGGAGCCCCGGAGCCAGCAGAAAGCAATAAAAAGCAAAACGACACACAAATTGTGTCCCCAAAGAGCCGTCAAGGCCTCGGAGGCCTCTGAGGACGATCTGTGGACGATCAGAGGGGATCCTGCCTTCAGACTAACGACCCCTGCTGCAGAGTGCCCAGCGGAGGGCACAGTGGAGCCCGGGGGGACCAGGACAGAGCAGGGTCGCCCGCACCTGTGGACATGAGGCCTGGTGGTGGGACAGGCACAGCCCTGGCTGCCTGGGCGCAGCCTCATCTGGGATGATGTTTCTGGTGACCTCCCTTGTTGGCCCCTGGCAGCAGCCTGGACCCTCCCCAGAGGCTGATTCACTGCAGAGGGGTCTGGCAACCACTGGGCCTTTGTAGAAGTGAGTGCCCCCGATGTACAGTGGGGTAGGGTGGGATTCACTGGGAACCCTGGGAGGGGCGAGGGAATTCTATTTTGGGTGCTGAGCATCCCAGTAAGTGACACTGAAGTGGGGGTCCCGAGTCCTCTCTGTCCAGGAGCCCGGCCTGCTAAGCCTCCCCCCAGCACTGTCCCAGCACGGGGCCCACAACCTTCCCACTAGGGCAGCCAGTGACTCTGCCCAGCAGGAACAAGCCGTCACAGTGAAATCCTTTCCTCCCTGAACCCCACTGTCCTCCGGTAAGGACTTGGAGGGAAGGGAGGTGATATTGGGAGACACATTCACTCCCACCCATCCACCCACCCATGCACCCACCCACCCACCCACCCAACCATCCACCCATTCATCCAACCACCCAACCATCCAACCACCCAACCATCCATCCATCCAACCATCCATCCATCCTTCCAACCGTCTGTCCGTCCATCCATCCAACCATCCATCCATTCACCCATCCACCCATCCATCCACCCATCCACCCATCCATCCATCCATCCATCCATCCATCCATCCATCCATCATCCATCCATCCATCATCCATCCATCCATCCATCCACCCATCCATCCATCTATTTTTCTGCTCACACATATGTCGATCTATTCATTGGTACACTTATTCGCCCAGTCACTAACCCATTCAGTCCATTGGCTGCATGTGGCTGGTCTGTCACCATGGAGGTGCTGAGGAGGCTAAGGAGGCCTAGCCCAGCCATCAGAGGTGGATAAAGACTACAGGCCTCGCCCCTCATGGCGGTGGAGGAAGGGGCCTTCCTGTCCCAGGGAGGGCAGGAGCTCAAGGTCGTGAGTTCTTACCACGGCTAAGGCCTCAGAACTCAAGCCGCAGGGCCCTGCCCTTGGGCTCCCCTGACGCACAAAGGCAGGAAAGGACTTTCAGAGGACCACGGACCACTCCCAGCTCTACCCTCTAGCAATGGACTCTTACCAAGGTAGAAGCCCCACATGGGGGCAGGTTGGAGAAACCCCATAAAAGCCCCTTCAACAAAGGAGGGGCACACAGATGCTTCCTGAGCCCGTGTGCTGCTATGGCCACGTGGCCCAGCACGTGTGTTGCCAGCATCTTCCCTCTTGAGACGTGTGCTGGGGCCATCTCTGTCTCTGGAGAAGTCCGATTTCTCTCCTGAGCGCGTTTCTCTCTCTCTCTCTCTCTCTCTCTCTCTCTCTCACTCTCACTTTCTCTCCCTCCTTCCCCTCCCCCAACCTCCAAATAAACCCTGTTTTCACTTCACTGCTCACTTTCTCCGGGAATCTTTCCTGCGAGACAGGACAGACCCGATAACCCTGGGCGAGGCCTGGGACCAACTCTCCATCCCGCAAAGAGCAAACAAATCCTCACTCCAGCCGGAGTCCACGGCTCCCCGAGAAACAAGTGGAGGGAATCAACCCTGTGCCGAGAGAACCAAGTGGGCGTCAGGTGTGGTGTGGCAGCCCCCCGGTGGGGCTGGCATGGGTTCATCGCAGACTACCTGCCCTGGCCTTCCCAGCTGGCCTTGGAGTAGCAGAGGCGGGTTGGGAGCAAGTGACCGTCTCTCTCTCTCCGCCTCACAGAAGCCACCATGGGGCCCCTGACTTCTCACGGCCCCAAGCCCACAGCTCCTCCTGGCCCGGCTGTGCTCACTCCTGGTGCAGGGTTGTGGTGTCCTTAGGGGAGGAGCAGGACTCGTACCCCAGCTCAGGATAACAGGCTGCAGCGAGGGCTTGGGAAGAACTTGTCCTTTCTCTGTGTCCTGCGTTGCCCCACACCCTTGCTGGCCAACAAGCTGGGGAGCCATTGGCCCTGTGAGGGTGTCCCAAGACCCCCTAAATCTCTGAGGCACGTCCCTGCCTCCTTCCCCATTTCCTGGGGCGGCATCCCAGCTGCACATGTTGGTCGGAGGGGGTGTTTCTGGCCAGAGTCTATTTCCCAGGCGACTGTGCTTGGAAACTGGCCTGTAAGTCTCTTCTCTCCCCCCCGCCCCTCCCCCCATTCCCTTTCGAGTCTGATACGGAACCGTGTCATCTTCCAGAAATGAGGCCGGGCTTCTGTTGGCATCATTGATTTTCGGCAACAATTTGGACAATAAAACAGTTGAAGATTTTGTAAAAATGCTCCTTGGAAAACTGGGGCCTGCTCCTAGGGACTCTCACCTGGGACGCACTCTCGGCCAGGTGGGAAATGTGCCAAGCCCGGGAGCCCCAGATCCACCCCCCACCCCCCCACCCCCACCCCCGCGAAAAGGGCCATGCAGAGCTCAGCTGGGAGCGTCTTCCCCAGTGCCAAAGAACAAAGATCCCTCCCTGCAGGTTTCCGGGTTTATTTGCAGGAGCCCTTCATCCCTCCCAGCTCAGGGTCGCTGGGGTCCCTGTCACCTGCCACTCCCTGTCCTTTGTCCTCCCACCCACCACCCTGTCCCCAGACCACACCTCCCCGTTCCTTCCCTTCCCAGCAGGCAGCCCCGTTCCTGCCTCCAAGTCTCTGCGCCCACTCACTCCTCGCTTCCCCTTCCTCCCCTGGCGGAACGGGGGTGTGTGCTCGTTTATTTGATAATTCTTCACCATGCATGAAATGCCAAGGACGTGCCTGTGTGGATGCTGACAGGGCAAAGCGAGAGCGACTGCCGGCGCCTCAGGCGTGCCCTGGCACCCACGGGAGCCACCCCCAGCTCCGGGAGCGCCCCTGCAGGCAGACCAGGACATCCGCCGGCCCCAGCTGCCGGCTCCGGCTCCTCCCACGGGGCCTCCTTGCTGCCTGATGGTGGCCCCCGTCCCCGCCTTGCTAGTCTGCGCCCTGGTGATTGTGCCCTATGACCCCTTTCAGGTTCCTCACGGCCGCCATGCCAGTGCCCGTGCGCTTGGACCTGCAGGCTGTGTCTCCCGCCCCTCTAGCAGGGCAGGTGTCCCGCTGCCCTGGGCACCCTGGGCTGATCCCCAGAGTGATGCCCTCCCCCCCCCAGCCCTTTCTCCATCCTTCTTCCTTGCTGCGGGGTTCACCCAGGAACCCGCTAGGGGTCTCCCGCCCCAGGAGGCCTGGGCCTGTCACACCCCACCCCAACCCTGCACAGGAACCGGTGTTGTTTTTGCCCACAAGCCGCCCTGCCACCACGTGTGGGGGCACCTGGGAGAGCCCAGCTCTGGGCTGTGCCAGCTGCGCCTGCTGTACTCCCATGGGTGGGGCCCGAGGGCAGGACCTCTCGGCGGCGTGTGGGTGCAGAGCAGACACGCCCGTCTCCCAGGCACAGCCGGGAGGGCACACAGCCACACCACGGCCAGCCGAGGGAGGCCCTGGAGCCTGCAGTTAGAATCAAGCACGTGCTCAGCTAACAGCCTCCCCATCACCCGGGAGGCTTTGGATGGTGAAAGTGCGTCTCGAAGAGCGAGAGATGAGACTCCAGCACCCGGAGGAGCGCGTGTAATCACTAACGCAGGTGCTCATAGATCAGGCTGCCCCGCCGACTTGAGTCCAGCAGCCGGGCCCTCAGCTGCACAGGGGGAATCTCTGGGCCCGGCTGTGCTGCAAACCGTTTCAGACGCTCCCGGTGGGGCCTCCAGGGTTGAGCCACACACCGTGGCTGCATGTTTTGTTCAGCACGTTCTCAGCAATTTACAAAGGCTCAGAGCACTGTGACACCACCAGCCTGCATGGAGCCCATTCTGTGCCTGGGGCCAGGGCTGGCGAGGACAGTGGGGGCAGAGCTGACGAGAGGGACGTCCCCTCCCTAGGGACATTCAGCTTCTTACCTCATTTTTCTTCTGGCCTTTGTTTTATTTTGTTTGGGGCCTCCCCTGCCTCTCCCCCACAGTGGTGCTCCCTGGAGGAGGTCTGAGCCGCTTTGGGGAGGAACTGCCAGTCCTCTGCTGGGGGCCGGCAGGAACTGGAGCTCTCTCCCCGCGGACACTCCGTGGGAGGCCACGCTGGGCGTCCACCCAGTGCCCGGTTCCCCGGCCGTGTTCCTGGCTCGATGCCCATGGCAGTGCGTTTATTTTGGTTTCTTGTGTCAGGGAAACAGGTGATCGTGTTTAGCTCCCACTTCCTGTGGCTGTTTGATTCACATATTATTTTTAAAGAGGATTATTTCGGGGGCTGACCTGAGAAAACCCACTCCCGCGGCTCCTCCGGAGGTGGCTGCCGTTCCTGCTGTGGCCGTTGCTTCGGGCAACCCGGCGGGCGGTGCCGGGAGCAGGGACGCCGCGGCCCGTTCAGCTCTGGCTCGTGCGACGTCCACTGTGCTCAGCACCCGGGCACCTGCACCCCCACTGCCCGCTGCCCCAGCCCACAGTCCATTCTCTGGACCACAGCGCTGGACAGGCCAGGGGACATAGGCTTGGCCCAGGGGCCTGAGGGACCACTGCAGCACAGTCATGGCCCCAGTGGTCTCAGTCCGGCTCCCCAGGCCTCCCTTCATGTCCCCTTGTACACGACACGGAGGCCAGCGGCTTGTACTGGTCACCTCTGAGCTTGGGGATGCTCCGACAGGGCCGTCACAGAAACCCGCCAGGTCTCGCCCCTGCGGCCCGTCTCTTCTCAGGGGAGGGGCAGGCAGAGCTCACGGGGGGCAGAGAGCCGGGTGGGCCCTCTGCGCCCCTCAGGCCGGCAGGGGCACCTCTGTGGTCCATCCAAAGCAGACTGGACCCCGGTGTGACCACCGTGGGCCCAGATGGTGTCAGACAGAACCCGCATGCTCCAGCGACGCCTACACACCAGCAGGGGGAGCTGGGGAGCTTCAGGGCCCTGATGCGTGGACTGCCCGGTGCCCAGGAGGTGGGGCCCGCTGACCCTTCTCCTGTGGGGCCAACACTGTCCTGCAGTGGCCAGCCTGGCTCCCCCGGGTTACTCAGCTCACCCACCCTGGGAGTCCCCTGCAGCGACACGGAGGGTCTCTCCACAGTGGCCGGAGCTGGGCAGGGAGGAGGGGGAGTGGGCTGAAGGGACCGGGGCTGTTACTGTCCTACATCACGTCCTGAAGTCTGCAGGATGAGCTGCAGTCGCAGGTGGCATCAGAGGGACAATCTGCGGCAGTTGGTCTCCTCCTCCGGTGCTCCCTCCTCCTCCTGTCCGTGCTCCCTCCCTCCTCTTGCCCATGAGTCCTTCCTCCTCCTCCATGCGCCCTCCCTCTGGTGCTTTATCTCAGGGATGCTTCCACATCCTCAGCTATCTTGGGACAAACAGCAGAGCTGGGTAAGGGACCAAGAGCGCTTTAGGGCAGAGCTTGGAGGAAGGGTCCAGGGTGTGCAGCTGTATGCGTGGCCATCCTGGAGGGTGGGAGACGCCAGGAAATGGTCTGAGGGGGCAGAGTATGATGAGCTCAGGGGACTCCAGCCCCGGGCACTGCACCAGCTGCCCTCCTCACCACTGCCCGGGTACTGCGTGCTCAGCTGCCCTCCTCACCCCTGCCCAGGCACTGTTCTCAGCTCCCCTCCTCACCCCCTGTAGCTGCTCCCAGAACATTCTCTGCGTCAGGAGGTGGGCGTGACTGCCCGGGCCTGCTCCCACCAGGTCAGGGATAAAGTAGTTGGGCGGCTGAATCCCAGCCAGGTCCCTACAGCACTGCCATGCCCGGGCGAGGGCCTTTCGCTCTAGGATGGCCTGGATCAAGGCGTGGAGCTGGTGTCACCCACCACGGACGCAGGAGGGGGTGGGGCCTATTCTGGCCGAGGGGGCAGGGGCAGGGGGATCAGAGCAAAGGCCTCAGCCTTTATCCAACAGCAAAGCGCCCCCACCCAGCAGATAGAGAACCAGAGAGGCGAGGGGCCTGCGGGGAGGGGAGAGACGCAGCCCTCTCGAAGCAGGAGGCCGCGGGAGAGGCTGTGCCGCCCCTCAGCTGCCCAGGTCTGCGGGTCCGCAGGGCTGACGGGGCAGGCGCCTGGCAGGGGCCACTTCCGGCCCAGCGCCCCTCCCCCGCAGTTCCCACCTGCCGGCTGCTGCTCCTGTGGGTGCGGAGGGTCCGGCCTGGGAGATCCACCCTGCCCCGCACAGAGCTGACCCGAGCACCGGGGAGTGACACGCAGGGAAGCCGTGCCCGGCCGGGGCAGCCCGTGTTTGCTGCTGTTGGCAGAGACACCCCCTTGGAGCTCTGTGAGGGGCCTGGCTGGAGTTTCAATCATTTTCACAGTCTGGCTCGAGAGATGTTTAAATAAATGGCTTGATTAAGCCTTAGTCAACACATTTTTAATTCATTTGAATTTTCAATATGTTGCTAAATATTTTTTAAGGCGGCATCTCTCGCCCTTGGGATGGGTGGAGCAGAATGCCGTTTTCTTTTTTAAATCTGTTTCTCTCACTGTGGGGTCAATTCCCCCTAAAAAAAGGATGTTCCAAATGGGTATTCATTTTACAAAGATGTATGAGAAAATATTTGCCAATTATAAGTCTGATTTGCAAACTATATACAGAAAAGTTTTCCAAAATATATAAGACTCACATGAACTCAGTAGAAGAATCAAATCGCCGTGTCCCCAAGGAAGATGCACAGACGACCAGCAGGCTCACACCTTAGCTCAAGCCTCTGCTCACACCTGAGCTCACTCCTCTGTTCACACCTGAACTCACACCTTTGCTCACACCTGAACTCACTCCTCGGCTTACATGTGAGCTCACACCTGAGCTCACACCTGAGCTCACACCTGGGATCGCACCTGTGGTGACGCTTGTGGTCACACCTGCACTCACACCTGTGCTCTGTCCCGAGATTTCTCCTGCACAGTATCTGGCTTCGTTTTCCCCAGTACTGTCCATGGCTTGCCTGGTGCTCCCGCAGCATTTGGGCTGTACCCACCGGGCGCCACCTGGAGCAGCAGGTGTGGCCTCTGAGATCTTGGTGGCACGATGGAGCCGAGCACCCACAGAGACCTTGTGGGGACAGGGGCCGTGTCCCCTGTGAGCACTGTCAGCTTGACTCACCAGGACACAGCCCTGCCCCATCACCTCCCTGTCCTCAGCCGCCAAAGGGGCTCTAGGCTCCCTGGGCAGCAGCTCTGAGCAGGATGGAGCTCCCAGAAACCCCCCTCCGCCCCCACGGCATTCCCGGGAGCCGCCCCCAGGCTCCCCCACCCAGGTGGGGAGCCAGGCCCTCCCGGCCTCCACGGATGCGCAGTTGCAACGGGTGTGATTCACACGACCAATGGTGCCCAGCAGAGAGGCCCCTCCTGGACACTCCACCTGAGACCCCCTGGTCAGTCACCCAAAGAGGGGGGACAGTGTCCACCCGGAGGGCACAGTCCTAAGTGGTCAGGGGTTGCCGTGGTGGGTGGTGAGGCCCCTCCAGGGGCTGGAACACCCACCTGGAGGGGCAGACGCCTCTGCCCATTAGTGCCTGGCGTGGGTGTGAGGCTGGGTCGCCCTTTGCTGAATGAGTGACCTGTCCAGGCCTGTGGCCTGCAGCATCTCCTGCCTAGAACAGATTCTCCACAAGAAGCTCCGGGACCATCATTCCACACACTGACTTCAGACCCGCCTTTTCATTTAACAAATCTCCCATGAATATTTTTCCATATATTTGAATATTCTCCAGCCGCATAATTTTTAAAAGCTATAGAACCCGCATATGTGTGTAGTGTAATTTATTTTGCCAAGCCCCGATTCTTCACTATTTAGGTTGCTTGCAATTTCCCCGTGTCATAAATATTGCTGTAAGAAGCATCTCGGGAGATAAATCTCTCTGCTGCTTAGTGCTTATTTTCTTCATGTAAAGTCTCAGAGGCAAAGTTTCTGGGTCAAAGCGTGGATCGTTTCAAAGCTATACACATGTTTACAGGCTCACTGTGGAGCCCTCGCTTTCAAACTGGCTCCAATAGCTGCAAGAATTAGTGCATCAAACTAACACAGGCCGAATCCCAGGCTGTGATGGGCCGGTCTGCAGAGCTGGACCTGGACCACAAAGCGGTGGCCGGGAACGGGCACGTGGCAGGCTGCCTGCCTCGGGGCCTCCACATGCGCTCTCTCAGGGAGGGATTTCCTGCAGTGGCGATAATGACACTGTGACTGAAAGTCACATGGTGAATGACCGTGATGGTGAGGAGGATGATGGTGCCGGGAGGTGGAGAGGCAGTAGGGAGGGTCTGAGGTGCAGTGCTGAGGAAGGGGGTGGGGGGAGGTTGCAGCACACACCAGCCTCTCACGCTCCAAGTATGACACGCACGTGTCACTAAATCCCCCGAAAGGCTCTGGGGTCCCGGCGATCACCTCTGGCAGAGAACGCTAAGCCCCGTTTCCCTTTGGCAATATAAGCTCCGTGGTGATATTGTGATTTATAATAAGAAATATATCCTTGGATTTCATCCCAGTTCCCCCGACCAGTGCTCCAGAAACCGCAGGAGTTTTTTTTTGCAAGTGAAAAAGCAATAAAGGCGTCTTTTGTTATGCTAAAGAGGCGACATTTGGAGAGTGAGAGGGTCAAGGAGCCTGGGGCTGGCTGCCCGGTCACCCCCTGTGATTAGGGACCCAGGTTGGTTGGGGGCCTCCTCTCCAGAGCTGGGAGGCCCAGAGTCAGCCCAGCCTAGGGAGCAAAGCTGTCCATCACTGGTGCCTGGGGAGGAAGCCGTGAGCCCGGGCTCAACTCAGGCGGCAGGCGGCTTGCCAGGGGACCCACTGGCTGTGGCTCTCGGCTCCAGGAGAAGTTGGTGCCAGGAGCTCTGCTCTAGGGCTCAGCCCCGGCGGGCACAGAGGTGGGTCCCGCCCCCACACCCCAAGGAAGGACAGGCAGTCTGGATGGCAGGGCCAGGGCAGGGGCAGGCCAGTCTCTTTACTGTGGCTGAGTTTGTGGGAGGCTCCAGGCTCCTGTCAGCCCAACCCTGGGCTGTCTGAGGCCTAAAGTAGCCAGCAGCTGTGACAGGGAAGGGCCGGTCATCCCTGCCAGCCATGGCCCCTCACCCTGCTCTTCACAGGAAGATGTGAGATCCCCAGAGAAAACAAATTAACCACAGAAAAGGCCAGAAGGCCTGTGTCAGCCTTCCCGACTCTGTTTGGTTTACAAACACACACAAAGAGAAAGTAATTGAATTTTGCTCCCTGGGGCCTCAGCCGCGTGGGGCGGGGGTCAGCTCCCTGGCTGAGATGCTCCCGAGGCTGTCCACTGCCAGGCTGGGGCGCTATGGGCCAGGGGCAGGGAGGGCCAGGCTCTGCCCTGTGGTTCAATGCCCCCAATTTTCTTCCAAAATGTGGAAGAAAATATCCAACACTCATTTTCCTCTATTGGGACCCAGGGAGAGACCTGGGGGACAGAACCAGGCCGTGTGTGACGGGACACCAGCAGGAGCCCTTCCTCAGGTGTCTGCCGGAGACTGTCACCCTCCTCAGGGCATAGGGTGGATAGAGAGGCCACCTGGGGAATGGACCCTGGATGGGTGGATGGACAGTGAATAGCAGCTAGCAGGATGGAGAGGGGTAGATGAATGAACGATTCATGGGTGAGCACCAGGTAGACGGATGGACAGCCAGGTGGACGCATGGACGCGTCTGTGTGTGTTAGATGGACTTTGGCTTCCGGCTGGTCGTATAGATGGGCGAGCAGATGGATGAATGCATGATGGGATGGGAATTAGATGGGTAAGTAGGTGGCAGGCTGGATGGGTGGGTCTTGGAGGGGTAAGTAGATGGTGGGTGATGGATAGTTAGTTGGGTGGATTTCAAATAGATCACTTGATCAGTTGATCACTTGACTTCCCGTTAATCGTCGATTTGCTCAAGCGGGTGCCAGTTACGTCTCCATTTGTCCCTGTCGCGTGCTAGTGTAGCCCAATGGTGTCTGTTCATTCTAGGAACACAAAGAGCCTCAAACCGATCATTCATTGTCTTGATGAAGAAGTCTGACCATCTGGTAGGTGGGCAGCCACATGGTCTTTTGACATCCTGTGGAATCCAGTCGGCAATGGCTCTAGTCCAGCGGTCATCTCTAAATCTCATTACGTCACCACCCCATCTGATTTTTAACACCTTGGCAAATTGACTAATGTGTTTCTTAACCACCAGAAACACATTAGCCAATAATTTCATTAAGCCCACCTCAATTAATACTGCATCATAAGCAGAATTGTAATAGTGAGTGTGAAGGTCTCCACCACACCATTCACAATGGAAAAGCAAAGCAGAAGCCGACCAAGCTTACTTATTGAGGAGGCTAGACCAGAAGATCCCAACAGTGATGAGGTCCCAGACAACCTCTCTGACAAGGAATTTAGAAAGGAGCTACTGAGGATGCTTAGGGAGCTAAAAGAAAGAATGGAAAGCAATGCCAATAAAAGACAAGAAGATTTGAAGGTAGAAATGAGGAAAATGCAAACAAAATTACAAACGGAAATGTCAGACCTGAAAATCCTGGTATGCGAATTGAAAAACTCAGTGGAAGGCCTTAGCAGCAGAGTAACAGCTGCTGAGGACATAATAAGTGAGCTCAAAGATGAAGTCCAGAGACTCTTGAGAAAAGAGTAGAAAATGAAAAAGACACTCAATATCCGGGAGCAGCTGGCAAGAGAAGACCATGTTGAAGTAAAGAGGAGTAACATAAAGAATTATTGGAGTCCCAGAAGAACAGGAAGAAAACCCTGATGAAGAAGAAACTGTCAAATACATCATTGCCACGACATTCAAAGAGCTGAAGAAAACATGCAACCACACATTCAGAAGGCCTGAAGGGTAACAGCTAGAAGAAAACCGAATAAAAATGCCCCAAGACACATCACAATCAAAATGATCAAAACCTTAGATAGAGACAAAATTCTGTAAGCAGCAAGGTCAAAGAAAGAAATTTTCTACAAAGGAGCATCCTTAAGATTCACACCTGATTTGTCTGATGAAATCCTCATGGCTTGAAAACAGTGGTGGGATATAGTGAAAAAACTCAATTAAATAAAAGCCTCACCAAAAATACTTTACTCAGCAAGACTCTCATTATAACAGAAGGAACAACATACAGTTTCACAGACAAACAAAAGCTAAGGAACTTCATAGACTCAAAACCATGGTTACAAGAACAAGTAAATGGGCTACTTTAAGACAAGACATCCCCCTCAAATACACCACATTTCAACAGAAAAATGGGACAAAACCTCATAGCAATTATCTCTATCAGTGGCAAAGGGCTAAATGCACCAATTAAAAGACACAGAGTGGCAGGATGGGTTAGAAAATTGAACCCAACATTCTGCTGCCTGCAAGAGACACATCTCAATAGTCAGAGGAAACACAGGCTCAGAGTCAAAGGCTGGCAAACAATCCTACAGGCAAGAAAATCCCATCAAAAAGCTGCAGTAGCCATCATAGTATCAGACGACATTGATTTCAGACTGGAGAAGGTCACAAGAGACAGTGAAGCCCATTTCGTATTGATCAAGTATTACAATACTAAATGTATATGCACCTAATGAGGGACAAGCAAAGTACTTAAAACAACTACTCATAGACTTGAAGAAAGACATTGATAGCAACACAATACTATTGGGAGACTTCAACACTGCTTTATAACCCCTTGATAGATCAAACAAACTCAAGCTTAGCAATAACATACTTCATCTGAGGAAAAAATGGAAGAAAGGGGCTTAGTAGATGTATACAGGACACTTCATCCTCAAAAAGCTGAACACACATTCTTCTCAAGTGTGTCTGGAACATTCTCCAAGATAGACCACATGCTGAGCCACAAAACATACCTCCCTAAAATGAAGAATATAGAGATTATACCAACAATTTTCTCAGACCACAATACACTGAAATTAGAAGTAAATCATACACACACAAACAGAAAACTAAATCAAACACCTGGAAATTAAACATCTCACTATTGGACAATGAGTGGCTTAGAAAGGAAATTAAAGAGGAAATCAAAATATTCCTTTTAAACAAATGAAAATGAGGACACTGATTACCAAAACTTATGTGACATAGCAAAAGCTGTATTAAGAGGAAAGTTTATAGCTCTACAAGCATTCCCCAGGAAGGAGGAATGAGCCCACATAAGTAACCTAATCTCACAGTTTAAGAGCTTGGAGAATGACCAACAAAAGGAGCCCAATCCGAAAAGGAGGAAGGAAATAATAAAACTCAGAACTGAAATTAACAAGATGGAAACCCAAAAAACAATCTGAAAGATCAATGAAACCAAGAGCTGGTTCTTCAAAAAATAAACAAGATTGATAAGCCTCAAGCAAGATTCAGAAAGAAAGGGAGAGAGAATAACCTAATAAATCAAATAAGAAATGAAAAGGGGGCCATTATAACAGAAACTACAGAAATTTAAAGGATCTTCAGAGAGTACTTTGAGAAGCTTTATGCCACGGAACATGAAAACCCCGAGGAAATCGATAAATTTCTAGATTCCTGTAGCCTCCCAAGGCTGAACCAAGAAAACTTGGAATACCTGAATAAACCTATCGCCATCAAGGAAATTGAAATGGTAATAAAAAGTCTCCCCAGGCACAAAAGTCCTGGCCCAGATGGATTCACTAGTGAATTCTTCCAAATCTTTAAAGAGGGCTTACTCCCAATCTTCTTTAAGCTTTTCCACGAAATTGAAGTATCAAAAGCACTTCCAAACAGTTTCTATGAAGCAAATATTACTCTGATACCAAAACCAATCTCTGTCTGCACAGATACAACAAAGAAAGAGAATTATAGACCAATATCTCTGATGAACACAGACACAAAGATCCTCAACAAACTATTAGCAAATAGAATCCAATGACTCATCAAAAAGATCATAAACCATGACCAAGTAGGATTCACCCCATGGATGCAAGGATGGTTTAACATGCAGAAATCGATCAACCTAATCCATCATATCAACAAAAGTTAAAATTCATATGATCATATCAATAGTTGCAGAGAAAACCTTTGACAAGATCCAGCACCATTTATGATGAAAACTCACAGCAAAATAGGCATTGACAAAACTTTCCTCAATATAGTCAAATCCATCTACCACAAGTCCATGGCAAGTATCATTCTCAGTGGGGAAAAACTAAAAGCCTTCCCTCTAAGATTGGGCACAAGACAAGGTTGCCCACTTCTGCCACTACTATTCAATATAGCATTGGAAGTCCTGGCCACTGCAGTTAGGCAAGAGTAAGGTATAAAGGGCATACATATAGGAAAGGAAGAGGTCAAGCTACCACTATGTGCAGATGATATGATACTATACTTAGAAAATCCTAAAGACTCTACAGAAAAGCTCCTAGAAACAATAGGACAGTTTAGTAAAGTGGCATGCTACAAAATTAACACCCCAAATCCCATGGCTTTCTTATATACAAATAACAAAATAGAAGAAAGAGACATTAAAAATACAATCCCATTCACAATAGTGCCTTAGTACTCGGAATCAGCTTAGCCAAAGAGGTGAAGGACCTATACAAGGAATCAGTTGGGATGACAGATGTGTGCAAAAAGTAGATAAAGGATCAAACATGATAACTCTCAGGGTCTGTACTGCAAACCATAATGCCCCAAAGTAAAGAGAGATTATGGGGAATATTGTCTTCCATGGAGGCAGGGGGAGGGTGGGAAAAGGGGGGTATACTGGGGATATTGGTGGTGGGGAATGTGTACTGGTGGAGGGATAGGTGTTTGGTCATTGTGTGATTGTAATCCAAACATGAAAGCTTATAACTATCTCACAGTGATTCAATAAAATAATAATAATAAACAAGTTAATGAAATGAGCCTGGCCTTTTGTTATTGTGGGCTGGGGCCATGGGATGCCAGGGGCCATGAGCAACAGTGTTTGGGCAACTTTGATGGATTATTCAGTGCTGGGGTTTGAGCATCAGTGACCTGAGAAGAGTGGTTCCTGCCACAGAACTGGGAACTGTCAAAATGAACACTGGTGAGCACTGCAGCCCAGAGTCTTAGCAGTGCATCCAGATGTAAAACTCTCAGTAAGTATTTTGTCAGAGAAATGTATGTGCAGAACACAACCAAGCATACATGTGAAGAGTAGACAATGCAGCAACAAACATAAGGAAAGGTTAAAGAAAAATCAGTGAATGATCAAGCTCTCCACATCTCTATTTAGATAGCAGCCTTTTAGTTACCAAGGTCCAAACCACCTTAAGGACAGAGGCTGAATGAGGAAGGGCGGGGTGGAAGACAAGAAATCTAGGAAAGGAAGCAGCTTCCTAGAGTGGAGTTTATCCGAGCACAACAGTTGCCTGTTTTAGCAGGGAAGCTTAGGTGGGCTGCAGGAAGCAATTTCCCTTCCCTTGCTAGATGTTTGATATAGTTTTCAATAAAATGAGATGCAGGCAGGAAAATTTCAAACGTGTCTATGTAAATCTAATTGACCATTCATTTCCAAATGTCACTTCACCTTCCTTGGAGGCAGCAACCCAGGCGCATTCTTGCTGAGCCTACACAGGGAGGGGTGCACCTGAAGAGAATCATGTGGCCCGGTGAGCATGACACCCTGAGAGGCCACTTCCAGGCAGACTGTAAGGGCAACACAGACTCGTGAGTTCTTGTTTTCTGTCTGAGAGAGGTAAACAGGGCAGGTGCCTGGCCTGTTCCCTGGCGTCCAGCAGACTCTAGGAAGCCAAACCTGGACCTTCTGAAGGGCGCCTTTTGCAAACACTGACTGCCCTACTCTCCTCCCTGGCCTGAGACAGGACAGCAGCTGGAGTGAAGGACAAATGCACCTACTTAATCAAACCCCACCACCTACTGCCAACTCAGCATGGCAAGGGTCCTTATCAGCCATACTTCACAATGACCTTTTTCTCCTGAAGGAGCACGGCATGTTACACAAATTAACATCTTATGCAAGACAGCCTTGTGTGCTAAATTCCTTGAGCCTCTATTTCATCTAAGGATTTGAATTTGTTTATTATATTTCACTGAGGGTCACATCTCTAAGCAGAGCTCCAGAGGCCTGAAGGACTCGCCTGGCAGTTTTCAGCCTAGGGGGCAAGAGTTCAAAGCAAGCTCTCCATGGCATAGTGCCCTCAGGATGGGATGTGCCAGGGATCACCCCGAGAGCCTGACAGTGTGTGGAAGTTTCCAGGAAAATGCCAGAGGTATTGTGGGCTCCTCTAACTCTGCACCCAGCAGTACTTCAGGGAAACCCCTGGGGTTGAGAATCCAACAACAGTGGGCTACACTCAAGGCCCACACCCCTAGACTTTCTCTCAGACACTTACATCTTGTGTTATTTTGTTTTATTTTATTTGTGTATTGTTTGGGGTCATATCCAGTAGCACTTTGGGTACATGCTTCTGAACCATCTCTCTGCCCAGGGCATTTACGTTAAATAGAAAATGGCATTGCTAAAACTCCTTAGACGAGAGTCTTTCTTATAGTAATATTATTAGAGATTCAAAAAGGAATAATTTCCAACTCCTTGATCCAGCAGATTTCTTTTTTTTTTGTTGTTGTTTTGTTTTGTTTTTGAGCCACACCCAGTGGTGATCAGAAGTTACACCTGACACTGCATTCAGAGATTGCATCTGGCTAGACTTGGGAACCATAGAAGGTGCTAGGGATCAAACGGAGGCTTGTCCCATGCAAGGCAAGCACCTTACCCACTGTACTATCTCTCCAGCCCTACCGATTTCTTTCTTTATTGAAAATATGTTATTTCGTCACTGTGGATTTTAAAGTTATTCATGGTTGGGTTTCAAGCAGACAATGTTCCAACATCAATACCTTCACCAGTGCACACTGAGCTCCACCAATGACCCATCTCTCTCCCTCCCACCGGCCTGCTTGATACTAGGCACTTTTAAATAAATGTTTGGCACCATGGGTTCCAGTACTGTTTTCGGTAAGGAGAGTTCTATGCAAAACAATTTACCACCTATCACACACCTTTCTCCTCTCAGTTGAAAATGTCCCTCCAGCATTGTTGTGATTTTCTCCTCCCTGCCCTAATCTTATCCTACCCCCACCCTCCCACACGTACACACACACACACACGTACACACACAAACACACATACACACACACACAACATGCTCCCTACAGATTACCAGTTTTCAAGCTCTTCATTTTTATTTCCTTGGGGTACTGGTTAATCTTTAACTACATTTCATTGTATCTCACATAAGATGAAGATAACTCTTACACTAACATCACTCACTGTGAAGATCTCCATATCCATCCATGTAGAGGCAAATCACTGTCACTGACTGTCACTGTCCCCTTGTTGTTCCTCGATTTTCTCTAGCGTGCCCAGTAACGTCTCCATCATGAGGTTTTGTTGTTACTGTGTTTGGCATATCGAATACGTCAAGGGTAAATCACATAATTCTATATTTTCTTAAAGTCAAGTAATATTCCAAAACTATGCAAGTACCATAGTTTTTTTTTTTTGGTTTGTTTTGTTTTTTAAACTAGTCATCAGTTCTTGAGAACTTGGGTTGCTTCTAGATGTTGACATGTGTGACTGGTGCTTCAATTAACATAGTACAGCAAGTGTATTTTCTCCATTGTGGTTTCAACCCTTGGGGCATATTCTAAGAAGTGGAATTGCAGTCTCAAATGGAAGCTCAATTCCTAGTTTTATGAGTAGTATTTGTGTTGTTTTCCAGAAAGGCATGACAATTTCAAAATCCCACCAACAGTGAACAACGGGTCCCATTTCCCCCTGTGTTCAGTCAACACTAATTGTTATTGTTCTTTCTTTATATGTGTTCTTTTTTATATGGTGTGTGGTGATATATCCTTGTTTTTTTCTGCATTTTCCTGATGAACAATGGTGCAGAATGTTTTTCTCAAGCTTTCTAGACATGTGTCTGTCTTCTTTGTAGAAATTTCTGTTTATCACTTCACCCTATTTTATTTTTTTATGGAATTGTATTTTTTTCTTTCCCTCCAAACTTCTACTAGCATTTTACATATCTAGAATATTATCCCTTTGTCACAAGAATGGTGGGAATATTTTTTCCAGTCTGTGGGGTGTCCTTGTATCATGGGCATCATTTTTTTTTTTTTTTAGTTATCTTTGTTCCTAGGTGCCTGGCCAAGGTTATTGACTCCATAAGTGCGCCTCTAGCTTCCATGTTATGGAGAGTTCTGCTTAGAATTTCCTCAGTGTAACTTATGGGTTCAGGCCCTATATCAAGGTCTTCGGACTATTCTGATTTTACTTTTGTGCACAATGTTAGAAAGAAAGGGCTTTTTTTTTTCACATGGTCTAGCAGTTTTCCCAGCACCATTTGTTGTGATGTTACAGAATCATTATGACAGGGAGTAAGCTCTATTTTCGTACACAAAATAACGTTTAACTACAAGCATGCATGTGACAACACTTAAAAGTATGTGCTAACTACATATAATGGATAGTAAATACTTTTTTAAAACTTAACGGTATTTTATTAGTTTGGATGACCTCTCGATTTTATCTGCAACTATAAGATTATACATTGCTACTCCTTATTCTTACCATTTCTATGTCAGTTGACACTATTAGCTCTTTTTAATAAGTCTGTGCATCATTTTTCCCCCTTATACATGTGAATTGAAGATAAACAATTCCTATAATTGAGAAAGAACCACAAGAAGGAGAATTGTCATAAAGGTATTATCATAAAAAGGACTAAATTTTAAGCCAACAATTTTTGGTCCTCGTGGCACACTTGATTAATGGTAAAGAGGTAATATTTAGATAATACTCAAAGTAAAATTGTCTTAAAATTCCCACAAAGTTAGTTAACATGGAAAGTCTATAAAAACACAGTGTTTGAATATTTGCAAATACAACAGTGTCTTTTCTTAATACTTATTTCCAAATATCTTATCCGGGATCCATCACCATTTAAAATCAGAATCTAAATACTATTTCCATCCAGGCAGAACTCATCATTGGTTAAAATCTGCCCCAAATATTGCAAATGGCAATTTTCAGGAAACAACATCCCTTTGCAGACAGGAAGTCTGGTGGAGTGGCAGTCCTCAGTTTTCCCCACACCCTTCTCTGTGTGTCCATAGAAAAGGAGAACCCTTGATACTGGCAGGAAATACCAAAAGTTAGCCAAGAGGAAAGTCTGAGTCCTCAGGGCTGTCCTTAGGCCCTTCTCTTTTCTAGTCTGGCTTCTGGATATTTCTGGTTAAAAGAGAAAAAAATAATCTACATTGTAGAAGCACTTTCAGTCAGGGTTTCCATGGGCAGCAGATGACTCTGACCCTAACTGATATACAAAACAAAAACACCCCCTCGTACTTAGCTAATGAGTGTTTTTTATTTTGACTAGATATAAATATGTATAAGCTGTATTTATTTAGGTTACATCTGCTCTTGTTTCCACAAAATGGATCATAACTATTTTTCTGATAGTGTCATTCACCATTAAATGTCTTTTGTTTTATTTTACTAAGTTTTATTTTGGGAATCTCCACACCAAGCAGTGCTCAGGGCTTACTTCTGCCTCTGTACTTAGGGATGATTTCTGGTAGTTCCTGGTATCAAACCCGAATCAGCTGCAGGCAAGGCAAATCCCTTATCCAGAGTACTCACTCCTCAGTCCTACATCTGCTCTGCAATAAACCGATTGGCATGGCACCAGGGCCGCATAAGGATCAAATTCTCTCTCAAGAGTCCTTCCTGATGGCATCGCAACAAGTCCTCCCCAGTTCCGTTGTCTAGCTGATCATAGACAAGGACCTAGTGCTTGTGACTTTTCAAAGAACTTGGCTCTGCGTTCCACTCATTCATGGGAGCCATAACCAACTGTTAATACATTTTGTGTTTTCTAATGAACAACTTCACAAGCCATGGTTTCAATATGGTAAGAAGTAAGTTATCCTGTCTTGATAAAAGTTGAGTTCGAGTCATTCCCCATTGACTTTTTACTGGTGGTGTTCTTGCTAACTCCTTTTCTGATACTGCCTTTTCTATTCTATATTTAAATCTAGTTTGGCATATCGAATACATCACGGGTAGCTTGCCAGACTCTGCCATGTGGGCAAGATACTCTCAGTAGCTTGCCAGGCTCTCCAAGAGGGGAGGAGGAATCGAACTCGGGTCGGCCATGTTGTCTGCGTGCAAGGCAAACGCCCTACCTGCTGTGCTATCACTCCAGTGATATTCAATATGCTGTATATGATGTATTCAATATGCCAATATGACGTATTCAAAAAGCCAAACATAGTAACAACAAGTCTCATTAAGGAGACATTACTGGGCCTGCTCCAGCAAATCGATGAACAATGGGAGGACCGTGATACCGTGATTTAAATCTAGATCTCCCCCTGCATGGAGTGACTGGCTTTATCCTTTAGAATATATTCATAATGCTTTCTGTAGCAATCACCCTATCTGTGCAGAGAATGACAAGTGGGCTCTTTAATAGAATAATTATATTGCTGTAATTCACAACCAGGGACTACCTCTGGCTCCTCCGCGGTGTTTCACTTGTGGTATCATGATGTCAGCAGATGGCCTAGATTCAATAGCAGCGCTCTATGAGCCTGCTGACTGCGCTCACCATTTCTCTTTCCCAGCTCACCTCACGGAGCAGGGAGACAGGCCACATCAGCAGCTCAGCAGCTGGTCCCAGACACAATAAGAAATACCACTGATCTTGCTGTCAAAATGGAAAGTCAGCTTAAAGGCTTAAGTGAAAAATAAAGTGGTCATCGGCTGCAGTAGGTCTTCTTACTTCCTGCTTTCCATCCTTCCACCCTTTCTGCCTTCCCACCTTCCTTCCTTAACTCTCCTTGCCTTCCTGCCTCCCTGCCTTCTCTCCTTTCCTCCTTCCCTCCCTCCCTCTGCCTTCCTTGCTTCTCTCCTTCCTTCCTTCCTTCCTTCCTTCCTTCCTTCCTTCCTTCCTTCCTTCCTTCCTTCCTTCCTTCCTCCCTCCCTCCCTCCCTGCCTTCCTGCCTTTATTTTTTCCTGCTTTTCTTCCTTCTCTCCTTGTTTTGTAATTTTGGGGGGTATTTTCCAGTGAACAGTATAATATTTAGGAAGCAAATACTAAAACCCATAGTTCCTTTGAATTCAGAAATAGCCATGTTTTATATCTGTGGTTGAAAAATATTTTATTTCATCGTTTTACATCACAAATCACTCACTTGCAATATAGCATGGTATATCAGCTAAAATAAAAGCTCATCCATTTATGTGATTTATTTGTTTTCCCTCATATTATGAATTCCAACACCTTTCCATCAGAATTAACTCAGAGAAGATGCAATTAAATTTGATCCCATAACTGTGTAAAATTTAAAGTGATACATTAAATGCAAATGTATTTATCTAAAATTAATATTAAAGCATTTACCCTTATAAAACATAAAATGGAGTTATATATGTTTAATTGCTTATGAAGACTGATCTAATTTCAACCAAGGGAATATTACAGTCAATACACAAAATAAAGGTTTCATAAAGGTTTCATTTTTAGTCTAAAAATATTAGACTAAAACCTTTCCTATAGTTTCAGAATATTTCCCCTTGGAAATGTTAGTATGTCTTCGCAATGGCTGAATGATTATGAAACTTTCTATAAGAATCAATTGTTATGTGTTATTGTTCTACCATAAATTAATCTACACTGTGGTGGGATGCATTTGCTTATCTATTCTATTATCAATGAAATTCAATCGCTAGGTTTTTCCTTTCTGAATTTGATGGCAAAGGCTAGTATTTCTCAACTGTTGAAGCACCACTCACAGATAGGGATTGTAGACACAGATGCACACTTGAGTCACTTTATGGGTGACCTGCGCTTAAGATTTACATGAACTGCTTACTCCACACACTCTCTAGCCTCATGCTGAGTCCATAAACTAACTTAGATTTCCTTCAACTGAGCTACTGTCAAAAGATTATGGTAAGATTTCCAGGACAGCACATGTAGGCTGAGTGTAATTTTGAATGCTTTTCATTACCATAATGTTTGCAATCCGGCAATAATTCAAGCCCCTTGAGCTCATGCTAAATATACCTTTATCTAACAGTACCAAAACTCAGGCCCAATATTTAATGGCACAAAATACTAAGCACGCTGTTCAAAACAACAGATTGTTTTCTAATGGATGGTGCACAAGGCAGGAAGATAAGGAAAATATGGACATCTTCAAGGGAATCTAGGATGTTAGCTGTGTCGCAGAGCTTTGTGACAGATAAAATGTATAGTTCCATCAATGATAATTCAAGTTACCAAGATTAAAGAGATGGACGGGACACTTAGCAGGAAAGCCAATGACCCTGAGCTAGTTCTCTTAGAAAACCTGGAGGCTCTGATGTTGACAACTTCTGGGTGACTTTCTGGAGATCATTTATGTTCTCTTGCCTGTTTCTACTGATGTGCATCATTACATTGATGAATGTGCTTCTATTCTTTACTGAATTACTCCAAAGAGAAACCACAAAACACCTTATCAGTATGCAGTATCTCATGATATTGAACTGTCACATTTTCTTACCCAAATTACTGTCTTAGAAGAAATTATATCAAGGTGGTTGTGAATAAACGATAATCTCAAAGTGCTAGAGAAATAAAACCCAAACACAAAATATACAGATTTAACAAATCTGTTCAATCTACATACTTAGCAAAGTTGTTATCATCACACTGGGATTTTTTTTTTAGCAGTACAGTGATGACCTTGGTTTCTGTTTGAGATCTTAACATGTGCAGTATTTTCTCCATCCATGTCCTACAGCAATGAAAACCAGGTCTTTGTTTTTTGTGTTATTTTCTTCTTTCCCATAATGTGGTATTGAGGCCGATTAATATTCCTAATAGCAGTGGGGTAGAATTTGGTAGAGGTGAAAAAAACTAGAGATTTCAAGGGCTGGAGAGATAGTACAGTGGATAGGGTACTTGCTGTACATGGGGCTGAGCCAGGTTTGTTCCCCAGCATCCCATATGGTCTCTCATGAATAGCAGGATTCTTGAATTCAGAGCCAGAAGTAACCCCTGAACTTCATGGAGCATGGCCCCCCAAACAAAATTAAACACACACACACACAAAGTAGAATAAATATTTCAGATTTCACTTCATACCTTCTCTATTTTTCTTTTGTCCTTTTTCATTTCCTAGGAAAATGTTTTTGTTTTTTTTTCAATTTTTTTTAAATCTCTTTTGACACCTTAACACATGTAATTTAGCTGAGTTTTTATTCTGTTAAACCCTATATAACTAGGAGTTGCTAAAATAAGTTTTATAATCTGTTTTTAAGATAACATATTTGACTTTCTATTGATTTATCATTAGTTTGAAGTACAATAAAATTTCGTACCTCTGTGACAAAGCTCCAGGACTACCCAGTCCCCAAAAGACCTCTTCCTAGTCTAACCGCCAGATACTGGAACTGAACCACAGTGCCAGACTTAATTCTCTTTTGTTTTATTTCATTTTGAGGCCATACCCAGCGGT
This sequence comes from Sorex palustris, assembly GCA_028565675.1. Classification (NCBI taxonomy): domain Eukaryota; kingdom Metazoa; phylum Chordata; class Mammalia; order Eulipotyphla; family Soricidae; genus Sorex; species Sorex palustris. Next base: position 39,612,161 of record JAOXYA010000041.1, on the reverse strand, counting down.
ACTGGGGTTGCTTCTGGCTGTTATTAGAGGAAGACATGGTGCCACAAGGTGAAACTGGAGATCTCACTTGTGAAGCCTACTCTCGAGTCTGTTTCTCCATCCCTCAATTCTATTTTAATTTAAAAATAAGTCAAATGTTTAAGGGAAAATAAAGGGAGAAAAAAATAAACTTTTCCTTGCACCCCAGATGCTAGGATGTACACAGTGATGAGCTTTGTTTAAAAATTAAAATAAAAGAAAAGAAAGAAAAAAAAGATAGAAGCTTTGAATATGTCTGTAGTATAAATGTACTTGATTTTGAACAAAAAGTGCTGAAATAAAAATATTTATTTTAATTTACTGTACAATTATATGTTTTTCAAAGAATTATGTGAAAATACCAGTCATTTAAAAGTCTCAAATTTCTCACTGATACAGTAGTAATGATATTTATACTCTGAAATTCACTTTTGTTTCTATT
>JAOXYA010000041.1:39380697-39398399 GCA_028565675.1 Sorex palustris | reverse complement strand
CTTTTTTTTCATGCTTCACATAATGGTCACACACCACTTTTCAGGGGGAAAAATAGCAAAAAATCTTTCCATAAAGTAGATAAAGGGCCAAACATGATGGCCTCTCAGAATCTGCATTGCAAACTATAAGGCACAAAAGTAGAAAGAGAGAAAGAAGAAAATTGGCTGCTATAGAGGTAGGCGGTGGGGTAGGGTGAGGGTGGCGGCGGGGATACTGGGAAGACTGGTGGTGGAAAATGTGCACTGGTGGAGGAATGGGTGTTCGATCATTGTATGACTGAAACTCGATCATGAAAGCTTTGTAACTGTATCTCACGGCGATTCAATCATTTAAAAAAAATGTTTTCCGTAAATACAGCACATACTTTTGTCAGAGAAAGTGATGATGTGTACGACATGAATCGTGATGTGACTTTTTCAAAATCTAACCACCTCTTCCGGGTTGGTGATTTAAAGGTATTGCCACAAAGACATGTACTGGATGCTTCTCCAGTCACCCAGTGCACCTGAGCCAGAAGGAGAGCTTCAGCCATGGATCAAGGGAGCAGCAGTCAGGTCCCTCGAGCCCCTTGAGGTGAGCTATCATTCCCAGCATCAGCCTGGAGGCTGGCACAGGAAGTTCCCGATTCATCCACAGCTTCTGGGAAACTGGGACTCTTAAGCAAAACCTACTGCAAAAACAGAAAAAAAAATTCAACACAGGTTGGGGTTTCTTTTGTCTTGTCAACACTAAAATGAGTTGGTGTGGAGCCGGAGTGATAATACATCAGGGAGGGCGTATGCCTTACACACAGCTGACCAGGGTTCTACCCCTAGCATTCCATATGGTCCCCCAAGCAACGCCAGGAGTAATTCCTGAGTGCAAAGCCAGGAGTAACCCCCGGGCATCGCTGGTGTAATCCAAAAAGCCAAATAATAACAACAACAATAATAATAATAAAATAAGTTGGTGTTGGGGTCAGAGAGATAGTACAGTGGTTAAGACACATACCTTGGAACTGGAGAGATAGCACAGCGGGTAGGGCGTTTGCCTTGCACGCGGCCAACCCAGATTCAATTCCCAGCACCCCATATGGTCCCCTGAGCACCACCAGGAGTAATTCCTGAGTGCAAAGCCAGGAGTGACCCCTGTCCATCGCTGGGTGTGACCCAAAAAAGCAAGAAAATAATAATAATAAAAATAATAAAACTATCAACTTAAAAAAAAAAGACACATACCTTGCATATGGCTGACCCAAGATAGATCCATCTACCTAAGGCTGTCTTAGCATCACATAACTCCCAGGTACTTCCTGGTTTATCCTGGAGACACCCCAACCCAGGCAGGTGGTCCCCAACATTGAACTGCTTGCATGATTGGTTAAGATTAGTCTGAAGGGGGCCCCCAAGCCTCCTGAGCCCCCGTAAATGAAATGATGTTGATGTAACAGATATTATTCAAGAACGGGGGTGTATGCTTAATCCTTCTGTGAGCAGACTAATTTGCACAAGAGTAAGTGGGGTTTATTAATTCCTGCTGCTCTAAATAAGGCAAGATGCTTCTGAATTACTTTGCATTTGCCTAAAAGGTCCTCTTTTGACTATCCAATCAGATGTCAAAAGAAAATGAGGCTGAAGGTCACCAGTATCATCTGCCCTCTATAAAAGCCTTGATGAGATGTATTCAATCTCCAAGAGAGGTTATACTCCAGCTAGTCACTGCTTAACAAGGCACAGCCATTTGATAGCTGGTCTGAAGTGAACCTGCAGAATTTTAAAAAGGAAAAGGAAAAAGAAACAAAAAACTAATATTTGCTTGGACATCCCAGAAGGAATAGGAGTGGTTATAAGCATGCACACAGAAGTAAGTAGAAAAGAATGTAGGGAATGACAGCATTCCTGCAGGTTATGTGTAAATAACCTCTGAAACTGATGGACTAATGACCCCCAAACAAGCAGAGATCTGTTGGCTCCTGGCCCAAGCCCCAGAACTTTTTGGATCTGGGATGAAATCAAATGGTATGGGCTGGGACTCCAGGAATAGGAAAGCTCATATTAAGAATAGCAAAACAGGGCTGGAGCGATAGCACAGTGGGTAGAGCATTTGCCTTGCAAGCGGCCGACTCGGGTTCGATTCCCAGCATCCCATATGGTCCCCTGAGCATCACCAGGAGTGATTCCTGAGTGCAGAGCCAGGAGTAACCCCTGTGCATCGCCGTGTGTGGCCAAAAAATGCAACAACAAAAAAAAAAGAATAGCAAAACAGATACCGACAGCTGTGTTTTCCCAAGGAGATGTGCGAAGACAACCAAGACTTAAAACATTGTCATTAAAGTGTTGGAAGTATGTGACCACAGTCCATACTCCACAGGGAGAGGAAATAAAGACAGTGGGCTAGTAAAGAGGAAGAAAAAGTTTAGAGACTTAGATGAGGTGGGGAGAGTTGAAATTACACAGTAAAATGTTGGGATTTAACAATGCAAACGTGAATCCCTGCTGGAGAATAACCCCATCAAAGAAAGTGGCTGGAGTGGAAGAGGAAGTCGAGAAATAAAAGGTGAGAGAACAGGGTAAGTCAACATGACATTATCCAGAATGAAGGTGAGGCAAAGGGGTGTGAGCAGACAGCAAACACACAGTTTGATGAGGGTCTTCACTGCAAAAGATGTGCAAAACAAGAGAAGCTAGTATCAGAATGAGAATTTGGGATCTAGGATGAAATCAAATGATATGGGTCAAAGAAGATAATATAGGACAAAAGATGTTTGTCTTGCACATGGCCAACCCTGGTCTGAACCCCTATCAATGCATATGGAGTTGAGAGCACTAAGCCAGGACTAGTCCCTGATGTCCATTGGGTGCAGTCCAAAAACCAAAATAAAATTAAAGATTAAACCAAATGGTGGGATGGAGCAATAGTACAGTGGGTAGGGCATTAGCCTTGCATGCAGCCAACCCAGGTTTGATCCTGGGTATCCTGGTCCCTCTAGTATCGCCAGGAGTAATTCCTAAGTGCAGAGCCAGGAGTAACCCCTGAACATCTCCAGGTGTGATCCAAAAAGACAAAAAAAAATTATTTAAATAAACCAAATGGTACGAGGAACAGATTTATTTTTTTCTTGTTGCTTATGAAATATTTTATTTCTTTCAAGTACATACAAAGCAACCCTGCAAAAAATGTTAAGAGTTGTTAAACAGAGAAAAAGAACATGATTATCTGTCTAAAGATTCTGTTTCTCATTTCTGTCTGTATACCTGAACACTTCAACATTTCTCTCTTTTGGGGGGGTAGAGTTTGGGTCACACACCTGGCTATGCTCAGGGATCACTCCTGGTAGTGCCTGGGGGGCTGGAATCAAACCCAGGTTGGCCACATGTAAGACAAATGCCCTATCTGCTCTACAATCATTCTGACCTCACATTTTTTATAATTATAATCAACACACATAACAGTTGTCTCAGACACACTGCAAATGATCAAAACAACATGTTTATTTCTATTCCATTAAAAAATTCAAATTTGTAATACTATCACTATTAATTTAGCAAACAAAATACTTCGGGGTCAGAGAGATAGTATAGTAGATAAGGCACTTCCCTTTCATGAAGCTGACTGAAATTCTATCCTCAGCATCCCACATGGTCCTCCAGGGTTTACTCTGAGAGGAGTAAATCCTGAATACAGAGCCAGGGGTAAGCCCTGAACACTTCTATATGTGGCCCCCAAATTAAAATCCACTTTGTCTGAATAGACAAATCCCTACAAAAGTATTAACACTTTTCATCAGTGGCTACATTTACTAGATATTAGAGGGATTTGTCTTGAGCATCACCTTAGTTCTCAAATAGATGGCTGCATGTGATCATTTCGAGCTAGCTGGAAGGGGCCACTTTTTCCAAGTATACAGAGTGTGCTAGAAACACCCTGTGGGGGAAAAGATGCTCAGTTGGCTTCAGCCAAGAGGAAGGTTTAGGAAAGAGGTAAAAGTTGGAGCGCTCACCACAAAACAGTTGCCTCAGAGAGCAGACAGACAGAGGAAGTATGGGCCCTGGCCAAGAAGTCAAGGACCCAAATCCCCCAACTTGGGTAGTAAGTAAAACCAACCAGAAGCTGTTTGAAGAGACCAGAGAGAGAGAACAGGGGTTCAAGTACTTGCCTAGCACTGTATTGTGTATGACCCTCTAGCGTCGCCAGGAGACATCCTTGAGTACAGATAGAGGATTAAGACTCCAGTGTGTCCCAACCTTTCCCCCAATCCCCCTTAAAACATAAAAATATGGGGGTTTTTTATATGAATGGAGGAAGGACCGACCTACCACTTACCAGGATGACCCCAACATGACACAGATGATTTCCATATTATATTTAGCACTAAGTCACTTGTGATTCTAAGTTAGATCATGACCACAAAAGTCCTGCATTTTTTATATGATAAACCATTCTTCATTTTGAAACTAAACTGAACAAACATCCTTTATGGAACACGCCCAGGAGATTGATGAGATGAATAATATTTCAAACATTAGGTCACTGGTCTATAAACAGTGAGACATTGTTACTATAGTCACATTACCTGAAGCAAAACTAATTTTTTAAGTTAAAAAAAATTCTGAACAGAGAAGAGTTGAATAGTGCAATTGAGACCCAAAACATTAATTAAAAAAAAACTAAAAAAATTATCCAGTCATTTAGAGTTGCCTAATTACTGACACCAATAAATCATATAGTTGTTTACTCAAATGCATTAGCATCAAACCTGATGTTGAGATAGAAGAAAATATGTACAAAATAGAGGATGCTTGAAGGGCCTTTCTAATACAGGACACACACAAAATAAAATATGGGCTTGTGCTCCTGGTAAAAGATGTGAGTTGAGGGGTAACTGATCAGGTCTCATGGTCTCCAGCGGTCCAGGCTCTTTGGAGTCCATGGGGAGAAAGTATCTCTGTTCCACCCCTTCCAAAGTAAGAAGCTCCAGGGTTACTTTCCAATGGGAAAATGGACTATATTTACAATTGCCATCACCTAGAAAACATCTAAAGTTCATGGAAATGTCAACAGACCAGAAATCCCATCTGGGATAAAGATCAGATAATTAGAAAAACAAATCTCAGATTTCTCTGCTGATGGACCATAAACTGAAACAGGGAAAAATGGAAGTGCATCTAAAGCATGTCCCTCTCAAATTTCCTTAAATATGTGGCATGAATTTCCCCCCAAAAAATGCATAAAACAGATTCCAAACCAAAAACCCCAATCTCAAGATATTGGGGGGAGAGGAGGGCATCCACCCCCCCCCAACCACCACCGAAGGAGACCAGCTGTCCAGGAAAGGTGAACTCAATGAGAAGGTGGCGGACTGGAAAGAGACTGCACGCGTTTGCTTGGCACGTGGCTGACTCATGATTCCAACCCCCGACATAAATATGGTCTCCTGAGCATTGCCAAGAGTGATGTCTGTCTGAGAAGAGCCAGGAGAAAGCCCCAAGCACTACCAGGTGTGTCCCCATACTCACCCCGCCCCCCCGCCACCAAAAAAAAAAAAAAGATAGTTATATCTCAAAGGGAATAATCTTTAAAATAAAGTCCATTGGGAAAGACATTCTTTTGCAATCAGTGATAGTCTGAAGAAAAAGAAAAAGAAACCAGCCAGCCGAACAACGGTGTGGATGAATGAAAGGTAGTTGGAGGAAGTTAGCACCAGCTGGCTCCCAGGAGGACTGAGTTGTAAAACCCACCAAAACTGTTGCCAGCTACGACTTTGCAAAAGCCAAAGCGGCATAGGACCCAAGCTGTTTTTTAAAAAGAAGAAACTTACACAGGGAAGCTAAGGCACAGAATGGATGAGAAAACCAAATCAGTGCAAGGTGTAAGTAGCTTGACTGTTCTCACACAACTGAGCTCCAAATTCCGCATTTATTGCAATGATGCACCTACTTGTTTTAACTGTGTCAGGAAACTGACAGATATGAGAAGCATATTTTTGAGAGCTAATTTTTTTCATCTGTTTTATATTTGTTTAAAGAACTTATTCAAGAAAAATGAACAGAATGGAGCTTTCTGTTTTATGTAGGAGAAATCTCAATCTTATAGATAAAGGAAATGAGAAGATTTTCAACATAATTCTACCAACAGAGACGGTGCAGAAGGTAAGGGTTTTGCTTTATACACAGCTGACCCAGTCAGAAGCAAGCACTAAGCAGTAAAAAATATGCACATATATGTGTATATATACATGCCTAAGTTCATTTTAACATTTACCCACATCGAATAACATAGCTATTGAGTTCCTATTCATCAGCTAAGTTTACCAGTTTCCTCTGGAATTCAGTTTTTATATAATTGCTACTTGTTCATAATAAATCAGTGTTAAGTATCAAGAGAGTCTCCTTGTTATTGCTTGCACAAATGGCTTTAATTGCTTTAGTGTCACAAAGGTAATTATTAAATCTATTGCATGGCAGTGGAGCTCCTGTTTCAACCCCATGGTAAAAGCTATTTATTTTTATGTAACTTCAAATATTTTTTAAACAACTGATACATAATATGCTGTAGAATAGCTCTGGTTGGTGAAAAAATATATACATATATTTTAAATTAAATCTTCCTGGATTTGACCCAAAGGGGAGAGTATAAAATCAGTCCAAAACTGTCTTCATTCACTGGAGGCTGGCAGCTCCCCTAACTCACAGCGCTGGGGGGCAGGTACTCTCAACTATAGAGTTTAGCGATGATTTGTTGGATGACTGCTGCCCTCTGGTGGCCCAGAAACGCTATGCAGCATTAGGGCTTTCTCTAAAATCACCCTAATCTTACTTACCTTCCAAAACTTCAAAACTTTCCATCTTTTATTCCAGTCACTTAAGACTCTTACCTGACACTATTGCTAATATTACTAACAAAGAGGGACACTACCACTAATATTTCTATCCTGCCAAGAGTCATTATGCATAAATCCAGAATGAAGGCAGCCTTCATGCAGAGAACTTAAGAGTGTCTTATTCCTCATAAGATGACTCATTTCTCACGGGCCTGCCTTCCCCTACAAGTTCCTGCAGTTATTACACTGAAAGGATTTTCAGACACTGGTTCCATAAATTTGCCTAGATGCTCCAGTACACATTCTACTGTTCTGTCATATCCAAATCCTCCTCCTCCAAAGACAATCAATCCTAATATAGTTTTGTCTGTCCAATAAGACAGAAATCCTAATTTGATGAAGCTTGGTTTTTCAGTGAATTAAACAGAACTGATCATATAACTGCTAAAATGATCCTATTTTCCCTTCCTCCCCCTCTTTTCTCCATCATCAGTTATGTCATTCCCAGATACTTTCTCTCTCCCTTTTTTTCCTACCTTCTCTCATACTTCAGTGTTCAGATTTGTCAGCTGCAAACACAGATTCTGAGCGCAGCACATTCAAGGCTCAGCCTGAAGGCATGACTTTGTTTCAAAACATCCCTCAAGGGGCTGGAGCGATAGCACAGAGGGTAGGGCATCTGCCTTGCACGTGGCTGACCCGGGTTCGATTTCCAGCATCCCACATGGTCCCCCAAGCACCACCAGGAGTAATTCCTGAGTGCACGAGCCAGGAGTCACCCATGTGCATCACCGGGTGTGGCCCAAAAAGCTAAAAAAAAAAAAAAAAGTCCCTCACAAGCCATCCTGGGGCAAACCATGATCCACTGTCCACTGAGTTTCCATAGGACAAAACTAAGTCAATGTTCCAGGAAGCCCCAGCGTCCTCTCCTCTCTAGGGCCTGCAAGCTACCCAAGACCGATAAATTATATTGTACTGCTTTTTTTCATCTGCTCATAGGTCTCTGTCTCCATCATGCCTTTAGTAGACAGTGGAATGGAATGAGACTTTTTTTTCCACTTTCCACATCAGGAGTGAACTCTAGCCAGAAGGAGGCAAAAACTCTCAACAACATGACCAGCAGAAACTGTGGAATCTGCAAACCCAGGCTCCTCCAGGCTCACATCTGCCTTTACAAGCTGCTCACCAAGGTTTCTGCTGAGCAGAATAAAATAAAGGCAAATTTCATAGAAACTCTAAAGCAAAGGACACCTTTTCTCACTATTTCTTAAGTTCTGGGAGGATTATCTCCAGGAAAAGCACCCAGGAACCATACATAGATCGATCACCTGATGACAATTTCCTATACTGCTGCTTTTATGCAGTAATTTACAAATAGTGGAAGACGGGTGCAAAACGTCAAAGTTAATCCAATGCATCGCAATGTCACAGAAGATCACATCTTGAAGGCACTTCTAAAATTACCTAAGAGCTGGCATCCCATGCTCAGTGTAAATTGTGAATTCACTGTTTATGAGGAAACCTGAGACTCTCCACTCAAAGAGACAAAAAAAAAAAAGGAAAATGGTTAGTGAAGAAAGAATAGTATATAGTAAAAAGACCAGCTTTGCAAAACAGACATGTCCTAGTCTCAATTCAGGCTCTAGCTATATTACAGAATGTCTACGTTTCTCTCATTGAGCCCAACAGTTTCCATAAGAAAACTGGTCAGGTACTAGAAAAAGAATGCAGGGTATCAGGCACGGGCCTTGCACATGGCTGGTGCTGGTTCAAATCCCCAGCAACACATTTGGTCCCCTGAGTCCGACCAGGAGTGATCCCTGAGCACAGAGCCAGGAATAGGCACAGCAGAGTGTGTTCATACCACAGCCCACCCCCCGCAAAAATAAAAGCTGGGCAACTTCTATCCCTTGTCACAGACTTTTTGATTTCCATAGTAAAATTTGTTGAATGAAAAATAAAATAGGTAGGAGCCAAGGAGACAGCGCATGGTTCAAGTGTGTGTCTTATATACAGGTGATCTGCCACCCTAGCACCTCAAGCCCAAGAAGTACCACATCCTCAGAACCTCCCACCAAACCACTGGCCGAGTTGGTGGAGAATCTCAGGAAATACCCTTGAATCTCCAGAAAACTGCTTGGTAAACTCCCCACCCCCCACCCCTACCACCAAATAAAAGGACAAAAAAAAAAGGACTAGGTGCTGGAGTTATAGTACAGTGGGTAGGGCATTTGCCTTGCATGCAGCCAACCCCGGTTTGATTCCCAGCATCCCATGTGGTCCCCTGAGTACTGCCAGGATTAATTCCTGAGTGCAGAGCCAGGAGCAACCCTTGTGCATCGCCAGGTAAGACCCAAAAAGAAAAAAAAAGAGAAGGACTAATAAATTTCAAAGTGACAAAGTCAAGACACATAAAAATTACTCTTTCTACTACTCCATCCATTTTCCTAGATGTACTTAAGATGATGTCCAAGAGTTTAATCACTATGTGGAAGTATAATGAAGTTGAGCAAGACTATGATCAGAAAAAGAGAAATATATAATTGTCCTAAATGTGAATAACAAAATGGTTGTGGAATACACATTTAAAGGATATTGTGAAAAGAAGGAAGAAATGGGAAAATACTCTCAACCGAAACTTCATTGAAGAAGACAAAGCACATTTTTTGCCATTTCTTCAAGGGCGAATAAGCAAACAACAAGCTGAACATCAGGAGCGTAAGAGAGAAATCCTTAGGTTGGGGTGTCCAACCCCTGCCCATTTTCCATTCTCCAGCCTTGCCCTTTCCTCTCTGTCACACATCCCAGCAATCTGATTCAAGTGCCCACGGACACAAGCTGTCCCCTGGCACTAAAGGAAAGTTAGACCACGGTAACCCTAGGCAGACCAAGGGACCTGAAAGGGTCCGCCCCACACCACCAGCTCTGCTTCCTGGATTTCACTCTAGACCAAACACTAGCCCTTCTCCTTGGGGACTCCTGAGCCTATGACAAGGTTAGCTATAAACTTTCTCTTACTTCGCTGGTAACTTATGTCCACCGTCGAGTAAATTCCCAGTGGTGGAAGTGAAAGTTATTACAGACAATGGATGCCAGTGCTCAACTGAAATCCCAGTCATAGGGAAATGCAGATTAAAACCATGCGCAGGCAGGAAAATATTGCAAAATGTTGTAAGTACAAACTTAGTATGTGGGAGGCCTGGAATGGGTCCTCGGAACTACGTGGTCTCCTAGGCTCCATCTCAGGAGCATTATCCCCCATCAAAACATGTGGGAGTAATCCCTGAGCACTGTTGGGTGTTCCCCTACCACCAAAAAGTTAAAAGGCCGATATGTTAAGGTCTGGGATGTGGCTCAGTAGTAGAGCTTTGGCCTTGCATGTGTGTTACTCTGGGTTCAATTCCTGGTACCACAGGGGGAAACAGAAAGAAATTTTTTTTAACTATGCAGTATACAACTGCAGACTACATACTATAGCTACATGACCTTGGTTGCAGCCCCAGGAGTGAGAGCCACCAGGAATGACCCTAAGCACAGAGCCAGGAATAACCCCTGAGCAGCAACTGGGTGTCGTCCAAACACACCCCACCCAAAAGCAGAAGCAAAACATCCATAGTAGTTAGTACTGAAAAGGATGTAAAGGAACTAGATGACTCCAATTTGGTGACAGAAATGTAAAATGGTGTGGTCAGTCAGCGGGGAAGATATCAGCAATTTCTGATGACACTAAACAGACAAATCTTCAAACAACACGATCAATCCTACTCTGCAGCATCCACTCAAGTAAAATAAAAAGCCGTGCCCAAATGTTCACAGAGTCGTAACTGCCCCAAACTCCAAGCAACCCAAGTGTCTCTCTAACGGTCACGATCAGGTGTCGGGAGTCCTGGAGATGGAGGTGAAAACCGTGCAGCTCTCTAGTCATCAAATGTAAAAAGTACTTGATAAACAACAATAGGGATTGCTGTGGGATGAAAGAAGATACACCAAATAGCACAATTCAAGAAGCCAAAGCGACATATAAGGACAGTAAAAGTTACTTGTGCTCAGACCGGAGAGTCAAAGGGCTCTGGCACATACATGCTTCGCATGCAGAAGGCCTAGCTTCAATCCCTACCACTGCTTGGTGCCCCAAGCACAGCCAGGAGCTACCTCTGAGCACTGAGTCAGGAATAAGTAGGAAGTACCTCCTGAGCAACCTCTAGTGGGGTCCAAAAACCCAAGAAGAAAAGGAAAAATTCAGTGGTTTTTAAGGACCGGAAGGGAGAGGAAGGGAGAATTGTATCACTACAAAAGAGTGTTCAAGAGGGGCTGGAGCGATAGCACAGCAGGTAGGGCATTTGCCTTGCACACAGACGACACGGGTTAAATTCCCAGCATCCCAAACGGTCCCCTGAGCACCACCAGGAGTAATTCCTGAGTACATGAGCCAGGATTAACCACTGTGCATCGCTGGGTGTGACCCAAAAAGAAAAAAAGAAGAAGAAAAGAGTGTCCAAGGAAATTAAGGGGCAGAAATGACGCTACTCTATCACAACTATAGGCATCTGGCAAAAAGCTTTAACTTAAAAGAGTGAATTTTACTATGAATTACACATCCATAAAAAAATTTCAAAAACAACAGCTTGAAATAGCTATCTGAGAAATGCTGCCATTATCTCAGCTGATATTACTAAAGAGGCTTAAAATAGTGATTCCTGGGGCTGTAGAGATAATACAGCAGATAGGACATTTGCCTTGCACCAGTCAACCCAGGTCCAATCCCCAGCATCCATATGGTCCTGAGAGCCAGGATTGATTTCTGAGAGTAGAGCCAGGAATAATCCCTGAGGATTTCTTGGTGTGCCCTCCCCCCCAAGAAAATTTTTTGGGGGGATAGTGATTCCTAAACCTAAATGAGAAAAATACTTCTAGAAACGGGTGTTGGAACACTGTATTTCTGAAACCCAATCATGAGTAACTTTGTAAACTACTCACCGCAATTGAATTAAAAACAAACAAAAAACCTTCAATATCCTCTTCTGGCTCCTTTATTAACCAATGGGTCCATGATGGGAGCTGGGAGTCTGCCCTTTTGCCAAGCATCACGGATGATTCTGAGGCAGGTGGCACACAGATCCGTTTGGGGGTTGCATCAAGCATGGCAAAAGTGACACAGACACCACTACACTTCCTTCACCTAAGTCAGTCTTCCTCCTCCCCCAAAGCTCTTCAAACAGTTCTAGCATCTCCAGCTAGCACCTAGCACGTTGCAGCAGCAGACAGGGGTCGACAAAGGGACCAGGGCAGCTGGAGGGAGTGTGGGAACAAACCACCCTCAAATGCCAGATGCACTGCGAAGTCTTGCACTAGGACACACAGGATATCTAGCAGTTCCTACGGTGAGGTTTTCCGCCATCTCTGCAGTACATTTGCTGCCTTAGGAAATCAACTTGAGTCTTATTATTCTGGATGTGCCTCTGATTTCTTCACTAATATAACTCTTCAAAATCTTTTAAGAGGAACCAGTCCTAGTCTCAGGAGGTACTCAAATACTTATTGAAAGCATGACTAGCTAAGCAGAAAGTAGCTTATAAACACTACACAACCTAACTCCAGGATATTCAAACTTTGATGATGGTCCTGGATCAACTTTGAATGGCAAAGGCAACTCTTGGAGAACAATTGCCACCTTATGAGGCAATTACGTGAATGACCCTCTAATGAATCTAAAGCATTCATGTAAACTTTTCTAAGAGGCCTTTCCATGGTCCATACACCTCTCCAGCAGCCATACCATCGCTCCAAATATGCCAGTACTAATTAGTGTGGGGCATGTTTGCTATAAGCAATGTATGCTAAACAAAACCATGAAAAATGAACCCAAGAAAAAAATTCTTGGCTTCATTCTATAACATAAATAAGGTTTTAAATATCTTTTCTAAAAGAGAAACTAAGTTGCTCTTATCTCAGGCACAAAAATAAAAGTTTTACTACCAGAATCTGATCCAAATGTAAACCTCCATAGCTTTCCTATTAAAAGCTTCAAATGTAAGTCCAAGTTCCTATTTTAAACATTTAACAGGCATAAAAGCCCTTAAGAAAGTCTTCCCTGCAATCATCAAAGAATCGCCACCTTATTATAACAAAGCAGCCCTGAATGGGTGTTTTTGTTTTAAAATCAGTGGGGGGTTGTCTCCAAGTTATTTACCTAGCATCCCACTTAGTGGCTAAAAGCTTAAATAATGCAATGCCTTCTCATCTTTGTTAGCTAGCGAAACAAGGTTTGAGTTTCACATTCAACTGGGAGCTGCTGTGGAATGCATTAAATAAGGAATGTTTTATCCAGAGCAGAACAAACCTAATCTTCAGGTGTGGATTGATACAAAGAGAAGGACATTCACAGAATTCAAAAGAGAATCAACACCTAACAAATTCTTGCTCCCAGTCCGGGTGTTAAATTACCTGCTACTTTGCTGCTGAGACACTTAGAAGGAGGTATGCCTGTGAATGTAAAGGGGCCAGCATGGAGGGCCTGGTTCTTTGTGGAGAACTTAAGACACATGGGAGGGTAAGCTCTTTTTTTGTGCTTAGCATAATCGTGCTAACCATCTTCAAGGGAAATGAGTAGCAATGAGTCAAATATCCTTCCTGAAGAAAGATCCATACTTAAAACTTAATTCTATACTTTAACAATACTGTTGTGTTTACTCACTCAGCCAGCATTTACTCATCATCTACTATGCTCCAGCAAGGTGCTAAGGATAATTTGACTAAGAAAAGACTACATCTAATAGTGTGCATGCATGAGGCAATTATAAGGCAATTACATAACACACGAACACACACACACACACGAATTTGACTCTGTCAATAGTCTTTCATGAATATGTGGAGTGTTTTAAAAACTCACAATTTTCTCTTATTAATCTGCTAAGAAGCACCACATATGGTACATATGCACAGTGTGTGTATGTTTTACAAGTAAACTTTCAAATAGGGAGGCCAATTAATTGTTTAATTTTATCTGTTAATAACTGCCTCTGCATCGCTCCCTTCCAGAATCTTTGTTATATAGTCTCTGGGTCTTGAGATTACATGGAGCCAGGAGCAGTTTGTGGGTGTGACTGCCAAGCTACTAGAAAACTGAGGATCTGGGTGGAGGAGGCCCAGTCCCCATCCGAGCAGGCTTGGAGATCTCAGCTACGGGTCACAAATACCTGGGTCCATCGAGAGCCTGGAAAGCTGCCGAGAGTATCCCGCCCGTACAGCAGAGCCTGGCAAGCTACCCGTGACATACTTGATATGCCAAAAACAGTGACAATAACAGCCCTCATTCCCCTGACCCTGAAAGAACCCTCAATACACCATCAGGCTACTCTAGCATGTGACAGGGATGAATGGAGACATTACTGAAGCCAGCTCGAGCAAATCGATGAACAATGAGATGACAGTGATACAGTGATACAGTGAATAACTGCCTCATGAGCAACTGCCCCTGTTGGGCAATGGCTCAACAGGGTGAGCATATGCTTTGCACGGTGGAGTCCCGATTTCAAACCTCAGTACCACATGGTCAACAGAGCACTATCAGGAATAAACCCCCAAACAATGAGCTAGGGGTAGCCCCTGGGCACCTCTGGGTGTGGCCCAAAAAACAGAAAGCTTCATGTTTTCGTGGTCCACAACATAATGATTCATTCTTCATTTGGAGAACAGCATTCCCATGATGAAGAGATGGGTATAATTTAGAACGAGCGCTCTCTCAGAAAGCTCACCCATACCTCATGCTGACCTCCTGCCTCAAAGGTCTCAGATTCTACTTACTGCTTCAGATTTCCACCATCCAGTAGAAAAGAAAACAGTTTCCACAAGAGTGGTTTTTTTTTTAATTTGGCTGTTTTGGTTTGGTATTTGGGCCACATCTGGAGATGCTCAGGGCTTACTTTTGGCTCTACACTCAGGAAACACTCCAGGTGGTGCTTTGGGGGGACCACCTGCAATACCAGGAATCAAACCTGGGTAAGCCCTATGCAAGGTTAACACCCTACACACTGTACTATAACATCAGTCGCCCACAAGAGTGTTTGATTTTATTTTGGGATCTAAAGGAGAATGCTAAAATTAGCAAGGGGAGAGGCAGAGTGAATCAATGAAAAATTAATAAGGACTGATTTCCTAAACAAGTTGAAGTATCACTTTGTGAAAACATTTGTTTGACAATATGGGTCCCTGCTTAAATTTGTCTCCCAAAATATGTCATAGCTGAAAAAGAAATCCAGTGCTGTGGGGGCAGAGAGCTAGTAAGGGGGTTGGGGTGCTCTGTGGGAAGCAGAAATTCTTCAGCATGTCATCTGCAAGAGCGAGATGATCTCCAGACCATGCACACACAGGGAGCACAGTCTGCGGTTATGAAGTGACACTATGACCATCTCCAGGACTCCCGGAAGCACTCCATGATTAGACCATGTCACCCAAACTCAGCTGCCCCTAGCAGCTCTCCAAGAGTTAGCCTGCTTGACAAGTGGCCAGGGGTCTCTTCTCCACTTCTAAGCTCAACCCAGATTCATTCTTTGGCATGGCAGGAACCCCCAAGTACCACTTGGAGTGACCCCTGAGCACAGAGGCAGGAATCAACACCAAGCACTACTGGAGGGTGGTTCAAACCTACCCCCATTCATCCCCACCCACCCACCTCCTGCCAAAAAAAAGAAAGAATTTTTTTTTTTGCTTTTTGGGTCACACCCAGCGATGCACAGGGTTACTCCTGGCTCTGCGCTCAGGAATTATCCCTGGTGGTGCTCAGGGGACCATATGGGATGCTGAGAATCGAACCTGGGTTGGCCGCGTGCAAGGCAAATGCCCTACCCACTGTGCTATTGATCCAGCCTTCAAAAAGAAAGAAATTTAATACAGAGCCAAGAATGTAGTTTAGGGCCAGAATGATAGTACAATGGTTAAGGCAATGGTCTTGCATACTGTAACCTAGGTGAGAACTCCAGCATGGCTCATGATCCCTCCCAAGCACAAGCAGGAAGTGATGAGCACAGAGCCAGGAGTAACTGGTGAGTAATGCTCGGTGTGGCCCAAGAGCAAAAAAAAAAAAAAAAGGCCTTAAATGGTAGAGTACATGCATTACATGCAATGTCCTGGGTTCAATCCCTGGAACCACAAAGCTGCCCCCTGTCCAACACCACCAGGTGTGACCCTGGTCTTCTACCACCTCTAGGTATGGCCCAAACAACAGCAACAACTGAAGGATGCAAACAAACATGTTCAAATATTCTTCTTCATGATTTAACCTAAAGGTTATTAACAAAGAATATTGAAAGGAAAAAAGAAAAAAAATAGTAGAGTGGGTAAGGTGTTTGCCTTGCAAGCAGCCAACTTGGGTTTAATCCCCAGCACCCCATATGGTCCCCAAACCCATCATGAGTTATTCCTGAGTGCAGAGCTAGGAGTAAGACCTGAGCACGGGCAGGTGTGGCCCAAAAACAAACAGAACAGATTAAAATTAAAAAATTTTTTAAAAAGGGAAAGAGCTGAAATTGAGTCCCTACCACAAATTCGTTATCCAAGAAAAGATTTAATTCAGAAGTGCGAGCAAATATCATGCTTGTCTTCTTTACAATATAATCTCTAGTCTGTGAAGACTGCATACTACTACTTCTACCACTAATCCCTCTCCTACTCAGAATTTGGGAAAAGGTCTGCCAAGTAGTACTCAAAGGGCCCAAGGCCTCTCCAGAGTCAAGCTCTGAGGCTCTGGTCCAGTATAACAGTGGGGACCCTCCAGGGCCACCCCTAGAGTACTCAGGAGACTGTCTCCTGGAGTGCCAGGGATCCAGCCCACTGAGCTCTCAGACACTGGGCCCAACCGAACCTCTCCTGAAAACAGGTTTTCTTTGCCTTTCAAAGACCAGCTCAGACTTGGGGAGAACAAGTAACACATTTCGTTTAAGAGGCCGTCATTGCTTCATTGCAGTTTTGGCTGTACCTCAATTAGCTCAATTTGGGGCAATGGACAACAGAGGAATAAGGAGCCTAGAATTCAGTCTTCCACGTAGGTGCATTCTTCCACACTGTTTTACTTTCTGCTCCACTATGCCAACAGACACATCCACAGATGCACCCTGACCTCTGCTGCCAGAGATCAGCATGACTCTTGCTGGGTTTTTTTTTTCACCCCGTTACATATTTCCAGGAAGTTCACAGCATCCAAAACAACATTTCTCAAATGGAACCCACAGTCATTTCCTTGTTGAGTCACACATGCTAGAAATCTATACCTTTCACCTTGGTTCAAGTAGGTAAAGAGGGTCAGGGTGACCAAAGGCCAGCCCAGCCCAAGAGACATTACACGGTTTAAGGCACTGGCCTTGCACACAGCTGACCCAACCCCCAGCACTGCATATGGGCCCCTGACCACTGCCCGGAGTGATCCCTGAGCACTGAGCCAAAATAAATCCCGAGCACAGCTGAGTGTGGTCTAAAGACAGTTACAAAAATAGGCAAACAAAAAAAATTGAGACCCAAGGGTAAAGCCAGCAGTCTGGCCCTCAAGACCTACTGAGCTCTACATCAAGCTTCTCCACCTTGTGCCTCCAGGACTGTGGCCATCCACAGCTCCAGAATGTCAGAAAAATGTTTCCATCTGGATTTACAAACACCTTTGTAAAGATCAGGTTTTACACAGGAGAACCGACATGTAAGACTTGCCAAAAAAGTCATAACATGGTAAACCACGTGAACAACAACAACCAAAAAAAAAAAAAAGAATGGAGGCGAGAATTCACGGGGGGTGGGGGGAAGGGGGGTCGCTAGAGAGATAGAGTGGGTAGGGCGGTTGCCTTGCACGCGGCCAACCCGGGTTCAATTCCCAGCATCCCATATGGTCCCCTGAGCACCGCCAGGAGTAACTCC
>JAOXYA010000041.1:39359074-39371880 GCA_028565675.1 Sorex palustris | reverse complement strand
TGGAGGGAGCTTCAGGGAACTAAGAGGACCTCACCCATGCCAGGTATATTTAGACATAATATACACACACATACTTATATTGTGCAAAAATGTTTTAAAATGAAACCAGTACATTATTAAGATAAAAGTATTGCAAGAAGATTGATCTTTAATTGACTCTATAAGACACTGAGGATATTCTGAAGGGCATCCATCAGATGGTAAAGCAACTTGTCTTTATTTGATGGGAATACCTAGATTGTAACTCTCTAATCCCTGAGTTATGAGTACCCTCCAACTCCAAGTCATGAGAAAATGGAGATATTATTCAGAAAGCATGAATTAATTGGCAGTAGCCAAAATTAATACTGGTGCTTCAATAGCACAGCTCTCTCCATTAGCTAGTGTTAGAAGGATCAACATTAGAGATCTCAAATATGTATGTCCAGCTATTGGTAGCGCTGTAGCGCTGTCCTCTCATTGTTCATCAATTTGCTCGAGTGGGCACCAATAACATCTCCATTGTGAGACTTGTTGTTACTGTACTGTTTTTAGCATATCGAATACGTCCCGGGTAGCTTGCCAGGCTTTGCCGGGCTGGCACAATACTCTTGGGAGCATGCTGGGCTCTTTGAGAGTGGTGGAGTAATTGAACCTGGGTAGGCCATGTGCAAGTTAAACACCATACCCTCTGTGCTATCGCTCCAGCCTATATCTATTTACAAAATTACTAAAATGTGAGTAGAAATTATGAATAGATATGTCCATAAAATTATGATATTGGATAATGTGCATTAATACCAATTATCTTCATTAAATTATATTACTGGTTTTTTAATGTTGATTTACCACATTGTATTACAATTGTAGTGGTGGTTTGTGTGGTCTTCCTGTAAAATTCTAATTCTCACCCCACGAGCGGCTCTCTGGCACAGCCATGGCACCAGAGGCACGCGGACCTAATCCAGAGCCCAGTAGCTTGGGGCAGAAATGTGAATGGACTATGCACTAAACTCTGGTGCCATGCCCTCCCCCCCCGGAAGGGAAAGGGTGTCTGTCTCTTCCACCTTTTTCCCTCCCAGCAGTACGGTGGCCACCACCTCAGAGCTTATTGGAAAGCCAGGTATGAGCCAGCCGTGGTGGGGCAACTGCAGTCTCATGCGAAGTGGGGTGGAACTGGCTCATCCTTCAAGCTCAACTGAGTCCATGAGTTGCCCCCCACTAGCGGCTCTCTGGCACGGCCATGGCACCAGATGCACAGAAACCAATCTCATAATTAACGGCTCTTGGCAGAAATTCCTCCAGACTTAATTAATAAAATACCAGAAATCCAAAATTGTGCGACCGGTATTATGACCGTGCGACATCATATGGTTTTTATAACCAGCAATAGAAAACAAATTATTTCACAATGTCTTTTCAGCAGTTCTGATTGTTGGGGGAAATTCCAAACAATAATGGTGCATCTTTTGTCGAAATAATGAATGTAATCAAAGTAGAGAGAGAGTTAAGTAGATATCATCTGCCTCACGGGCAGGGGGAGGATTGGGATGGGGGTATATTGGGGTTCTTGGTGGTGGAAAATATGCAGTGGTGAAGGGATGGGTGTTTGATCATTGTATGACAGGGACTTAAACTTGAAATCTTTGTAACTGTTCTTACAGTGATTTAATAAATAAATTTAAAAAAACTTCACGTACAATCCAGTAACAGGCACTAAGAATTCATGTCCTGGGAAAACCCTTTAAGAGCAAAGAAAAGGGTGGAAAACTAGAAGGCAGAGGGAAGCTTAGAAGGACTTGCCCACAACAAAGGGAAGCCTTAATAGGTGTTGTTTTAAATAATCAGCTGGAACAGTAGAAATGACATCTGCATCTGTATGTTCACTACAACATTGTTCACAATAGCCAGAATCTGGAAACAACCCAAGTGCCCAAGAACAGATGACTAGTTAAAGAAACTTTGATACATCTACACAACGGAATACTATGCAGCTGTTAGGAAATGAGAAGTAATCAAATTTTTTTATAAGTGGATGGTCATGGAGAGTATCATGCTAAGTGGAATGAGTCAGAAAGAGAGGGGCAGACATCTAAGGACTGCACTCATTTGTGGAATATAAGCTAACATAATATGAGACTGACAGCCAACAACAGTAGACATAAGGGCCAGGAATATTGCTCCCATAGTTGGAAGCCTGCCTCATAAGCTGGGCAAGAAAGTACGTGGTATAGAGAAGGGATCACTAAATCAATGATGATTGGAGGAATCATTCAGAATGGGAGATGTGTGCTGAAAGCAGATACAGAACCAAACGGGATAACCTCTCAATATCTATATTGCAAACCATAATGCTACAGAAGCAGGGGGAGGGTTGGGAAGGGGGGTTGGTAATACTGGGGACATTGATGGTTTACAATATACACTGGTAGAGGGATGGGTATTCGATCATTGTATGACCAAAACTCAAACATAACATCTTTATAACTATATCTCACTGTGATTCAATTTTTTAAAAAATAATAATAATCAGCTGGAGAGAGAAAGCACAGCAGGTGGAGAGCTCGCTTTGCAAGTAGCTGACCGGATTTGGATCTCTGCACCAGATGGTCCCTACTAGGAGTATCTCTGAGTACAAAGCCAAAAGTAAATCCTGAGCACCGCTGTGGGCCCAAAGCAAAAATCAACACCAAAGGAAACCAACTTGGTGTTACAGCACATCATAAAAGGGAATAAACCGGGAATAAATATATAGCCACTGGAAGTAAGTTGGGAAGGATTCACATTCCGGTGCCAGGCTTGGCAAGAAGCTCAAGCTGGCATCCCTGAGGTCCTGCTACAGGTGACAGTGATACTGAAAACACTGAACCCAGAGATAACAGGAAGGACAGGGAAGCAGCAAGTTAATCAGTTAAATTAGTCTGTGCTACCACAGCCATAAAAATGAACACTCACCTTAGATAATGTCTGTGCACAGACTGGAAGCTTGTGACCATCCAACACAATGAACATTGGACCCAGTTTCCAGTCACACTGGTATTTTATCTATTTATGACAAGGTTTTCAAATGCCACAACAAGAGACAACTATTAAGTACAGAAAATTAAAAGGAGCTGCAGGAAAATAAGTAAAATTAGAGGATCCAAACTGCATTTTCCACCACTTCCTCACCAACTCCTTGGCCTTGCTATAAACAGGCTTTGCCTCTGCCTTGGCCTTCACCTCAGAACACTATTTGCTTTAAAATGAGTTTTCAGGGTTGGAGACATAGCTCAAATGGCCTGAGCATCTGTTTGCATGCAGGAGGCCCCAATTCAATCCCCAAGGTGGTGTGGGCCCCCAAGCATTGCTGAGAGTAACTCCTGAGCACATGGCAGGAGAAGGCCCTGAGCACCACTGGGTATGGTGTCCAAAGAATAAAAATAAATAAAATCAGACGGAGCATGGAAGTGAGAAGGGCATACTGACAGGTATTCAGCACATCGAAGTTTTACATGGTTAGTAATTTCTTGGCTGGAGCAATAGCAGAGCGGGTAGGGCATTTGCCTTGCACACAGCTGACCCGGGTTTGATTCTTCCATTCCTCTTAGAGAGCCCAGCAAGCTACTGAGTGTACCCCGCCCACACGGCAGGGCCTGGCAAGCTCCCTATGCCATATTCAATATGCCAAGAACAGTAACAACAAGTCTCATAATAAAGACATTACTGGTGCCCTCTCGAGCAAATCGATGAACAACGGGAGGACAGTTTTACAGTGCAATGCTACCTGGCGAACTAAAAATAAATCTAACAGTGAACCACTGCTATCACATCAAATACCCAGGAGTCTCCCCAAAGCCTATGTGAATGTATAAAGTTACATTCAATGCAGACACTGTCATACCCCCTGTAGTACTCGGAATATTTAATCTTAATGTCCTGTACTATATTATAATGCAGTGATGTCATCAGGAAGATTCAGCTCGCTGCTAAAGAGTGCCCAATGGCCACCGAAAAACAGAAGTGGGACGTTGGCACAGTGACCACATCCAGAGACTTCTATGTAAGAATGGGTCAGGGTTTGGGTCATATCCAGCAGTGTGACTCCTGGCTACACAGGCATCACTCCTCAATATGGGGGAACTACGGGGAAGGAGAGATGGGGCAGGGGAATGTGGAAGGGTCTAGAAAAGCATTTGCATTGCCAGAGAGTGAACTAGTCAGGTACTTGCAGGCCAAGATGGTTCCTTATTCATGTACCACCTCTCTGGCCCTACACTGAGACTTTTGCCTTGACACGATTTCCCAGAGTTTAATAGATAACAAATTTCTCATAAAACTCCAACCCACTTAGGAAAATGCTATAACAAACCTCTCTAGATTTCAAACAACTGTATATCAGAAATGGGTGGAAAATCACACACCACCAATTTCCTCAAGAATAAGAAAATACAAACTCCATGACCAAAAAGTAACCCCAATTTTCTTCCCTTATTCCTCCCTCCATCCCTAACACAGCACCAAAAAAGCAAGCTTAACTTATTTTCTAAAATTATGTAAGACAAATATTACTAATGGAAAATTACCTTTGGAAAGAAACCTTGACTTTCCAAAGTGTATGAATGAGGGAAGTTATTTCTCTTAACTACATTGCTGGAATTTTTCCACTCTCATTTCAATTCAAAATAAGGTGTTTATTCTTCTCCCAGCCCCCAGGCCTTACCCTTACACCTTTCTAAGTCACCTTCAGACTTGGTCAAAGTTTCAGTCCAAAAATGACATCAAGAGCTCATTTCTTCAGCACCCCCTCCCTCCTCGATTTACCAGATAAACTCACATTCCTTTATAATGTGTAAGAAATATGACATTTAGTTTCTTCTTGATCTTCAGTTTACTCTTTCCTTCTACACATGCGCATGTGTTGCTTTAGGACAAATGTGTTCTTTTGAAATGCTGTTTGATTTGGGGCGCTTGAATATCTTGTTTTTCTCCCCAGGGGAATAATCTTTACACCTAAGTTGAATCGTTAAACACTCAGCACATGTGACACCCATAACTTCTAAACGTCTGCAAGGCCTCTGCGGGGTCCCAATTTTTCTGACAGGCAGCTGTTCCTGATGCACATCTGCTGGGAAGCATTTTTTTTTTTGCCTCAATTTGAGTCAGCTCTTGTAGATTTGTAACGAGGCACACCTGAAACTTACATAACGCCACAATGCAACGGTACCTCACTGAAAGCAACTTTCTGTCATCCTTTTCACCCTGTTTGAATAACGGCAAGAAACTGATGTGGACCAGCAGGAAAACGGAGCCCTGGAGCGCTGCCAGAAGAACTTCTCTTTGCAATGGGTAAAGTGTGGGGCTATCTTGTCTCTCAGGCTCTGCTGCCAAAGGAACAACCCTCCAGCGCGTGCCCGCAGGACCTCTCAAGTCCTCTCAACAGCTGCAGACTTTGAGGCGTGCTCCACCGCTCCCTCCCACGTAGCACCAGGGCTACGGGCGCAGGGACGCAGAAAGCATCCCTGAGAGCGCCCCAAGGTGCCTCCTTCCGCTCGCCCTTGCAAGGGGACGCACACTTCAGACCCCGCCCTCGGCGCTTCGAAGCACCCGTAATGAAGCCTCTGCAAAGTCTAGCATCCTTGATGGGGTGGGGGGGGTCATCCGAGGTCCACCCGGGGCCAGCTTGGCGCCGCAGAGCGGTTCACCGGGAAGTGCGGTGCCGGAACGGGGTGGGCGAGGTCCACCTCTGGCCCCGGCGAGAACGGCGTGGAGAGGGAGAGGGAGGGGGAGCTTCGCTAAACTTCGCATATCTGTAAAGGAAGCAAGAGGGCTCGCCCCCCGAAGTGCCGAAGTCACCGCCGTCTAACGTTCTCTGCGCCCGCGCCAGTCCCGGGGTGCCGCCACCCCGCAGAGCGCGCGGGAAAGAGTTTGGGGGGGGGGGAGACACTCACCTCCACCCATCGCTGGGCCTCCGCGAAGGCGAGGGCGCAATCGGCCTCGGCCTCGTCCATCCCTGCACGCGGGGGAGGAAGGGAGCGAGCGAGAGAAGGGGCGCGTGGATGGGACTCGGGGGGTCCCGCGTGCGCGGGTGATGAGCCGCCCGCCGCCCGGATGCGGGACGCCCGGACTGTCTCGCTCTCGGTCTCTCTCTCTTTGTTGCGCTCCGCAGCTGGGGGAGGGGACGGTTTGGAAGGCTCAGAAGTGGCCAAGACCAGACTGTCCTTGGAAACTCCTGCCCAGAAGCCCCGGTCCTCTGGCAGCGGGTTGGCGGGTCAGGGAACGCGAGGAGAGGTGGCGCGCGCCGGCCCGAGCGCTGGGAGGACTTCAAAAGTCGCTACGCCGCCGCCCTCCTGGGGATGGCCCCGCCCCGGGCCGGCCGAGTGGCCGCTTCCGTCCGCCACACCCCCCAGGCCTGCCACACCCACCCCAACCCCTCCACCCCGGGCTACCCGAGCTCCGGGCGCCGCGTCTACTCCAAAGGATGCGACGATGCACCATCGTGAGGTCCCCACTCCGCCCCGCGCGGGGGGATGCTGCCCCGTTCCCCGCATCTTTCTTCCCTACCCCGCCTCTCCCGGGGCTCCTTGTAAGTGGAGTCCTCCCCCCGCTCCCCGCCCCCCTCGACTGCGGCCGCCCGGCCCGCCTGACATACCAGGAATAGCTGCACACAATTGCACCTTTCCCGGCCAAGAAAGTTCCCCCGCGGAGGAGCGCGGTCGCCCAGACGCCCGGCCCACTGCGCCCGGGCCCCGCCGCCAGGTGAGCGGCTCTGCGCCTGCCGCGCCGCCCCGCGGCCAGGTGTGTGCCCCGCTGGAAGGGATCCGCCGCGCTTTTGCAAAGGCTCATTAACGCGGCTGGCTCACTTTTGGCTGTTTAGCTGCCCCTTGCCGACCCCCACACTCCACTCTAGCATTCCTGTCTTGGATACACTCCAGGGACCCGGAGTGCGGCGACTGCCATCCCGGGTAGGTGTGCAGGTAGAGCTTAGGAGACTCCAGGGTTAGCTTCTGGGGATCCTCTGCACGCGCGAAATAGACCTGCGGGAAAGCATCTGGCTCTGTGATCCAGAATACCATCACCTTGGAGGGAAATTAAGCTCCTTTCTTGCTAGAAGTAGCAACTCTGTCTTTTCTTTTTCTTTTCTTTTCTTTCTTTCTTTTTCTGGTACTTTGCAGTTTGTGATGAAAGACGAAACTTTCAAACTTAAAGATACCAATATAAAGGGGCGGGAGGACCTGAGTCGTGGCCCAAAGACTAGAGTTCTTGGCAATATCTCTGTCAGGGCATGGTCCAGCACTGCGTGGCAGGGCCCTCTGCAGTAACCTCACTCAGGAGCTTCTGAACACCACCAGGTGTGACCCAAGAGAATAGCCACGGCTTTAAAGATCTTGATCCCTGCATGTTAAATATCCGCTTTTACCAAAAAGGGTACTTTTCTATACAACCGTTCTTACATCTAACAAAACACAATAATTCTCCAGTATAAGCAGTCCACACCGAACCCTCCAGCTACTGTTCCCAAAATGTCTTTTACAGCTGACTTACTCGGACAAGACCCAAACAATGACCACACGTTGGATTTAGTTATGACTTTTAACCTAAAATAGCCTCTTCCTGCTCCCAAATGCCCCTCTTGACCCTTACAATGGCTTTGATTTGTTAAAGAAACCAGGCAGCCTTCTGAATTTGATTTGTCTAATGATGCCTCCAAACTATTTCTCTTTTACTCTATATTTCACGTTCCCTGGACATTAGATATGAAAGTCTGGCTTAGGAGTGGGTGCTGCAGACATAACTCAATAGTTGAGTGAGCTCAACGATTCAAAACTATAGTTTTCTCAACTATATTAAAAGTGCAGACTTTGCATGCAGGAGACTTGGGTTCCATCCCCTAGCAGAGAGTACTGCAGGCTGCCAAACAGAAACAAATAAAAAATTTTAAATGATGGCTGGGTTTGTATTTATAAGTAATAATACAACTTTTTAGTTCAGACTTTACCCACTGTCTTCCACTCTGGGGTGACTCCCAAAAGGATGGGTTTTGTTAGATTTATTTTTGGTCAACCTTTTTTTTTTTTCATCAATGCTGCCTTTAATCAGTGGTTCTTTTGAAAAGAGCTGCCAATTGTTTCTACTGAAGTGGAAGGCCATTGACTGGACCATCTCTTTGCCTCTTGGCTACACTATGATCAGGCCAAACCCCAAATGAGGATGGGAGGATGAAAGAAACTGGAAAGATGTTTTCCTCTTCTGGCTATTTGAAAGCTATCTTGTTAAATAATTATAAATATTATATGTGTCATAAGTGATACAGAAACGGGGGAAAAATGAAACACAAAATCCTGTGGCTTCAGTGTCTGGAAGTGAATCTCATTTCCAGTCCCTTAGGAGCCGGACATTCCCTGGGCTATGTGAGGATTTCTACTACTGTGGCTACTGTCGATTCATCTCATCCTTTTTTTTTTTTTATCTCATCCTTTCAACAGAAGTTGGGCAGGGAGAAAAAAAACCATAGACGCTTGAGTCAGCCACAGGAAGTCTGTTGACTGTGAGGCTTCTGGGGTCCCTGCTCCCCCACATTCCAGCCCCCCTGCTGTGGCAGCCTGTGGAGGAGCCCCAAGCCCCTGGAGGAAATGAGGTACCCATATCCACATAACAAAAGAAAAAAAAGACATTCTTTTTCATGGATTTATTTCTTACCTCCGGATCCTTGCATATGTCCCTACACCTAGGCAGCCTCTAGATGCAACTCATCTTTATCCCTGATGTTAGAAAAAATCCTATAAACACAAAAACAAATGCTTTATTACTTCAAATGGTGAGTGTAAATATGCCCTCTATTAAGAACAGATTGACCCCGTGAGCCTGTGTGCACAGAACTGGGAGTAGCTCCTGTATCCTACCAGATGTGTCCCCAAAACAAAAGAATCGCCTGCCTACCTGTGGCCCAGGAGATAGCTCAAGTAGTTGACCACATGCTAGCATTTGCAAGATCCTGAGCTTGAAATAGAACCCACTTTCTAGCACCATTGAATGCCTGTGTCCCTTAGTTGGTAAACAGAATAGTCTACCTGTCACTATGATACAGAATTAGGATCCTGCCTTATAAGGATAGGGGAAGCAACTAAGATCAGTGTGTGTGTGTGTGTGTGTGTGTGTGTGTGTGTGTGTGTGTGTGTTTACTCCAAACTGGCTCTTAACCCTGACTCTGAAAATAAAGATTTTTTTCTATGGAAGCATCCTTGGAAGGGGGACAGACCCAGTCCCCTCCACACCAAAGTCCTGAAAGCTGCATTTGTACTGTTACAGCTGCAGCCAGAGCAAGAGCCCAACTCCACCGCATTATGATTAAGCTCTGCAAAGATGCCAAACTGCCAAAAATTTCAGGTACACCAGTTTTCAGGCTGAGAACTCTGGGGTCTTCTTGGAGCAGATGCAAACAGCCTCCCTCCGGCACCCTTCCCCCCTCTGAAGCCACACCCACATCCCACAACCACTGCCATGTAAACTAACTGCCCAGTTGAATATTCTGGAATTTCTGGAGTGTACAGCCGCATTTGCAATACTGACAAATTCTACAATACTGACATCCCAGTAGGAGCACACCAAATTAGATGGAAAGCAACATAAAAGCCAGCTAAATTCAATTTTAAAAAAACACTGACAGAAGGCTCAAGAAGCAATGGACAGTTCCTTCAGATAAGGACTTGATGACCCCATGGAGAGATATAACAATTTTTACAAATTTCCTTTTACTGAAGTATTTTTTGACAATTCATTAGCCATTAGTTGTAACAAACACAGTACAAAATAAATTATTTTGACTGTGCCAAATTGTTTTGTGCCAGTTTGGGGGGGAGGGACTGTTTAGTTTGGACAGTCTTGAGAGGGTGGTTGGGAATAGGGGACAAAAGCGGAGGGAAGGTCACACTGGTGGTGGGATTGGTGCTGGAACATTGAATGCCTGTAACATATGTACCACAAACAGCATTATAAACCATGGTGTTTAAGTAAAGGGGGGGGGAGTCAAATAATTTCTTAAAAGAATGAAAAAGCTTATTATCTTCCATTCAGCAAGGTTTCTTTTTAATCAACACATTGGAGATTTTTTTTGTTTGGGGTTTTGATAGGGTTTTTTGTGTGTGTGAGAGGGAGGGTGTTAATTGGGTTTTTTGTTTGGGGTTTTGTTTTTGTTTTGGGGAGCCACACTCAGTGATCAGGTGATGGCAGGTCTTGAACCTGGGGGTCTTGAACCCAGGCCTTCTGCATGAAGAGCACGCGTCCAGCCCATTGAGATCACGCTCCAGCCTCAACATGCTGTTTAAAAGTGCTGCAAAGTCACTTGACTCACAGCTTGGGGTCAGCAACCAGGAGAGTAAGAAGTGCACAGGCTTGGACATCTGAATGACTTAGATATGAAACACTGAACTTCAATTTCCTCACTTGAAAAAAAATGTACAATAATAACTACATCAAAGGGGACTGGAGTGATAACACAGCAGGTGGGGCGTTTGCTTTGCATGTGGCCAGCCTCAGTTAGATTCCCAGCATCCCATATGGTTCCTTGAGCACTGCCAGGAGTAATTCCTGAGTGCAAAGCCAGGAGTGACCCCTGTGCATCGCCGGGTATGACCCAAAAAGCAAAAAACAAAAACAAAAACATATCAAAGAGTTGCTGTAAGACTAAAAGGGTGTATGTAAAAGCCCAGGACCTTGCTTGACGTCCAGTAGGCACTCCAAAATGAAATTTATTTCCCATTAATTTCTAACAATAGTGTGTTCCAGACATGGATTAGTCCCATCAGACTAAGCCTATAAGGATGTCATTTATATGCTCAATACGTAGGAAAGCCTGCTGCATTTGCAAATTCTGCTTCAGGTCAGCTTTGCACCAGCCATTTCTGTTCTACTTTAAAGGTGCCAAGTTGCAGCCCAGAAGATCCAAATCCAATTCTTTATCTCCTAACCTGAGTCATTACCATTCTATTCTTCTGGAAAGATTTGTGAAAGGTAACCTGACTTAGGAGTTTAAATTAAATTCACAATGAGAGAGCATCGAAAGCATTATTTTCCCAAAGACTGCAATGTACTTTTCTATGCTTAAAAACTGCACATTCGTTATGTTCCTTTCCACTAGCAATGAAATAACCGGCTTGTGGGGGAGGGCGGGGGCAGAGAAAATGGCATAACCTCCCAGGAAGGTAATTTGGCAATAAATATTAAACGTTTTTGTAAATGCTCATTCTTTAGTGCCACTATTTCACTTCTGGGAACTTTTTCTAAGGTATGAGCAAAGATGCATGTGGACACAGTCAACTCCCCACACCTGCCTCCAGAGGAGAAGCCTAGTGGGCAGAAATCCTGGAGCCTTTAGCTGCTTGGGAGGGTGTCTGAGCTGCCACCCTCACCCAGTAACCCCGTGACAGGAGGATGGGAAAGCCCAGACACTTCCATACAATCTGGCACTGCTCCACTTGATCTTTGCTCCGTCTTCCCTTCTCTTTATCATTACTGACATGTCTGGGGATGTTGTAAGCACACTTGGCTGTGGTGATCTTGAACTTGGTCCTGGTGCTTCCTGGAAGTCGCTCACTTAGTTTTGGTACAAGTGTGAGGGGTCTGGAGATAGGCTGAAGACACAGGTGTGGACAGCCTGCTGCAACTGTTGGCAAATTACCTTCCTGGGTGCTTGTATTGTTTTCTCCCACCAACTAATCATTTCATTGCGGATGTAAAATAGGACAGGTGTGCAGCGTTTTTATTTTGTTTAGTTTTGTGGCCATACCTGGAAGTGCTCAGGGTCACTCCTCGTGGGTCTTGAGGAGCCCTGGGGGGGGGGGTGCCAGGGATTGAACTCAAGTGGGCAGCATGTAAGAGAAGCTCTCTACTATCTCTACTATCTCTCTACTATCTCTCTACTCACCCCCCAAAATGTGCAATCTTAAGTATTGATAAGCACATTGAATTATTTGGGGGATTGCATCCCTGGCTGCTATAGATGCTAACTGAACCTCTGTAGATGTGACAGCCAAAATTACTTCCAGCTAGTCAAATGTCCCCTGGAGAGAGGTCATCCACATTTGAGAAGCACTGCCTGGGATACACTGCTTTGGTTACCTAAGGCTTTGATGCAGTCGAAGTGGAAACAGGACCAAGCTTCTTGAACCAAGGGTGGAGAGAAACAGCAAGGCTGAATTGATGATTTTGTGCTATAAAGGAAGAAGATCCAGGAGGGAGTTGAGGGGAGACATGACTGGAGCAACTATTGTATTACGAAAGGGACACTTGGTAATGAGTCAGAACTGCAAGAAGATCATGGTAGATTGGGAATTATTCTATAAAAGAAAAAATTGGGGCGGGATGGTGTAAAATCTTAGCACGCTGAAGGTTGTGTGTTCGCGGGCTCTCTGGACAGCTCTCTCTCTCACCGCTCGCATTCGGTGCTCTTGAACTGCTGTATGTGACCGGGATTAGGACGGCTGTTGGCCAAGGGCAGATGAAGGAAGAAACAAGGGCCAGGCTGGTCGATATCAATTGTAGTTTATTCCAATCTTCTTCACTCCTGTCTCTCCTCTGCCTCCTTCTCTCCTGGGCCCCAATCTGGAACTCTTTCTCCTTCTGGCTCTGACTCTGGATCTCTGGAGCCCGAGCCCTCTCACTTCTGACTCTGCTCTCCAAGCTTACAGTCTTAGTTTATATAGCAATCACGTAAAGCGGTGACACAAAGGTGGGTTGGATATTAACAAATCAACAAAGAGAGGTAAGACCACACCTCCAGGAGATTAACTCAAGGATAAAATCTCATCTAAAGAGATTACTCCAGATTACTAGGAGATCTGCTCAAGGGT
>JAOXYA010000041.1:39239289-39258909 GCA_028565675.1 Sorex palustris | reverse complement strand
GAGGGGTGGAGGAATCGAACTCGGGTCGGCCATGTTGGCTGCGTGCAAGGCAAACGCCCTACCGCTGTGCTATCGCAAAGCAGAAATACCCCAAATGTCATTCATCTGCTGATGAGTGGAGAAAATAAAGTGGTATATCTTTCTGCCATTGAATATTATTATACCATTTAGCCAAAAAAGCAAATGATGTACTATTATGGACTACGTTATGATATGAACCTTGAAAATTTTAATATGTGAAAAAAAAAGCCAGACTGAAAGGGCATATATTTTGTGATCCCATTTGTCACTCCTGAATGTCCAGAATAAGCAATTCCATGGAGACAGAATAGATTAGTCACCAAGGTTGGTGGGAAAGGAATGGAAAGTGCATACTCATTGGAAACAGAATCTCCTGGGACCAGCATCTTCTTTTCATTTCCTGGCTCTTTCAGTCTTTCTTTCGAACTGGAATTGTGTCTGTTAATATTGCTCTTACTAAAAGTCTGTGAGTCTTCTGTGACTCTTCTTAATGTTTATGTTAGGAAATAAATGTCACTGAAAGGCTCCTGCAGATAGCTCCTTTCTCCCCGGGAATTTTCCGCGGAGGAGCAGCCCTTAAACCTCTTTGGACCTCTATCTGACTGAATGTGCCTGTGAGTTACACTGTTTAAATCTTCAGAGAACCTTTAGGACTGAATGTTATGGTGAAGAATTAAGGAAGAGAAGCACTTGGTGAGAAAAAAAGACAAAACATCCTCTGCTTTTAGACCCCATGTCAACTGAGACTAAGGTGATAAATAACTGGTTTCCCCATGTATTTTTCGGGGGTTTTGGGGTCACACCTGACATGATGCAAGGGTTACTCCTAACTCTGTGCTCAGAGGTCACTCCTGGCAGTTCTTGGGAGAACCATAAGCAGGGCTGGGGCTAGAATCTTGATCAACGACATAGAAGGCAAACACCTTTACCTCTGTATTATCTCTCAGGCCAGTAACAAATAATAGATTGGACAAATTTAAATAATAACTAAAAAGAGGAAAGAGGTAAAGCAAAGATTTTTAACTGCCTTTTATATTGTACTTAATGATCCGAACAAAATTTTTCCAACTTTCAGTTTTGTAAGATCAGTCGAATTCTTGAATAACAAACTTATCTTCATTCAGCTTCATATATCAAGTTAGCAATCTGGTAATTTTTTTTTTCTTTTTGGGTCATACCCAGCAATGCTCAGGGGTTACTCCTGGCTTTGCACTCAGTAATTTCTCCTGGAGGTGCTTGGGGGACCATATGGGATGCCAGGGATCGAACCCGGGTCAGCTGCGTGCAAGGCAAACACTCTACCTGCTGTACTATTGCTCTGGCCCCCAGCAATCTGGTAATCTTTTAACAGGATCTGGTTCTAGAAGGAGTTTTGCCAGCAATCACTGATAATGATGTATGAATTAGATTTGAAACAAATTTTCTTTTTCTGTCATACTTCCACCCAAAACTAGATTGACTTTAGATTGTTTCTTAGGAGTGTTACTTAGCTTGGGAATACTTTTGTTATTTCCTTGGTAAAGTGATTTTTAACTTAGAAATAAGGTGTGTTAAACTTTGTAGTGGTACTGTCTCATGGTTGAATTTCTGAAACCTCTCACAAGAATATTTTTGACGAAAGAATTTCTGACTGTGTGTGTGCATGTGTGTTTGAGTGTGTGTATGTGTGTGTTGCTCTCTGCGGTGCTTGGGCTAGAATTTGAAGCTCCTACATGCAGAACTTCTGCTCCAGCCTTTTGAGCAGTCTCCCTGTTTTTTAAAACTTCGTTTTAGTTTTAAAATATTTTAATTAAAGCACTGTGATTTAAAAAGCTACTTATAGTTGAGTTTTGGACATACAGTATTGCAGCACAGATTCCCCCACCAGAGTCAACTTCCCTCTGTCAATGTTCCTGGTTCCCTCCCATCTCCCTCTTACCCCTCCAGCCTGCCCTTTGGACAGGATCTTTCTAAGTTTGGTTGTTAAAGCTTCGGTCTCTTGATTTCAGTGTTGTTGGCTCTGTGGTTTGATATCTGGCTTTTTCATTCCTTAATGCCATCAGCGGTGTTACTTGAAAGCCCTGACCTGACCTTCTCGCCTGTCTCTTCTCCCCCTCCCTATACTCTGGGGCCAAGATTGACCTGGGCTATCTAAAACATTGCATTCCCGTGTCTGGTTGTTCTTAGTACCACATATGAGTGATATTATTCTGTGTTTATTCTTCTCCTGACTGACTTCATATAGCATGATATCTTCCAGTTCTACATGTTGCTGTGAATTGCATGATTTCATCATTACTTACAGCTGTGTAGCTTTCTGTTGTGTATCTATACCACATCTTCATAATCCACTAATCTATCATTGGCCATCTAGGTTGATTCCAAATCTTAGCTATTTTACTGAGTACTGCAGTGAGTAATCTTGTGCACACATTGTTTTGAATGAATGTTTTTCTGTTCCGAATCTCCCTATATTTATGGGGGAAGCAAGATTTGGTATACACTGTCACACTCTCCTCCCGTTGTTCATCGATTTGCTCAAGCGGGCCCAGTAACATCTCCATTTTTGAGACTTTGTTGTTACTGTGTTTGGCATATTTAATATGTCACGGGGAGCTTGCCAGGCTTTCCCGTGTGGGCAAGATACTCTCAGTAGCTTGTCGGGCTCTCTGAGAGGGGCGGAGGAATCGAGCGTGCAAGGCAAATGCCCTACCTCTGTGCTATTGCTCCAGCCCCTGGTTTTGCATGCAGGAATTACTCCTGGCGATGCTCAGGGGACTATATGGATACTTAGGATCAAATCCAGGATTCGCTGTGTACAAGGCAAATGCTCTATCCACTGTACTATCACTCTCATCCCACATTTAACTTTTCACAGACATGGTATGCAAGGACATATTGTTGAAAAATAATCTTTCATCACCTTTAAAAGCAATATCAGTGGCCCAATTGGTAGAGTATGTTCCTAGCATGTAAAAGGCCCAACTTCAGTCCTGGGTGGTACCACACATCTGTCCTCCTCCCAATGCTGCCCAGGTAGCCTTGGTCACTCTCTGAGTATCACTGCAAGTGAGGCTGGTAACTGCCAGCACTGTTGGTCTAGATGCTGGGTGTGAGTTTTAGGCTGAGCTCTGCCAGGAGTGTCAATGACCCCCTGAGCACCCCCGAGTATGACGCCTATAAAAATAAAAAGTGGAAAAGAGCCAGAAAGATAGTATAGGGTACCATTACACTTGCCTTGCAGATGGCTAACTCTGGTTCCATCCCTCGCTTTATGTGTTTCTCCAAGCTCAAAGTCAGGAGGAATTCCCAAACCAAAAAATACATAGTCTCTAACATGCTTTATTTAAAATTTATTAAAAGAGTAGATTAAGGATTAGATATTTCCATTTGAATATTTCATCGATATCCCTAAAAGTTGATATATTGAAGATGGCCATATCTGTTATTAGAGCCCATTTTGGAAAACATGGGATTATCTTATAGATGCGGCTATATTCAGGCATGTGAAAATCATTAGCTGAAACCTAGGCTTCAGATGATAGCTTTTACTGGGTAAATATCCAGTTTAGTGAGTGATCTTTTGGGGAACATAATAGGATTAATTAAAAATAATTTGACAAAGAAATGAAAATCTTTAGTTCTTTTTACTGAGATTTGAGGCAAATTACTTTGCTGTTCAGAGTTTCAGTCTTCTTTTTTTTTAAGTTTTTTTTTAAGTTAATTTATTTTTGCTTTTTGGGTCACACCCAGAGATGCTCAGGGGTTACTCCTGGCTCTGCACTCAGGAATTACTCCTGGCAGTGCTTGAGGGACCATATGGGATGCTGGGGATCGAACCTGGGTCGGCCGCATGCAAGGCAAACCCCCTACCCACTGTAGTATCACTCCATCCCCCTTAGTCTTCTCTCTAAAATGGGTTCATTGACTTTGGTAATAAACACAGATTTCCGTAGATCTATGTTTTATGGCTAGAAATAGATGCTAAGACTAGTAATTGATTTGTTGCCTCAAGAGTTTATCTGTATGACCTAATGAACTGGAGTTGCTAAGGTCTTATGAAAAGAGGAAAAATTTCTTTCTGACTATGGAAAGACTGGTCAGAAAAAATATGGAACTAGAATTAATGTTTTAGGTACAAGGTGGGTTTATAGCAAATGCACACTGAGGCACAAAATCAATCATTTTAAAATTGCTTTAGGAACAGTAATCTGTGTTTGACTCTATGAACAGTAATCTGTGTTTCTTTTGTATGTTCTTATTATTCTCTCAAATCTTTCCTTAACTTCCTCTGCAGAACA
Organism: Sorex palustris; assembly: GCA_028565675.1. NCBI lineage: Eukaryota > Metazoa > Chordata > Mammalia > Eulipotyphla > Soricidae > Sorex > Sorex palustris. Next base: position 39,254,608 of record JAOXYA010000041.1, on the reverse strand, counting down.
AATCTTACCAGTTCTGGGGTGAAAGGGAAAATTACTTTTGAGCATATATGGTAGAAAACATTGCAGATCTGATATTCCTGCAAATTCTGACTGACATGATAGTTGATAGTACATTCATTTTTGTGGCACAAGGAAAGTCCCATACCCATACAGCTGTGGTGGTAAGGATGGGTTTGTTTCAGTAGAACCAGTTTTTTTGTGATGCAGTACTAACTGTGTCTCTGGAGATTTTAAACCTGCAGGTGAACTTCACAGATGAATATGAGACCAGAGTCGCCTTTTTTTTTTTTTGCTTCTCCTTTAAGGACATATTGAGTCTTTTAGGATACACTTGAGTGTTCTATTTTTTTAAATTTATTTTTTTAAGTGAATCAGTTTAGCTTCCTAAATTATAACTAATGTGAGGATTGAGAAAAAGCTTAAAATGTTATAATTTTTTTATGATTTGTTATCAGTAAGTGCTTAATTTTGCATAGCTATTTTATATCCTTAATACTTGGGGATGCATAAGAATTTTTTATTCTTAGAGGGATCGCAAATAGAAAAAAGCACAAGAAGTCTTGCTCCACATAATTTTGAGGTAGTTTATAAAATGGAGAAAAATAACATTTAACAAAATTTCCTGACTGATTATATATATATATATATATATATATATATATCAGAACAATCCCCCCAAAAGTCCATTATGTGTCATATTATAAAAAAGAACAGAAATAAATCTGCCTATAAACTACTAAGAAATTTTTTACTTTTCTTTTTCCTTTCTTTTTTGACTTGCTTTGTTTTGTTTTGGGACCAAACTTGGCTATTCTTAGGATTTACTCCTGGCTCTGTGCTCAGGGATCACTCCAGGTTCTTTGCTCAGAGGAGCATTTGCAGTTCTGGGAATTGAACCAGGGATCTGCAATGTTACAAGGCAAGCTCCTTACTCATTATACCATCTCTAAGATTTCCTTTGAAATAATACCTCTAATAATACCTCTTAGAGAATTCTGACTTCAGTTAGAAGCTGGTTTCAGAATTTGCCTTAATTTCTAGGCAGAATACATTTCATATTTTATTCTTCTAGATCTCTTCTAGATGCACTTTTGTTCATGATTTTTTTTTCCCCTAGGAAGTGGTGCTGGTTGTGTACTATCATCATATGTGTAGAGTTGGGGTGATGTCTGAGGAGGTAGGATGTGGAATTTACTGGAAAGGGGCCTTGATTCCCTTGAGTACATGCAGTAAATTTTCCTGATTTGGCAAAAAGAGTATTTTGAATCTCCCTGAAGAAAATCTCTGAATTGGCTTTTTTGCCCCCTGGTGTTGGACACCTCAGGGCATCTCCAGAACCCCTGCTCTCATTTCCTCTGCAGGAAGGACATTTCCGACTCACCCCTACTTTTCGGCACAGCTTGGGGCCGGTCAGCTGTCCCTCTTCAACCTCTTAAAAGCGTACTCCTTGCTGGACAAAGAAGTGGGCTACTGCCAGGGCATCAGCTTTGTGGCGGGGGTGCTGCTTCTGCACATGAGTGAGGAACAAGCCTTCGAAATGCTCAAGTTCCTCATGTATGACCTGGGCTTCCGCAAGCAGTACAGACCCGACATGATGTCACTCCAGGTAAGGCTTTGTTCACTCCAGGTAAGGCTTAATCTTAATGGCAGTCCTCAACTTAAAGAAAGTTTGGACTCCTTATCTTGGGATTTGAATTAATGCAGGGATGTTTTATTATATTTCTTTTTATTTTTCATTTTTTTGCTTTGTGGGTCCCACCTGGCGATGAAAAGGGGTTACTCTTGGTTCATGCACTCAGGAATTACTCCTGGCAGTGCTCAGAGGACCATATGGGATGCTGGAAATTGAACCCGGTTCTGCTACGTGCAAGGTGAACGCCCTACCCACTATGCTATCGCTCCATCCCCAATACAGGGACATTTTAATTCACTGTTCCAGTGCAGACTTTTACAAAATGTTTTTAAGGGAAGTAATAGTGGTCTACAAAAAATGGAAATCTTCGCAAATTTTGGAGTATAATGTTACCACATCATATCAACCAGTGAAGTGTCAGATATTTCCACCACTGCCCATAATTTTCATTTCCCTCCCACACTTGTCACTCTCAGTGACTTCATTCTTGTTATTAGAGTCTAAGGGTTTCTTTTCATTTTATATTGTCCAGTCTCTAGCTTCTTTATATGCCATCTGTGAATGAGATCGCTCTTTGTCTTTCTCCTCCTGGTTTTTGCTAAACCTCTAAGCGTTTGACGTGTATACACAGTATAATTGTTCCATCCAGTACATGAAGTGAACAAGCAAGCAGTTATAGAAAGAGACCTGGTTTCTCTCCCTTAGGTCTGTGTGTTACCTGAGAGAAGATACCAGGGCATCTTTATTTATGTTTCCTCAGCTTGTCAGATAACAAGAGTCATAGCTGTTTTGCTTAAAGATGCCGTGGTTCTTCTTGAACTTGGTTCTCCCTCCACCACTGCCTCACCCACCATCAGATAGACCAAAGGTCCTTTATTTTTCATACACTTATTTTGCCATGGGTTTCTAGACAATGGTTCTGCTTTGCACATCTTTTGTCTGTAGCACTTTAGCACTGTCCTCCTGTTGTTCATCGAATTGCTCGAGGAGGCACTAGTAACGTCTCCATTGTGAGACTTGTTACTATTTTTGGCATATCGATTACTCCATGGGGAGCTTGCCAGGCTCTGCAGTGCAGGTGGGATACTCTCTGTAGCTTGCTGGGCTCTCTGAGAGGGGCGGAGGAATTGAATCCACATCGGCTGTGTGCAAGGCAAACACCCTACCCACTGTGCTATCACTCTAGCCCACCATTTTGTCTTTAACATAAAATTAAATGAAGAAAGATTTCTTCTCAACAAATGATGTTTTGTCACTTTCATTGGGAGGAAAATCGACTAATTGTATTTCTATTTTCCTTTTCCAAAAAAGAAATTGATGGTAAACATATCTTGAGGGAAGAAATGTTTCAAATGTTGGGAGAAAGTAAAATTCTTAAGAACTTTTTAGAGAATCTTCATGTTACTTCTGAACTACTATCCCTGCTGAATACAAAATACCTTTGATGAGCTGCTTTCTTTTGATTTTGCTAATGAGACTTATTTGGTTTCTGTGTTACCAAAATACTACTTTAAATTAGAAGAGAAGCAACTATTTCCTTTTGAATTTGTAAATTACCTGAGGGAAATACTTGTCTTTTTCTATAGGACTCAATGAGGCAAACACCTTGTTTTTTGTTTTTGTTTTGTTTTTTTTTCCAAAGGTTTTCTGTTTCACTGCAGTCCTATTTCTTAATTCCTAGCTCTGACCTCCCGTGGCTCTTAAAGGCTTCCCTTTTATAGTTTGTGTGGAGCATTATTTTCCAAAGTTAAGTGTTATATAGATAAGAGCCCCAAAATAATTAACCATATTTATATTTAATATTAGAAGTTTTTTTCTTGAAAAGTCATGTGATATTTGTATTGTGTTCTGGAAACAGTTGTTGAATTTATAATCTAATGGTTATTTAAATGTATTTATACAGCTGACTGAGCCAGATTTTAATGATTCTTTTTTTGCTTTTTGGATCACACTCAGCGATGCTCAGGGGTTAGTCCTGGCTCTGCACTCAAGAATCACTCCTGGCAGTGCTTGGGGGACCATATGGGATGCTGGGAATCGAACCCGGGTTTGCTGCATGCAAGGCAAATGCCCTACCTGCTGTGCCATCGCTCCAGCCCTTAATGATTCATTTTAATAAATGAAATTCTGAGATGAGAGATAGTGTAGAGGGTAAGGCACTTGCCTTGCATGGAACCCCAGTTCCATCCCTGACACCACATGGTTCTTATGTGAAGCCCTGGAGACCCCTTGTGCATTGCTGGAGTAGCCTGGCTGTCCCTGGTGTCACAGATTCTGGCAGCACGGTATCTCCAGGACTTTGTATGGAATCTTTGTACCTCTTGACTGAGAATTAATTGCCAGAAGGGAGCCCAGAGTTCCTTAGCACCCTTTGAGTGATTTGCCACCCCCATCCGCCCCCAGTACACACACACACACACACACACACACACACACACACACACACACACACACAAGATTCTGTTAGATTTATTGAAATACTGTATGTGTGTCACATCAAAACAACAAACTGGTATAACTGATCAATGATTCAATACTGAATCTCCCACAGTGGGAATAAAAATTTTAATGAAAGCACAATTCACAAATTTGTTCTTTACTCCTCGACTTTGATTTTCACAGACACAAGAGTTTAGAAGTTGCTGTCTGCTGTCTTTGATCCTTGCTCACAAATACTAGTCAGTAGCCAAGTGAAATAATTTCTTCTAGTGCCAGAATATAAAAAGTGAACTTTTTTTTTTTTGGCTTAATCTCCTTCAGAAAAGCTATGCTGCTGGGATCCAGCAAATTAGAAACTCTGGTGGTGCTGGGCTCTATGATTCACATCTCAAACTCTCCCAGATCTAGAGCCCTTTAAATCTAAAACTGAATTTCCTCGTCGGGAGCAATAGCACAGTGGTAGGGCGTTTGCCTTGCGCGCAGCCAGCCCGGCTGAGCCAGGTTTGATTCTTCCACCCCTCTCGGAGAGCCCGGCAGGGTACCGAGAGTATTCAATATGCCAAACACAGTAACAAGAAGTCTCACAATGGAGACGTTACTGTGCCCGCTCGAGCAAATCGATGAACAACGGGAGGACAGTTTTTTGTTTTCTCGTCCAACAAAGACCAGGTCCAGCAAACAGACAAATTTTGTTTCTGAATCGAATATTTTAGGTTTGCTAGAAAGAAGGTTCTTCTGAATTTGTTCTGAAATTAGAATAAGGTTCTTTTGCCCAGACAGTTTCGATTAATTTGCTAATGCAGTGTCTTCTGATGCAAGAAAAACCACTTTTTCCATCTCTATAAACACCCACAAAGAAACTTGCTCTTTAGGACTTTTGGTAACCTGCCTTGTAACCTCAATGAAGTGAATTCGAACTTTATATCCACGTTGACATCATCATCATAAAATAATGTTATTTTCTCCACTAAACTTGCAAATTGTTAAGTATTAGCATAATAAGATGAAAATGAGCATATCTTACATGCTTTCTTTTTCTTTTCCAAATGAACTTTAGATTCAAATGTACCAGCTGTCCAGGCTTCTGCATGACTATCACAGAGACCTCTACAATCATCTTGAAAACAATGAGATCAGCCCCAGTCTTTATGCTGCTCCCTGGTTCCTCACATTGTTTGCCTCTCAATTTTCCTTGGGATTTGTGGCCAGAGTTTTTGGTAAGAGATGTGTGTAATTCAATGGAACAATGTTATTTATTTAAAGAAATAATACCTGTTGTTTTTTTTCCTTTTTTGGGCCACACCCAGCGGTGCTCAGGGCTTACTCCTAGCCTTGCACTCTGGAATCACTCCTGGCTGTGCTCAGGGGACCGTATGGGATGCCGGGGAATCGAACCTGGGTTCAGCCATGTGCAGAAGAAGCACCCTACCTGCTGTTTTGTTGCTCCAGCCCCTCTAAGACATTTAGTTCTAACCATATTGGTGCTCTGATTGTTCTATCATGAATGACATGGAACATCAAATTGCTAGGGGAATTTAATAAATGTCCCTGCTTCCATTCTGAGACTAGCTTAAAATACATTGGTCTTAAATAAAATTAAAATTTAAAGGAGAAAGAATTGGGTTCTTGCCTTTGAGTTAACTTCAGTGGAAACCTTGTGTTTATTAATGGCCTAAAAATCAGAATATCTTTTTTTTGGTTTTTGTACTGTATTTAAAGCATTTACTTTAATTAATTGAAACAACTTTAATTTAGGCACTGTGACTTCAGTTAATGATAGGGTTTCATGCATACAATGCTCCAATATGACACTCCTTTTTTAATTTTTATCTGAACTAAGGACTTACTCTATACAAAATTTCCAGGGTTTTGTTGTTGTTGTGTTTTTAGTTTGAAACCAGTCCTAGCAGTGCTTTGGGGGAATACTCCTGGTTCTGTGCTCCCAGTGGTTTTCGTGAGGAGCTCTGCAGTGCTGGGGATCTCAAACAAGGATTTCCTGATTGCAAAACATAAACTTCAGTGCTTTGAACTATCTCTCGTTTCCTGGATTTTCCCCTACTTCTCTTTTATTTCTTGTCCATTGTCCTGTCCATTCCGGATTCTAAACATGTCCTCTCACTAGGCCAGTAGAAATACCTACATCAATGTGACTCCTAATGTCATTTCTTAGTCTGGCTCTTTATTATTCACAGGGACACATTCATTGCTGCTTCGTTGCTTTGGTGACTGTCCTTTGCTGCAATTGGGGTGGCAGTGCTGGTCTCTGAGCCTGGTGACTTAGAGAGCAGCCCTGAACTCAGCACAGGGAGTCAGAACATCTTCAAGCCTGGGTTTGAGTTTCAGTCCTTGTTCCCTCCCAGTATCGAGGACTAGGAATAAGACTATGACATGGTTTGTGTTCCCTTTGTGGAGCTTGTTTGCATCTATTCACAAAGCTTTAGTTGGGTTTGTATAATCCCATGATCAAAATATAAAACAGAAACTCTCCATGAGAGGTTCATTCCCATGATGCCATTGGGACCTCAATGTATGTCCTAAAGGTCCTGGCCATATTTTATGTCTGTTAGAGCCAGAGTCATTGGTACTAATTATTCTACTTTTAGGAACTAAAACCAAGAACTTTTTGTCATATGGTGTGAGTATTAGGGCAACTGTAGGTCATTACCAAGATTTTAAAAAATGGGATAGAACATTGTGAGATCTGAGATTATTATCAATAATGAGGAAAATGTTTGGACAGATTTCAGTTTTATTTATTTTGGTTGGCTTATTTGTTTGTTCGGGGTCACACCCAGCAATGCTTAGGAGTTACTCCTGGCTGTGCACTCAGGAATTACTCCTGGTCGTGCTCAGGGGACCACCATGGTAGGTATCAAACTCTGGTCAACTGCATGCAAGGCAGATGCCCTACCCACTTTCCTATTGCTCTGGCCCCAGTTTTCAGTTTTAAAGATAAGATGCTTTGCTTTGAATTTGGTAAATAGAGACTTTCATTTAAAGGAAAAATGTATGAGCAAAAAGAAGACCATGTTTAAGTAGTAGTAGTAGTAGTAGTAGTAGTAGTAGTAGTAGTAGTAGTAGTTGTTGTTGTTGTTCTTCTTCTTCTTCTTCTTCTTCTTTTCTTCATCTTCTCCTCCTCCTTCTCCTCCTCCTCCATCACTTCCTCCTCCTCCTCTATTTCCTCCTTCTAATTCTCTTCTACCTCCTCTTTCTCCTTCTCATCTTCTTCTACCTCCTCCTCCTCCTCCTCTTCCTTTTTTCTCCTCCTCCTCATTCCCCCTTTGACAGATTGAATATGACTTTCACACAAAAGGATTTGATAATTTTCAAAATTTAGTGTCTCCTTGTATTTGTTAAGCATCAGGGTTCAGAGTTAAGAGTAACTTCTCTCTCTTGCTTTTCCTTGATTTCAGTTATATGTTGTTTGGATTGCTCAAGGTTTTGTTTAATTTCCTGCTCCAGTATAGGTTTAATGACATTAGTTGCCTCATTCACTTTTTTCATTAAGGTAATGATTTTAAATGGTGCCAATTGGTTATGCTGATTTGTTTTTGCATTTCTGTTGTGAAGAGAAGAATCTAAATTTATGAGTTCATTGACATTGCAGTTTTCTTTCTTAGTCTCTTAAATTTATTACTAAAAACTATAAAATATATGTGGACACACATATTTGTGACTTGTTTTTATTTTTAATACTGCTTTTATATGATATTCCTAAATAAGGATATTAATCAAATTGATGTTTTATCATTAAATTTTTTTATCTAAGAGATTTGGGACAAGTTATCTTTGCAAAACATTCTGTTTCACTACACTGAATAAAATCAAAAGCAAAGCTCCTCACAAAAATTTCTTTATAGTAAAATTTAAATATTTTACAATAGTGTATGTATAATTTGATCATGACAACCATGTTCTCTCTCTCTTTTTTTTCTTTTAGATATTATCTTTCTTCAGGGAACAGAAGTTATATTTAAGGTGGCACTCAGCCTACTGAGCAGCCAAGAAACACTGATAATGGAATGTGAAAACTTTGAAAACATTGTTGAGTTCCTTAAGAACACGATACCTGATATGAATACATCAGAAATGGAAAAAATTATCACCCAGGTATGATTTAAAGGGTAATAGCATATCAGACTATACTCCAGTTTCTCTGCTAATTATATGTTGTGTTTTACTTCACAAGAATTATTTTTTAAAAATCATGAAAATTCATATTTTTCATAATTATAATTATATTATTTTAGAATGTTTGCTCAGATTTATTTTATCCAGAAATAAAAGGACCATGAAATGTCTCCTTTAGAACACTCTCTGTGACTTTGCATAGAAAAGGTGATTCCATGCTACAGAATGAGTCAGAAGTTTTTTTTGTGTAGATCAAGTAGAATCTAGAAGACAGAATTCAGAATTCGGAGCACCTGAGAATAACATGAATATTTTTGTATTTTTATAAATATCAATTTTGCTTTAATAGACTCACAGAGTAGGTGGAGCAAAGAGCATCATCATTAGAATTAATGTTGTGTTGATATTTTCTGTCTTTTGTTTATTGTTTTGCTTGCACCTCTAACACTGTTCATATATATGTATATTTGTTTTAAAATATTTTAAAATTTTATTAAAGAACCCTGATTTACAAAGTTATTCACAGCTGAGTTTTAGACAAACAGTGTTCCAGCACTGACCCCACCACCAGTGTCAGCTTCCCTCCACTAATATTCCTAGGTTCTCTCCCATACCCAGTTTCACTGTTGTTGACTCTATGATTTGGCTGTTTAACTCTCTCATTCCTTAACATCACTGGTGTACCTGAATCTCCTTGATCCCTATCTCCTGTTCCTTTTCATCTGTCCTTTCTCCCCGTCCCTTCCATTCTATTTCCTTTTATTCTCCTCCCTATACTCAGGGGCCAAGGGTGATGCGGTCATCCCCCCTTTAAACTATTGCATTTCCTCATCCAGTCAGCCTAAATACCTTAATAAGCGCTATCATCCTTGTTTATTCGTATTCTGTCTTCATTTAACAGAATATCTTCCAGCTCTATCCATGTTGTCACAGATTGCATTCCTTACAGCTGTGTAGTTTTCCGTTGTGTATTTATACAACAGCTTTATGATTCCCTTTTCTATTATTAGATATCTAGGTTGATTACAAATCTTAGCTATTACATAATTAGTGCTGCAATGAATAACGATGTGCGTACATCCTTTTGAATGAATGTTTTTCTGTCCTGGGGAGAGATGCCCCAAACTGGAATTTCTGGGTCATGGGGGAGCTCAGTTCTCAATTTACTGAGAACCATTCATGGTATTTCCACGTCACGACGTTTTTTTATCTCCAAAGTGAGACCGTACAGATGCAAGAGCTTTTGTAAGGCTAAGAGGAGGAGATGATACCCCAATCAGGGTTCCTTGAAGGAAACGGTGTCCACCTCCAGGAGGCAGAGGAAGGTACCGATTCATCAGAGGGTGGCAGAGCTAGTAAATAGTAAAGCATAACATGATACACAGGCACCCAGGAACTAGTAGAAGGGACATTCTTCATTCTTTTGGAGCCAGGGTGGTCAAAGCAGTATCTAACTAGTGTTACCAGATCCGGTAAGAGCCAGAGCAACGGACCTGGAAAGTGTATGGAGGTTGCTGTGTTCTTGGTGAAGCCAGGCTGGAAGAGGGCAGGCGAGAGATATACCAGCCCTCTCCCATTTGCCATCCCCATGCAGGCGCCAGCAAGAAAGAGCAAGACAGTGGAATGCAGACCACAGTGTCCGCCTTCCAAGTTACAACAGGATGAAAAGGACAGAGAGTGGGTCAGAAGCCCATGAAGGCCACAGGTCTACTCCCATCTTTAGGCCACAGGTCTCCTCCCAGACTCTTCAAAGGCAGCATCTAAGAGATAGTCAAAGGTTGTTGTTCTTCTGAGTAAGACCAGATTTGTAGAGAAGGCATGCTGGATGCATATTGATAACATTTTTCAACGTCTTGGGCTGGAGCGATAGCACATTGGTTAGGGCATTTGCCTTGCATGCTTCCAACCCAGGTTCGATTCCTTTGTCCCTCTCAGAGAGTCTGGCAAGCTACCGAGAGTATCCCACCCGCACGGCAGAGCCTGGCAAGCTCCCCGTGGCGTGTTTGATATGCCAAAAACAATAACAAGTCTCATAATGGATACATTACTCGTGCCTGCTTGAGCAAATTGAAGAACAACGGGGAGGACAGTGCTACAGTACTACCACACCCTAGAGGCACTGGGGAGAACAGATAAAAGGCAAGAGAAAGGAATTTGAGATTTTTTTTCTGTTTGTTTTTGTTTGGGGGCTACACCCAGCAGTGCTCAGGGATCATTCCTGACAGGCTCAGTGGACCATGTGAGGTACCAGGGATTCAATCCGGGGGGAGGGCGCACGGGGGAGGGGGGCTAATGCAGCATTGCAGCATAGACCCAGGGCAGGGGGCTAATACAGTGCAAACACCCTACTGCTCTACTGACAGTCCAGCTCCAGTAATGTGAGATCTTTCTTTTTTTGGGGGGGGAGGGGTCACACCCGGTGATGCACTGGGATTACTTGTGGTCTGCACTCAGGGATTACTCCTGGTCGTGCTCAGGAACCATATGGGATGCTGGGAATTGAACCCGGGTTGGCTGCGTGCAAGGCAAACACCCTACCCTCTGTACTATCGCTTTAGCCTCCATGAAAGTGAGATCTTATTCTGCTTTTCTATCCTCCTAAAACTGCATGACTAGTGCTGAGAAAGTTGTAATCTTGCTGAGTTTCAACAGCCTTCCCTGAAAAGTAGGAATAATCACCACCGTCATCATCATCATCATTATCATCTTCATCATCCTTCCACTTTTTATATAATACTTTTGGTAGCAAATGCAACTGATTCGATTGAAGAATTGCATTGTGTTAATTCGCACTCTGACAAGAACTATATATTATTATTTTTGACTAGTTTTTATTAAAAACAATGTGACTTACAAAATTGTTCATGATGCAGTTGTTTCAAGCATTTAGTGTTCTGACACCAGTAGTGTGACCTTCCCTCCAACCAGTATCTCCAGTTTCTCTCCCAATCCCAACCTGCCCCTCTTGGCACATAAAAAGTTTACTTTAAATAGATTTTTCCTTGGGGCTGGAGCTATAGTACAGCAGGTAGGGCGTTTGCCTTGCACACGGCTGAACCAGGTTCGATCCCCAGCATCTTATATGGTCTCCTAAGCACCGCCAGGAGTAATTCCTGAGCATGACTGGGTATGACCCAAAAAGGAAAAAAAAATAGATTATTCCAACAAAACTTTCAAAATTAGCAAATAGAATGATCAGAAAATATATTATTTTCTATATATAGCCTACAGCATGTGGTTCCCTAAACATTGCCAAGAGTGATCCCTGAGCACAGAGTCAGGAATAAGCCCTGAGTTCAGCTGGGGGTTTTCCCTCCAAACAAAAACTATAGCCAAAAAATGCATACATAGGCTAGGGAGATAGGTTTTAGGTCGCTGCACTTGTTTTGCATGCCGGGATGCCAGAAACCCATGTTCAGTCCCCTGCACTGTGTGACTCTCAGATCATGATCTAAGAATGAAGCTGGAATTAGTTCCTGAACACCACTGGGTGTGGCTTAAAATCAAAAAAAGGAGAAACAAAAAAAGCAAACAATGAGAAGAAGTACATAGAAGAAAATAAAAGTAACTGGAGAACAAGTCACTACCTTGACACTTAAAACATTTAAACTTCCTGCCTCTTCCTACAGATCTTCTTGTTCATAAACACAATTACATATGTATGCAGTTTTCTATAAGTGAAGTCATACTATACATGCTGCCACAGTATCAGTTTTTTTCTGATGCTGTATAGTGGTCATTTCCCCATAAATATAGGTCTATAGCATAGTTTGTAATGGTTGCTTAATAGTCAGTTCTATATATGTCCATTGAACAGGAAGGAAGTGCTGCTTCATTGAATGAACAGATTGTCTGATTCTTTCATTTAGTTTCTGACATTTGAGTATAACAAGAGGGTAAAGCAATTAGACTTTTTTTTTTCTTTCCTCTCCACAGAATTCGTGTTCATAGCTTAAAGGGCAGTTGCTTGTCTCACCCTTATTTAAAAAAGAAACAAAACACCTTTTTAGGTTTTTGGGCCACGCCCAGTGGTGCTCAGGGACTATTTCTGGCTCTGTAACTCAGGTATTATTCCTGGAAGTTCTTGGGGACCATATTGAATGCTCTGGATCAAACTCCGGTCAACTGCATAAGACAAGCACCTGCCCTCTGTACTGTCTCTTCTGCCTGGGTTCCCTTTCCTTTAGGCACTGGAAGTTACCTATTCGCATTTCATGACAACATGGAGAGTTGGGTCAGCCCCAGTAGAATCTTAATGTTCAAGGAAGGCAGTTTTGAAGATTCTTAGTGGTAGAATGAGTGACTCTTAAGAGACTCTTAAGATAGATCAACTTATAAATGAATCTAATAAATTTTTCTGTCCCTGTGACAAATAATTTGAAGTACTTTTGGTCTCCAAATTATAGATATCCCATGCAGTTTTTTGCTTGCTAATAAACCAAGATTCTCTGGCACAGATAATATTATTTAGCAATGTTTATTTAGTTTACTACATTTTGGGAAACAATCAGTGAATGGCTATATTTAGTTGCAAAAATACCTTTGAACATGAACTTACTGTCATGTCTTGGTCTCATCACCAGACTGTTTCAGTTGTGTAGACGAGACATAATCAATTTGTTCTTCAGTTGACAAATCACGCCTGTTAATTTTTTTCTTTTCCTTGTTAAGAAGCAGTTGGAAATTTATAGGAAATACACCAGGTAGAGAAAAATTGTCTCTCAGTCTAATATAAGCTAAAGGCCAGACTAATGCAAGGCTGTTCCCTGTGCAGGTTTTTGAGATGGATATTTCTAAACAGTTACATGCCTATGAGGTAGAATATCACGTGCTGCAAGATGAACTTCAGGAATCTTCGTATGCCTGTGAGGATAGTGAACCTTTGGAGAAACTGGAGAGGGCCAATAATCATCTGAAAAGACAAAACATGGACCTGCTAGAAAAATTACAGGTAAAGAGAGAAAGGTTTGACCGCACCCCAAATGCCCATATTCTGCTGCCCACTAGAACTATACTGGAATATAGGATTGACCACAGTGGACTTAGAGCCTGTGACCACACTATGTCCAAAAGCTGTGAGTGCTGTAAACAAAATGCAAACATCAGTAAAAATATCACCCAGGAGAAAAATTATACACTTCCACGGTCATCAGATAGCAATCAGAAACAAAATATAATTCAATATCTATTGAGTGTTGCATATACGTGGTTAAGTTCAAGGGAGGCGGGATTGAATATGGGAACTTTGACAAGCTGGGGCACTTGGGATTTGAACTGTATTATGGACGGTTGGTAGAAGAAATGGAAGAGGGGTGGAAGATTTGTATAAATAAGGAGGTGGCAGGGCAGCAGAGTTAGCTGGGCATCCATTTAAGGTTTATGTTAGGAAATGGTGAGATAAATCTGATGGAAGCAGGATTGTAATACGTTTCAGTGTCAAGCAGAAGAGCAAGACTTGAATCCTGTTGAAAGGGAAATCTCTCAAAGTTTGCAGGCCACACTATAGAAAGGCCAATTTAGAAATCTGGATGGAAACTTGAACCAATTAGAATGGGGAGAACAGGTAAGAAGAATAGTTGGAAATCACTTAAAGGATTCAGGGATGAGTATTGGAACACTGTATGGTTGAAACCTAATCATGAATAGCTGTGAAAAGATCTATCTCACAGTGACTCAGCAATAAAATCTTAAAAAAAAACTGACTGGGAACATAGTAAGACTTGCCTAGAGTAAAACTCACAGAAATGTGAAGGAAAGGAGACTTGTTTTAAAAGAATTGAATACAAACCTGTAACACATAATTTTAGCCATCAAGGAGTTTACAATTACATGAGGATATAACGTCTCTTGTCTTCACTAATAAATGCACACAAATGCCATAAAAATTTAGTATGGACTAATACTCTGCACTGGGAGCTTTTATGATATGTTTCATGTATGCAGATTTGAGGGACAAACATTAAGTGACAAGTACAAGAGAATTAGGTGGCAAACCTTTTGGGAGGGTGTGTTGACTCACTGATATTCATTAACCCCATCCCCTAGCTCTGCATCTGTCCCAAATTAGAGATCACTAAAACCCCGGTTGGTTGGTTGGTTTTTCTGCTGTACCTGATGGTTCTTAAGTTTTACTCCTGACTCTGCTCAGTTGGGGCTCAAGGGACTATATGGGATGCCAGGGATCAAACCCAGATGGCCACGTGCAAGCCAAGCACCATCCCAGCTGATTATCTCTCTTGCCCATAAAGTTCTGCTTCTTTGTGATGTTCCAGAAAAGTTGGTCTAACAAGTCCTAAAAAGACCATCTAAGAGAGAAATAATTTAGGAATGGGGCATCTCAAGAATAATTGTTCCCCAAGAATAGAAACCCTAATTTATTTCACTTCATTTAACACTTGTTCTGTCCTGTAGAAAATGTATTCTTTTTCTTTTTCAAAAAATAAAAGTCAACATTCTCTATTTTTATAAAGAAAAATAAGTAGCTGGCTCACTGTTCTTTATTATTTGGGTATTGTCCATGATCAATTGAGCGCTTCTTTATCAGAGAAGGTGGATTTGTGCCTGCTTTGTATTATGCCAATTTTTATGAATGGTTGCATACTTTCCCAGCAGCAGTTCAATGTAGTAATCACCTTTGGATTTCCAAATTATGTGAGCATCTCTTACATCCATTTAAAAAAAAAACCTGTTAAGATTCCATGTGTGTGTATTATAAAGCCCAGCCTTTCTAGAAAGTCAGAAGGCAAAACATCTCTGTAGCCACTGAACGCAATGTCAGGAATATATTCTTCCCCTTTTGGTCTGTGGATAGAGGAGTCTCCACTGTGAGACCAAAGCATGAGTGTGTTTGGTAGCTGAGAACCATCCCCCAGCAAGCCAACAGCAACAAAGGAATGGGGCCACAGGCTGATTGGTAATCAATGACCGTTTATTTCATCTCCTCTTCTCTCTTACAACATAGTTATATAGAAATTGTGAAGGGGTGGGGGTACACCACATAGGTGGTGTTAAATATTATCATAACAATAAACAAAGTCCCTCTCCTTCAGGGGAAGTTCTTATAGGAGATTAACTTGGGGACAAAATCTCATCTGAGAGTTCAGCACTCTAGAATAC
>JAOXYA010000041.1:39220917-39233858 GCA_028565675.1 Sorex palustris | reverse complement strand
GTAACAACAAGTCTCATGATGGAGACGTTACTGGGCCCGCTCGAGCAAATCGATGAACAATGGGAGGACCGTGACCGGACCGTGACAACAGTATTTTAAGTTTTATGCGTTATTTCTTATGATTTGGTGGATTATTTTTGGATTTTGGAACACTAAAATAAATTTTCCCTATAAACGAATGGTAATTGCTTTAAATACTTAACTCTTGAAGAGTATTTTATAGGAATATTTCTCTTTTATATGAAAGGGATAACCTTGGGGCTAGAGCGATAGCACAGCAGGTAGGGCATTTGCCTTGCACGTGGCCAACCCGGGTTCGATTCCCAGCATCCCATATGGTCCCCCAAGCACTGCCAGGAGTGATTCCTGAGTACAGAGCCAGGAGTAATCCCTGAGCATTGCCAGGTGTGACCCAAAAAGAAAAAAAAGAAAGGAAGGAAGGAAGGAAGGAAGGAAGGAAGGAAGGAAGGAAGGAAGGAAGGAAGGGAGAACCTTACATTGTGTGTGGGGAGAGAGGGAGAGTGAGAGTGAGAGAGCTGAGAGAGGGAGAAGGAGAGAGAGACTGGCGTGGAGCACTGCATATATGTGTATGTGTAGGAGAAAAAGGGAGATAAAAATGGGGAGTGAAGAACACTAAACCCTAATGGGCATGATGTGAAATGCCATTTCACTTAGCTAAAGGTAAATTCCAAATTTAGGGAAGCCCAGATGATCACAAGAGGGTCTAGGCATTGCCTGTGAGCACCAAGTAGCTTTGAATACCCATAATAGAACTAAGTTTTAAATACAGAAAATGGATTAAAACAACAACTGCATTCAAATATAAAACTTTAGTATCATTATTACAGAAATCTAAGATAGTGAAAAATATAGAAGCTGATTCACCAAAATATTTTTAAAAGGTTATTTCTGGATAAAGAGGTCATCTTAACTGCATTTCTAAATCGAATATGGATCACTTTAGGCAAATAAAGTTAATAATCTTGTCCTTGTACTGTGAAAAAACGTGTTAAATAATTAGGAAAATGAAGTTAACCTGCAAGCCCCATGCCACCTGCTCCTCTGGTGGCTTAAAACCCAGTGCCATGTGTCCTGAAGAGAGAATAAACGCTCAGAAGGCTACAAGAAGGCTCAGGAGAGAAGGAATTCCATAGTCACGACTCAGGGCAGAACCAGTTAACAAACACAGAATGCTATAGAGTGTGCTTTTTCTTTTAGAGCATATTTTATTTATTTAGCAGAAAGTAATACAAAATCTGGGCAAAGAGATAGTCCAGCTGGTAGGGTACTTGCCTTCACATGTTGCCTAACTGTGTGCATGCTTTGTTTTGTTTTTTAATTTATTTCTATCGAGTCACTGTGAGATACACAGTTACAAAGCTGCTCATAATCGGGTTTCATTCAGACAATGATCCAACACCCATCCCTCGACCAGTGTCCACCTATGACCCCAGTTTTCCTCCCATCATCCTCCTTCCACCAGCCTGCCTCTATGGCTGTATGGCAGGCACTTTCCTTCTCTCTCTCTCTCTCTCTCTCTCTCTCTCTCTCTCCATACACACATTGTGTACACACACACAAACGCACATGCACGCATGCATGCACTAACATCTGTTCTTTTATTTTTTATAGAATCACTGTGAGATTCAGTTACAAAGCTTTTATGTTTGAGTTTCAGTCATACTATGATCGAACACCCATCCCTCCACCAGTGCACATTTTCCAGCATCAATGTCCCCAGTATCCCCCGCCTCCATCCACCCCTCCCCCTGCATCTATGGCAGAAAATTTCCCCCATATTCTCTCTCTACTTTTGGGCATTATGGTTTGCAATATAGAAACTGAGAGGCAATAATATCTGGTCCTTTATCTGCTTTCAGCACACATCTCCCATCCTGAACGATCCCTCCAACCATCATTGGCTTAGTGATCCCTTCTCTATTGCAGCTGCCTTCTACCGCAGCTCATGAGGCAGGCTTCCAACTAACATCTGTTCTTACCTTCAGATATTTTGATTTATTTGGATGGGTGGGCAGGTAGCTCGGTAATCAGGAATGTTAAACTCTCCCCAGGTAATTTTAATGTGTGGCTTGAGAAGTGGGAGAATTCTGTCTCTGGAACTGGACTGCTCACCTTTTGGAAACACTTGAAAATGAATTCATTATGCAAAAGAGGGGTTCAAGTGAGAAAAGATTTCACAGCAGACTTGAGTCAGGAGGCCTGCTGAAGATTAAAGGCCTGAGATAAGTTGTGGTTTGATTGTTTCTATCAGTTACAAAGTCTGTTGTCATCTTTAGCAAGTCATCCAGAGCCTCAGTTTTCCCATATGTAAGATGGGATTCAGGAGGAAACTTTGTGCTATACCAACACAGAGTATAATTGCTAAGGTTCAGTATAATTTTGTCTTTTTCAGTCTTTTGAATACTAACAAGTATAAAAGATTATCTTTGTTTTGATTCAAAGAGTGACTTCTCTCTGAGGATATAGCATAGCTCATAAGTGAGCCTTGTTTATTTTTTTTTCTATTTGCAGAAATTTTATGCCCAGCTCACATTCAGGTAATTATGTCGAAAATGTTTCCTTAGATTTTTTTTCATGGCAGGCATAAACAGAGACAAAATATTTTTGATATCATCAGTATGCTTTCTTGAAAGCACCAAATTATGGGCAGGACTAATGGGTTGAGAATACTTAACGTTGGTTTATTGTGACTTGCTTGTGACATATGACCATCTGAAAAGCCATCACAGAGGGGAAAAAACTCATTCACAGACTAATTTAAATAATGGCTGAATCTTTGCAATGATGACAGACTGTGACAGTTTATAGGTTTTAGATGGTGGCTCCTGCACTTTGTAAAAACAGATCATCTGCCAGTGGACCTACAATTATTGCCACACACATTTGTGAAATTTTAAAGGGAAATTGAGTGGGCAGCTGCTGTTAGGGCCGGGTAAATTTACATGAGCATCCATCAAGTGACCTAAAAAAATTATTTGCTTATAAAACTCGATGTTCTAGAGCTCAGTTCTATTATTTATGTTTCTATAATGCATCATTGGAAAAGAGAGAAAATAATGCAGCCGAGAGGCAGGTATCACTCTTTGTACGTAAGACTGGGAGGCTGGGATTCGTCTTCTCTTTCCTCAACCTCTGGACCCAAACACCATTTTGAATCTGGGGAGCAGAGGAGAGATTCTGATGGTGTGTTTGAGGAGAAAGAGGGGTTGAGAAGAAGGTTACAAAATGATCAAAAGAAAGCATTCCTTTGTAACCCCTTGTCTCCAGAAATAGTCTTTTTCACTATGATGAGAGCATAAGCCAGGGAGGAAGGGGCCGTGTAGACAGGAAAAGGGGGCAATGAAGAGTCTTTGAGTGGGGCAAGGCCAGTCTTTATTTTTGTCCCGGGAAACAAAGAATGTTTCCCAAACCAGATTTTCTTTAGTTCAGAACCAAGTGGAAAGATGGTGGAGACCCAGAGATTGAATAACTAGAAGTATTATTTATATATACTCACTACTTAAAAAATTAAGCTTTGTTTGTTCGTTTTTCCATTTGGGCTGGGGTGGTAGCTCAATGGGGTATGCGCATGCCTTGCTTACTAGAGCCCCGAGTTCGTTGCTAGTGTCACATGTCCCCAAGCATGGTGGGGATGATTCCTGAGCACAGAGCTGGGGGTAGCCCCTATGTGTTGCTGGTATGCTCCAAAAACTAAAAACAAAAACTAAAAGACATAAAAAAAAATCTTCATTACAGTTTACCAATAGTCACCTTGATGTGGGATGTTAACATACAAGAAACAAAGATTACAGTGTTTTATTTATTTGTTATAACTGTTTTGAGCCTTTAAAACGTTTTTTATAATTGATCTTTGATTCGTAATATTGCACAGTATTGCGACTCATGTCATACTCTTACATGTGTATAATTCTCACCTTGCATACCACCAAACTTCCAGAGCCTTCCCACCTCCTTTCTTCTACTGGACCAAAGAGAAGAGTTTGGAAGGCTTTGGCCTTACATATATGGATGATGCTCACCAAATCTAAGGGCTATTATTGTTGTTGCAGAGGTTGAAGTTTGAATTGTTGTTGCAGAGTTGAATTAAAGTGACTTTTAATTCACCAGTGACAAAGAACCAAATCCAATCATAGCATTAGCTTTCACCATTCTGAGTTTTCTTTTTTTACTTTCTGTGGTTTTCAGGATTATGGGCAAATCAGAAGAGATTGGATAATGATCAGAGAAATAAGAAACAGAGCCACTTCTATAAAATATAAATACAGTTTGCTGACTAGAAATGATTTCATTTTCCGAAAGTACCAAATTTGTTTTGATCTACTTTTTCTATTAAACAACAGGGCCTCTACATTGCACTGCTTAATAGTATATACAGTGTCTGGCATATTTTAAGTGTTTGAGAAATGCTTATAGAATAAATGAATCAATGCATCTAAGTGTTTTTTTAAAAAATAAACACAAGTACATAATATTTATTTGAAATTCCAATTTATTACAAGTTACCCTTTCTCAGGGCACTTCCTTTGCAAAGACCAAAAATAACAAATAGCTCAGGTGTCATGAGGTAGGGCTGTGACTCTCACTGGGACAAGAACAGAGGCAGGGAGAGATTGGTGGGTGGGCAGTGGGCAGCGGGCCCACAAAGTGGTCTAGTAAGCACTGTCTCCAGTCTGGCCGGGAAGGGTTTCACTCATCCTGGCACTGGATACTGGACCATCTGGTCGTCCATGAAGATTCTGGGTGAAAGGCTCCCTTTATTCTCAAGCCCTTGAGAATATTCTCAAGCGCCTTCTTTTCCCTTAACCTAAGTAGGTGCCCAAGTGCTTAGAACTTTCCCATCAGAAGCCAACAGTCAGGAAATACAACCGTGTTTAGAGCTTTGTGGAAACTTCCCATGAAGGGGAATGGAGTCTGCAAAGCTCTGCCAAAAGCCCACCCCAGCATTGGGCCTGGTGGGAAGACTGGTCTGAGCTTCTCCTGCCCCCCTGCCAATCCCAACTTGGACCCGGAGATGCAGGTTTCAAGGGAGTTCCAAGACTGAGGTGAAATGGGAGGGGAGGGCTAGAACAGGAAACTTGGGAGACTTTCTATTTTAAGAGTGCCTTCTTTGGGGTGCTGTGGCTTGCAATACAGGTAGTAAGAGGCCATCATTTTTGGTCCATAGTCTACTTTCAGTACACATCTCTCATCCCAAGTGAGCCATCTGACCATCATTGACTTAGTGGTCCCTTCTCTATCCCAGCTGCCTGTTCCCCTAGCACATGAGACCAGCTTCCAAGCCATGGAGCAATCCTCCTGACCCTTATCTCTACTGTCCTTAGGTGTTAGTCTCCTATTCTGTTACTTTATATGCCACAAATTAGCACTGGTGGAGAAATGGATACTTGATCATTGTATGACTGAAATATAATCATCAAAGTTTGTAAGTTGAGTAACTATATCTCAAGGTGATTCATTCACTGTCACTGTCCTCCTGTTGTTCATCAATTCGGTCAAGCAGGCACAGTAAAGTCTCTATTGTGAGACTTTTTGTTACTGTGTTTGGCATATTGAATACGTCACAGGTAACTTGCCAGGCTTTGCTGTGTGGACGAGATACTCGGTAGCTAACCGGGCTCTCCGAGAGGGGCAGAGGAATTGAACCCGGGTTGGATGCATGCAAGGCAAACGCCCTACCCGCTGATTCATTAAAAAAAAAAGAGTGCCTTCTGGTAACTCTGTAAAATACCCCAGCCTCTGCTCTTGACGTACCCTTTGAAAGTTGCCATATTTACTAACTGTCCTTGATATCTCTGACAAGAATTGTTCACCTGTTGGGAAAGCAAGGTTGTGGTGTTAGAGCAATCCATAAATGGCCAGCCTGGGAGACTGTTGACTGATGGCTGCCCAGGCGATCCTAAAGATTAAAACAAAACAAAACCAAACAAAAAATCTAAGTGGTGTCCAGGACTTTGTAGGAATCTATATTTTATCTGATGCTCTATTTTAAAATACATGTATACTTACACTTGTTATTGCTGTGGTCATTTCATCAGCTTAAATAGAAACAAATTTGTCTTCTGAAATGTTTTTGGAGACCACAATTTAATTTTAGAAGAGAACTCCCACAGTTTTCTTGAGAACTTTCCATACCAAAAGTTCAGGAATGCCAGGGGTTTAATCTGATGGGCTCAATGGTGAACCCATGTCCTAGGAAGTCATTGGTTTATTTGAATGATTGGATCCACATGTTTTCTTTCCTGCCTTTACATCCCCCCTTTATTGAACTCCTCAGTTCTAGCTGTGCTTCCCAGTGTGTCTCTGTCTCCTGCTGCCATGGGGTAGTAACCTGTTGGTATCTGTGTAGACAGGCACAGGGATTTAGACCAGACCAGGCCACCTTGCTCAGAATACCAGGGTTATCTCCTCTGTGCTTGTTTAATTGGGCTGGAGCTATAGCACAGCGGGTAGGGCTTTTGCCTTGTACGCAGCCGACACGGCCAACCCGAGTTTGATTCCTTTGCCCCTCTCGGAGAGCCCAGCAAGTTCCCAAGAGTATCCTGAACAGCAAAGCCTGGCAAGCTCCCTGTGGCGTATTCATATGCCAAACACAATAACAACAAGTCTCAAGATGGAGACGTTACTGGGCCCGCTCGAGCAAAATCAATGAACAACGGGAGGACAGTGAAGACAGTTCAGTGCTTGTTTAATTGGATTCATATAACAGATTGGGCTGCCAGGAACTTCTAGACTCAGCCTCATGCTGTGCTTAGACAAGGCCTTTCCCAGACCATTAGACTCTCTCTTTGAAAGAATGGATTAGCCAACGCTACCTCTCTGCACTTGAAACTCTTGGGTTGTTTCCTACCATTAGGCTACATCAGGTCCTAAGAATTTGAATTTCAAAGCAGGAAAATATTAGGTTCATCTTTCTTCCCTCCCAGGAGGTTCTTAAATTCATGCACATCTTGACTCTGATATTAAGGGATATACAGAGGATGAGATGTTCTCAAGACTCCAGAAGGTTCTGTCATACCTTTTCCCCAGGCAGTAGATGTCTATTAGCCTTACCTTTGTTTAATTAAGAGGAATTAATCAGATGACTTCTTTGAAAAGTGAAAATTTACTTTTAAGATACCTTGCATGTTTATCTTTAGATACAGGAGATTTGGGAATAAATGATTTATACAATTTTTTTTCTCCACATGCACACGCACACACATACTGCAAACACTTCTTTTATTAATTACATTTTTTTAAAAAATCGAATCACCACAAGATAGAGTATTACAAAGCTGTTCATGATTGAGTTTCAGTCATGTAATGTTTCAGCACCTATCCAGTGTGATTTACAAGCACTAATGTCCCCAGTTTCCCTCACACCCCCTAAAATCCCCCACCCCAGCCTGCCTCTATGGCAGGCACCTCTCTTCTCTCTCTTTTTCTTTCTCATTTTAGGCATAATGGTTTGCAATACAGATGCTGAAAGGTTATCTTGTATAGCCCTTTACCTACTTTCAACACTCAGTTCTTATCCAAAGTGATCATTTCAAACTATTTTTGTCATACTGGACCCACCTCTATCTTAATTACCTAGTACCACACACACACACACACACTCACACACACTTGTGGTAATTTCCAGCCTTTGACCAGTCCTCCTGACCCCTGTTTTCCTTGGCCTTGGATAATAGTCTCATACCATATTTTTATATAATTTGTATATACTAACTGTTAGTAAAATTTAAAAAATATAAAACAAATTTAAAACATTGGAATAAAAATGATATGTCACCTATGCCAGTGCGGAAATGACTTTGAAAGCAAACCATGCCATTGTTTCACTTAAAACTCAATTACAGATGAATTTATAAAAATATTTTGTCACCTCCACTACCTACTTACTTTCTGAAATGCTGGAACTAGTAGCAAGTCACACATACAATTTCGTGTCATTTGCTCAATTTTGTTGCTGTTATGATATTCGTGAGTATTGAATTTAAATGGTTTCCAACTCTGCCCTCTATTTGGATTTTATCATATTTTTTATAAAGCACAAAACAGAAAAGTAAGTTCAAAATCATGTTGCAGAAAGAGAACAAAATCTTGCGTTGGTGTGTGTTTACATATTTTACTGTCAATCTAAAAATTTGGTGGGGTGGGGGTTGATAGATCTACTGGCATCTACGACAAACGCTGACAACATCTTTTCAGGTAAGCTCTTTCACGTGTTGTTATTTAAAAACACGATTTTTTAGTCCTTGATTTCATCTTAAAGCGCCTGAAAAACCAAAACAAGCCCTAGATCAACGCTTTGCTCTTTAAGTGCAAAGTAGAAGAGAAGAACATCGTCAACTATTGATTGACTGAATGTAACCTGTCAGTTCCCCTGTCATCTGTGCTGACGGTTGTCCAAACACTGGAGACAGACAACATATGCAGAATGTGCTCGGCTCAACGCAGTGCTGAGATCCCCACTATCAGCACAATATGGCGAGGGAGCCTCCCACTGACTCCCCAGACTTCAGCGCACTGGAGCTTAGACAGTAGGGACAGGGAGAGCTGCACACTCCCTGCACGAGTAAAATGATTGTATTTGGAAGAGGAGTCCAATTGGAAGAGAGTTGCTTTGACAAATTCCATGAGCCAAACTGAATTTTGTACTTTCCATGTGATTGTTCCACAAATGTTTAGCACACTGCTGCATGCTAGGTTTAATTTTCTAATTTGGCTATGGTTTGTGTGTGAAACTGTTTAAAATAAGTTAAGGAGAAGATATTAAGGAATTTTTGGGGGGGGAAGGGGAGGGTGTTGGAAGGGGAAATGTTCAACCACAGGAACTTCATTAGCCTGGCTAGAGGCTGCTTGTGGTTCAAATGTCACAGAATTCAGTGGGCGAGAGATGGTTTGTATTATTATGCCTTATCCATTAGGTTATTTCATGAATCAATGAATCACAGACTTGGGAGTTGTTTCTGTTGGTTGGAGACTGTGGTGGGGGATTGGATGCACAAGGCCAGCAGGATGGGGGATTCAGTTTTGAGTCTCTTTCTTTCTTTCTTTCTTTCTTTCTTTCTTTCTTTCTTTCTTTCTTTCTTTCTTTCTTTTTCTTCCTTCCTTCCTTCCTTCCTTCCTTCCTTCCTCTTTCTTTTCTTTTCTTTCTTTTCTTTTCTTTCTTTCTTTCTTTCTTTCTTTCTTTCTTTCTTTCTTTCTTTCTTTCTTCTTTTTTCTTTTTCTTTCTTTCTTTCCAAAAAACCAGAATTTGCTTAAAGATTTAAGTTTTAAATATAATCCATTTCTTTTCTTTTTTGGCTTGTGGGTCATATAATAAATGCTGGACACAAATTTACCATGTAGGTTTGGGATCCTTTCTGGGAAAAGTTTTACATGTAATGTAAAGTGAGTCAAGGTCTCTTGAAATGCATGCAGAGAGATAGCTACTGGATGCGGGACTGATCATAAAGATTATCCTTTCCATTAACACACCTGGGTATCTTTGTCAAAAGTAGCTATATATTTTTTTTTGTATTTTCCAGATCAGCTATTTTCTTCCACTTGTCTTTATATTTATCCTTAGGCCAATACACAATGCAGTTTCATAGTAAGCCTGAAATATCAGTAAGTATGAATCCAACTTGGTTTCTACCTTTCAAAATTTTCCTGGGTAGCTTAATATTTTTCATCCCTGTAAAAATTAGAATCTTGCTTACTTTCTGAATCTTAATTGGAATTTTGAATGTAAGTGCATTATACCTAGTCTACCTTAGGAATAAATTGATGTCAGTAGATTTGAACCATGAAAAAAAAGATATATTTCTCCATTCATACATGCCTTCTAGTTTCTCTCAATAGGATTTTTACATTGCAATAAAGTAAATAAAGCTCAGCCTTGCATATATTTTGTTATCTTTATTCATAGACATATCTAAATATTCCATACTAAGTTTGGAGTTTTAAAAAATTGGAATTTTTATATTAACATTGTAACTGTGATAAACCCATTTATCATTTCAAATTGATCTGTTTTAGAACTCTTGGGACTAGAGATCTAGTATAGTGGGTAGGGCATTTGCCTTCACATAGTCAACCCAGGTTCAAGCCCCAGCAACAGATCTGCTCCTTGAAATTCACCAGGGGTGATCCCTGAGCACACAGCTAGGAGCAAGTGCTGAGTAGAGGCAGGTGTGTCCCTAAAAAAATCAAAAAAGGTAGAACTTTTAGGGATCTATTAAGATATGACCATAATTAAAGATAGTTTTAATTTGGGGGGCTAGAGCAATAGCACAGCGGGTAGGGCGTTTGCCTTGCATGCGGCCGACCTGGGTTCAATTCCCAGCATCCCATATGGTCCCCTGAGCACCTCCAGGCGTAATCCCTTAGTGCAGAGCCAGGAGTAACCCCTGTACATCGCCAGGTGTAACCCAGAAAAAGCAAATAAATAAATAAATAAAGATAGTTTTAATTTTTCTATTCTGTTTGCATTTTTTAATTATTATTTGGTTAGGACCTCAAGAATAATGCTGAGCAGGATGGGGGCAGGGGAAAACTGGGGTCAGCCCCGTTTCCCTCTTCATTGATTGTGGGAAGTAGACACTGGTAGAAAGATGGATGTTGGAACATTGTATGGCTGAAACCAGATCATGAACAGCTTTGTAACTGAGTATCTCATGGCGACTCAATTAAAAATAAATCTAAAAAAAAAGAAAAGTGTTTGTTCTTTTTGATTATTTGATTTCTTTATCATTATTAAAAGTCTTTCTTCATTATAAGTAGCATTTCTTGCTATAAAATCTACTTTACATTATTTAAATATATACTTTCTGATTTTTTGTTGATAAGTATCTGCATAGACATTTTTCTCTGTATTTTTATAGATCTATTTGTGTCTATTCAAGTCACCTTACAGACAACATACACTGAATTCTTCCTTTACTTCTAAGTCTGCTCTGTTCTTTCGTTTTTCTTTAATTTTTTATTTGTCTGTTTGTTTGTTTGTTGGGGGTGGGGAGCATACCTGGTTGTAATCCAGGCTTACCTCTGACTCTGCACCTGAGAATCACCTCTAGGAGGACTCAGGGGATCATATGCAGCACTAGGGGTTGAGCCTGGGTTGGCTGTGTGCAAGGCAAGTCCTTACCCACTGCACTAACTCTTCAACCTTAACATATATTGGTCTTGATTGAAGTATTTATATTATTTAAAATTAATTTAATTATGGATCACACTTAAATATATTTTCTGACAATTTTTTCTATTATTCATTCTTTTGTTCCTCTACTTTTCTGTATTTATCTAATCTTGTTGAAATAGGTCATTATTCCATGTAATGCTCCAGTAGATTATTAATTATACCCTTTTTATTTGATTGTTTCTCTTTGTGGTGATTATAGAGATCATATTATGTAGATATCAGTCTGTCTCCCATTAACATTTCCATTTTTCCTTATCATTTGACTTTTTAAATTTATTTTTATTCTACATTGGATATAAACAATAAATTAATATTTTGCATCATAAAATAAATTTACTTTTAAATTTATTAAACATATAGAAAATTCTTTTTATATTACCTATATATTACTTTGAGTGCTTATTATAGCACATGCATAGATCCAGGGTTCCATATTGTATTTGTTTCTTATGCCTAAAACACTTCCTTCCTCTAACACTTTTTTCAGTAAAAATCTGCTCAAAATAAATTATCTCCAGTTTTGTTTGTCTAAAACATCTTCAATTTTTGAAAGAAACTTTTGCTGATTTCAAAATGTTAGATAAATATGTTTTTTTTCAGCATATCAAAGACATCTCTCCATTATTTCCTGACTTGCATAGTTTCTGATGAGTAGTCTACTGACATTTTATTTTTGTAGCTCTGTGCATAATGTATCTTTTTTCCCTTTGGTTGTTTATAGACTTTCTATCACTTATTTTTATCAAAAAATTTAGGAAGTGTCTTGACATTTGAAAAAAACATTTTGTTTTAAATGATTTCAGTTTCCTGTTTTCTAATCAAACTTGGGAATTCTACCTCATTGTTTTTTCACCTTTCACCACTTTTGTGGGGATACCAATGACATTATTGTGTTAATCTATTTATTTAATACTGTGTTTATTCAAGTCTTTTTCTTTCTGTCTGTATATTATTTTGGATATTTCTTTTAACAACTTTCTTACTGATGGTATAGTACTATAATGACTGATAGTATTTTTAGGCGGAGGCTGGAGCGATAGCACAGTGGATAGGGCATTTACCTTGCACGCGGCCGACTCGGGTTTGATTCCTCCATCCCTCTTGGAGAGCCCGGCAAGCCAACAACGGTATCCCGCCTGCACAGCAGAGCCTGGCAATCTACCTGTGGCGTATTTGATATGCCAAATACAGTAGCAACAAGTCACACAATGAAGATGTTACTACTGGTGTCCGATCGAGCAAATCGATGAACAATGGGAGGACAGTGCTACTGTATTTTTTGCAGTGTCTAATCACTTTTAATACCATCAAATTAATTTTATATAGTCAATATACTACAACATGGAGCCAAACTTTAATATTTTTCCTTTAAGTAAAATTCTAAATAAGTTCTTTTGCAGTGACTTATGTTGCATAATATATATTTATTACTTTTCATAAGTTTTAAAATATTATGGAATTGCAGAAGTATAGTGCAACAACTTTTAAGTGTATAGGATTCACCACACCTATAATCAAAGTTCTAGTGTCTTGCTACGTCCAAAAGATGTCTCTTCCTATTACTCTCATCTCCTTCTTGTTTTACCTCCAGTCACTACCATATTCTCACAAAGTCTTGTAGGCAGTTTTGTTGTCTTTTGCCAGTTTTTTTCTTTTATTGTTTTTAATTTCACATGGCCGGCTGCGATAGCCCAGCGGTAGGGCGTTTGCCTTGCACGCAGCCAACATGGCCGACCCGAGTTCGATTCCT
>JAOXYA010000041.1:38935065-38946514 GCA_028565675.1 Sorex palustris | reverse complement strand
TGTATATGTATTTGTGACATATGCACATGTGTATTCATAACTCATATTGCCCTCTGTAGTTTTATTATATAGTTCTAGGTTTATTTTCTTCTCCCTTTGCTAAACTCTAATAAGGCAAGTTTTATTTTGTTCCCAGTGTATTCAGTGGAGCAGTTATAAAATAAGACTAAAATCAATGAGTTAAAATGTTTATTGGATGTAGTAGCATTCATTATGTTTTTTATTAATATTTAAAACTCAGCATTGTTCTTTGACTTTAATTGGAATTTTCCAACCCTACAAATTTTTTTCTGTTTATCAAGGAACCATATTTATAAAAAACTAAGGATAAGATCCAGAGAGGAGAGAAAACATTGCATTATGATTTGTAAAAACTCAAAATGCAAATTTATGGCTCTATTTTTTTAATTCTGTCAAAACATTCCATTTGGCAGTCTCCAAAAAAGAACAAACTGGATAGTCTCTCAAAGACTCTGGAATCTTGCACAAGCACAAACAAATGAATAGTAGAATTTGCAAGTGCTGATCTGTCTTTTCCTGGCAAGATACCACTGAGTGTGTGACAACATGAATCTATGAATCAAGTAAGTACAGTGCAGTTGTAAAGGAGGATGTCTAGAGTGATGTGTTCTTCATTTACTAAAGGATGTCTCTAAGATTCTAGTCATCTGCCAATTAACACAACATGTGAACTATAAGATCAAAAAATGAAAAAATACATAAGGAATTTTTAAAGCTGCCTCAGATAAATTATGGACATTTTACACATGCAAGGGCAAACAGCTGTTGTTTTCCAATGAGCAGTCTCCATTCTAAAATTGAGTGGAGCTCCCTCTCTGAAAAAAAAAAAAACCCACAAAATTATTTGCATTAGGAAGATTGACTTATCTACCCCTCAAACATATCCTTAAAATGGTTTAGCTTCATTTGATACAATTTTCAAAATCTCTTATGGATAATACAATTTCATTATGCAAATGGTTTTGTTGAAGTATTTATTTTTTAAACCAGCCAGAGGCTAAAATTTCCCACTGAGTCTTATTCTTTAGTTACCCAAAGAGACTCTCTTTCCATGAAATGCCAGGCCATGAAAGACAGTTTTGGCTGTGATTTGTATGAAATGGGGACTGACTATGGAATAAATATTCAATTAGGGGTCCAGAGGGAACCAATATAATGCTAACAGAGTATCTGTTGATCTACTGAATTTGGCGTTATTTAACTGATTATTGAACTGGTTTCCTAAGTAAGAATTCTGTTGTTAGGATGACAGATAAGTGTTAAGGGAAATGTCCAAATTCATAATTATTTTGAATACTTTGCAGTCATGTTCTCTAGGAACCTATATTCACTTAGATTATGTTTGCCAGAGATCGTATGGTAAATGACATTACTTAGCCAACAGAGATGTCTTTACATAGAAGGGACATGAAACAAAGTCAAGTGGGCACAGTATGATGTTAATATATTGGTTATTTTGTTGTTATGCGTATAATTTTACTGGTGAATTAGGGAGAAATCTCAATGATATATATGACATAGGACATATTTTATGTAAGTACTGCAAATTGGCTGTTAAGAGTCACTGATTTATTACTCTTTTATGCACCCTCTGCAATGCTAGTGCAATGGTAGCTTGGCAGCCCTTTTCATTAGTATCCCATAATAGATTATTTATGATGCTACTGTTGACTCATGGAGATATATTTTACCTCTCTGCATAGCAAATTACAGAGCAAGATAGACATAAGATTCACGATGGGAAATTTAAGGGGAAAAAGATGTTTGGTTATGATCACTACTTAGAGGAAGTTGGTGTTATTGAATTTGAAATACTTAGTCTGTTAAAAAATGCAAGTAATACATTAATACTGTAATGATTGTCTCCTTGACCTGTTTGATACAAGATATAAAGCCCCTGACATACAGAAATTGGTAAAGTCACACTTTATAGGGTAGTTATCTTAGACTCTAGAATGAGAGTGTTCTTAAAGCCTTTTCCAGTTGATTCTTTTTATTTCTAGGAAAATGGCCTTGTAAATTTATGATTTCACTGATACCATGTGTCACCATTTGTTTTCTACAACATTTTGTTTTATAAAAAGATTATTTAGC
Source organism: Sorex palustris (assembly GCA_028565675.1). Lineage (NCBI taxonomy): Eukaryota > Metazoa > Chordata > Mammalia > Eulipotyphla > Soricidae > Sorex > Sorex palustris. The sequence goes on along the minus strand of JAOXYA010000041.1, from coordinate 38,944,399 downwards.
ATAGGTTTAAATTATTTTTATTTTGTGAAACATTAGAGTTTTGTTTTACATTTTTACTGTTATTTCCAGGATGAATTGCCAAGCTTGATTTGGTTTATTAAGCTAGTTCTAGGCCTCATGCACCATTGCATTGCATTCTACTTAGATAAAAGAGAATAATCTACCTCACTTGTTATAATATTTAAGCCATCACTTATGATGCAAGTATTAGCTTGGCACATAACCTTCTTAGTCATATTAGAATTGCAAAACAGTGCTTATAGGAAGATGTGCTTTATCTGTGGTTAAAAGTAAAATTTCAAATAGAGGTCTAAGCTACATGGTGAGTCATTTTTTGTTACTCCTTGGGTTCAAATAATATTAATCTTAACAAGTTAGAGAGTCACTGTTATTTTCTAATTTATTAAAATTTTATGTTTATTAAACTGGGATATAATGAAATTTGAGACACATGAGAACACTGACCAGACTGAATATGGCTTGATTTATAGGAATTCATGAGTGAGAAGTTACTGAATGAGAAGTATCTTTCTTCTTTGCCCTTCGCCTCTACAGACTTTGACATTGATCTAACAGGGCTTACATTTTACACTCCTTCTTGGATTTATTCTTTCGCGAAGGCTACTCGTTCTCTACCCTCAATATGTTGTAGAGGATAAAGCCCTACTAAACTTAAAGACACCTCTAAATTCTGAGCCAGTTTCTGGATTTGACTTGTATGCTAGTTTGTGTGTCAGGGTTTGAACTTGTATACCACCTCATATCAGAAACATAGCCCACCACTCAGCTACCTCACAGTTCTAAAATACAATATTTTATTATTATTATTATTTTGCTCTTTTTGGTCACACCCAGTGATGCTCAGGGGTTATTCCTGGCACTGCACTCAGGAATTCCTCCTGGCAGTGCTTGGGGGACCATATGGAATGCCGGGGATCGAACCCAGGTTGGCCGCATGCAAGGCAAATGCCCTACCCACTGTGCTATTGCTTGGGCCCCTAAGATACAATATTTTAAAAGAAATATTCTTACCTTCTTCTGTAATACTTGTTTCATTATATAGATAAGCCATAGTAATATAAGCCAACATGTAAGTGCTTAAATAATAAGATTTGCATAAACTTTTAGCAAAGATACTTCCTCTTAACTAGCCTAATATGCAATAATATCCATGAAATTCACTAAGTTCAATATTTTTACCACTGCTTTCCATTTTCACTAAATTCTATACATCTGTTTTCATGAAGACTTTAACATTTAACTATCCTCCAAAATATGACATGTAAACAGATGGACTCTAGGTTAATTCACCAAATTAACATATTTCTCTGATTAGAATTCAGAAAAATGTGTTCCTTTGTATACTTTTTAACATTCCTCTTACTAATATTTATTTAGAGCTGTTGTTCTTTTGAGCCAAGTGGTATCCTTCATGGAATTTCTGTGTCCCTTGGGTGTGCCTCTCCTTAGCTGTCCTGGCCGGTGCTTCTGCATGGTACTAGTGTTAGCCTTATCAACTTGCAGTTAATGGTGAGTGTCCTGCACTATAATGGTGCTGTGCCTTTTCTTATACTGCTTTCTCCCTCTGTGATGCCCTCTGCCTCTCCTTCACCTTCTTTGCTTGATTTACTTCCACTCATCCATCAAATCTCACTTTAGATTCAGTTTCTCAAAGCCAGCCAGTCTATGATTAGTACTGACATACTCCACACTTCAGAGCCCTTCACAGAAGAGGGAACCCCATAACCTAAACAATTGCTTTCTTCTCTTCCCTACCTAACGTTGAGACTACTAGGATAGAAACTGGTTCTTTTATGTATATATTAACAGTGGCTAGCACTAGAGGTAGCACATAGCAACTACTCAATAAATTATTTTAGAAAAGAATGAAAGAATATATGTAGCTTAGTGCCTGGAGTTTATAGCACTATATTACACACTGTAAATTACTAAGAGAAAAATAATCTTAAGGTTTTCATCACAAAAACTTTGTAAAGAAGGATGACTAGTGATATTATTAAGACTTACTAAGGTGATAATTTCATAATACATATGTGTATGAAGTCATTATGTCATACACTTAACACTAACATGATATCCTATGTCACTGCATTTCAATTACAATAATGAATGTAATTAACAGAGATACAAGTGTTGTAGCAGAAAAATAATGAATTCAGCATTTTGATAACCAGCTAATATTAAATTGTGAAGATCTGAGAGAAAATAGGAAGATAATGGAAAATCTAGAAGCTTATACATGTTTAAGTATATTAGAAGAGATCATAAAAGTGACTTACATTTGCTATTTGATGTTTTTGGGTATGATTTTGTTCTATGAGTTTATTATAGAATAATTGATTTTTCCTTACTATATTTAATGTAAATAATGTGTATATAGACTAATTGTGTTTATTATATCCATATAAGTTCAGGTACTCACAGTATAAAAACAGGGGTAGAATAAAAATTAAAACCCAGGTCTTCAATCTGAAAATAATAGCTGGGAATGATCACACTGGACAAGATCTGAGGATTAAAAGTTGCTAAAGTTTGTTGATAACCTTTCAGTATCAATATTGCAATTAATACTAAATTGCAATGCCCAAAAGGAGATAGGAGAAGGAGAGAGAAAAAAAGAGAGAGTAAGAGGGAGAAGGGAGGGAGCGAGAGAGGGTGAGGAGGAGAGAAAGAGAGAGAGAGAGAGAGAGAGAGAGAGAGAGACAGAGAGAGAGAGAGAGAGAGAGGAAAATGACTTGCCATAGAGGCAGGCAGGGGTTGAGGTATGGAGTTGGGGTGATGAGAGGGAACCTGCGGACGCCTGTAATGGGAAACGTACACTGATGGTAGGAACCTGAGTTTATGTGTCTCCATGTCCCAAGTACAGACCTGAGAGAAACCATTTACGTGTCTGTGTAGCACTGGGGAATTTACCTGACAGCTGGCATCATTTTCTCTTCATTAACTATGGCTGTCCATGCACAGTGTTAGTGTAAGGTGTAAAGTTCCTGGCAAATATTAAGAGGTCCTTAGCAGGATTTTATTCTTACTTTGGTCATGCCTTCAGAAGTTCACTGTACAGTGTTTCATTGCAAGAGATGCATCCTTATTAATGCTGACTGTTGCGTGCATTTATGAGAAATACTTTTTATAAGTTAAGACTGTTGTTTGCTTCTATCTGTATTTTCTGTTCTCCATCTTGGGGATAATGTATTTCACATTGTTTGAGCTCACTAGTTTGCACAAATAGAAGAGGGGGGAAAAAACTTTAAAGTTGGTGAATGCTTAATGACACAACAAAGGGAACTTCACACACACATTTATTACTGTGCATTTCCAGGTAATGTAAGCAAAGAGATAATTATCTGTCATCCTTTGAATGTGCTAAAGCAGATGAAAATGCATTGTAATTTTCACAGCTATTGGAAAAATCTTCAGCACAGAACTGTGCGAGCCTTGATGCTGGAAACCCCCTAGAGCGGATACAATACCCAGTTATGTTTGAAAAATTGGCAAGTTCAGGGCAGAAAATTCCTGCATAGTTGAAGGCTGCCTTGTTGATTTCTTTTAAACTCAAACCCAAGTCAGGCCAAGCTGCTCCACTGCAGAACAGCAATGTGGCAACCAGGAATGAATTTTTCCCCACCCTGCATCCCCAGATCCCTCCCTTCAGACATTCATCCTGCCCAGATTTCAAAGAAATCCCAGCGAGGCATTCTTGCTGTTATATCTCCAGGACTCCAGCCAGCACAAATCAAGAAAATGGTTTCCAGGTGCAGACTGCCTCCTCCCACCTCCCCCACTCACTTCAAAATCTTGTGATTGCTCCAAGCTTTAATCTGAGATGGACGACAGGGGGAACAGGAGGGTAACCTTAGGATTCAAAAGCCCACAGAAAATTATTTTGCCTTTTTCATTTTAGTGGAATCATGTCCGTCCCTCAAAACATATCACACGACCCAGCATGATTAATTCTGTCTCTTTTGATAAGACTCAGACCCCAAATAACTGGGTTACATTATCTGGGCTATAGAAGGGGCCCTACCGAGTGAGGCTTCCGCAGAGATTGTTCTAATCCAATGCTATTACTACCTTCAAGTCACTAGCTTCATTTTCACAAAAAGCTGTAATCGTAGAAAAACTGCCTATTTTTCACAATCGTCTGGATTTCCTCAATTCCAGTAATAGCACGTAATTATTGATAAATAAAACACGAGTAGGATCCACCTCTGAAAAACTTTTGAACACACCATAACATTCATAGTAATATGACAGCAATTAGGAATGGCAATGTTTATAGCCCAGTGTCATTGGTCTAGTCCTCCTCTTTTAGTTATATCTATAGTAATTTCCCCTGTGTCCAAATACCAAACACCAAAGAGATTTATTGTTCTGAATGCTTCTGGAGTTTTGGATCATGTACCTTACTGTATTCATACAGAAAATATTCTTTTACGTTGCTGAAATATGGAAAGCGTGAGATATTTTTTAGAACTATAAAGTATCTTTTGTGTTTTCTCTTAGAGAGTCAAAACATTCTAAAGCAAATGATTTTGTTTTGCATATCACTCTTATGTATTTTTCACCAGGAGTGGTGAGATCAGAATTTTTTGAGAAAAAGTGTATCCCTCTATATCTGATTTTATACTTCACAAATGACTTGTTCTAGCATCATGGTCAGGAGATTTTGTTGTTAATCATAATCATGCTATTTATAATTCAAAAATTTTTTTCAACACAGGATCATTTTATATTTTTTCCTATTTAAGTTGCTCCTTTTATTGCTACTCTATTTTTTTCCCCCTTGGCTATTTTGTCCAGACATTACCATTTGTTTTCTTATTGTTGAGAAATTATTTAGCTCGGATTTTCAGCTTCCTAATCAAATGATTTTTTAAGTTGAATTCATTATCGTTTTTTTATCTTTTTTGTGTGCATTGGAACCTTTCAAAATTTGTTTTCAATTTGGACTCAGTGTCAGAAACTGAATGTGCTTGCCAATATCCATGTTTCCCTACTCGTTGACACGTAGCTATTATATTTCTGGGCTTCTTGCAGTTAGAAAGACATGCAGACAGAGTTATGGCTAATAAGACAGGATCAGACGCAGGATGCACATTTCTGGGATAGGTACAAAAACATTTTCTATAGGGTCGAAGAGATAGTATAATGGATAGGGTGCTGACCTGAGTTTGATCCCTAGTACCCCATGTGGTCCCCTGAGTGTGCCAGGAGTAATCCCTGAAAGCTAGGAGTAAGCACTCAACCCCAGGAGGTGTGGCCACCTCAAACAAAACAAAACATCAAATCATTTCCTAGGTGTAGCTCTCTTTGTTGGCAGCTGATTGCAGTAGACTAGAAGATTCTGAAGACTTGGGAAAGCACAAACCACAAGATAGAAGAATATCAGGTGCCTGAGTGATAGCATAAAAGATGCACCCATCCTCACTGACCCAATTGGAATATAACATGAGCAGAAAATAAGCATATGTTGATTTAAGCCACTAAAGTGCTAGAGGACTGTTTATTAGCACCTTTAACCTATTCTCACTAATGCAGATATTGATACCTGGAAGTTGACGGTTGCAGGAGGAAAAAAAAGACAAACAAACTAAGATTTGTGGCCATTCTGTGGTTGTGTGGAATACTGCGTGCCAATTTCTGTTACCCTCTGAAGACTGCTCTGCGATAAAAACACTTAGAATAAACTGTATTTTACAACCACTTTGAAGGAGACCATGTGGCAGCTGAGCCTGGATTTTTCAAAGAGTGGCTGGAATCAGAGTGAACTTCTGGCTGGCTGCTACTGGCAAGAGACAGATGAGTTTAGATAAGAATTGGCTGATTTGTGATCGGTAATAACAAGAAACAGAAAGCAGAAATTGGATGCCACAACACTATGGAAAAGCCAACTGTTTTTTAGAAGGAAACTGCAGGAAGATTGAAAGTGTCTATGAGCCACTGTTGCTTTTTAGGATTCAGGCTTTGTCTTCCTCACTCAAGCTTGACCATCCCAGGGCAACCAAGAAATTGGCTTGGAAATTAGGTGTCACAATAAAATTATGGTTACTGATGTCTGAAAATGATGGATAATAGATCAATAGTTTACATATTTGTGAAAGAATGCTGTTGCCCAATAAACCACAAAGCTTTGTGGAAAAACTATTGACCCCCTTAAAAATAGTGGCTCTTGACCAGAAATAATCTGATATCCCAGGAGACCTTTGGAAATGTCTGAAGATGTGTTTTTAGGATCAGGAGAGTGGGGAACGCTACTTGCTACTAGTAGGTAGGTGGCCTGATGAGGTTAAATATCTTACAATTTAAGATGACAGGTGACTTCCCAATCACAAAGAATTATGTAGTCTCCCCAAATGCCAGTAGTTCCTAGATTAAGATGTCATGATCTAAAGCAATGTTTAGGTCCCCAAATTTGAAGGAGGAAGAAATCTGCAAAAACTCAGGGTCCTACAAGAATTAGGGATATACCCAACATCTACTTTGCAAGGCACCACAAAAAATTATCAACAAATCAAGCTTTTCAGTAGACAGTGTAAACTTTCCAGCAGACAGTATTATGGGCCAGATAGAATTTTGTAATTTTTGATTTTGGCAATATCTTATCAGTATATAGAATCCATTTATGGTGAAACCAGAAGGTCATAAGTAGAATGCCCACATACTTAAGGGGGGGTCTTATTGGTTTTCTCTCAATTCACACTTGACTCTTTTAGAATTAAAACTTCAAAATATTTTCACTTTATTTGTTGCACTAACTTTGGACATGCCATGTGGCTGATGAAATCCTAAAGTCCGTCTGATTCTTAGACTTCTGCACATGATTTAGTTTTTCTTTGAAAGGTTTTTAGGGTTTATCTTTTTTGTCCTTAGAGTTTTGTTATTTTTAACAAAGACATGTCAAGGTCAGGTTGATAATTTCACATAAGATTAGCCTGGAAAAACTGATTATAATGTCCTATGTCTTCCTTCTGTTTTGAATAATCAATTTTCATTGTTCTTTTAATGAAATTTCTAGTCTCTTTTGCAGGAATTTGATGAGAATGTGTGAATTAATTCTCATAACTCTTAATTTTTCTTTCATGAGTTTTATTTTTACTACTTTTGGGCAAAATTTCAAATTTCCTTTGCTGCTACATTGTGATTGTTCTGAGGGTTCAACTGCTTGAACTTTCCACATTTCTGTCCCACCCTTTTCAAAGGGCAATTGCTGCTTTCGTAGAGGGTCTTGTTCTGTGTTCTCTCTTTTCCCTAAGAAGACTGCTACAGAAGGGGGTACTAGGGGCTCTCAGTTCCCTGCCTCAGTCTTAGGATCCCAATCTTCAGCCTCAAAATCTGCCAGCCTATATTCCCCTCTTGTTTAGTTTTGTGTGATCAGTAGGCATAGTTATCCCTTAGAACCAGAGGACTCCTGCCTAGTGTCAGCACACAGTGGAATGAGTGGGCAGGTATACTAAGGTCTCCCAGCTATAGGCGGTTCCTAGTTTATTTAAGTTGTTCCAAATGTGAACTACCAGTTTTCCCAACACATTTGTTAAAGAGGCTTTCCTGGCTCTACTTTATACTTTCTTCCTTATCAAATATTAACTGACCATATTTATGAGGATCTGCCTTTGATCCTCATGCAGTCTCTATAAAATTCTCTCAATTCTGCCTCATTAATGTTTTGAGAATCTATCCTTAGTCCAGTACAATACTGTTTTGATTACTACCATTTTATAATATAGCTTTGGAAAGAGAAGTTGAGGAAAGAGAAGCATGTATCTTTTGGGGGGAGTTTTGTTTTGTTTTGTTTTGTTTTGTTTTGTTTTTCTGGGCCACACCAAGTAGTCTGCAGGGCTTGACTCTGCCTTCAGATCACCCCTTGTAGGTCTTGGGGTTCCATATGGAGTGTTAAGGATTGAGTCCTGGTCAGAGGACCCTATCTGCTGAATTATCACTTTGACTCCTCTAATCCTTTTTCCTAGGATTATTTTGGCTATGGGTTGTGGGGAGGGGAAATGGGAGAGGGGTTGTTGCTACTCCATATAAATTTCAGTAACATTTAATCTGTATCTTTAATGTCTTGGGAATTTTTATAGGTTCGGTGCATGGTAGCATGGTCCTCCGTTGTTCATCGATTTGCTCAAGCAGGCCCAGAAACATCTTCATCGTGAGACTTGTTGTTACTGTGTTTGGCATATTGATATGTCATGGATAGCTCACTAGGCTTTGCCATGAGGGCGAGATACTCTCGGCAGCTTGCTGGGCTCTCCGAGAGGGGCGAAGAAATCGAAACTGTTTCTGCTGGGCCAGCTATGTGCAAGGCAAACACCCTTCTGCTGTGCTATCACTTCAGCCCAGGTTCTGTGCATTGAATATATATAGATTCACTGCACTGAATCTGTACAATTCTTTGGACAAGATTGCTATTTTGACATTATTAATTCTATCCCTGAACAAGAAGTATCTTTCCATTTACTTATTTCTTCTTTCATTTCTTTTGAATGTATAAGAACTGCGTATTACTGATCTGCCACTTTTTAATGAAAGGGAAAAATTATATTGGACTCACTATTGCAGGGTGTATATTTTCATCAGCCCAATATCTTCCTGACTGTATCACATAATCTTTCTTAGACTCAGTTTCCTCATTTAAATATAACAAGAAATATCTTTTTTTCCCACATGCAAATGATAAAACCTACTTCAGGGTGTTGTTGGGAGAATTAAATTAGATCATTTGTGCACATCAGTTCTTTAATCATTAAGATTATTGTCTAATCTGAAAAAGTTTATTTCCCTCCACACATGTGTTTATTTCCTATGCATATTATTATAAACTTACTGTCTTAAAACAATAAATTTATTAATTTTCTGTTTTTGTAAATCAAATGTTCAGACTCAATACACTTCCTCCTCAGTTCAGAAACTCATCAGCTCACAGGAATGTACCTGCAAGACTGGATTCTCATGTAAAGCTCAAGGTTACTTTTCCAAGAATGGAAATCAGTTTCTTGGCACTGTAGGCCTGAGTTCCTTGTTTTCTTCCTGGATCCTACAAGGATGAGTCTCAATTCCTAACCACTACTGTCTGTCCCTACCTGCAAGTTCCAATTCTAACATGGTCTCTAAGACTCAAGAACCCTCCAATCTGTTGTGGCAGAGTTTGACACAACCTAATACAATCACAGTAATGACTACCCATCATGCACATGGGTCCTTCCTAAACTAAAGGGAACAGATTGTACAGGATATATATACCAAAGATGAGTCTTGGAAACTCTTATATCATACTACTTACCATAACCCCTTAAGCTTGAAAGTTAGAATAGAG
>JAOXYA010000041.1:38922777-38934106 GCA_028565675.1 Sorex palustris | reverse complement strand
GACTCATTTCACTTAGCATGATACTTTCCATGTAGTACCACTTGTATGTAAATTTCATGACTTCATCCTTTCTGACAAGTGCTAAGAACTTACTCCTGGCTTTGTACTCAGGGATCATTGCTAGCAGGTTCAGGGGACCATTTGGCATGCCAGGAATTAAACTTAGTTCAGCTGTATGCAAAGGAAGTGTCTCACATGCTGTATTATCTTTCTGGCCCCAACAGGGATGCAAAGAATTGTATACACTGGTGAAGTGAACAGCAAGAATAGAAAGTCTCTTCGTTTTTATATGCAGCAAAACTCCTTTGATGGCATGTACATAGAGAACTAATAGTAATACTCTTAGGGAAAGGATTCCTTGGCAGATGGAGAAAGAAGACTTGTAGTTAGAAAGATAGGCCCAGGGAAAGGCACCCAATTTATCTAATATTTACTGGTAGCCTATAATCTGCCTGAGGATGATTAGTGCTTGGGCATTACTGCAGAGTATGCAAAAGAAATTCTACATGGAGATTGAAACTCAAATGACAAAAACTCTGCAGACTTCTGGTGATATTCTGCTGCTTCATGCTTCTGTGCAAAGATAGGGCCATAATGTCAAGTAGATGATAAAACATGGTAGGAGGTAAGGCTAAACTGATGTCAACAAATTGTGAAAGAGTTTTACATGCTATGCTAGCCACTGAAGACTTGATAACGATAAAAACATTTTTTTAAACAAGATAAGTCTAGTGCAGGCAGAAAAATAAACAGGAAGAGGAAAGAATCTGTCTGTGAAGAAATCAGTCTGGAGGCTGTGGCATATTTATATGGTAATTGATCAGAGCCTGAATGAGGAGATAAATAGAATATTGAAAAATGAGTTCTGAAAGTGGGTGAAATGGGATTGGGTTAAGAGCACAGGTGCAGTATTTGAAGATGATGAGGCTCTTCCTCAGGTTTAAAGCCTTTTGTCAATGACTGAAAGGAGAGTGGGAACTACGGGAATCATCCTGGTTACTGTTATTTCCTCTGTTGGGAAAACAAAGTCAACCTTTCGGTGACATGTGAATTCTTAGCAGAGTGACAAGAAATGAATATTTCCTTTTGTAGGATAGGAGTAGCACTGCAGCACTGTCATTCCGTTGTTCACCAATTTGCTCGAGCGGGCACCAGTAACGTCTCCATTGTGAGACTTGTTACTGTTTTTTGGCGTATCTACTTTGCCATGGGGAGAAATTAACCTGGGCCGTCCACGTGCAAGGAAAATGCCCTATCTGCAGTGCTATCACTCCAGCCCTGGCTAGGATAGGAGTAATACAAGTAAATAAACCAATGAGTAAATATAGCAACAATGACTAGAAACTACCTTTCTGGTAGGTTTTGTTGCCTATTTGTGTCAATGTTTTTTTTTTTATTTGAAACCCAAATGGATAATTGAAAAAAAGCTCTTTGAAAAAGATAAATGGTTTAGATCTCATTATTTAGGAATCCCTCCAGCACAATGGGTAGGGCATTTGCCTTGCACACAGCAAGCACGGCTGACCTGAGTTCGATTCGTCTGCCCCTCTCAGAGAGCCCAGTAAGCTACCAAGAGTATCTTGCCCGCACGGAGAAGCCTGGCAAGCTAACCATGATATATTCGATATGCCAAACACACTAACAAGTCTCACAATGTTACTGGACCTGCTTGAGCAAACCAATGAACAATGGGAGGACAGTGACAGTGACAGTGATTTAGGAATAAATGTTAGCTCTTCAGTTTTGTCAAGTCGCCACTTTTGGCTTTGCAGTCTGCAATTTGCCCAATTTCAAGGATCTCCATTCAGGTAGGACATTGTTTTTTCCATTAACGAATTAATTATGGTTTTGGGGGCCACGTCTGGCAGTTCTCGGAGCTTACTCCTGGCTGTATGCACAGGGATCACTCCTGGTTGTGCTTGGTTGTGCTTGGTGGACAGTATGAGGTGCCAAAGATTGAACCCACAGCAGCCACATGCAAGGCAAGCACATTAATCTCTGTACCATCTCTTCAGTCTCTTCTCAGTCTTTTCACACTAGGCACTTGTCCTCTGCATTTGCTCATAAACAATCAGTTATAACCAAGATGGTAGGGTAGTAGTTTCCACATTTCCCTACAGGTTGATAGGCACTGATCCATAGGCTGGTGATAGAAAAAAATACTGATGTAGATGACAAAGTAACCACTTCCCTTGGTGCTGAAAATATGGTGGCCCTAGGTGCAGCTAAAGCTGATGAAGTTATAGGAACTGCTTTAGGAGAGTTCCTGTCCTCATATTATGAGGGACGCTTCTCTTTAGCTCTAACTCTTTAAATAGGCACCAGGGAGGCAATGTTTTACACATCTTGCTCTAAAGATCTCTATTTGCTTTTGGTGGATGATGCAGTGAGCCTTATGTGTAAAAAATAGTTTGTTTCTCTTGCCTTCTGGATAGATCATTTTTCCTTTGGTCTCTGAAAGAAGAGGCAAGTACTCCAAAATCTTTTTTCTTTGAACACGAAAGGGAACATAAAATTATACAAAAAATGTTGCTGTTGAAGTAATGTGTCTTTCATCCAGAAAATTGCAGTTCTGCTACATTTCCAGGACCCTTGTCCATTAATTGCACAGCCCCTGCCAAACCCTGAACTGTAATTCAGAAATTACAGTTGGAAAGTGGCAAGGCAGAGCAGAAAAACAGTAAAGAGAACAAAACAAAAACCCAGGAGTTTTCTGCTCCAAATATCTTGATCCTGCTTCTCAGAGGTTATCTATCTAAACCTTGTTTTTTCAACTGTAAAGAGTTTTATACTTCCAGTATAAGTTTAGTATAAGGAAGGAATGCTATGTATGTGTAGACACACACACACACACACACACACACACACAGAGGTATATATAGTTCAAAGGTGACCCAAAATAGCAATTAACAATGTTAGCACTATTCCTATACACAACTGGTTATCTACTCTTTGTATAGGCCAAGAAATATCTTGCAGAAAATCAAAATGGTAGATAACCTTGTTGACTTTCTTTCTTTTTTGGTTTTTTAAGCTATACCCAGAGGCATTTCAAGCCATTTTTAAGTCCATAGTCTTGTAGATTTTAACTTGGATTTATTTCAGTTATAGTTTAAGAAGCGGGGCAGAGAAAAAAATCATCCCTTTTCATATTTACTCATAATCTGAGCTGTTTTAATCTCAGCTACAAAATTCCTGAATTTTCCATAGACATCCCTTCTACTAAAGTAATGCTTGTCTAATTCTTCTGGTAGAGTGCCCTCTTTTTCTTTGCCTTTGTTGCTTTCATTTTCAGTATAGCAAAAACATTCCCTTTCCATGTAGCTATCCTTAAAAGAAAAGTCTCATTGGTGAAATATTAGAAATTTCACAAAGCCTGCCCACCCTAGATCCCCTTATGGTGCTTTAGACTGCAAATTGCTACCAGTAAGAACAATGGCATTGTATCCGAAACTACCTTTTCTTGAGGTTTAATTTTTATACAATAAAATTCCACAAATTTTTATTTTTTTATGTACCTTGGTTGTTTTGATGCTCGAGGCTGTAAAAATAAGTTCAGAATTGTGACCAGAATCATGAAAATGTCTTGGGGCTTTCTAGTAAAGACTTTGAGGAAAGAGCTACTTCAATATTTCTACACTCACGTTAGAATAGTAATTTTGGTGCCAGTATATTATTCTTTTGTGCAGAGACTTTATTATTTGAATTCTTGGCAAACTCTGATTTCCTTTTGTATACCCAGAGCAACATTGCCAAGATCTCAAAACAAAGTCTCTGCGGCAAAGATGCCAAGAAGATCTACCCATTTTGCTACACAACTGTGGACCATGCAGCTTAGACCATATTTTTATTGGTTTTGCATTTGAATATTAATAGCATATGTCCAATTGTTATATATGTTAGAATTTCTAAACTGAATATAATATGATGACAACATATACTTATAGATCATTGTGTTCATTCTCTGATAGGGATACAAAAATTTTTGATCCAAAGAAATTTTGCTTATATTCTGAGTAGAAAGAAAGGTAAGACCAGAGCTACAAGCTCTCCACTTTCTACAATATCATGTCCTGCTTGTCCTACTTTTTGGATTGTAGCAACAAAGTCAAATCAAACTGGAAATAGGATTTAAAGCTGACAAGAGGATTGTGCAGTTTCAAACCTATAATAAATAGCAAGATCAATTTCATATGTGAGATTTATTTTTCCCCCGGTCTTGTTATCTTGTGTCATTTTATTGTGGTATAATCATAACTGTAGAAACATAGCAAGCCTTCAAAAACCAGTCAGGATCTTGTGTTTACAGACAAATCTAAAAATTGGATTTGACTTAAGCCATCTAAATCAAACTAATTCCCTTCTCAGGTTAATGCCCTAAGGCTAACAAAATACACAAGCTGATAAGATAGCTTTAGTGTGTGCTTAAAGGGAATGGTTTATTCAAATTCAAAAACAGCAGCATCTTTAGGAAAAGTTGTTGGCTAGGTGAAGGTGTAAAATTTAATTGAATTTAACTGAGATACATAATGATGAGTGTGATGAATTTGTCAATCGTGGACATTTTCCCTTTAAAAAGATGTGTGCCAATGTGAAAAAGTTCAGCTAGGCAGCTGTTAACATTTGTTCTTGTAAAACAAATGATTGCCTTTTTTCTACCCTCTTGGTCAAATAAGTCAGAATGAAATATCAACTAAACCAGAGTTTCACACTTACAAAAGTTTAGGCACATAAAACAATATCAATTGATAGCTGAGGTTACCTCAAGCCCTGTTATTCCCAACGCTTCTCCTTGAAGCACTGTTTAATACGGCACTGCCTAGGAACTATTGCTAGAGAGAGAGAAATATAAAAATAATCAGAATGTTTCCCAGACTTGTTGCTCATTAATGATTGAAAAGTCTCAGGGTGATCTGATGAAATGGCACATCAGGCTTTAAACAGCAGCCTGGGTATCATGTTTCCATAATCAACACAGACTTTACCAAGCTCTGTGGAAGTGTGACCCCATCTGTCAAAGCAGCAGATCACCTGCTTCGGGCACTAGAATTGCTGACAACAAGCTGCATCTCTAAAGGGGAAATGAGAAGATCTCCAAACGTGAACTACAGCTTCAGAAAGGAAGGATGAGCGTTGGCCTCTGCTTTAGGTCAAACAAAGTCGTTTCATTTCAAGCACTTTCTGTGATATCCTAGGGAGTGGGAATCCAATTGGAATCTTTGGGCTTTGTGTGTAAAACCCATCTCAATATAAAGAGATGCTAGAATTATTTATGTGCCATTAATGTGGTGTCAATGTATTACAGGACCAAAATTTTCCTCTGTGGGCTACCGGTCCCTGACATTATTTTAATAGTAATTTGTGCAAACTGTGAGGATTCAGGTTTAAGTGTTCAGTTCCAATAAGATATATTACTATACTGAAATAGTATCTTTCCTTTTGTACTTCCACATCAAGAAAAAATGAATGAGAGCATGAACAGATGACACATTAAAGGACATTTGCATGAAGAAAAGATTTTAGGAGCTGGAACGATATTACAGTGGGTAAGGCACTTGTCTTGCATGAAGCCAACCTGGGTTCAATACTCTGAACTTTATATGGTCCCCTGAGTTTGCCAGGAGTGATCACTGAGTACTTGAATGAACAGTCATGACTAAGCCCTGAGTACAAGGCTTGAGGTCCCCAAACCAAAGGAGATATAAAAGTAAAGTGGAAAAAAAAAGATTTCAAAGAATGGGCATGGTATTGATGCTATTGGGATCACAATCTACACATAGAATCTGGCCAGATCTTGTTTGTAGATAAACATGAATGCAAAGCAATATAGATTAAAGGAATAAGGGAAGAGAGAGAACTTATTAAAACTTCCCATGGGTTGACAGAAAATAATTGCTTACAGAATTTGCTCAGGGTTTAAATTAGTATATTTAAGGAAGAAATAGCTGCAAAAAGTAACCAAACAATACATTTGAGAACACTAGTCTGAATCTAGGTCACGGAAGATAGTACTCTGTTCCTAGTGACATGAAGTTGGCCAGCAGGACGTGGACGTATGGTCCACTATTAAATATTCTGGATTCAATTCTGCACTAATTTCCTGCATGGGATTTGGATTCAAGGCACAGATTCAACCACAGCAGTTCAACACATATCATTCCTCAAGTTGGCTGAGGTGCTGTGGGTAATGATAAAGTTGGGTTAATGAAGTATCCCAGACTCAAGGGAAACTAATCTGAGGACAGTGAAATTAACATAATTTTGATGGATCTGGTAAGCCTCATTTATGACTATTCCTAAGCAGGATGTCATTAAAAAATTGTTCCTTAAACAAAACTGAGCACGATATTTTAAAGTACTGGAGCAGAGTTATGATGATGAAATGGACATTGACCAATACACATTACAAATTATGGCATTGTTCTTTAGAAACTCTTACACTACATTTTATGTGTCTTTCTGAATTCAAGCAGGAAGTGTACCAGCACTATTTATCTTATGTCTAGTTAAGAACTGAGAGAAAAAAAAAAACCAAGATTGAATTTTTTTGTTGAAGTTTCTAATTGAGATGGAGCTCAAAAGAGATACATTAATATTATGGATTCTTATTCTGTTTTATCATTTTTCTTGAGATCCCAGTGGCACTAGAAGCAGTGATATATAGATACTGACAAGTATCTTTCATATCTTTTCTTAGCTCTACACCTATCCGCTTGGTTCCTGATGAAATCAAACTGGATTTGACTCACCACAAAGAATCGTACTCTCTGGATCTTTTCTCCTGATTTAGTTTTCTCTTTTCTTCTATTCATTTTGAAGGATTCTTTCTATCCTACAAAATTCACTTTGGATCCCAAATGCATCCTACACTTACAAAGGTGTGAATTCTAACATTTAGCACATGAATTTTGAGTGTTTAACACCTTTTATTCCCAAATTGTTTGTAATTTAATTTTTTTATCCTTTGGATTTCATAGCTTAGAGGAAATAAGTATCAATTCATTAATTTTCTCTGTAGCACTGTATTTTATAATTCATGCCTTTAATCACAGTACTATAGTCTATATCTATTGGTCTTGGAAGACATGTAGGTTCAGAACTGCCTAGTGACATATGTATTCTGTGAATAGTACTTTGTGTGACATGTATAAAAATGGACATACTCACTTAGATTATTTATGTTACTACAAGAGTTGGAATATTTGACATTAACAATCTTTGAATACAAAGTTCAACCCGATTAAGTGACCTAGGAGGAGTGGTAATGTTGTTTAGTAATATTAATGGGAAAGCTGCATTAGAAGGTGGTATCTAATGCAGGATAAATTTGGGATGAAGACTAAGTAATACGGAAAGTTGTAGAGCAGCATGAAAGAAATTACTATTGGGAAATGGGAGGAATCAACACTATGTTATGGACGGAATTATTCTGGACTCTGTCTTGTGCTACTAGGAATTTCAGACAGCAGATAGCAGGTTTCTACATAGAGGCTGGCTGGAGTTCATGAGTAGAATTCCACTTGGGAAGAGGAAAAATAGGAGATATTTGTTGAAATGGAAGGGGAAAGGAAATAAATAACTGGTCAACATATTTAACAGACTGTCTGATAAGAATCAGACTTGTAACAATTATGAACAGAAATGGAAACAGACCCCTATTAATGTCAGGTTCATTATAAGTCCCTGGATACCAGTGTCTAGCCTGAGATACTGATCAAGACTGATGCTCAGAGTATTAGGGAGATCCGTTCTGCAAGGCACAGGAAGGCATCAATGGAAACCAAGCAGAGATTTGCAGGTAATCTCTTACCTCCTTAGAAAAGCTAAATAGATTTTAACTTTAGTGCTTACATTCTTCTGGAAGATGAGTTAATATTTATATAAATTTGGTTTTGATAGAGTCACTGCTGAAGGTATGCGAGATGGAATGTGCTCTGAGAGAATTAGGCAGGTCAGATTATAAAAAGAAATTATAATAATAATTTTCCCTTAATCACAGATTTTTCTACCAAGGCATATATTATCAGGTGATTCTGCCATAACCTACAGGTTATTTCTTTATAAAAAAATAATAAACAGCAACATGGTTATTCAATAGATTTTTTTCTGTCTCCTTTCTACCTTTAAAAATGTTTTTCTTTCTTGTTTCTATCTATCGTGAAATGTGTCATTTTTTTTTCTGCTCTAAAATAAAAAGATCTAATAGCTCTTATCTCTCAAGCTCATGAAAAGTGAAATTGTGTGTTCTAAATCTTTTACATTCCCTTTTCAAGTTTTCCCTTTTTTGTAACCGAAATAATTTACTCTGTATTTCCTCCCATATCTCTGTAAAGACTCAGGCAAAATGAAGGTATGGTACTTGGAAAGAATATTAATATATTAGTTACATGCATCATTATTTCCCTCTCACATGTCATAAACATATAGTTTAAAGTATAGTTAGACATGACAGTTTCTCCTGGAGCACCTCAGTCCCTCTTGGAGAGCCCAGCAAGCTACTGAGAGTATCCTGCCCGCATGGCAAAATCCCTGTGGCTTATTCGATATGCCCAAAATAGTAACAATAACGGGTCTCATTACCGTGAAAGAGCCTCTAATACAGCATTGGGAAAGACGAGTGGGGAGTGGCTGCTAAAATCTCAGAATTGGGTCGAATGGAGATGTTCCTGGTGCCTGCTTGAGTAAATCGATGATGAACAACGGGATCACAGTTATGGTGACAGTGATAGTTAGACATCTTAACTAATTATAGAACAAAGAAAGCTTATCAGAGTAGTAAGGATGTGTGTGGAGAATAAGCGGTGGGAGTTTGGGCACGGGGGCATGCAGGCACATATGAAAAACAGAGAAAGAAAGAGACAGAGTCAGAGAGACAGAAACACAGAAATATACAAAAATGTGTGAGGAAGATTTATACAATAATTCAAACAATATAAAACTAATTGTGTTGCCATTTTGACAATGTTAATTCTCCTGATCCATGAGAAGAGAATAGCTTTCCATTTTCTCGTGTCCTCTTTTATTTCCTGAAGTAGCACTTTGTAGTTTTCTTTGTGTAGGTCCTTTACTTCCTTAGTAAGCTGATTCCTAAGTACTTGATTTTTCTGAGGTACAATTATGAAGAGGATTGTTTTATTCATGTCACTTTCTTCTCTCTCACTGTTTGCGTATAGGAAAGCCATGAACTTTTGGATATTGATTTTATAGCCTGCCACTTTACTATACAAGTCTATTGTTTCTAGGAGTTTCTTGGTAGAGGTTATAGGGTCCACTAACTGTAGTATCATATCATCTGTGAATAGTGAGAGCTTGATTTCTTCCTTTTATACCTGAATGCCCTTAATATTTTTTTCTTGCCTAACTGCTACTGCAAGTACTTCCAGTATTATATTGAACAGTAGTGAAGAGAGTGGGCATCCTTGTCTCGTCCCTGATCCTAGAGGGAAGGCTCTCAGTTTTTCCTCATTGAGGATGATGCTTGCTGTAGGCTTGTGGTAGATGGCTTTAACTATATTGAGGAAAGTCCCCTTATCCCCATTTTGGCGAGGGTTTTCATCATAAACGGGTGCTGGATCTTGTCAAATTCTTTCTCTGCATCTATTGATATGATCATATGTTTTTTATCTTTTCTTTTGATGATATGATGGATTATGTTGATTGATTTCTGAATATTAAACCATCCTTGCATCCCCGGGATAAATCCCACTTGGTCATGGTGTATGATGAGTAGCTGAATTCTATTTGCTAGTATTTTGTTGAGAATCTTCGCATCCGTGTTCATCAGGGATATCGGCCTGTAGTTTTTTTTTCTCGTGGTGTCTTTGTTTCCTTTTGGTAATAGAGAGATATGGGCTTCATAGAAACTGTTTGGGAGAGTTTCTGTTTTTTCAATTTCCTGTAAAAGCTTGAGAAGGACTGGCAGTAGGTCCTCTTTAAATGTTTGGAAAAATTCGCTAGTGAATCCATCTGGACCTGAGCTTTTGTTTTTGGAAAGACTTTTGATTAGTTTCAATTTCCTTGATATTAATAGGTCTATTCAAGTATTCTATATCTTCTTGACTCAGCTTTGGGAGGTTATAGGAATCTAGAAATTTATCCATTTCTTCTAGGTTCTCTTGTTTTGTAGCATACAGACTTTCAAAGCTGCTCTTGGATGCAATCAAAGTAGTCTCTGATGATCGTTTGAATTTCTTTAGTTTCTGTTGTTATATCTCCATTCTTATTTCTGATTCGGTTTATTAGGGTTCTCTCTCTCATTGTCAGTAATTTTAATACCAAGATAGAACTGAGAAGATCAGGCAAAGAATTTCACATTGGGACACATGGCCTAGAATGGAACAAAAAGGGTAAAAGACTGTCTGAGTTCATCATGTCGACCAAGACCATCCATGGTAACTCACAATTTTAGAAGGCCAAATCTAAATGTTGGACATAGGAGTCTCCAGGTGGACAGTTCCACAATGAAACTGACCACATCATATTCAATTGACGGACTTGCCTGACCAATGTTGCTATTGTCCCAAAATTCCAAATTGGATCAGACCACTGTCTCCTTCTTGCAAAATTTTACTTCACACGGCAGGGAGAAAGGGCTGTGAAGTTTAAGAAGAGAACTCCTGGAACGACCACCAACTGGGAGCTCTTTGGCACTATTGAGGCAACATGGGAAGATGCCATCATTGAAAACATTGATGAGGGATACGATCCACTGGTATACCACCTCCATGATTGTGCAAAGAACACAAAGAGAGAGATAGCCACAATAAGATGCCTGTTTATAAACATTCTTTTTTTTGATTTATGAGAAATGTTTATAAAATGTTTATAATCTGGTAAGATTAGTACCGAAAAAAACATGTATATGAATTCCAGGACTATAGTGAAGTATTATAATTCAGCATATCTATTGTAAGAGAAGTCCCCTTACAATAAGATTAACAAAAACAATTCCTCAGCCTGTATTCTAAATCCACTTATCCTTAAGCAACAAATCAAATATAAAAACAGTACTCAAAAGTTTTTCTTCTTTTATGAATACTTTTATTGTTGTTGTTCTGTATTTTTGCTTTTTAGGTCACATATGGCAATTCTCAGTATTTACTCCTGGCTCTGTACTCAGGAATTACTCCTGGCAGTGCTCAGGGGACCATACAGGATGCTGGGAGTCAACCTGGGTAGGCCACATGCAAAGCAAATACCCTACCTACTGTGCTATCACTCCAGCCCTACAAATACTTTTAAATTTCAAACGGGAAATCCAGCGGCCCGGAGCAGAAAAACCAATGGACTATGTGTTAAACCGCGCCATCACGCCGGCCCGGAGGGGAGA
>JAOXYA010000041.1:38793314-38804072 GCA_028565675.1 Sorex palustris | reverse complement strand
AATCGAACCTGGGTCAGCTGCATGCAAGGCCCTACCCATTGTGGTGTCACTCCAGCCCTGGGTTTGGTTATAGGGCCACATCCATATTTTAAGATATCCTAGTAAGAGATGGTTTCTGGATGAGAAAGGGATGAATCAAGTGAGAGTTGAATATCTGCATCCAAAAAATACTAATTATTGTATCAAGTCTCTTGGGATGTTCACTAGGCCTTCATTTCAGATTTTTCTTGTGAAAAAATTGTTCTGGACAGTGGTTTGAGTGAGCCATAGAATGCATGTTTATCATTCACAAATATGATAAATTGCTTGAGAAGCAGATAATGTTCTGTTTTATAAAAACATGACTTAAAATTACTTCAACAAGTTGGAATCTTGAACTTAAAACTGAAAGATAAAATTCAGTGAAGATAGAAAGAAAAAATTGTCATTATTTCCAGATGACATGGATGCAAATGTACAAGGTCCAGTAGAACCTACAAAATAACTAGCAATTTAATAATGTATATGTAGATAAACCAATTATATTTTTATACATTAGCAATAGAGAATAAAGTTTTAAAAGATACAAGTTAAAATAACATTCAAACATTAAATATCTAGAAATAAATTTATCAAAATACATGAAAAAATTTAATGCAAATATAAAACAATATAAAAAATTTTTAAGTTCGTTAAAAGGTTGGTGAATAGACTTGTATAATGGGTTGGAAAACTGAGCTTTGTAAAGAAATCAATCCTTGGTTTCAGCAAAATTTCAAATCAAAGTACCACAGTTTATTTCACAAAGACTTTAACAGATAATTCTAGAGAATAAATGGAAACACAAAATACAAAGAATAGCAAAGATGCTTTATTTTATTTTATTTTATGTAGGAGTACTGCTATTTATTCAGCCACTGATTAGGCTGATTGGATTGGGCATGAACTCCACCTTTTTTTTCATTTTTAATAATTCTATTTATTGAATCACTTTGATAGCAGTTCCAAAGCTTTTGGGTTTAAGTCTTGTTCATAAAATGAAACACCCATACCTTCACCAGTACCCATTCTCCACCACCAAAAACCCCAGTATACCCCCATCCCACACCCTCCCCCTACCTGTGGGACAGATAATCTCCACATTACTCTCTCTCTAGTTTGATTACATTCAATATTTTGACACCAGATCCACCATTATTATTTGGGATTTTACCCCAACACTCAAATCTGCTAAAAAGGCAACAGTAGACAATTTGTTTTCTATTGCTGGTTATGAATAACATATGATGTCACGTGGCTTCAGTGGTGGCTGCACGATTTTGAAATTCCAAAATTTAAACAATTAAATCTGGAGGTATTTCTGTCAAAACCTGTGGGTTCCGAGATTTGTTTCTGAATCTCTGGGATCACGGCTATTAAGTAGCTTGATCAAGAGCCAGAGAGGCCGTTCGTGGGCAGCGACTTGGGCTCTAGCTGGGGTGGGTAGGAAAGGGCCGGCTCCATCCCCATCCCACGAGGCCCCACGTGTCTTGTCACTGCGAGCCCAAACCTGACTGCCCAATAGTTTCTGGAGGATGTTAGCCACTGAACTGCCAAGGGGGAGCAGGTGGAGGGACAGCACCCTTTCCCCCCTGGGGTGTCCTGGCGACAGTAACCTACTGCGTGGTCCAGACACATATCTGCCAAAAGCTGCTGGGTTTTGAGATTTGTTTCTGAGTCTCTTGGATAATGGCAATTAAGCAGCTTGATCAGGAACCAGAGAGGACATTCGTGGGCAGCGACTTAGTGTCTCGTTGGGACAGGGAGGAAAGGGCCGGCTTCACCCCATCCCGTGAGGCCCCACAAGTCTTGACACTTAGGGACCAAACCTGACTGTTCAGTGGCCTCTGGAGGATGATGGCCATCGGGACACCAGGGGGAACAGACCAACACATGAAACCTATTCCCACCTGGGTTGGCCCGGTGCTGGTAACCTACTGCAGGGACAGGACGCATTCCTAGCAAAAGCCATTGGGTTTTGAGATTTGTTTCTTAGTCTCTGGAGTCATGGCCATTAAGCAGTTTGATCAGGAACCACAGAGGCCATGCCTCCAATTATATAGCTGAGCCAGATGTGGTTTGTGGGTGTGTCTCCCACCTACCTAACTTTTGGCTGTTTACTTTCTTGGTAAACTTTGTCCCAAGTTTTTGGGGTCTGGCCAAAGGCACAGCAAAAATTTTGGGGTATCTGGAAGTCTGAAGGCGCCATCAGGCTGTTGATGCACTCACCTCACAGGTACAGATTGACCTGCTGGAGGCATCATACCCCCCCTGTCCTGGGAATTCTTAACTGCTTTTCCTTCTTTAGGTTACAGAGCATTGTGATGTCTTTTCAATTAATTATTTTTGAAATGTTTATACTTTTCCAGTACAACATAATACATACATTATTAAAGTGTTAATGACATAAAAAAAACATCAAAAGAAAAGAAAAGAAAAATGGGAAGCTAGAGAGATAGCTCAAAGGGCTTTAGCACATGCCTTGCTTTAGTACATCCCAAGTTCTAGTCCCAGAACCCCAAATCCTTTCTGTCAGTATTGCTGGGTGTAGCTCTGACAGCCCCTGAAATAGCTGGGTCTGAGCAGCACCATGGGCTAAGCACCTTACAGGCTGCATTAAATAGCTAGGTCAAACATTACCACCAGTGGCCCCAGGCATTATGCAGGACCCCCTACCCAAAAGGAAATGTTTTAACCAAGTTTGATGGACCTCAATTATATCTCCTGGCTACTTAACTTTTCAAATGAGACTAATATGTAATCCTTGAATGAATTGAAAGTAATTCCCTTGAACTATATTTAAAAGCAAAAAAAAAGAGAGAAGTAGAAGAAGAAGAAGAAGAAGAAGAAGAAGAAGAAGAAGAAGAAGAAGAAGAAGAAGAAGAAGAAGAAGAAGAAGAAGAAAAAACCCCTATATTCAACATCAGACAATCAACTATTAAGATTATAGAATAAAAATTCAGGAAGTTTGAAGTTGAAAAGTATAGTAGATAGGGCATGTGCATTGTATATGGGTTCCAGATCTAACACCAAATACGATTCTCCAAATCTGCTGGGAGTTATCCCTGAGCACACCAGTGTAGCCCCTCAAAAATTCATGAAAAAATATTCAGGAAATTAGGGAGCAATTGTTGGGAGAGGCACAAAAAGTCACCAGACACTAAAATTCACTGATACAGAAAAAAAGGAAAGAGATAAATATCCATGCAATGTTGTAAACAAGCATGGATAAATAGCAATTTCTAACTATATTTAGCAATATCTAACTATATCTAAACATCTAATTAATAAATTCTTTCATTTAGATAGGAAATTATTTTAAACTAACCTGTGACCAGGAACTGAAATGAAAATATTCAGAATAGGCATGTTTCTAAAAAGTCAAATCAAAAGGGCTGAGTTTCAATTGATCATAAAATTTCCTCATCAGGATGAAGAATACTTTGTCTTCCTCCCTAAAGTCTTCAAAAAAGTCTTTACAAATGACATAGGATCTCCTACAGGTAAAACCAGGTTGTTCTTAAGAATACTTTTTGGGGGGTATATTCCCAGCAGTGGTATTACTGGGTCAGATGGAAACTCAATTTCTAGGTTTTTTGAGGAATGCCTATATTGTTTTCCAAAAAGGTTGAACAAGTCTGCATTCCCACCACCAATGAATGACAATCTATTCCAACCTGCATCTGCACTAGCACTGGTTGTTCTTAGTATTTTTTTTTTTTGACGTGTGCCAGTCTCTGCAGTGGTGTAAGTCATCTCATTGTTGTTTTGGTTTACATCTCCCTGATTATTAATGATGATAGCATTTTCTCATGTGCCTTTTGGTTATTTGTATTTCTTCTTTGAGGAAGTCTCTGTTCATTTCTTCTCCCCATTCATTGAAGGAGTTGGATGCTATTTTCTTGTAAAGGTTCTACCAGTACCTTATGTATCTTGGGAAAACACACAGCAGAAAAGACATCTGCATTTCTATGTTCATTGCAGCACTACTCACAATAGCCAGGATCTGGAAACAACCCAAGTGCCCGAAGATTGGTTAAAGAAACTATGGTGTATCTACATGCATGCAGCTATTAGGAAAAATGAAGTCATGAAATTTTCCTATAAATGGATGGACATGCAGAGTATTATGCTGAGTGAAATGAGTCACATGAAGGACAGACAGAATATTTCACTCATTTGTGGAATATATAAAAAATAACAACATAATATGAGATTAATATCCAAGGACAGTAGAAACATGAAGGGCCAGGGGGATTGGTCCATTATTGGAAGCCTAACTCAAGTGCTGGGGGTGAGAGCAGTTAGAATAAAGAAGCTACCACTATGATATTGATGGTTGGATATGATCACTCTGGATGGGAGTTGCGTGCTGAAAGTGGGGAAAGGATAAAACACAATAGCCTCTGAGTTTCTGCATTGCAAACCATAATGCACAAAGGTAGAGAAGAGAGAGAGAGAAGCAAAATGCCTGTCATAGAGGAGACTGAGGCTGCGGCTGGTGGGAGGAAATATCAGGGACTTTGGTGGTGGGAAATGTACACTGGTGGAGGGATGGCTGTTGGAACATTTATAACTGAACTTCGATCATGAGCAGCTTGGTAACTGTGTATCTCACAATGATTCAATAAAAAATTAATAAATACATTTTTAAAGAACAAAAAAATGCTTCTTCAAATATACTCTAGCAATTAGGCAAAATATTTGAAAGAGATTGTACACTTCTATAGTACACTTCTATCATAACAGACAAGTTGGTATGTATTTTCCTAAACCATTTTTAGAAGATATGCTGTCACAGTCAAACAATAACTTCATCAACGTCCTTCTTGGGAATTGAAGCTAAGTATTATATCCACAAAAGAGATGGCCAGGGTGACCTCTTATCATTAGATCTACCATCTAGGTAGCCAAATAAATTTTCTAAGTATGTAGAGTTATTTAAAAATGGCCCATTTAGCACTAAGGAATGTCAGTGACAGACTATGCTTTGCGTGTTCTTATCTGACAACAGTTTGATACTAGAATCATTCATTTGTCTCCTAAGGCCATGCTTGCTTCATGCTATTAAAGCTGTCATCACTTACTAGAGGGGCCTCTACAGAAGGCTCATATTTTTAAAATCAGATCTTAATGAATCTTATTTTAGTTTTGAAGAGGGCATAGTTTTGAAGAGGGTAGAACTGAATCAACACTTGATATTATATTTGAGTGACTGGTAGTCTGTGGTAAGCTCCTGCATTTTGGCCCATAGCCATTTTCCTGTCCACAGAATCAGTGACAAGTGAAAAGTTAATGAAAGCTACCTAGAAATGTAAAATGTTGCACTGCACAGGAACACATTCAGCCACATTTTCTAGAAATATGACAAACAATGGTTCAGACAAGTAAGGACTTTTTAAAAAAATCTCACAGGACAAGAAATAAAGTTGAAATCTATGTAACAATGATGTACTATGAATCTGGTTACTTCTGTATGGACACAGAGGATAAAAAGGATTATTGCACTTCTAGGTATCACGGTTTTGTTTAATAAAGAAAGAACACAAAGAGGGAATGATATACATGTATACCAATAGTGCATGTGTGTGTGTGTGTGTGTGAGTGTGTGTGTGTGTGTAGTATATACTCATTTATAAATTGAATGTTGAATTCCCATTTGTCTACAAAGAATTACAACCATGATCCAGAGAGATTGTACAGGGGATAAGGCACGAGCTTTGCACGAAGCTGACATCAGTTAAATATCCAGGACTACATGGTCCCCTAAGAATTACTGGAAACATCCCTGAGCTTTCAAGCCTCTGAGCATCTTTTGGGTGCTCCTGTCACTACAGAAATTAAGTAGCAGAGCATCCTCTGAGTCTGGCATTGGACATCAGTCTGTTTAGCCAAGAATCATTAGGAGTGACCCCTGATCCCTCTGATCACTGCTTGAGAGACTCACCCCTCCCAAACACACAAAAGAAATATTTATAAGCATACAACTATAGTGATATCTGAAAAAGATGACCATGACTGGTTCAGGTTTGAAGGGTCCCGGGATAGACCTAGAGTCTAGGTAAACATGAACCAGGGGCAAGATAGAAAACCCCACTCTTGTACCTTAGCTTGTATTTACCCTTTACAAGGAAAGACCAAATTTATACTGAAGAAGAGGGGCTCACATAAAAAAAATAAATAAGGAGCAGATTGAGTCTGCTGTGCCAAGAAATCCCTGTGGTATTTCACTTCATTCTAATAAAAAAATTATGCCCATGAATAAAGATTTGATATGCCAGTGAAACATACAATCCACATGAGGGTGTGATTGGTTTCATACTGGTCATGTTCTTGGAACTTGATTTCTACATGCTATGATGAACCTGAGGTGTTGCTAGGGATACGGTTAGCTGCTGTAGTGCTAAGTGAAACACCTGCTTCTTTTCTTACTGTATCCTCTATGGCAAATAGAGAAATACAGCTTTGTTTGAGCCAATACCAAATTCTACCTTTTTGTGGGTTTAGTTTGTTTGTTTATTTGTCTTGTTTGTTTGTTTGTTTGGTTTGAAGCCACCCCTAGTGGTGCTCAGAGGTTACTCCTGGCTCTGTGCTTGGGGATCACTCCTTGCTGGCTCAGGGGGACAGGTAGTACCAGAGATAGAATTGGGTTGGCTCTGTGCAAGGCAAATGCTCTACCCACTGTACTGTTGCTCAACACTCTCCCCCCCTCCACCCCATTCTCTTTGAGAAGAGTAAGAGATGTACTTATTAATTGAGTTGTAGCATGATCACACTCAGCATGGAGGGAGTCTACGAAGAGAAGTCTTTCAGACTTGACATATTTCTTCCCTCC
Organism: Sorex palustris; assembly: GCA_028565675.1. Taxonomy (NCBI): domain Eukaryota; kingdom Metazoa; phylum Chordata; class Mammalia; order Eulipotyphla; family Soricidae; genus Sorex; species Sorex palustris. Next base: position 38,797,219 of record JAOXYA010000041.1, on the reverse strand, counting down.
AAAATGTTCATTTATATTGATAAATAAGGAAGAAATGGACACTGACCATGCAATCAAGAATATCTACCTTATTGAAACTCCTAGAAAAAATTTTTTCCTATAACATTAAAGGCACACAGCTATTTGAAGTATAGAACAGTTGGGCCAAAAACCTACTCTCTCACTATATCATATGTAGCACTGTCCTGTCCTCCCTTTGTTCATCGATTTGCTAGAGCAGGCACCAGTAACGTCTCCATTGTGAGACTTGTTGTTACTGTTTTTGGCATACTGAATACGTCATGGGTAGCTTGCAATGTGGACAAGATACTCTCGGTAGCTTTCCGGGCTCTCCAGAGGGACTGAGGAATTGAACCCAGGTCAGCCACATGCAAGGCAAATACCTTACCTGCTGTGCTATTACTCCAGCCCTCACTATATCATATATTGGAATGAAATATTTATTCATTAGATCAAGAGCATTATCATAGGCAGATTCTGACCAGGTACTATATTCCATATTGAGGACATAGAAGAGACTCATTTTACCCTCCAGGTCCTTACACTCTGATAAATGAGATAATTCTAAAGAGAAAAATTGAAGGGGCTGAAGGCAATCAGAATTGCACCTCTCAATATGACTCTTTGATATAGAAATTCTTTTGAATTGGGACCTGAGAAATAGACCTCAGGAGCAGTTGGGAGTTTGCCTTGCATGAAGTTGACCTGGTTTTGGTCCCTGGAATCCCATGAGCACCACCAGGAGTAATTCCTGAGCGCAGTGCCAGTATTAATGACTATTGCCTAGTGTGGCAAAAACAAAAATTCTTTTGAATTAAAGGCAATCAAGAAGTGTTGTTGGTGTGACAGTTGGGTGAAAGGAGAGACCCAGGGAGTTTAGAATTGGTAAAAAGAAAAAACTTCCAATTTCAACCCAGATTATGTGCATTTACCTTAAAGAAAAGAGAACCACCTAACTACCTATCTCCAAAGGAGTAAACCCAAGGAAATTCCTGTTCTGCCTATGGAAGGGTGTTGAGTGTGTAGCCCTCTGGTCTATACCAGAAAACTCTCAAATGATATTATAAATAATCTCAAGTGATATTATAAATATCAAAATGACCCTCACCAGAACAAAAAAGGTTCTCCACTCCTAGCCAAAAGGAAGAATATAAATTCTTCTATTACTTAAGACACATACACATAAATCCTAGCAAAATCACCAAGAACCGGCAAACAAACCTCATTCCATCTATTTTCTCCTGAACACTTTTCTTTCCAGTTTGCTGATTTTAAGTAAACATGAATTGCTTTCCATTGTGCTGTCAGTTGCTTTCAAAAGAATTTTTTTTAATTAAAGGGATGTGATTTCCAAAGTTATTGGTAGTTGAGTTTTAGGCGTATAATATTTCAACATTAATTCCACCATGTATCAATCTCCTTCTACTAGTGTTCTGTGTTCCTTCCCCACTTCAGCCCCCACCCTATACCGACCTGTCAACTTAGCAGGCACATTACAGTTTCAATGGCTACAGCTTAGATCCCGTGTTCAGTTTTGTGTGTGTGTTTTTATGTATGTGGATATAGATAGCACTCACCCATATCACCAGTATCACTAAAGCCCTGATGCGTATACACTCACGACTTCCCATTTTCTTCTTTCCCCCATAGATTTATTTCCTTCTCTGTCTCTTTATACTCTCAAAGGGTTATGTAGTCACCACCTTTTTACTACGGTATGTTTCCTCATACAGTAATCTATATGCCATAGATAAGTAGGATCATCCTGTGTTTGTCTTCTGGCTTACTTGACTCAACATGATATATTCTATTTCCAAACATGTTGTAGCCAATAACATCTTTTTATCATTCCTTGAAGCTGCATAGTATCCCACTGTGTTTATATGACATATCCTCATAATCCATTCATGTCATTATACACTGCATTGATTCCATACCTTAGTTGTTGTACTGAGTGTAGCAATGAATAATGGTGTGCATATGTCCTTTTGAGAGAGTGCAAAAACTTTTTTGTTTTTTGAAAATACTATATATTTGGGCCTCCATTTTGAGTTACTCTTGGTTTTGGATTCTCCTACAGGATATACAGTACATGTGCTTGTGCAGAACATGTGTTAATAAATTGAATGGTTTTGTTTACTCTTGTTAATCTGTCTTTTGGCTAAAGAGTCTCAGCTGCAAATCTAAGGTGAGTAGAGGCAGCCATGCTTCCCCACCAGGGGTTTCATACTGTGGCCAGTAGGAATGATTTCATGCCTGAGCTACTCTCTGAGCAATATCTTGAAAAGACTTAGCTATCTGCTGGATAGATTGCCTAGGGTAGTATGGAGGAAATAGGACATTTCCATAAATTTAAGCAAAATTATATGAGAATCAAAGAGCTTATTATATTTGTGGCACTAGAAAACTTCAACCAAGTAATTTTCTTTTGTTGCACATAACTATGAAGAAAATAATAATCAAAATTAAATGAAAAGGAAAATATTTTATGTAATATAAGCAATTAGCAAAGAAATCTTTTTTGAAATGAAATGATCCAAATTCCTAAACTTGTTGCTTAGACAGGAAGCCCTAATAAATCTTAGATGAATTAATTCCCTTGAGAGTTTAAATAAAAGTGGCAATTTTGTTTTCTCCTACTATAGCAACATTCAAATTTAAAAGGTTTTCTTGAGTGTCTGCTAGCCCTGGGCGTGGAAAGTGGGGCTGTACATGATGGGAACTGGAGTTGATGGAGTAGTAAAATAGAATTCTGCAATTCCATAGTTCATCTCTCTCAACTATATTGTAAAATCCATCACTTCCTCTGGCTCAAAGGGCACAGATGTCTCTATGGTGTAGATCGTAACATCTTTTTTTTTCTCAGATTTTCTATGTTCTCAGTCTCATGTTTTTATAGTAACTTAGAAGGAACCACCTAACTGACAATTGCCAGTGAAATGACACTTTTTATGAACTCTAGATACTATTACTGATAAATTAGTCCTTGAATTCCCTGGGGGAAATGCTTCTCTTTTTTGCAATGTAATTTTCCACAAAATAAAATAAAAAACTTCTTATTTTGCTTGCCATTTAAGTTCCAAGCTCCATTGTAAAAATATCCAGATTTTATCACCTTTGCCATTTTCTAGTGAATCTAGAAAATAATAAACTACTTATTAATCTAGCTCACTGTATTTTTTTAAGAGCAGGGGTTTACCTAGTGGTGTTCAGGAGTGACTTCTGCTCAATATCTGGGATGGAACTCAAATTCTTACATGAAAATTATGTGTTCCAGAGCTTTGAGCTACCTCTAGATCCCCTTAACTGTTATTAATTTTGTGAGCAGTTAAGATCCTGGTAGAAAATAGAATGCATCAATAATGCATTAATGCATTATTGCAATAATGCATCAATAATTATATGAACAGACTCTAATAAAGAAAGTCCTTACAGGATTGAGCAGAATTAAAAGAACAAGGGGTCAAAGTGATAGTACAGGGGTAAAGTACTTGCTTTGCACATAGTCAACTCTGGTTCAAATCCCAGCATCCCAGATGGTTCCCCAAGCACTCCCATGAATAATTCCAACACAGAGCTAGGAGTAACCCTGAGCATCACCAGATACGAGCCCACAACAAACAAACAAAAATAATTAAAAGAACAAAAGTTGATGATGAAATTCCAAAGGCTAGAAATACTAGGAAACCATTGTATAATTGCACTAAACTCATGAGACAAAGAAAATCATTTCCGGTCATCAGTGAGAACAGACAGGCAAACTGAAGGACTTCTCCAGGTGAGAAAACTGTATGGAAGTTGACAGCTTTTGCAAGGGACCTAGCACCCTCCCTCCCACCACCCCAACTCTATCTTCTCCACCCTACCCTGCCTCTGTGTCAGGGAATTTCTTCTCTCTCTCTCTC
>JAOXYA010000041.1:38734007-38746426 GCA_028565675.1 Sorex palustris | reverse complement strand
TCTCCATCATGAGACTTGTTGTTACTGTGTTTGGCATATCGAATACGTCACAGGTAGCTTGCCAGGCTCTGCTGTGCGGAGGAGATACTCTCTGTAGCTTGCCGGGCTCTCCGAGAGGAGCGGAGGAATCGAACTTGGGTTGGCCATGTTGGCTGCTTGTGAGGCAAATGCCCTACCGCTGTGCAATCACTCCAGCCCAGAGTCATGATAGTGAACATAAATTTTTTGAGGTTCAGTCATTTTTCCACAAAGTACTTATTGAAAGGAAAAAATTCTTAATTTTCAGTGGAGAACTCTAACAGGTGCCACCTTAATGAAGTGTTAGATATTATTAATATCACCAGTAATACAACATATAAAAACCATGATATACTTTTCACTGCAATACATTGAGTAGGGCAGAGCATCACTGCTCTAATGTTCTTACCAATAATTCATAACATCAGTTCCACAAAATAACCAAAGAACAGTCCTCAAAATTTCCATGTTTAGTAAGCAGAGGTAAACACCATAGGAGTCACAGGACTGGAGTCTATGGACACATGCCACCAAATGAACCATGAGATTTTGGGGTGGCTCCACAACCATGAAAAAGACAGCAGCAAACAATCGGCAGAATTCAATTAAGATCTGTAGATTACTTCATGTTATTTTTATCGATGCTAACTTATTGGTTTGGATAGCTATTCTGATTATACAAGATGCTAATTAAACAAGAACTACATGTTTTATTTCCATAATCTTTTGGTAAATCTGAAATTATTGAAAATTAAATTCACTGGTTTAAAACTATTCAGAATAGAGGAAAAGGAGGAGAGGGCTGTGCTGGCTGTCAACCCCATTGTTTGCATATTTGGGTAACCAAGTGACCCTGAAGAGTTTCATGTCCAGCTAAACCTGCAGTGAGAGATGTTTATGCCTCCCATTTATTCCAATCTATTCACTTTTTAATTGAAAAAACAATGAACTAAAAAGAGTTTTGTTCTTTGCACACGCTTATTTGTTAATATTTTACTAGTTTTAATTTTTCTTAGAAGAAACTTACTCAATTTTTATTTAAAAATTATTTTAATTCTCTCTTAATCAGATAATTATGAGAGATAAGTATTTCTCACCACATTAGACTAAATGTCCTGTATATGCAGAATTGAAGTACATAAATACATGATATGGGAAATGGATTTCTACATATAAAAAACTTTCTTTTAATTGATTTTCATTATGTATAATATACATATATCCTATAAAATTAAATTTAGTCTATAGATGATAAGTGCAGTTGGAGAAAATGTTCATCTATACCTTCAGCATAGATTGATAAAATATACTGCTTTGATTTCCAATACTTTTTCCATGGAAAAATGCAGAGTCACCATAGACAGCCTAGGTAGTGATATAAACTTCACTCAAGCACTCCTACACAGGAGATATCCTGACACAACTCAAATATACTGCATTTCTTCATTTCAAAAATATCATCTTTAGTGCTGCAATCTAAAGATTACTGATGACATATGATCCCAAAGCCTAGAATTAAACCCATAGTGCCTTAATACCCCCAACTACAATGAAAGTCTTAATCAAAGAATATATGACAGATTTGAGTAGAGTTCAATAAATTTTGAATTCCCTGTAAGATTATAATGCAGTCATTACTTTCAACGATGGAATAGAAGATTTTTGAATAGCATCTCAAATGGTGATTGAGGCAAGTGACACTTGAAAACTTGGCACAGGTCCATGAAAGGGGTTGTGGAGTGATAGTACAGCAGGTAAGGTGCTGCCTAGCATGCCACCAATGTGGATTCAAACCCTAGCATCCTATAAGTTTACTCCACCACGGGGAGTGATTTTCCAATGCAGAGCCAAGAGTAAGCCCTGAGCATCACCAGGTATGGAAAAAAAGGTCAATGAAAATCTGATAAAAATTATGGAAAGGGAGCTTGCTGGGGATAGAACCCAGGGTCTCATGCCTATGAAACATCCATGAAACATGTTGTTTACCACTAGTTTAATCAACACCCTTGCCTGAAAATTTGATCTTAAAAAAGAATCCTGAAGGTAATGAATATCATCATTAATGGAAATACTATTATCTTTTTTATTGATCTTTTTTAATCAATCTTTTTTAACATGTATTTATATCAATGAAATACTGAAATACTATTGGATAGCAAGGACAAATTCATTGTCAGATTACCTAAAGTGACAGAGTCTTATTTTAAAAGCTGTCAAAAAAAAGTAAGAGAGTAGAAGCGCTGGATAACCAGGCTTCCAAAGGACTAGAATAAGATTCAGAATCCTTTCATGTTAACAGTTATGTCTATGGAAGGAAACAAAGGCCACTCAGTGCACAACACAAGTGTAAAGACTTGCTATCATTTCTGTCCCCAGCACAGGCTTCCTTTATGCAGTGCTCAGCATGGTTATTCAGTTATAGCTATTGCTACTTCCTGAGTTCTGGCTGATCCTGAAGAAATATTCTCTGCTCCACAATCTGCCACCCGATTCTTTCCTTCCCAACATCTGTTAACTCATAATTTCTGCTGGATTATCGCTTCCTTTGCTAACTTCTTTCTGTGTCAGGCTTTATTTCCACATCCTCTCTGTGTATTTTATATTTAAAACTCCCTTAGGGAATTTCCAAGAGAATCTTAAAAGATTTGTGACTTACTTTGAGGCCCCAATTCTCAAGCTAGGTCCCTCATTAAGGTTGCTGATTAATCTATTAAAATGGTGGACTTTTAGTTACTATTCATTTCAGGCCTAGTTAAAAAAAGACAGCATTTGTAAGTCAAAAGGAATGGAGCATAGTTTCCATGAATCCCAAGTATAGAAATTACTAGAAGGGAAAACAGACATGGGAAGTTTTAGCACATTGTCAAAAATGAGATAAAGGTACTATACATGTCTTATCCATTGACTCTTAGTTCCTCCTTAAATCTAAAAAAAAGTCTTTAAGATTTTATGCATAAAATGTTTCTATTTTTAGGCTTGTTGGTGGCATTTGAGACCACCATAGAAGCTGTGACTCATTATCAGTCATTACTGAGATATAAAGCAGAGGTAACTGCTTTATGAAGCTATAGAGATTTTGCTTTTGTCAGTGTTAGCATTGTTCACTAACCTGGACAGCTTAGTCATGTATTTAACCAGCCCACCAGTTAAATACATGAACACACCCAAATACAGCCATCTCTAGCAAAGTGTATTTGTGATGAATGAGATTCAATCAGCCTCTGGCTTTTCAGGCTCAAGATAACATTTCTGCTATTGATAGTATCAATTTATAATTTAATTTCAGGTCCAAGCTCCTAAGAGATAAGACTGTTTGCAGAGCTAAAATCTAATCCAGTGGAGGGTATTAGACAGAGTTCCATAAATTCTGATGACCACGAGATAGCCTGATTTCCTTAAAACTTGGCTGGAATACATTTTATAAACCTGCGTTTATAAAATGAGTAATAATGAAAATGACAATTCCAAATTTAATATTTGCTTGTCTGTTTATCCAGAGGCATGAACTATCAATGAGCCTGAATGTACTCTTCTGAAAAAGAAAGAGAAAGAAATCAGAACTTCTGGTGTGAGATTTACAAAAGCACAGGCAAACTGTGGTTCTATCAGAAGGCGGTCAGTGAAAATGAGCCTATAGCTCTAAAAATTTGTTGCTTTATTTAAGACAAGAACCCAGCCCATGTTCTGGTACAAGTTGCAGGCCATATGGAATGACAGGCAGAGGTCATTGGGAACAGTTCCATATCCAGTAACTTGGTGGAGGGTCTGCCTTCTGTAGCTTTGTTTAGGGCAACCCATGACTGTAAACTGTGCCACCTTCAGCTCTCCTTGACTCTGCAGTCTCCTTGCCACTCCTCGATTGATGGAGGTGTCGACTAAGTTATCAGGCAGATCCCAACCCATCCAAAGGGGATCATTTTATTGCCTGTCTGTTTAGCCTCTGTCTTGTGCTCTCTTGAAGACAGCAATTCTTTCAGGTGAAGAACACAAATAAAATTTAGAAATGCTCCCTCGGGCTGAGAGGTTAGGACTCAAGCCAGAATTTCTCTGAATGAAGTCACTCTCTGTATAATCTTTTCCTGCTCCCGCCTTCTCACAGCCGTGTGCTGCCCTTTGATTAGAGGAGAATTAAAGGCAATAGAGAGTCACTCGGGAGTTTGATTGCCAGTCATTTTCCACTCTCATCCAGTTTCTGTTTCAGAGGATAATCCCAAGATGATCTTCTTCTGCTCTTCCCTTTATTTTGCCATCCCCTCACCATCACACACACACACACACACACACACACACACACACACACACACACACACGTGCGCCAATGTGCATGTGTGTGTGTGTGTGTGAGTAGAAAAACCTATGAAAGAGCAAGCAACCATAAACAATAAGCGTTCCCTATGTCATTTTACTTTTATTGCATCCCACCCTCCTCCTTGCCTAACAAAGAACTTTTCAGAAACTGTCTTCCTCCTCCTGGTGCAGAACAAAATCATTAAAGAAAAAATTATAGGGTGGTTTAGCCAACTTCTCCACTCTATACTGTGAATTTTTTAGAGCTTTCATCCTAGAATGCTGTCTGCATATGTCTCCCTATTCTAAGCTTGTTTCATTAAAGTATAAACAATAGTGAGTCAGTTCATCAAAATGGTCAGAACCGTAGAATTTAGTCCTCATGATTCAGTCTTCATTCTTCTTTCTCGGGCCAAATTTCATCTATCTGAATCCTAACACAGTTGTATTCTTGAATAATGCAAGTTCCTAGTAAAACAAATGTTCTTTGTGAAACTGGATAAAGGCAAAAGCATTTTTCACACTTGTAATGTAAATACTTTAAATGGGTGAAAGATGTTAAATGATAAAGCTTATAACCATAAGCTAAATAAAACATAGGTTGTAATATAAAGCATGGTAGCTTATAAATAATAGCATATTTTATAGTTGAAATTTGCCAAAAGTGTATATCACACTGTCACAAGAAAACATGTGATGATAGCTTTTAAGACTTATTGTGGTGATTAATTTTAAAATTTATACAAATATGGAATCAGTATAGCATATATCAAAAATAAAAATCTTATATTTCAATTATACCTTAATACCACTTTAAGTATAAGTTGTAAGAAAAAAATTAGTCATTATTAATAGTAACAGCAGAATGCTCACTTAAGTGAGTGGAAAGGAATATAAAAAACATATTTTCCTAAGTTCAAATCTTGACTAGCCTTTGAAAATGCAAATTAATTTTGTCCAGATTGTCAAATGCTTTATGAAATATCATTACAATGATATTCTTGAAAATTATCATCTTAAATCCTGATGTTACTTCTACCTTGTTGTGAGAAACAGGGGTATTTATTTCCTTCTTTTTTATTTAACTAAGTTAGAATATTGGATAAAAAAACAACTATAAAATCCCTTCCTGCTGCTATATCACATAGACACCATGATAGAACATTCAACTTGTCATTCTTACAAGTTTCCCAGAAGAATCATTTCAATCTTTGCCTTCCATTGCTTCTTATTAAAACATTTAGTCGCCAGAGATAGTACAGCAGGTAGGGTAGGTTTCAATTGACCTGCCTTCCATCCTCCACAAGATATATGGACCCCTAAGCACCACCAATAGTGGTCCCTAAGCAGAGATCCAGTAGTAAGTCGAGAGCACCTTTGGTGTTATTCTCCAACCACTCTTACCCCATCCCTCCTCCCAAAAAAGCCCCAAACTATTTTTAATTTAAAAAATGTGGAAATCCATTCTTTTAGGGACACCAGCTTGGCTGATGAAGACTACTTTCTCTGTTGCTCTATGCATTAAATTTCTTTCACAGGTCTCTGCTGGGAAAAGTACACAGCTCGACTTACACTTTCTAGTTCAGACTTGATTAGATGAGTAAATGTAATTCTAAGCTAAAATGTGGTTTATCTCAAACCACATTCTTAAAGATCCTTAAGTAATCAAGTTACTAACTTATGCTCGTTTGCCTGACTCTTGTGGATTTATTTCTCCATTGTTTCTAAACTTGAAGGGATAAGAAAGAGCTAGAGTATATTATACTCCCGAAAGTCTTACTTGGAGGAGCAAGGGCTTGTTGGAAACAAATAGACTTGAAGGAAGGAAAGGAAGAAGGATGAGATGATGGAGAGGAAAGGTAGAAAAAATTAAAAAAATATATATTTATTCGAAGAGTGGATAAAGTAGCACTGTAGCACTGTCCACCCATTGTTCATCAATTTGCTCAAGCAGGCACCAGTAACATCTCACAAAAAATTGTGAGACTTGTTATTACTGTTTTTGGCATATTGAATATGTCACAGGTAGCTTGCCAGGCTTTGCTGTGCAGGCGAAATACTCTCGGTAGCTTGCAGGGCTCTCCATGATGGGCGGAGGAATCAAACCTGGGTAGGCCATGTCAGCCCCGTGGAAGCAAACACCTTACCTGCTGTGCTATTGCTCCAGCCCATGGATAAAGTAATAGACTAATAACTCACAGCCTAATATTACTTGTTCATAGAACTTTATATTTATGATTTAAACAGAGCCTGGCAAGCTACCCGTGTCGTATTCGATATGCCAAACACAGTAACAACAAGTCTCATGATGGAGACATTACTGGGCCCGCTCGAGCAAATCGATGAACAAGGGGAGGACCATGATCGTGATTTAAACAAAACCGTTTAACATTTATTAGTTTGGTTAGAGTGTGTGTGTTTTGTATTTCATGTCATATGTATGTTATTTGGTCTGAATAAATTATACAATATATTTTCTAGTTATAAGGTCTGATAATAGTACATTAAAACATTAAAATTTATTTGGGGGTTATTTGATGCATAGTAAATCCTAGGTTTTTAACTCCTAGAGAGTAGGAAATCAAAGCTTTTGGGTTCTTTAGCTTCTAAAGTATTAGTTATTATTTATGTTTACTTGTAAAAAATAAACAGGATGTTTATTGCAGCAACATCCCTAAATATCTCTTAACTTGAGTGCTCACTGGAAAAGAAAAGCTGATATTATGAATATCAATCGAAAAGGAATCTTGACACAACACTTAGAGATAATATAGCTTATAGTGCTGGAGCACATGATTTGCAGGTCAGAGACTTGGCACCTTATCTGCCACTCATCATCAATGAAAACACAGCCCAGCACTGCCAGAAGTGGCCAAAAGAAACAAAATTTTCAAGTTAAATTCTTATTTTTCCCATTTAGAATATCTTCTTGGAGATGGAATTTTTTTGTAAAATGTTTGTGGGAATGTAAATTAAGAAAAAATTTTCTTAGTAAGTTTGGCATAACTTTTCAAAAGAAATAAAAATAATCATTAATTTTCCACCAGAAGAACCACTTAGTTTGTCCTAAGGAAATAATCATAGTTATGCATAAAATATAAGTACAGAAAAGCTTTCAATAAGGAATTGCTTATATAAACAATACTCTAGAACCCTCTTAAATGTCCAAGAATGCAAGATTTATTTATGTTTTAAGAAGTAAATTTATACTTTGGAGCACTATACCCTATAAAATCATAGAGCAAAACCAAAATATTTTAAGCTCAAGAGACAAGCTAGTATCATTGAAGGTTTTAATTTTCTAAATACATGTATGTACACCATTACAAGGGCACCACGTCCCCATTATTCTTTTTCTTCAGGAATTTGGTTTATGGGTATAGGGAGATAGCTTTCCATAGGTTTATACATTTCTGCTTATGTTATAAGAGGCACTGAATGCTCTTCTAGAATGTCTTTCTAAGAATTTTTTGTAAGTAATCTTGGAAAATAGAGATAATGTTTCCTTGTAGAGGAAAACGTACATGGCTTTTAGCCCAATTTAATAAAGGTGGTATGTCTCAAGACAAAGTTCCATCAGGCTATTTCCCATAAGAAAGGATTCAAGTTTGTAAAACTCAGTGTTTCTCCCTGTAATGTGTATAATAAGCACTGAATTCTTGGGTGCCATCAGATTCCTCTTCTTTCATCCTATGGGCCAATGCTGGTCTAAAACATGCTGTCCTCTTGCTGTAATAAGCTTCCTTAACCTATGACCTGGATTATCTGCTGTCAGCTTCAATAAAATTATGGCAGCAAATATGATAGTGGATAGATCTTTGGAATGTGTATTTTATCATGGTCGGTCCTCCCGTTGTTCATCGATTTGCTCGAGCGTGCCCAGTAACGTCTTCATCATGAGACTTGTTGTTACTGTGTTTGGCATATCGAGTACGTCACGGGTAGCTTGCCAGATTCTGCCGGGTGGGTGAGATACTCTCAGTAGCTTTCCAGGCTCTTCGAGAGGGGCGGAGGAATCGAACTCAAGTCGGCCATGTTGGCTGTGTACAAGGCAAACGCCTTACTGCTGTGCTATCGCTCCAGATGTGATTTTATTTATTTATTTATTTATTTATTTATTTTTGACACACCTTGTGTTGCTCAGTGGCTACTGCTGGCTTTGGCCTTAGAAATTGCCCCCAGGAGTGTTAGGGGAACCATTTGATACCAAGAGTTGCACAGGGTTGGCTACATGCAAAACAAGCCCCTTAATCCCTGTACTATCTCTCTAGTTCCCATTTGTGATGCTTAAAATTTCTATCTCTCTTCTCAGAATAAATAAAGGTAATTTTTACAGACAGATATTTCATGTTGCGTTTTGAAAGAATCTGAAAAATGGCGCATTATCAAAACAATGGGCCAGCAGTAGTATCCAAAGATACTGGCTTACTGAGACAGAAGACCTGGGAGCAAGGAAGTTGAAGATCGCCTGTTTCTTGGTGAACTTTGATATTCCTGTTATTCATTGCATGTGACAGAGAATCTTATAAGGCTCTAAGGAAGAACCTGCAGAAATCTCAGGCACCACACTGACTATGCTTTTTGTGGTTCATGGGGCAAAGTACTGTCCAAACAAAATAACTAACTCTCTTAGAAAAATGTCAGCTGCAACATCTGACAGGGAACAGGTGTTTAGCGTGTAGGATTCACAGTCAAGAGATTTTAAATGTAACTGTCAAGTAAGTGATCAGCATTCGCTGGCAAATGGCACTGGGAACACAGCCTTTCTTTATAGGACAGATGAGACTTTATGGTTGCTGGAGGTTATAAATGTTTGTGAATATGACTGTGTGTACATATGTTCTCTCATCAACATCCATGCAAATGTAGAATTGAAATGTTTATGAAAATGTCTTTATCTGGTGGTAGTTTCATTTTTATAATTTGAAGTGAGATGAAAAGAATAGAATGTAATGAGCTAAAGATCTCTGGCTTCTATCTCCACTGTACCTTGAAATTCAGAGATAGGGGATTTAAGACAAACAAGACAAAGAAAAGGAAGGGAGGTTCTTGCCTTGCCTCTAAGCCATTGTGTTAGATTCTGAGGAGCCCAAGCATAGGGCTGAGTTCATGTCTGATTGATTTCAGGGAATGCAGATTTAGAATAATTAAATTGGGGCCTTTCTTTCATTCCTGGAAGAATTTTTAAGTAACTATTGCTCTGTAAATCCAACCTCTAAGAAGCCCCCTTAGGTAGAAGTTGACTCCCAACAATTGCAAAAGTTAATCCATTATAAATGAGTACAAATAAAACTAATCCAGATCTTAAGCACCCAGTTGCATTTCATTTACTTTCTTAGGTGTAAAATAGATTCTGAGTCTTTCAAGAGTACCCAATCTTCACATTTATGCCCAGTCTTCGTTTTCATTCCCAGTCTCTCTTTTCAAGGCATTCAGCAATTGCAAAAGTTTCTTAAGCAGCAGTAGCAGCAGTATCTGTTCCTTCTGACAAACATTCATACTCACTGTCTTACTTAGTAACAGAAAGCAACCACGGATGTCAGTCCCAGTGCCTCTAGAGGGCCAATCAATCAAAATTTGTTGACAGCTTGAAAGAGCTTTATTCAGACACACCCTGGCAGGCTGGAAAATGACAGAATAGCCCTCAAAGCAGCTATCTTTGCCTGCATGGTCAAAGACATGATTTTTAATAGAGAGAGATGATAGGAAAACATGTTTTTAGAAATGGTGGATTGCAAATGAGTGGGTGCCAGAGTGATTGACAAATCCTCTGAGTGTTTAGGGGGCCTCAGATGCTGGGAGTCAAAGCTGGGGCTCCCACATACAAAGTGTAGTCCTGCACTGCACTCTTTAAGCTATTTCTGTCACCTGGAGCACTCTTTTGTCTGCAATTTAAGTTAAGGATTAAGCTTTGAAGGAAAGGGTCAAATGAGACATTATCTTTTAGTTCTGAGGCAAAGGTGAGGCAAAGACAGTTTTGTTTGCCCGTGACTAGAAGAATGTGCTTGTCCTAACTCTTTGGGGGCAAGTTTCAAAAACTCTAACAATGTCCATTTAAAATGTACCTCCTGAAATAAAGTTCCCAGAAGAGAGTTTTAGTCTTAGCATAGGTCTTACTCTTACTCATGAATCTGCTCTATAATTATATTCTCAATTTCAGAATTCCTGGAGTGTATGGATGAATTTGTGGCCTCATGATCTCTCATTCTATATCCCACTGAGGTACATTTGTTTGGCTTTAACATACAAGTTTGTAATGTCTTATATAAGGGCTTAATGGCCCCAACTATCTTCACACACTTTCCTCTTGTGGTGGTGGGAAGGTGCATGGCGGTAGGATTGGTGTTTGAATATCAAATGTTATGAATTATGTAAATAACTTTATAAAAATAAAATAAGGTTCAAAAAAATAAAAAATAAAATGTACCTTCAAGGTTTTTGCAGTTAAATATGGTTATGTGAGTAATTCTTCACTTCCTGTCTGTCTCTACATCTATGACTCACCTATTTTTAATCTCATTCTCTGTGTCTCTGCTTGTTTCTCTGTCTCTGTTTCTATCTGTTTTTTTTTCTCTCTCAACTTACCTCTAATCTATTGTTATCTACACAGATTGAATTCCTGAAGCAATATTACACAACACAGTTATTTTGAAGATGGAAGTCTTGGAGAACAAAAACAAAGGAATGACCCAGGATCTCTAATAATTTTGTGTTCCTTCAATCTCCACTGAACTTGTTTACATGAAAGGATAAACTGTTTGTATAGTCACTTTAGTAATTCTATCTGACAGTCTGATTCTAGCTGATAAAAATAAGTTGTCCTTAGAGTTGACATTTTCCACAAATTCCCCTTAACTTCTATTTAAAGTGGATATTAGAAATTTGCAAGTTTTGAAGAAGACAAAGAAATGGCATAAAGGTAGTGAGAAAATCTAGGCAATGAATTGCAAGTCTGATTAAATGGTTTTTCTATAACAAAATTAAAAGGATTTACATTGATCCTTATTTGACACTAATGGATAAGTATATGTAAAAATATTTCCTCACTGCTTTGGTGTTATTCAGCTATTAAAAAAGGGAGGGGAATCCTGCCAATTGCAAAAACATAAATGAACCTCTAGGGCATTATGCTAAGTGAAATAACTGAGACCCAGCAAAAGACAAATAGAACATTATGTCACTTATGTGTGAGATCTAAAACATTGAGGTCATAGAAACAGATAATAGGTTGGAGGTCACCAGAGGTAATGAATTAGGGAAAATGAATGAAGGTGATCAAAGATACTTGCATTCTGCAATAAAAATAAATTCTGAAATGTAATTTATGACATGGTGATTATAGTTAGCAATAGCATATTAAATGTTTCTAGAGAGAAGATTGTGTAAGTTCTTATTGTATAAGTAAATTAAAACAAGAAAAAATTCTTGGAGAGAGAGGTTCAATCTCTGACACCCTATATGCTCTCCAGAGAACTGTTAGAAGTGTTTGCTTAGCACAGAGCCAGGTATAAGCCCTGATCAACTTCAGGTATGGCCCCCAAAACAAAACAAAAACTGGGTAACTGTGTGTGGCTATGACTATAACTTGAACTTGTGATCATTTTACAGCATATGCATATATTAATTTATTCTGAGTACCTGGAGATAATATATCGTCTTTACCAATAAGATCTCATTAATACTGGAGATAATAATTCCTTCCTTCCTTCCTTCCTTCCTTCCTTCCTTCCTTCCTTCTGTCCTCCCTCTCTTTCTCTTTCCTTTTCTCTCTCTCTCTCTCTCCCTCCCTCTCTCTCTGTTGCTTGATGCTTTGGGATCATTCCCAGCGATGTTCAGGGGTTACTCCTGGCTCTGCATTCAGGAATAACTTCTGGCAGTGCTCAGGGAACCATATAGGATGCCAAGGATCAAATCCGGGACATGCAGGCACATGCAAGGCAAATGCCCTACATGTTGTACTATGGCTCTTTTCCCTTCATTTCCCTTCAACACCTGGTGTTGCTCATATATAGAAATTTTGTGGCCCTAATATTTGACTTAGGCCGGCTGCGATAGCACAGCGGTAGGGCGTTTGCCTTGCACGCAGCCAACATGGCCGACCCGAGTTCGATTCC
>JAOXYA010000041.1:38671392-38681521 GCA_028565675.1 Sorex palustris | reverse complement strand
AGACTTAAACCTGAAAGCTTAGTAACTTTTCCCACAGTGATTCAATAAATAAATATAAGAAGAAAAATAAATAAATATATGAAAAAAATAAGGTAGAGTTCATGCCCAAATCAATCAGCTAATCAGTGGCTGAATAAATAGCAGTACTCCTACATTAAAAAAAAAAAAACAGAAAAAAGACACTTATAAGGGCACTGGTGCAGTCTAGGGCATTTGCCTTGCAATTGGATGGCCTGGGTTCTATCTCCAGCACTCCATACAGTCCCCAAGGCCTTCCAGGATTGATCACTAAGTGCAGAGCCAGAAATAAGCCCTGAGAATCTCCAGGTATGGCCCCAAACCAAACCAAACCAAGCCAAAAAGACCAATGAGTCAGTCACTCTTTTTCTCATCTTTCTGGGCACTACTAATTTTAAAAAAAAGAAGCACCCACAACTGATAAAAAAGGAGAGATAGATACCACTGGTGATGTGATACTACTATTTTCTGAATGATGCGCCTATGCTAAACTGTTTGCCTTTTAATTGCAGGAACACTTTCCCCTTACAGCAATTGTGTACACATGTGACAACAGAGATGGAAATAGAGGTAGACTCAGCTGAAGCAGGATGCCGCACAGCCCCCAGCCACCCCCAGCCACTCCCAATCACTGTATCCTCAGTTACGTGTATGGTTTTGGTTTTGTAAATCACCACAATATTGAGACCCACATCAATAACTCATCATGTTCAATAAAAAATAAAAAGGAATGATAAAAAGAAATAGCTAGGAAATAAAAACTTGCTACATTCATTCCACTTAAAAAGCTCAAAATAAATTCACTTGTGCTTTCTTGGGCCTGTGGCCTCAGGACCTCTTTGCCTAAGGAAAATAAGGGAAGAAAGGGTAATAAAGAGAAAAATGAAAGCATTGATTCAAATAGTTAAAATATTCTAAAGGTGCAGTCTGGCGTACCCACATGTTGATATTTAATGATGCACACCTGAAAGTTATAGAATGCTATAGTGTTATGTTACTCCAATCAGAAAAAATCAAGTTAGGAAATAAAATATTTTAAATAAGAAAGATGATCTGGAGTGCAACAGGGGATACAGGAGCCAGTCATCACAGAGCAACTTAGTAAACTCTTCAATCAAAACAAGAACAGCTACATGACAACAGAGATCGCTTTTAACAGAATTTTAAAGTCTACAATAAATCAGAGTTAAATATAAAAGTGTAAAAGTGGAACATGAAGTGGAGATAAGCATGCATATGAAATAGTTAACAATTTGTGACTTCTATATCATATGGGGAAAGGCAGCCTTTCAATATTTTGACCTCAGCCTAATAAACAACCAACAAGGGTTTTCACACAGCACCTTAAAAGCCTGTCTTATCCGTGGAGTTTCTGCAGCCAATGAAAGTTTGTCATGATGATGTAATGCTCCTGAGTTGTGTTTCAGCACCGGGTATGTGGTCACCCGTTATCATGCCTGAGATATAGGTAAGTTTCTGGATCAAATTTTTCTTTCCAGCCTGTCCCCTGCTTAAACTAATTTCAGCAAAGCTCTTTTGTTTCTCATCTATTTCACTATCTGTGAACAATTTTTTTAAAATGTGGGCTGTTGTTATTATAGAATTGTAAAGACAGCTGGTAAACAAAATGATGGGATCTTAGAGTCAATTTTCTTGTTATTAGCATGGAGGCTTTTACTCCTCAGCAATTTATCATCACTTGCAAGGGAAACAGCTACAAACAGGGTTATGTTTTATTTGATAAGGAGCTCTAGGCATTTTCCAAACAAGTTTTGCTGGAAAGATGTTTTCAGGGAGCTGGGAAAGATTTCTTTGTAAAATTGACACTGACTTTGATTTGTGTTACTGTGTGAACCCTACTGAACTATAGACAGAGGAATAAGTTTGGATGTTTATTGCAAGTCAAGAATATATAAAAGCTGCTCTCATGGAGTATAAATCCTAAAAAAGGGAGTGCAAGAAAATACTGTTTCTTGGTTTTTAATAAAGTTTAAAACAATTAAAAGCTAAAGACTTAGAAACCTTTTGCAGCCTACTAGTTCTATGAAACTAAATGGAGAAAAGATAAACATAAATAAATAATCCAGTTCCAACACATCCCCACTCAGAGGTTTTTAAAGACACATGCCATCTTAAAATCTGGAAAATTAAAAAAAAAAAGCACTCTAACTAGATAACCAGCACAACCAATTGAGATGGAGTTTGCTTTTTTGTTGTTGTCGTTCTCTCCTTGAAACCCTCTGTAAATGTGGAGACTTTTAGGGAACTCTCACTGTTATAAGTCATGCTGTGTTATTAAAGCAATGTGAACTGAAGAAAAAATTATTCACACAAGTTTTTAAAAAGCAAAAGTGCCACTGAAAAAAAGGGGGGAGAGGTTGTTTGCTTAAGAGCAATGCCCATTACCAATCAAAATATCCAGATGATTCATCAGTTTACACCTTAAGTCAGATCATAGAGACAGAGACTCTGACAAGAGCATCTAAAATAAGAATGTGGAAAAGAATTATCTTCAACAGTGAGGAGCAACAGAAACTGTTAAGGGTTGCAGAATGTCTAGCAGAAAAAAAAATATTTGTTCTTGTTTTGTAAAACTTGATGTCTGATAGTACTAAAGCATGTTTGATTAAAAAACCTCAACTTTATAGTCTGAAAGCTACTTAACTCAGCTGAATTTATCAATGAAAAACCACTTTCCACTGCATTTCGATCCACTTCACATTCCAAAGAATTCAGTCGTCTCTCTACCATACTTTTATTTGCTAGCAGATACTTTACCCTTTACATGAGATTACCCTCCTATATTTTGCTACTCATTTTTCTCTCAAATTACTAAAATTCTAAATATTTGCTATTATAAAATAAACCCCACATATATAAAATTTTAGTTGGCCTTATGAAAACATGATTATTTGTCTTTTTATTACTATGTCATTTTATTTTTTTGCTTTTTAGTGTGTGCAGAACTTGTCACTGACACTTCATAGTTAATGGATTAAAATCCACACTCAAAAGGTATCTCATGCTTTGTTTTCTGCACCATAAGTTCTAAACAGGGATCCAACATAATTATAAGGAAAATAAAATGTCCTTTTCTAAAGGTGAATGAGGGATTACTCTTTAGAAAGACTAAAGTGGGAAAAGAAAATTTCCAAGAAAGGGCAACAAGTATAGATAAGGTGGGTGGGTGCGTGTGGGGGGGGTGATAAAGATAGGAGATGAACTGGTTTCTGATACAGAATCTATTAGGCATGGGGGCCTCGATCTGTGCTGAAGACCTGGTGCTTCATCACAAAGCATTGGTGCGCATGCTGTAGCTCATTAGTCTTGAGTCCCCAGTTCTCATAGCACCCAGCTGCAAGGAGAAAGGGCATCCATGTGGAGTAAAACACAACTCATTAATGCATCAAGTGAGCCTGCAGAGAGACCTCGAATTAATCTTCTGGGGTTCAGTTTGATCTCTGTTGACTCTTGGATCCTCACTCTTGTATGCAACTATGCATAAAAACTCAGGAATTTTGAAAAGTTCGTTTCTAATGCAGTTGTTGCTTAAGGAAAGACCTTCAGACATGAGCTGGCACTGATGAGGATCAATAGTATGCCCTTGTGATTGATTCATCTTGAGGACAGATCAGGCTTTAAAAAAAAAGACAATCCAGAGTAGATCCCTTAGTACTACTAGGGTCAGAAGGTCACTGTACAATCCCAGCAATCATGAAATCAGAGAATTGCATCTATCTAGAAGACAGCCTAAAGGATTTCTAAGTTGACAAAGTTGGTCACCCAGAAAATAAGTTTGGCTGGGAAAAATCTATCATGATATTCCACTGAAATTGAAAGGTAATATATAGTACTCAATTTTAAATGATTCAACTTAAAGAGTTATCCTTTTTTGTTGTGGTTTTGGTTTTGGGTCCACACTTGGTGATGCACAAGGGTTACTTCTGGCTCTCTGTTCTAGAATTTCTTCTGGCGGTGCTCATGGGGGCATATGGGATTCCAGGGATTAAACCTGGGTAGGTTGCATGCCTCCCCAGCCCCCAAGAATTATTTTTAGAATATTTTGCCTTTCACCTTATCCCCCCACGAGGGCTTTTCGCTTAAGTAATGGCAGCTTTTCTAAGTGAAAATGGCCTCATTTAGTTCTTTATCCATCCCATTTGTTCAAGAGATGTGGGCACATTGGTAATAAGTGATGACAAGTTTTTCACTGATGACAGTAAAAAACAAGAGTTGTTGGCTGTGCTTCCTCCCCAGTGTCAATATCAGGATGGCATACCTTTCTGAGATGCATTGAAAATTACTGTAAGAGAAAAGGCAGGACTTTAATAGTTATTCTTAGTTATATTTCCACAATAGTGGTCCCTGGGGCAACATGAGATGAGATGCTAAGTACATAAAGAAGACGCCATTATTACAGTTTTTTTATATTTTTTACATTTCAAGTCTCAAAAAATAGGATATACATGCATTAAATATGGAAAATATAAGTATGTGATAAAAAGAGTACAGCCATATACCTCAGTTTGCCAAAAATGGACCTAATTTATGCTTTTGGTCCTGACACGTGTCAATAGCACGAGTGTTTGTTTTCAAAAGTTCCCTGAGTGACTGCAAATAAGAGACTGTTGGATTTAAATCTGAGTTAAAGAAGAAACACCATGAATCTGGACATGAAGTTCTAAGACCCCATCCCAGGGCGATTGTCATGGTGACAGAGAAGAGCAAACAGCATCCAGCTCCCCTGATGTTAGAAACAGTAACCTCCCCCAACCCCCAATTCCTCTGAGAGAATCTCTCCTCTCCCTTTGTGAAGGCTCTCTGTGTGTTGCTGAAATATTCTGCCTTCTCCCTGTCAAGGGGTGAGAATGTGACCAATGAGTAAATAGACACTCGCTCCTAGAATTTTGCCCTAGTGAAGAATGAAAGAAAGAGAAAGAGAGGGAGGAGGGAATCTGGAAGAGCATTCAACGAAGCAACAATGCCCTGGGACCCTGAATCAGCTAGCCACTGTCCTTTTTGCATCTGTTTCATCAGTCCTCATTTTGCTCTTTGAGTTTTCTGATACATGTTTTTTGGGGGGTTAGATTAACCAGAGTTTGGTTACTATTGCTCACAACCAAATATCCCACACTTATATTATTGTTGTTTACCCTATGGTATTTATATAGAGAGGGGACAACTGAGGAAAACAAAGTGATGTAATCTCAATTTAGCACTTTTTCCATTGTGCGTCTTTTATTTATTTATTGCTTTTTGGGTCACCCCCGGCAATGCACAGGGGTTACTCCTGGATCATGCACTCAGGAATTACTCCTGGCAGTGCTCTGGGGACCATATGGTTCGCTGGGAATCGAACCTGGGTCTGCCAGCTTGCAAGGCAAACACCCTACCCGCTGTGCTGTCACTCCAACCCTCACTGTGCATCCTAAGCCATTATTTTTGTCAGTGGACTTCCCACCTTAACTTCTCTTGATCACATTCATATAGTTTGTAAACCACCAGCTCTACTTCATTGCTTATTTTGCGATCATCAAGTATGAATCTACACCCAGAAAGGAGGTCTGCTTGGTAAAATGATAGTGATTAGGACTCCACCCGAAGCCATACTTCGTCTCTGAAACCCAGCAGTACTGCATTTCTGTCTTTTTACCTCCAGAGGATAGTTCCATTTGAGTACAGGGGCTCAAAAAGCAAAAGGCTAAAACTTCCTTTAAAGCCAACCAACCCCAATCCAACCGGACTTCATATGCTTGGAGGCTATTTATCAAGGAAATGAATCCAGAGGTAGTGTGTGTGTGCGCGCGCGTGTGGGAGGGGCGGGGAAGGTGACCACAAGTAAATTCTTATTTGGGCGCTGTTCTCCTTTAAGCCCTTCGAGGCACTGAAGCCTCTGCAGTGCTCTAAACCCAGGCAGCACACTTGCTTCAGGTGGGGGAACAAATAAAAATTGGGAGGGCCAGACTCCACTGCTCCGATTGGCTGGAATTTGATGCAGCATCCCCTCTAACGTCCTGAAATATGGTATGCAGGAAGTCTCCACAGATGCACTCTGCTGCAGTTCTTGAATGGCAGGACCAAATTTAAACTGGGTCTTGTGAAAACAAATGACATCATCTCTGCACTCTCTGAAAAGCTGTAGCCCTGATGGAACATTTTCACATTTTTCCCCTTTGCTCTCTATGTGTCTGACTGGAGAGGGCTTCAGGGTTTTCACGCTGCACGTTTAACTGGCTAAATTTTGCAGAGAATAACCTTTCATCACTTGCCTAAAAAAATAATAAAATCCAAGGAGAAAATATAGCTCATGTAAAAGTTCATTGAAACTCACATTTAATCTCCATATAGCTGTTATCGAAAGACATGACAGCACTTGGAAAGAATTCCAGTGATTTGAAGAAAACAATAACAAGGCAGTGTGTTGGGGACTGTCATCATGGAAATGGTGGCACTGATTTATTTTGGGTGGCCTTCACTGTATGCTGTACAGCGTGGGTGTTTGAGGGCACTGGAATTTGCATCTAGGAATTTTTCTAAGTTTGCACTGTTAGCTAGAAAAGTAATCAGGGAACTGGTAGACTAAGATAGTCCAGAGTTATATAGAAATACTTTTCCAGATGTGCTATTCTGTATTGTCAGATTTTACCAAATAATTATATATACATGAATCCAAAGAAAAAATTAACATAGCAGAATTATCTAACTTTTGGAATATTGTTTAAGAAACTAAATGACTTATAAATACAAAAGTGAATCATTAACACACACAGAAAAAATATATAAAGATAAGTGAATGCAAAAGTGTCTTAAAACATAACAGTTAGCTGGGTTTTAGAGCACCGTTAAAGAAGTAATAAACCTTAGCAATAACCGTAGTGAATCTTCAGCACACCATGATGTGATTGACACTTTCTCATCACAGAAACATTTGTGTGTAAAAACAACATTTGTGTAATCACCATCCTCAGCCAAAGGATGTGGGAAGCTCCCAATTTGTCAATGTCAGTCCTGTAAGAGCAGCTGCGTGGACAAAGTTAGAACTCACTGATTTTAAATCTCACCTGGTTTCCCACAGTTCCATACCCTCCAAGTAGAACCAGCTGTTCCTTCCTAAAGCTAGCTTCCACAGCTGATTCTAGAGACTACTTTCCATAATCAATTGGAACTATTAAAATCTTATCAGGAGGCAATAAGAAAAATGTATTCCAAAGTTCATGGATGATTTTTTTTAAGTGCTAAGAGCTATATGACATGACTTTTAAGAATGGACGTGACATCATATATCCCTCAAAGGTCCAGTGACTTACTTAGGAAATTGAGGCAAGATTGCAGTAGTCCTCCTTTATTAAATAAAATCGGTCCAGGAAAAGTGTAAAAGAAAAATGACAAGCACAAGTCCCTGTCTATCTTTGCCCCTCTCTATGAACATTAATTTTTCATATATATTCTTCATTCCTTATTCAATAGTCAATTTGACCTTTAAATTCTAGAGTTCATCTTTGAGAACTTCACTCAAACTCACGCTATTGTGAACAAAATGACCTACTGTGCAGGCTCAAAGGAAGTCATACATCCACAATTAAGAACAATCTCAAAAATAGAGGGATATTTACTAGCTTGGAAATGTAATATACTGTTCAATTAAATATTTATTTGTTATTAATGTTGAGACCATATATTATCATATATCTTCTCAATCCCCTTGCACAATTTTTCAATCCTTTGAAATTGCTTAAAATTATTCTCAGATAAGTCTTGCCATGTTGCTAAAAGAGTTTTCCTCTTTTATAATCATTGCTTTCTACTAGCTATACCTTTTATATGTGAAAGTCTGCTTTATAGTTTTCAGTGTGGGAAAAGAAGAAGAGAGAACTTCCCATTGTTTCTCCACCTCTTTCTGAACTTGTAGCCTTTCTTCCTTGTTCTCTTTCAGCCTTTTTTCTTTGATGTGTTTAAGCTGCAGAAACAGAACTAGCAGTTTAGGATTGTAGTGGCTATTCTGGTGTTCTATTGGGCCAAAGTCACTTGTGCTTTAAATTTTTAAAAAGTGGATGTTGTGGGGCTAGAAGGATAATTCAAGTGGTAGATCCTACCAGCATGCAAAACCCTATCATGGCGCACACACTCCAATTAAAGAAATTTTAAAAAATAGAAAATAAAGGCACTAATTTGACACTTTTGAAGCTCTATTCCCTCTGCTTTGAGCTATCTCCCTATCACAAATATGATAATAGTTTAACATCTATGCTTTGGACAGAATTTCCTTTCAAAATATGTTTAACTAGAATTTAAAGTGAACCATTTAAAAAGAAGGGAAAAGATATTAGGAGATGCAGAAACCTAAATTCCCTTTGCTTTAGCTGGTAATTGCTGTGGGACTAAGACAAGTTGATGTTATTTCTAAAATACAATGGAAATGTTACCATTAATTAAATTTGCCAACAATTTTACTAGAAAGTAATTCTGTAATGCTGACATAATTATGTGCAGTATGTCAGTATTACAAAGTTATTTTATGAAGCAAATATAATGGTATTCTACCATCTACATAGGTGGAAGAACAGAAAGATCATCAAAGTAAGATCAGCAAAGTAAGAATTGGATCACAAGGAATACTTTGCATGCAGCCAATGAGTGTTAGATCCTGGGAATCCCATATGGTCCCCAGAACCCACTAGGAGTGATCCCTGAGCTCAGATCCATAAGTAAGCCTGGAGCACTGCAGGTGTTGCCCCCAAACAAAAAGAAAATAAAGAATTATTTCTAGCAATTTAAATCTAAACATAATTTTACAGGGGCCAGAGAGATAGAACAATGGTTTGGGCATTTGCTCTACACTCAGCCAACCCAGATTCAATTCCCGGAATTCCATATGGTCCCCCAAGCACCACCAGGAGTAATTCCTGAGTGCAGAGCCAGGAGTAACCCCTGCATTGCCAGGTGTGACCCCCCAAAAAAAAATACAGCCCTACAACCTCTTTGTTTTCATGCCTTTACATCAAAATCAAACTTTGTTTCTGAGTATGAAATCATTTTAAGTTATTGTTAGACATATTTAACATTAAGCTATAAGCCAGAGATTTTAATATTCAAAATCATACATTGATGTCAGTGAAATTTCTTAAATCTAATTACCTTCGACTCTTTCATATGACATATAGCCTTCTCTCTCGTTTCTTGTTGAAAAACCAAAATAAGAGGCTGAAGAAGGAAAGCCTCTTGTCTTGCATGCAGCCAACCCCAGCTCAATTTCCAGCACTACATATGGTCCCATGAGCACCCAACAGGAGTGATCTTGGAGCACAGAACCATGAAATTCCTGAGTATTGTGAAGTGTGACCTAAAAACCCAAATAATTTTTACAAATTAGAAATAAGTGAAATAGATCTCACTGGCCTTTGCAAACTCTCTCACAGTACTGCCCCTGACTGGTTTCCATCATGTGCTCTAGCAAGAAGCACTCCTCCATCCTTCTCCCCATTCTCACTGTCTTCCTCAATCAGATCTATGACTCTTAAGCTCTTGAAACTATAAATTTTGCTCTCTCCAATCATTTCTCTATCTGTCATGTTCCTACCCCATTTCCTTTTCTTGTCACAGCTGTGAGCTCTGCCTTTTGAGGTTATTCCAATGTAATCTTTGGACAAATAACAGTGTGGACTCTTGGAACTGTCTCATGAAACTGAGTGAAGCTGTCCCGATGTTGATGAACCATGCCAAAGGTGTGTTTTCAAAACCAGCTGGTGTGTTCCCTTCCTGAGTGGTAGTATGTTGAGAAGCTGATACATGTTAAGTACAGATTTTGAGACTAGTCTTCTTTACCCCATATTTTTGCATATTTTAAGTGATTTTTACTTATTAAAAAATGTTGTGTTTCTCTCTCTCCCACCCTTTTTCTTTCTCTCTCTCCTTTCTCTCCCTCTGTCCCTCTCTCCTCCTCCCCCTCCTTTTCCGAGCTCTCTCTACTTCTCCCTACCCCCTTTCTCCTTCTCTTTCTCTCTTCTTTCCCTCTCCCATTCTCTCCCTCTCTCCTCTCTCCTCTTCTCTCCTCTTCTCTCCTCTTCTCTTCTCTTCTCTTCTCTTCTCTTCTCTTCTCTTCTCTTCTCTTCTC
>JAOXYA010000041.1:38545122-38555367 GCA_028565675.1 Sorex palustris | reverse complement strand
GGCCAAGGGGATCTGATTCCCAGCATCCCATATGGTCCCCCAAGTACCGCCAGGAGTAATTCCGGAGTGCAGACAGGAGTAACCCCTGTTCATCTCTGGTTGTGATCCAAATGGCAAAAAAAAAAAAAATAGTCAGCCATGACTGAGAAAGTACACAAACTGTGACCACTGCTTTTGCTGTTATAACTCAGGCTTTTCAGCCAGCACTGGGTCAAGCTTGGGAGCGCTTTGATCTTTTCACTGAGAGGCACATGGTCCCTGTGTCAAATATCACCAGTGATACTATTTCACAAGTTGTTGGACTCAGGTTGGCAGAACGATTGCACAGAAGTTAAACAACAAGTTGGGGCTAGGTGTACAAAATAAATACTGAAAGCCAAGAATGCCAGTGCCAAAAGAAAGTTGTAATAGGGGGAGCAAGATAAGATATGTAGTCAGAGTCCAAAAAGCGTTCAGAGGACAGACATAGGCTGTGTATTGGTTAAACGTGTTGGACCACTGCTGGGAGTGCCTGAAATACAGGGGTAGACTAGGTCGCAAGATGTGAAAAAGTTGAACAGCTGCCTTGTTGAATCCTCGCTATATGGTCAGGTAAATGGACCTTAATCACAGACTTAAGATCAGGTTATCAGGTGATGAAGTAGTCTATTTGTATATGAACTTTATTTTTTGGCCTATTTGTACTAACTGAATTTGGAAATGTTTTGCTTTGATTGGTTTCCTTTAAAAAAAATTGCTTGTTTTGAAAGTCTTAAGCATATTTAGTCAATTGGTCTAAGTTTAATTTTTCTTTATTGGGGCCAGGGAAATTTAGGGAGGAGGTGATACCTAGCAGTCTCAAGAGGTGCTTCTGGCTCCAAGATCAAGGATAGCTGGAGGTGGTGCCCAAGACATCATGTGGTGCTGAGGGTCAAATCAAGGTCAGTCACATGCAACACAAGTAAGTTGACCTTTGTAATATTTTTCCAACCCAGCACTATTTCGCTTTAATTTTATATTTTATAAACATGCTCATGAAACTTTATAGATGATTCAATAAATGCATCCTTTGTGAATACCTTGCATTTTTAGTGAACATTTTTTCAAACTATATAAACTGACCAAGTTAATTAACAAATACCCTGTTTCACCCCCTTTTAATGAGACATTGTTGTTTTGATGATAATAAAGAAAGGCTCAGTTATGATTTTATTATGCAGACATCAGAAACAATGAAGTGCAATAGAGAGTAGGGTTCAATAGAGGATTAAATTAAACATGAGATTCAGTATAAAATCACAGTACCTGGCATATGTTAGCTACTTGGTAAATATTAGTTCCTTTTAGAGAAATAAAAAATTCATTTCCATTACTGAGTTGACTGTTTGATATTTCCTCTACATCAGATTTTCCAGATTTCTATAATTTTTCATTTCATTGAATGAAATGGTTGAACCCTACCAATCTTCTTTTTATTATGTGGAGAAGTGGGCCAGCTGATAAAAAATAATAATCTTCAGAATCTGTGTAAGTCTCATTTCTTCCCCTTTTCCAGTTAAAAACAGCCTCTGTGAAAAGGATCTGCTTCTATTTGACCTTACCCTGGTTCCAATGTTCCTCACACTAAACCTCTAGCCTTCTGTTCTCTTCTGGCCTCTGTAAGTGAAGGAGGGAGCTATACCAGATGTTCCAAGCATGCCTTTCCCCACAGGACATGCTACAGGCAGGCAAGTCAATTCATTTATGCTCTACTGCATTCTTCGTTTGAGCACCTCTATGTGGTAACTGGTCAGATTAAGATAAGAAGAATAAAAAGAAAACAAGGTGCAGGATGAAAGTATGTGAACCTGGAAGAGACTGAAAATAATTAGACAGTTCATGGGGAATAGAAGGATCAGTACATCATTTTAGTGTATATAAAAGAAAAATAAAAACATGATTTTATTTGCCTACACTTGCTTCCGTGTATTTACAAAGATGCAAATCTCTATGAAGAGGAAGAATGGAAAGAATCAATGTGTGTGTTGGGCAGGAAAGCCTGGGGTATATATATCAGGGAGATAGCCTGATTTTCGTGGGAAAAGAGGTAAGTGCTCAAGTATATATCTAGAAGAGGTGTGGAAGAATGCCAATGAACTGTTAGAAGAATCAAATGTATAGCATGCTATATTTATAATTAGAACAAAGTAGACAATGGTTAGATAGTTTTGAAAATAAAAACAAAACTGAAAGTTAACCAGTAGATGAGGGCTAATGAAAAAATATAGCAGAAATAATCAAATAAAAAATACATAATGGAAAGAAATGTCACTGTCAAGGTCCTACTGTTGTTCATCGATTTGCTTGAACAGGCCCAGTAATGTCTCCATTGTGAGACTTATTGTTACTGTGTTTGGCATATCAAATACATCATGGGTAGCTTGCCAGGCTTTGCTGTGAGGGCGAGATACTCTCGGTAGCTTGCTGGGCTCTCTGAGAGGGGTGGAGGAATTGAACCCGGCTCGGCTAGGCCACTTGCACGCAAGGCAAATGCCCTATCACTGTGCTATCACTCCAGCCCGGAAAGAAATGTAGAGAGGGGAATAGGTTAAAAGTTTATAAGGAAGACGACTATTGGTTTTCTACCAGGACTGAGCTACTTAATTAAGGAGTAATCATTTCACCCTTTAATATGTCTGTTTAGGAATTTTACATTAGTTGCAATATTAATGAGCAGTTTTACCAGAGGCTTCATTCTTAGATGAAATGTTTACTTTCTTATCATTTAAGGTATCTTGAGCTTTTTAAAGAAAACATCAATTCAAAATCTATTTCAATTAATACATTCTGAACTGAAAATCACCAAAGAAATACCTCTAGAGTCTGTCCATGTGAATCTCTTAGACATCACAAGTCTTTGTGTTAGTTGCCTGTTCAATGGTCATTATCTCTTTTTCCCCTACTAAGAAAAACACGGTTTTGCAGTGGAAAGAGATCTTCTGATTTCAGACAACCATAGAAGTTGATTTAGCCCAGGGAATGTTTGGTCTAGATAATTCATAATTACCTAATTATGCCTGTTTATTAGTTGGTAAAGAAGTGACATATAAACCTTTTAAGTCACTGAAATACTCACCTCCCCTCATGGTCTTAAAAGAAATTGAGTTTATACCTTCCTGCTTGTGACACTGTTGTAAGACAATACCTGGACATGTGGTAGCTATCCTGCAAACAAAAAGCATAAAAGTTCAAAAGTATGCCAAAGTTGAAGGCTGCAAAGGTCAGGCAATAGAATGAGCCTGTTTTCTAGCTGAGTCTATGCCTGCAACTCACAACGACTAGACTGGTTACATTTGTAAAGCACTATTTAACTGCATTTTCTGTCACTTGTACCCAAAAGCTTCTGGTCTCTCTCTCATATCTGAATAGGTAGTCAAACTACAGCCTTAACACTTTCTTTATGCCTTAACAGAATACATTTGTTCCAGTTGTTGAAGAAACTATAAAATACACTATCTCAAACTAACAATTAAAAAAATAATTTCACACATTATCTTATTTTCACAGATCCAGAGAGCTTAAGCATTGACAAGTTGTTCTACCTATTTTCATGTGTTTGCACCTTCTACTGTGAATAAAAAAATGTGATATGAAAGAAAATTTAAATATGAGTAAAGTTTAAGAAAAACTTGCGTATGAATAACTATATATATTTAAGAATTGCATTCTCATCTTAGCTTCTGATTAATCATTTTATAAGTATACACAAAAATCATAACTTCTTTGAGAGCCAAGGGGCCAAAAATATGTTTTTATTTTACCTTGGGAACAAAACAAAGGGATTAAGTGACCTATCAGCAATCATTCAACCACTAACAACTGACACTAGGCTATAATCCTTTCAGCTTCAGCTTTTCCAGTCTATCATACTGACTTCCACAAAGAGACAGAGAAGCTGTCATAATTTTTGGAACTTGTTTTCAAGTAAGAAATGTCCAGATGTGGCCATTCCTGAAATATGCTTTGTGGTCATCAATTTTTCACTTTTGTTCTTTTTCCATATGTATGGTTTCGCATTTTCTTTTTCAATTTCTACAATATTCTATTTTATTGGTTTCCTCTATTTCAATTACCTAAAATCACCCATCCTCTCTGCTTACCCATTCTTATTTTGTTTATTTCTTTTCATTCTTATTTTCTATCAAACCCAAGTTTTAAGTCATCCATCTAGTCATCTATTTTCTCTTCTGAAATTCCATCCAATTTATATTCCCACAAGAGGATAGGAAATTTTGTTTCCCTCTTCACCTTATTCAATATGTTTCTTATCTTTTTTATAATATTAATTCCCACAAGTGTGAGATGATAATGATACTCATTATAGTCTAAATTTGCATTTTGGACAACCAATAAGTAACACTGAACATCTTTTCATATCTTATTTATTCTCCATATAACCCAGTACAATGCTTTGGAGTAATGTCTGCTCATTATACATATGTTTTTACATGAACTTTAAAACCCTATATTTATCATTTTTCTCCAATCTGTTCTACTATTTTCCAACATTAGCAGAGTAATAGTTATAAGAACTTGGATGTTACCCGTGTCATTGAATCTACAATTGACCTGTTCAAGGGTGGAAAATAAAGGTTACGCAAATTCTGGGGAAAGAAGTTAAGATAAGCAAGCAACATAGCAGGGAAATAAAGCAGAAGAGAAAACAGATGATACTGTAGTTTACTATTTCAGGATCATATTATTTCATACAGAGAGACAAAAGAAAATGAGCAGATGAATAGGACTGACAACTGGATACAAAAAATACAAATTAAGCATCTGGCTTAATTTAGGATACAAACTTGAAGAGGCCAGTGTGAGGGCTGCATGAACCTGGGTTAAAAGGTGAAAGATAAGAGGTATTGGTCAAGGTCTCTTTGGTATTGATCAACTTGTATTGCCAAATGAGGATCCGTTTGTAGTGTCAGTCTTCTGTTCTGTTTGATGGGGAGGAGGACAGTGGACAAACAAGGAGATTATTGCTTTTGTGGAGTTAACAGGTTTAACTTGAACTTGACTTAGACACATAATTATTATTCTGTACAAGAATGATCCTAGAATCCTGCCTTTGTTAGAGCTACAAGTTGCAGTTATGTTGGTGTGTGCTTCTTTATAGAGACATATTGCTTTAGGAAAAGGGAGTAATGTCTGTTGTTGACATGTTTCCTGAGTTATGTACCACCATTGAATTTATATACTTTATTGAAATGCACTCTACCTAATCATAAAAGTATTTTCTTATAGAAGATGTTGCTAAAGGCCAAGATTATAGGGTCTTTGACCCTCTGCTCCCTTTATAGAGTAAAACTTTTATATACCAACAATAAATAGTAATGTCTAAAATAATAGAACAGCCAGGGTACAGTTCACTGTAATATAGCACTTACTTGTATGAGCTCCTAGATTCAAGCCAAGAAGTAAAAAGGTCCAGGGAAATAATTCAAAGTTTTGAAGCACATGCCTTACATCTCGGCCTCAAGTTTAATGCCCAGCACTGCATAATCTCTTTCCCTCAGAATCACCAGTGTGGGCCTGATAGTGCCCTACATTGCTAGGCCTGAGCAATACTACCTCATCAGATCTGAGCAGAGCCAAGTATATCTGGGAATGGTTACTAGGCACCCCACATATCACTTGGGAGCCCCACCATAGAAAAAAATAATAAAGATAAAAGTGTATTGTCTTACAATTAAACAATTTAATTATTCCAATTCTGTATTAACTGGAAATTTAGAGCACATTCTCCTAATTCTGTCTTCTGGTTTGCTTATGTTTAGTTGCGTTTGAGGAGGGAATAGATCAGGGGGACTAGAAAAATTTTTGATAAAAACTAGATAAAAATGCAGTCCATATTTCTACAAGAAATCTCAGATTATACATAAAGTTGAGAAATTTAGCTTCTGTCAGTTTTTAGGAATGCTATAAAAATCGTCATAAATTTGGTGGCTTAAAAATTATAAACATTTTTTTCTTACCCAGACTTGAGGACCAAGGTCTAAAATCAAGGAGCCAACAGATTTGGTTACTTCTGGGAACTTTGAGGGTCAATCAGTTTCATGCCTCTATTTAAGCTTCTAAACATTTCTGGTAACCCTTGGCATTTATTGGCTTGTAGCTACATCGCTCTCATCTTTGTATCCATTATCACACTGCCTTCTTGGCTTATGTCTCTGTGTGTACCTCCTTTCTTTTATAAAAAGTGATGGAAGTTTAGATTCACCCAAAAATTAGAGTAGTCTCACTTTAGACTCCTAATTAAACTAAAAAAAAAAAACCCTATTTCCAATTAAGTTCACACTCTGAAATTGTAGATGTACATTAATCTGGCTGAACACTCTACAACCTACTACAGTTTATAAGGAAGTTTATTATTATTTTTTAATATGACTTCTTATGGGCTAACAAATTTACGCATTCTAACTGCATAAATCCCAAATCCTGTTAGTTTAGTTGAATAAAATTTCACCAGAATGCATGCAAAACATTTTTACATGTTCCCAAATGACATACAAACTCCATTCTATAAGGTACCATCATGATCCCAAAGGTAAGTTCTAACTGCTATAACCCCAAATGTTGAGAAACCAAAATTCTCAAAGATCAAAATAAAATAAAGTGTAAAATCTCCCAAATCACAATGTAGAGAAATAAAAACTCTTGAGTATCAAAATACTGAAACCTAAAAGGAAATGGAAACATTGGTTAAAAAGTGCAATAAATCACCCATGCCAAATTATTCAATCTATATATTTTATCCCGTCAAACAGAGCACCTTTCAAAAAAGGCACATTTCACTGGTGGTGACTGCGGGTTGGGGATGAGAATGCAACACAGCGTAGATCACTTGTCTTGCATATGTGAACCCTGACACCACACCCCACCTCCTACCCCTTATTCCAATGCCCCCCCCACACACAAATTCTGAATTGGATAAAAAGCATGCATCACCTCACTGTCACTGTCCTCCCGTTGTTCATCAATTTGCTAGAGCAGGTACCAATAACGTCTTCATTTTGAGACTTGTTGTTACTGTTTTTGGCATATTGATACTTCACAGGTAGCTTGCCAGGCTTTGCCATTCGGGTGAGATACTCTAGGTAGCTTGCCAGGCTCTCCACGAGGGGCAGAGGAATCAAACCCTGGTTGGCTGCATAAAAGGCAAATGCCCAACCCTCTGCGCTGTCTCTCCAGCCCATACACACTCAGAAATTGAAATAATTTGATGTGTTCAATGACCTGAACCAAAGAGAGTTGTGATAAAGAGTTTTCTGTAGCAGAACACTATACATAAAAGAGTGAACTATTCTTTGGTTAGGGATCTGACTGTAGAAGATAGACTTTGTATACTCACGAGTAAGTCTAAAAGAAAAGCTAACATGTTCTATACTTTGAATTATAGATGGCACTTTTAAAACTGTCTCTATTGTTTCTTTATGTCTCTGTTGAATCCCAAAAGGCTAAAATTTATCCGTTCCTCAATGACTGTAAAAAAGCAGAAAATTTCAAAAAAAAATTGTTTATAGATGTGGTAGATGGGAAGAAGATGAAGAGGAGAATGAATGGGAAAATAGAGGTCAGGGCTTCAGCTATACTGATGATGTAGAAAAGGGTTATAGTTCCACATTCAAGTGTAGACCCAATGACACTGACAAGATGGTATCTAAGCTGCAACATTTTAGTGTGCCTGTCAAGGTGAGGGAAGAAAAGGAGTAGATACACGGGTGGAATATGGGAACACTGTTGGAAGAAAGTTGACACTGGAGGTGGGATTGGTGTTGAAATATTATGTGCCAAAAACTCAACTATCAATAACTTTGTAAATAATAGTTCTTTAATTAAAAAAATAAGTTAAAAGATATGGCGGATGAGGCTGGGCAATAGTACAGTGAGTAGGGCATATGCTTTGCCGGCAGCTGACCGAGGTTTGATTTCCAGCACCATGTACAGTCCCCTGACCTCTGAAGTTATCCCTGAGCGCAGAACCTAGGGGTGTAACCAAAAAAAACAAAATAAAAGATGTGTGTGGACTTTGCAATAGAAAATGGGTTTAAGGGACAGGAGCAATAGTATAGCAGATAGGGCATTTGCCTTGCACATGGCCAACCCGGTTTTGATCCCCTGCATCCCATATGGTCCCTCAAGCACCATCAGGAGTAATTCCTGAGTGTAGAGCCAGAAATAACTCCTGAGCATTGCCGAGTGTGACAAAGAAAGAAAGAAAGAAAGAAAGAAAGAAAGAAAGAAAGAAAGAAAGAAAGAAAGAAAGCGGATTTAATTTGAATCCTTAGACTACAATGACAGAATTGGAATAGTTGAATCTAAGACATTATCTCAAGGTGAATTTTGAAGTATCAATCAGTGAAGTTGGTTTTTTTTTTTCTCCATTTAGTCCAATGCATTTGGTGGCAGATCAGATACACAGATCAAACTTGCACAGGTTGCTCACAAAAACTTCAGTAGCCATTTTAGCCATTTGTTTATATTAAAATTTATTTTAACGCATTAAATTTCAGATAATTTTAATGAATTAAAGCTGTATTTGCCAGAAGTCAGCAAGTTGCTGACTGGCTTGAAAGTAGTGGTATGTATCGTAGAATAGGAAGCTACTTATGTACAGTTGATGCTCGTTGATCTCCAATATTGTTTCCACCAAATTAATGCCAGTCAATGGGTATATTTAAATGGTTTTCTGCAACCACAAAATAGAATATGGCATGAAAGATGACAATTTCTTTAATTTTAAGTTAATTAGTTTGTTTTTGGTGGGCCAAACTAATAGTGCTCAGGGATTTAAGGGTTCACATGTGGTGTTGGACACCAAATTTGTTCCTTATCAATTTATTGAGCAATCTCCCTGACTCCAAGAGGGAGAAATTTCTTTATTTATTTTGGGGCCACAACTGGGGCCACAGCTGGGACCACCCCAGAGGATCATTTGGGGTGCCAGGGATTGAACTAGAGTTAGCTAGGTACAAGATAAATGCTTTATGTCTTTGAACCCTCTCTGTCCAATTTAACTGATCACATATGCGAGATCTATTTCTGTACTCTAATTCTACTTCATTGATTATTGTGCATAATTTTATTAGGTATCACAGAATTTTGTTTACTAAAGCTAGACTTCAGTGTAATTTGAAGGAGGGGCACATGATGCCTTCATTCTTGTTGATTTTTCTCAGAATTTCTCTGGTTATTTGGGGTGTTTTACGATTCAGTACAAACACAAATTTTAGTAGTGTTTCTTCTTTTATTTCCTTGATGAATGTCATTGAAATTTTGATAGGAATTATGTTTAGTGTCTTCAGTAGAATGAACATTTTATTTGTTTAGTTTAGTCACCATGAAATTACAAAGTTATTCACAATTGTGTTTCAGACATACAATGTTTCAACACCAATCTCTTCCCCTATCCCAACTCCATTTGTCTCCCACCCACTAGTCTGCTTCCACTAGAGGCACTTTTATTTGAGTTGTTGCACTGTGGTTTACAGCACTATTACTGATAAGTTTTCATACATAACAGTTTACCACATCTAGCTGAATGCTTTTCTCCACCATAGTCATTCCCCTCTCTTTGTCCAATTCCCCAGTTCCCTTAATTCGTATGTTTCCTACTGAATATTAGTTATAATGCATTTTATTTCCATTGTCTTTGAGAATTTGTTATTCTACCATAATGCGATAGATAGAATGACCATTTTGACAAGGTTAATTCTTCCCATATGTGAATATGGAATATCTTTTTACTTTGTGTGTTTTCTATGTCTTTTAACAGTGACTTACAGTTTTCCATGAACAATTCTTTTATCTGTTTCATTAAATAGCTCCTAGGTACTGAAATTTTAATGTAATCATAAGTGGTATGGTTTTTCTGCTTTCATTCACCTATATTTCATTGATTGCATTTATATAATGACTTTCTAGTTTACCACTTCACTGTGTTGACTCATTGTTTCCAATAGTTTTGGGGTAGTATTTAGAGATTTTTATGTGTCTATCATCTACAAGCAGTGATAGGTTAACTTCGTTTCTAATTTTAATCCCTTAGCTTTTTTTTCTTGCCTAACTACTATATACCTGACTAATATTCCCAATACTATGTTAATGATAGTGGTGAGAGTGGACATCATGTCATATACCTGTTCTTAGAGGAAAAGTATTTGTATTTTTGCCATTGAGTACATTATCCACTTCAATGTATTCATTTGTAATTTCTAATGATGAGGG
>JAOXYA010000041.1:38522223-38535894 GCA_028565675.1 Sorex palustris | reverse complement strand
CAACAAAGTCTCCAATGGAGACGTTACTGGGCCCACTCGAGCAAATCGATGATCAACGGGAGGGCCTTTACCTTTATGATAACTCATAACAGTCTGATGAAAATGATAATGAGTTTTCCACTTTAGAAAATTAGTAAATTATTTCAAGGTTAAAATATGCCCTAGGGAGACTGTTAAAAGACTGGAATGCAGCATTGTATGCAAAAGGCCTCAAGTTTGGTTCCTGATGCTGATGCTCCCTGAGCACCACCAAGTGTAGTCCAGATGCCCTCAGCACACTGATGGACCCAATAGACTACAACACCTACTGGACTGAACCATCAAGTTTAATTTTTCAGAGTTTTTGTTTGTTGATTAGTTGGTTTACATATGGGTCACAACTAGAGGTGCTCAAGACTTACTCCTAGCTTTGTTTTGTGGAACAGTTTTTTCCCCAACATGGCCCAGACACATTGTGCACCAGGTCCAGGCAAACTCAAGGCAAAGGATGATGGGTGCACAGAGAATCCACTCTGGGAGGCAGCTGATGGCCACTTACTTTATTGCCAAATGCACACATTTTTTATAGGGGGTCTGAGTTTAAGAGGATGGTCCAATCACATAAACTTTAGCATTACTGACCTTCACCTTTCCAACTCTGCTTTGCCCCTGTCCAGTCCCATTTAGGGCTAGATGATGTAGTTTGGTGATAATTCTTGGGGGGTGGGGGGTTGACCATGATCAAATGTAGCACTGTAGCACTGTCCTCACATTGTTCATCAATTTGCTCCAGCGGGGCCAGCAACGTCTCCATCGTGAGAGTTGTTGTTACTGTGTTTGACATATCGAATATGTCACAGGTAGCTTGCCAGGCTTTGCCCTGCGGGCGAGATACTCTTGGTAGCTTGCCGGGCTCTCTGAGAGGGGCGGAGGAATTGAACCCAGGTTGGCTGGGCCAGCTGCATGCAAGACAAACGCCCTACCACTGTGCTATCACTCCAGCCCATGATCAAATGATCAAATGTAATTAAAAAAAAACCCCACAATGAGATAATAAACTCCCAAAGAGATAAGTCTCCCCCGTCTCCCCACCTTCCTCTGTCTGCCCCCACCCTAGAGGAGAGAACACCATAGACTAGACAAACTGCAACACAATGCAGGGGTGGGGAACACCAGGCCAAAGAAAACCGGTGTTTGACCCTGAGTGTCTGGCCCTGGTGCATGATGGGATAGATACAAATGCTTCTCATGGCTGTTTGTAGCTCGTCTGTCTGTATTGAAAAGTCCATGAATGATATAAATATCTAAATCGCCCTTGGCAGAAAAAATGTCCCTCACTGCGGTTAGAATATTGGGAATCTTTTATTTGTTAGGTTATGCAGAGACCTCTGGAACAGACTGCATATTATATATTTTGCATGCATGCCGGAGCCATACCACAGTGGGTAGAGCGTTTGCCTTGCACGCGGCCAGTGGGCTAATCCAAGTTTGATTCCTCGGCCCCTCTCAGAAGCTACCGAGAGTGTCTCACCCGCACAGCAAAGCCTGCAAGCTACCCGTGAATTATTCGATATGTCAAACACTGTAACAAGTCTCACAATTGAGATGTTACTGGGCCCACTCGAGCAAATCAATGAACACTGAACGGGAGAACAGTATTACAGTGCTGCAGTAATATTTCATGTCATGGATGTTATTATCCATCTTTTAAAAAAAATCTTTGTTATCTCCTTAATGAAGTCTTTGTTATTTCCAGATATAACTTATTTCACAGTATTTCCATTTTTCCTCATATCTGTTATTCATTAGATTTGTCTAAACTCATTTTCTGCTTCTAATACAGAAGTCAATACCTTGTATACAGAATGAAATTAAAGTGCATTCTGAAAGTTATCTATCCTTAAGGTGAATTACCTAATTTCCATGGGGATACACTTACATTTGTATATTTTAAAAAGGCAAGGATAGGGGCCAGGGAGATAGTACAGCAGGTAAGGCCTTTGCCTTGCACATATCCAACCTGAGTTTGATCCCTGGCAGAGGGTCCCTGGAGCACTGCAGAAATGATCCTTGAGTGCACATTATTAAGCCCTGAGCATAGCTGGGTGTGCCTATAGAAACTAACAACAAAAATGTGAAGATAATTGAAATCTGATATGAATTGATCTAACCTATTAAAATGTAGATTAGCTTCATTTATTATATTATAGATCCATTACAACTACAACCTAGAAACTTGCAAAGTTGGTTTTTTTTTTTAAATTTTTTAATTTTGTAATGCCAGTGATGGTATTCAGGGACTCATGCATATGAGGCATGTGTTCCAGGATGAAGCCATATCCCTGGCCTGAAGAGTGCTATTTTAAAAATATCATTTTGCATAAAAATTTTGCAGAAAAAAATTAAGATATTTGTTGTGAATTTTTCTTCTGGACCTGAAGAATTAATTTTGCTTTAACTCGGCCCCTCTCGGGGAGTCCGGCAAGCTACTGAGAGTATCTCGCTCACACGGCAAAGCCTGGCAAGCTACCCATGACATATTTGACATGCCAAACACAGTAACAACAAGTCTCATGATGGAGATGATACTGGGCCCGCTCGAGCAAATCATGAATAATGGGAGGACAGTACTACAGTGCTACAGTAGTATACTTTTATCTAATTTTAAAGGTATAAGATGTAGTACCATTAAATAACTTTTAAATGATTTAATATATCTAGGCACTGAAAATTAGGTAAAAATACTCTACATATTTTATATTTATTTATGCAACTTAACCTATAAGTTAAAAAAATGTTGCAAAAGGAATATTTTCGGAATCAATGTTCAAAGGTACTTTGAATTCAGCCCATCCCAGAGTCCTGCTTATTTTTTTGTTTGATTTATAGGCCACACCTGGCTGACTATTCCCACGGATTACTCCTGGCTCTGCACTTGGAGATTACTTCTTGTGGGCTCAGGGGGCCTTCTGGGGTCTGCCTCTTGCAAGGCAAGCACCTTACATACCTTACCCTACCTTACCCACAGTACTATTGCTCTGGCCCAAGCTTTGCTTATTTTTAATGTGTGTCTATTTTGAAATGGAAACTCAAGTTTTTAACTCTATCATGTTTTAATGCCATTCAATTTTATATATTATAATTTTTTAATTGGCTCATCTAGCATTCATTAATTACCTATGTGTAAAATAGTGTAATGAGGTAAAAGGTAGGCTTAATAAATGATTAAGTTGCAGTTTTAAAAGGTCTCCTTGGAGAGGGGAGCCTACCCCATTTATTAGACAGCAGAGACATGTTACAGGGCCTTAGAATAAGAAAGGGGGATGCGAGCAATAGCATAGTGGGTAGGATGTTTGCCTTTACATGCTGCCAACCTGGGTTCAATCCCTGGCATCCCATATGGTCCCCCAACCCCCACCAGGAGTGATCCCTGAGCTCAGAATCAGGGATAGGCCCTGAGCACCTCTGGGTATCACTGTCCTCCCATTGTTCATCGATTTGCTTGAGCGGGCACCAGTAATATCTCACAACAAATTGTGAGACCTGTTGTTACTGTTTTTGGCATATTGAATACGTCACAGGTAGCTTGCCAGGCTTTACCATATGGGCGAGATACTCTCGGTAAGTAGCTTGCCGGGCTCTCCGAGAGGGACGAAGTAATCGAACCCGGGTCGGCTGCGTGCAAGGCAAATGCCCTGCCCACTGTGCTATGGCTCCAGCTTCTGGATGTGGCCCAAAAACCAAAAAGAAAAAGAGAAAACCACCCTGAGGGATGGTACAGAGTCTAAGAAGTTTGTATTGCATGTAGCTGAGCCTGGTTCAGTCACCAGCACCACACAAGTTTCCCTGAGCACCCCAGGAATAATCTCCGAGAACAGTGTAAGGCATAAGCACTGAACACTTCCTAGTGTGTCCTTACTCCCTACCCCCACCTTATAAGAAGAACAAGCGAGGGAATTAACATGTCTTGAATACTTATTTAAATCAGTACATTTCACAAGGGCTCAAGAAGCATCCAACAGTAAAAGATAGATATTATTTAAATAGGCGGAGAAAGCTGAGACTCAGAGAAGCAATCAAAATCATTTGCTCAATGAGTGAGTGCTGTGTATTCTCCATAGGACCAAAGAAGTCCTAAGATGGGAAAGACAATTTTTTTTCCTGCTTTTTGGGTCACACCCAGCGATGCTCAGGACTTACTCCTGACTCTGTACTCAGGTATTACTCCTGGCAGTGCTGGGGGGACCATATGGGATGCTGGGGATCGAACCCAGGACAGCTGCGTGCAAGGCAAATACCCTACCTGCTGTACTATCACTCTGGTCCTGGGAAAGACCATTTTTGCTGAGGAGATGAGTTACATATCCATGGGTGGAGATGTCATAGAGTCATTCTGGGCAGCAGCGTCCACAGGAGGAAACAAAAAGGGGCCATCAAGTCTAGCAGAGAAGATAAGGTGTACAACTGGGCCAGAAATAGAAGTATGAGATATAAAAGTGGGGGTGGGACTTAAACACTATGGTATATATTGACATTACTCTGTACCCCTTTGGAGTTTAAATGCAGGCAGGCAGTAATTAAAGCTTTGCTGTAGGAGAGGTTGAATGGATCTCACTGAGAGGCCAGTGGCCCAGGGTGGGAGGCTTGGAAGGGGGTGTGACAGTGGAGACCTGCCAGGCGGAGTCTTGAATGAAGCCTCTATGTAGAGACTATCTAAGAAGGGGACTAAGATACTGAAGCTGGAAAGACAAAAGTATATTGATTGCAGCTAAGTCATAAAAGAGTGTTTCCCCCTAATTTCCAGAGAGCTCCTCATTTAAATTAAAACATGTTGTTTACTACGTAATCATATATCACCAGCCATTTGCATTTGTAGCAACACTTTTACATGCCTTTCTCATACTTAAGAGAATTCCCTTTTGCTGCACTTTATTGCCAAAACAAGACAGCTGGGAAAAAAAAGGAGGAGGGACTGAAAACCTAACTGTATACACTCACTTCTGGTCCTAAAGAAAAAAGCCAGAACTGCCTTTAAAATTTTAGTTTTGGGAATAACCTTTTTTTCACTTCTTTCAATAGCATTCTCACTTCTGCAAAGTGTCTCCATTTCCCCCTGCCTCTGCCAGAAATTGTATTAGTGTCAAATCATCAATGCACTCTTCAGCATCAATAATCCAAAGGCTTAAGAATTTCACATGTATATACAAGAGTCTTTCCTTAAGGGAATGAGGACATGGAATCAGTAAAATTCTCAACACTAACAAAGATATTTGTATCCTGACACCATTGAAAGAAAAACTTAATCTCTGATCAAGAAGACCTGACAAAAAGTT
Organism: Sorex palustris; assembly: GCA_028565675.1. NCBI lineage: Eukaryota > Metazoa > Chordata > Mammalia > Eulipotyphla > Soricidae > Sorex > Sorex palustris. The sequence continues at coordinate 38,530,582 of JAOXYA010000041.1, read as the reverse complement.
TGTGGGTAGGTGACAAGTACACTTACAGTAACAACTTAAAATCTGTAGTTGTAAGTTTTGCTGTTATATACATTAAATTATATATATATTAACTTGCATTGATGGTGCTCTCTTTTATGCACTTTTATTGGTACTAGGTAAAATGAATCCACTGTTTGTACTATGAATTAGAAACTCAAAATACCAACCTTTATCCTCTTCATTAACTCTTTTAAACAATTTTGCAATAATCAAAACTTAAGTCAATACACAGGGACATGGGTCATCATCTTTGACCCAAATTATCTGTTGGGGGGGTAGTTTTGATAGAGGCTTGGGTCACATTCAAGAATGTCCAGGTCACACTCCTGATAGTGCTGGGGGATCATATATGTTGCTGGTAGTTGAGCTGGGGTTGGCCACATGAAAGGCAAGTGAATTAACCCCTGTATTATATTGTTCCAACTCTCAAAATCATCTTGATTTTGTTTGTTTGTCCTGTTTTTGGCAGAGCCACACACACACCATTACTAGGAGCTGGGATGCCCAGTTGAGTATCCCAGTCCTCAACAGTGTTCAGGAATATTCCTGGGCATAGTGCTTCTGACTGACTGCAAGTGGAGCTGAGGGTCTCATGCAGTGCTGGGGGTCAAACCCTCTGAGCTATCTTCCTCACTCCCAATCATGATTTTAAACAGAATGTATGTATCACATAGACTTTGATTTGGCATACATTTTTCAACATTGACATAGTATGATGATGTAATTTCAACAATTTTGGGGCGGTGGTTAAGGAGGGTGTTTCTCTAGGTGTTCTGGGGTCACTTCTGATTTCTTTAGGGCTAGACCTGAGAGGTGTTGGGCGTGGGGACATGTGGTTGCAGAGACCATTGAGGGCCTCAGGCATTGCATGACATGTTTTCCAACCCTTGATAGATCTCCCTGGCCCGGTTTTCAACACTGTTACATGGTCCAAATTAATCACACTTGGTCAAAAAAACTTGCTCTCTTTACATTTTCCAATTTCTCACATCCCTACATGTCACAGTTAAGAATAATGACTCATAAAGATAAACTTACCCCCTTCACTTTCCCCTGTACAATCTCCCTTTCTGAATTTGGTTAAATCTCAGTTGTGCACAAAGGACTATATAAAATGACAGAAAAATGGAAGCCTGTATCACACACCCCATTAAGTCCAGTACCCTAACTCCCAGTAACCTCCAAGCTACTTTGTTTCATCTCTTCTTACTCCCCCACACCTATGCCTAGATCATACAATGAAGAGATTCTTCTCTTAAAAAAAAATGTTTTGGGGCCACACCCTGCAGTGCTCAGGACTTACTCCTGGCTCTGCACTCAGGGATCACTCCTGGAGGGGCTCCAGGGACCATATGGGGTGCAGGGAATAGAACCCAGGTAAGCCACAGTGCAAGACAAACGCCCTACTGGCTGTCCTCTTTCTGTCCTGGGAGTTGCATTTACCATTTCTATTCTTCGCTGTCAATTAAAAAAAAAATCTGCAAGGCCTTTTTCTAATACTTGATGTGCTTCCTTCTTTTATGCACAGATTCCAGATATTAACCTTGACCTATCCTTAATGCCCTCATCCCTCTGGAATGGATTGCTGTACTCGATTTTCTCGTTCTTCATTCTATGAACGTGCCCTTGCTGTTGCCATCGGAGGCGAGAACAGTTTGGAATGCTTTTCCACGTGCAGAAGCACTCGCCGTAGAATATATTTATGGTCAGTCCGCCGCTCAGCTCTCTCGGAGGAGAGCTGTTAGTACAAGCACCGCCAGGATGACATAATTTCTTCGAGCATCTCTCCCCTCTTGCAGTTCAACTCACTTCCTTCACTCGCAGCCTCGCCCTGCCCCACCTAGAGGGAAACTTTACTATGTGTCCAGCAGAGGCAAGTTTTTCCTTTAAATGCCGCGCATTTGTTGATATTCAGCGTTTTCCCAACTTGTCTGTCCGTGTTCTTTCTGTCCAGATGCAGAGGAGTTGAAAGTTTTTTGTTTGTTTGTTTGTTTGTTTTTTTATCCTGCGGCCAGCATCACATCACCCCGCTGGCTGGGGGCCAGCGTTACTTTCCCGCCCCCATAGAGACCCCACCCAAGCTATGGACCCTTCAGCCTGCAGGTTCCCTTTTTCTTTTTCCTTCGATTCCATGAGTGCACCCATATGTTCAGAGGTGGGCTCCCACTGCCAAGCCCCCACCCTCGCCCCCGCCCCCATCCCGTGCTTGCTTTCTCTAAGGTCGACTTTCTTTAAGGAGTGGTCCATAGTTTACAGCCACTAGCTCGCTTGTTTCATTTGCCAATTTTGACATCCCTGGGGCCGGGCTAGACCCCTCCGCCTCCATCCAGGGCTATTTCCGAGCTGCAGGCCCAGAAGGGACAGGGGCGCAGGGCTCGAGGCTCGACCCACCTTGCACATCCTCCAGAAAGGCGGCTTGAAGGCGGGGGAAGGAAAGCCCCCCGGCAAGCTCAGTCTTTGTTTTCTGGAATAAAGCACCCCGGGCCTTCTGGGGTGGGTTCGGAACGTGCCACACAAAATGTAGGACACGGCTTTCCCTGGCTCCAAGTCGTCCCCCCCTCCTCCCGCTCTCTTATTTCCTGTTTCTCGGGCCTCTCCCTCGTTTTGCTTCCCACCCTACTTTATACCACAAAAACGCAAACTTCCCCTCCGCCTGCCTTTCCCCAGCTGGGCCGGGTTCCCACGCAGGGCGGGCCCCGGGGCACAGCGCCCGGGTCGGGAGAAGAGGAGCAGGAGAAGTAGGAGGGTGTCCGGCAGGCCGGGGAGTCCGGGCGCGCTCACCTAGGTTTGCAAAATAAAAAAAAAAAAAGGAAAAAGCAAAGGAAAAAAGGAAGGGGGGGCGCACGCATTCCGCCCCCCTCCCCCCCCCGCCCCGCGGATCGCTGCTTTCTCCCGTGTCCTCTTGAGCCCCTAGCGCGGCGCTGACCCCGCGCCCCCTCCCGCCGGCCCTAGAATCCTCCACGATCCGCTCGGTCCCGAGCGGGAGTCCCCGCCCCCCGCCCACTTCTCGGACCCCCGGGGGCCGGCCCGGCCTCCCCCAGCGCGCCCCGGGGGGCCCCCGGTGGCCTCGGCCCGCGCCCCGTGCCCTCCTAGCAAGTTCCTGTGCGTCCCTAAAGAACTAGAGCGCGGGCGGGCGCCCTGGCTCCTCCGGCCGCCGAGCACACGGCCCCGCCTCGCCCCCCCACGCATCCCGCCAAGGTGAAGCGCGGGGAGCTGGGGAGGGAGCGAGCGGAACGTGCGGGGCGCGGGCACCCAAACAATGCACCCCTCCCGTCCCCGCCCCCCGCGCCCGCCCCACCCATCGCGCCCCGCCGGACCTCATTGTGGGCCCGCGCGGGCGCTGCCCGCTGCCACCCCAGGGGGGCGGGCCGGGTCCCCGCAGCCCCGCGCCCGCTCCGCCCACACCTTTGCAAGTTCGCTGGCGGCTGAGCCGCGGGGACCCCTCGGCCGCGGGCCCCTCGCCCTGGCCGCGCGCGCCGGGGGTGCCCGGGGGCTCCGAGCTTTATTTGTCGCCCCCCCCATTCGCTTTTGCAGTTGCTGCCTGGAGCGCTCGGAACACAAAAGAGGAGGGGGGGGCACTTTCTGGCGGCGGCTCCGCTAGGCGAGTTGCAATCCAGGGGGTTCCTCCTGCCAGCGAGGCCCCCCTCTGCGCCTCCGATCGCCGCCGCACCCCGTCCCAGCCCCCCCGGAGTCGCCGGGTTCCTCCCCCATCACCCCCCCTGCAAGTGTCCCCTGGCCATGTGTAGGTTATTTGGGGTGCCGCAGCAAGGTGGTGCAGGTGAAAGGGAAGCGCGGCCGAGGCCCAAGGCCGCAGGGCGGGGGCAGGGGTGGGGCGGGGTGGGGCGGGGTGGAGGCGCCGCGGACCCACCCCCCAGCCCGCGGCCCGGGCGGCGGCAGTCGAGGGCCGGGCAGTGGGTGTTGCCTTCTACCTCTGCGAGCGGGGAGGGGTTAGTTTCCCACAGGGGATTTCAACCATCACACTCGGAGCCCGCCTCCTAATCCTCGGGCGGAGCGGCTCGGGGGCCCCATTTTATGGCAATAAAGCGACTTAGCGCCTGCTGAGCGCGCCCCTCCCCGCCGCCGCCCCCGCCCTCGGCCCCACCCCGGGGCTCGCCCGCAGCGACGGGGCTTTGTTTCGGGGGAGGAGGACCCCGGAGCTCTTTTGTTTGGGGGGTTTGGTGTTTGCACCACCCCCAACCTCACCCCATATTCCCTGCCCCCCCTCCGCCCCCCGCAACCTCACTCCACCCCACCCCACCCCCCCCCCCCCCCCCCCCCCCCACCCCACTCCACCCTACCCCACCCCACCCCACCCCAGCGCCTCTCCGGTTTCCTGAGCAGCGGGCTTGCAAGGGAAGGAGCGGCGGCGTCTTGCAACCCCCCTCGGCTGGGCCCCGGGGTAATTCGATGCGGGCCTGGCGAGGCTCCCCACGCTAGACCCGGGCTCGCGTCTCGGCAGCCTCCACCCACCGGCCCACCCTACATTTAGCGCATCATGTGATCCGGGTAAGTCATTTGCAAGTACAACAGTTCCCTGGGTTGCCCCCCATTCATTTCCTGAGAACTGCAGAGAGCAGCTGAGAGGCTCTGCCCGTGCGTGTGCGAGTGTGCGTGTGAGTGTGCGCGGGTGACGCCGTGTGTGTGTGTGTGTGTGTGTGTGCGTGCCAGAGTGAGTGTGCGCGCGCGTGTGTGTGCGTGCGTGTGAGCTCGAGAGAGAGAAAGGGAGAGAGAGGGGGACTCTGAGGGAAAGAAAACAATTTCTCCTGCTCTGCAGCTTCTGTTCAGGTCTGTGCCGATTCCGTTTCTTATCAAAATAAACAACCCCCCGCACCCCCTTCTCTCTCTCTCTCTTTCTTCTTCTTCTTTTTTTTTTTTGCCATCCCAGATCAGACCGTATTCTCTTAACATGTTTTCTTTTCCTTCTGTCATCTGCTCAAGTTAAATTATTTTGGTTGGTCTCTGTTCTTAAAGGGGGAAAGTGTTGGGAAGCGGGAGGGGGCCGAGGGAGGACGATGCTATTGCAAAGGCAGGAGCGTCGGTCGGATTCGTGGAGAAAAAAAGGTCTTCCCCTCCTCATTTTTTTTTTAAGAACTTAGCAAGTAACGTGAATTAAGCAAAAAAAAATTTTTCCTATCCCTAGAGGAATTGTAGGTTGCAGTGTTTGCCTTGACAGTTATTAGGATGAGAAAGGAAACACCCAGGGCTGAATGGGGGGCTGAAGGGGCTTTATGGAAGTAGAGCCACCCCCTTCCCCCTCCTCTGTGCACACCCCCAACCCCCAGGAATAGACCCGGTTCAGGGAGTCACTGCCGCACCGGGGCTGTGCGGACGGACGGCTGTGGGTGTGCGCTGGGGAGCGCGGAGGCGAAGGGGTTAAGGCGGAGATGACACCGCTGGCATGAATAGTGGTCCTGGTGCTACATTCATTATTGTCTCTGGTCGTAATGATGTGTAACTGTCACTCGCTACCGTGCCCGGCCCATCGAAAGTAGCCAGGGGCTGGCCTGTGACTGTTCGTTTCAATTACGGGGACCTGGCCAGAGTTGACAAGGGGCAACTTTGCACGGCCACCCCGGGCCGGCAGGGCGGTGGAGCGGCCTGGGAGCCACTTCTTGCCGTCCAAGCTCGCTGGAAGGACTCGGACTTGACCTCGGCGACTGTAGTTGGTGTTCATGTTAGATGCTCCCCTACCGAGAGAATCAATCCTGCTTTTGTTGGGAAGAGAACTGCCTATTAGAACTTTGAAAACTTTTATCTTTGGGGAAAAGGGTGGGGTGCACTCAACAGTTCGGTGGCGTTGCGTTAGTGCATGGGAGGCAAAGGCTTGGAAAAAGTACCAATTCCTTTGTTATATGCCCTGCAGCCTCCCTACCCCCTCCACCCTGCGCTTTTTGCATACTTTAATAATAATGGCCTTAATTCAGCTGATAAAAGGAGGGCTGTGTTGGGTTAAAGAGTATTAGTACAACGGAATGTGTAATCTGGATAAACTGTTTGGGTGGTTAATATTGTCAGCTCTCTAATTTTACTGTACAGATGGTTTAAGTATCGTGGTATATGGATTGTTTTAAGCAATTCCACTGGCTAATAGAATTCTCGGCCAGACACTTTTTATTTTAAATCCGCTCGAATGTTATCTGTTCCCCGTAACACGGAGAACGGCAGCACTATTTACATTTAGTGCATGTGCATCTAGTGGCTTCGTAGACATCTGCCAATCAAACCCACGTCACTGTGCAAACCCACCTCGACGGGCAGCATGCCCTTTTCTTACTGGAGGATGGAGTTGTTGAATTAAGTAAATGCTTTGAGAGAAATGTGACTTTTAACAGCTGGCTGCTTGTGATGAGAACAGGAGTGGTCACTTGGAAGAGTGGGAGGGTACCATCTTTGAAACAGCATTCTTTGGAATTGGCATTTAATAAAAAACATGAAGCCCCCTCCCCCCAAACAGAACCTCCCCCAAAAGACGCTGGTTGTGTCACTTGCAGATCTTATTTGCATATTGCTTAACACACACACAGAGACAGAGAGAGAGAGAGAGAGAGAGAGAGAGAGAGAGAGAGATTGGTTGCCCTAAAAGAATAGATACACTTTTAAGATAGAAAATGCTTGATGGTAAAAGCTTAGGAATAGGGTGTTGAAGGACAAACATTTCAGTTGCATAAGTTATATCTTTATCGTTGTAGCTTGTTCCTTCTTGTGACTAGCTTGAGCCTTTGAAACCCTGTTGGGTTCGAGAGAGAGTAATTTGAGAACAGGAGATTTGGCAGAAATTTATATTTAGGAAAGAGGTTTATCTTTTCCCTCTTCTTTCTAATTAATAACAGTTATGACTTCAGCTTAACCTGGTAAAATTGGGACTATTTGCAGATAAAATTTTCAACATTTGTGACCTAAAATGCTATCGAATGCAGTCTGTGGCTGGATAAATAAGGCATTCTTGGGGGATTTCTATTTATTTTTGAAGTTCTTCAGCTTTTTATCTATTAATAATTCATATTTAAAGGAAGCTTCTGTTTGTCAAACTTTATTTTGGAATGCTTGTCCGACTTTTCATTGAATGAAAATGTTTGTACTAACAATTCCTTAGTATTTTCCTTCTCCGGAAGTCCCTTTTCAAGAACTGAATGTCGTTTGGGAGAAAATGGTCCTGGTATAGCTTTGGAGACCTTGACCTTAGCAACTCTTGGCTGGTGGTTGTTTACTACAGCTGCAGCCTATGAGTGTACAGAATGGGAAGGGACAGCAAACACTGAGCTGCTCACTCTCTCCAGGCCAAGGGAAAAAACAAATCAGGATGCTTGCTGGGCATTGTGAGAAAGCCCCCAAGCATATAATAGCAGATGCGTTCTGATCCCTTAAAAAAAAAGTATGTACCCTGGGGATGACCGACCTTCCTCCTGTGAAAGGCAAATGTGCACTTGGACAGCTTCTGAGTGAGTTTCAGATGGTACAGCACGAAGCAGACTGTTATCAGCAAACCTGAGCAATTTGCTCTTAAATATAGGTGAGTTTTTATATCTGCAAAAATGACATAAGTGCTCAGGCAGCTAAACTGCTAACCCTATATACTAGGGTATTTTGAATCAAGCCTTGGCTGGTTAATCTAGATTATTGAGTAACCTCACCAGAGAGGCCATGTGGTTAAACAGTTGCACATATAAAAGTCCCAGACATTTTCTCCATTGCACAAAATGGAATTTCATATTTATGGTGAAACCACATTAGAAAAATCACATTAAATTGGGTGTGTCATGTGGCTAGTTTTCCTTATATTTTGAGTGAAGCAGTTTTAGAGTGAAAACTTCAGTCTGGCTGTAGATGATCTGTGTACTCATACACAATAGTTGCATTCTACCAAACTGGACAAACTCATATGAAAAGTTCTTCCTCTTGCTCTCTTTTTAAGTCAGTTTCGCTACTATACTTCCAGGTTGGTTTAGAAACAAAAGCTACCCCCTCCCCAATTTTATTCAGAATTCACCCCATACAATTTCTCTTAGAAGAGACTTTCATTGTTGTAAATCTTTCCTGAAATAGGTTGCAATAGCTTCCCTCTAACATTTCTGTGTTAAAAATGCCATGCTAGTAGTGCAGCTATATCTTTCTTTGTACCCAGTGCTCACTTATTTTCCTTTTAATTTATATTTATTTTTAAGTCTACAAAGTTATGTACTGCTGTGTAACTTCTATGCACAATGTACTTCTGTCTTAAGAATGCTTGTTGGAGTGGTACTACATGGAAAATATCATGTTAGGCGAAATGAGTCAGAAAGAGCGGGATAGACACAGAAAGATTGCATTCATCTGGGGAACATAAAGCAACAAAACGAGA
>JAOXYA010000041.1:38502810-38512844 GCA_028565675.1 Sorex palustris | reverse complement strand
TTGATATGCCAGACACAGTAACAACAAAGTCTCCAATGGAGATGTTACTGGGCCCGCTCGAGCAAATCGATGATCAAGCAAATCTCTGACTTCAAGGGAATGTTGACCATTTCTAATACAATTTAGTTTCTTAAGTTAATAATGCCATAAAGAAGAGGTAAAATGTCAAGGAAAAGAAAGTGACCAAGTGGTACATTGAAGATTTAACTAGCATTTTTATTTAGTGGAAATTAAAGGCATTATATAGAGTGTATTAGCCTAAACTTTGTTACCAAGACAGACTAATATCCTATCTCAGGGCTATTTTTGCTTTTACTTGACTACTGCTGACTCCAGCCTAAGAACCACATTTTCACTTTGGTTACTTCTTTTGTTCTGATCAAGTGTTAATGAACTATCCTTCAAGTTCAGGCCATGTTTTAGTGATTTTGCTTGTCTTTATCTGGTTTCTAGTGATAGTTTTTTTGTTGTTGTTAAGCAGCATTTTATTCCTTAAAATCACACACATACACACACACACACACGCACACCTAAAAAGTGATTATTTTTGGTGTTCCTTTTAATTAGTAAGAGTTATTATTCAAATTCAGTTTAATTTTTTATATTAGCTTACTGATACCGTGATTGCAATCATGATTGGGAAGTACAAGGAAGAATTGATTTTGCAGGGACTCTATTGGGATATTGGTGTTTAGAGAATTGAATACTAAATAGAGAAGTGTCCCAGAGAGGTGTCTTTATCCATTTTTTTCTTTGAACTCTTCTTAATTGGGAACAAACTCTCTTGGCAAGTCAGCTGTCACAATGCATAACAACTTCCAGGAGTGATTTCTGAGTGTAGAATCAGGAGTAAGCACTGAGTACCACCAAGTTTGGCCCCAAACAAAAACAAAAAAAAATTTTAAAAATGCAGAAGAAAAGTATGGTGATCATACTTGAATTGTTTGGATTGTCTATGTCATAATGTCATAGAGAAATAGATTTGAGTTGCTAAACATCTTGCTGTTTTCACAGATAGAGAAAAATACTTAACAATACTGTATTTGAGGTTGTTTCTAATATCATCTGCTTAGCATACTGCAATCATCTTTTTTTCTTGATTGAAAGTTTCATAGTTTTATTCTGTAGAGTCCATATTAATTTTTGGCCTTGATAACTCAATGAAAAATGCAGAATTCCTAAGAAAAATTTTCTTTTAGGAGTTCTGCATTTTTTATTATCTTCTTTTAGGAATTAAATGCTACTTAAGTAACATTGAATGTCATTATTGCTTATCAATAAGATAAATACAGAAACATTTGAACATTTCTGGACTGTAGCACTGTCCTCCCATTGTTCATCGATTTGCTTGAGTGGGCACCAGTAACATATTTTAAAAAAATAATTTGAAATGTTCAATGTTAAACAAATTTTTTTTAATTTGAAATGTTCAGTGTTACCTGATTAACATTGAACATTTCAAATTAAAAAAATTATTTTGAAACATGTTCTTGAATAGGACAGGAGAATTATTATGAAGTACACTACACTGACTGTGGTTAATGTGCTTCCTTTGCATATGGCCAACCCTATTTAGATCCCTGGTACCTCTTATGTTCTCTCAAGGACTCCTAAGAGCAATCCCTGGGCACAGAGGCAAGCCTGGAGCACTGTCAAGTATATCCCCAATTCCACTTCCCTTCCAAATACCTTAAGTAGTATTTTTTCCCTTAGATATTAGTTTATTGTGGAAATGTTAGCATATTCTAATTAGTATATTTTAATATACTTGAAACTACTTGTAATTTTTTTCTTGCAGTAAGATAGAGACGTGTATCTATCAATTTTACTATATTATCTCACTAGTATTTAAAACAATAGAAAATTTTAGATGATTAAATAAGAATGGTATAATAAATATTCAGATTTTATTTTTTGAAAGGGATGCTTCCAGGCTACAGCCAGGAGCTCTCAAGGGGGCACTATTCAGTGATTTGCAGCCAACCTGGCCAACAGTTTAAAAGTGAGGGCTTTGAGGATTCTGCAGTGTTGGGGACTCCCTGGGTCACTTTGGTGGGGTGCAGGTTTCCAGGATCACCCCCAGTGTTGCTTGGGAATCTTTGATACTGGGGATCGAAATGGGGTTGGCTGCATGCAAGCAAGGCATGCAACTTAACGCCCCTTGATTTCACTTTCAAAGTCTAAGACATCCAGTTCAAATTGGTACTAGCAGCTGCTGAAGTACCTCTTCTCTCAGAAGCCTCCAATACCAGTTTATGTGGAGACCTGTTTGTGGCTCTGTGAGCTTTTCCTGTCTGCAGATAAAGTGCAGCTAAGGCCTTTAGTAGCTAGTAAGTGCTGAATGTGGTTATGAAATATAATTGACTGTGAGTGCCTTGAGGACAGGGACAATGCTTTATAAATAGCCTTGAATCCCCAGTTACGAAGGCGAAAGCTCTATAGAGTAGGGTCTTAATCAAGTGTGTGAAATTCAGTTATCCCATTCCTTCTTAAAGCTGACCAGCGATTGCTCGCTCCTAACTACCTTAATTTCATTCCCGTAAGTGGCAGTGCTGAGAGCACTAGTGTCTGGCCCGGCGCCTCACTTCCCCCCACCTCTACGTGGCTTTGACAGACGCAAGCTCTCTCACTCGGTCAAGTCCTTCTTCCTCTTTGCCTTTGGAGATAGGAGACCCAGGGCGTGTACTTGTATTTTCACTTTCATTGCTTGAGTATTGAATTTCTCGAGCAAGCATCTCCTTCCTTCCTTCTTGGAAAAAGTCTACTCTGTTGGAAGCTCTGTTTCTGTCCGCAGGTTCCATGTGGCAGCTGAGGATCCCTATGTCCTCCACTTTTGCTCTTGGTGAGTGGCCAGGAGGCCAGCCTGGGACTGCACTCTGTAGGAACTCGTGAATGACTCTTTTACTAAAGGCCCTTTCTAGTCATCATCCCCCAGATCTTTCTTATCTCTTAGGATTTTTTTCTTTGTGTTTATTCTTTTTTTTTTTTTGCCATGGCTTACTCCTGACTTTGTGCTCAGGGGATCACTCCTCGCCATGCTCAGGCAACCATATGGGATGCCAGGGATTGAACTTGGATTGGCCTGGCACAAGGCAAGTGCCTTATCCATTTTACTATTGGTCCTGCCCTCTGTGCTTTTTAAAAGTAAGCTTACCATAAGGTCAACCTATTCAATTGTGTCTGCTTTCAAATAGGATAATGGTTTGATTTGTTCTCAACATTGCTATTTTTTTTCCTCCTTTAATCAGGTTAATATTAAAAAAGCTTTTTAAAAAATAAGTACTGCACAATATTATGGGTAGAAAGTAGGCATAGATTTTTGGGAACTTACAAAAGCATAACATTATATTTCTCAAACATTCTTGTAAGAATCCCGAAATTCCTGTCCCTGTGTATCCTTTGAGGTTATCGGCTGACTTTTCTAATAGACCACCAAAACTGTGTGGTTGTGTCTTCAACTTTCTTAAGAGACTCGTGAGTACAGTCATCCTGAACACCTGGTTTTTATTTTGAGAAGATCACAATCTTTTACTAGTAATTGAAATAATTATTGACTTGCCTCTTGGGCTGGTCCACACAGAATCTGACCCATTCTACTGTTAATGTGGTGGATTATGGTCTAGAAGACAAGATACACATCTAACACAGAATTTCAGAAGGAAACTAAATTAGTGAAAGTCTGAAAATAATTACAGACAAAAAATGTATTGGACTGCAGTAGAAACTGCTCAGGTTCTGAAGGGGGATCTAACTTACTTTAGTCGTGTTGACTAGTGAGTTCAAAATATGAGTGCCTAGCCACTCTTTTATCTCAGGGTCCCCACTGGTTTCCTCTGGTTATTCTATTTATATTGCTGGTCTGCTGCTTCTGGAAATCAAATAAATTTAGAAGATAACACTGCACTAGTGAACTTACATATCAAACTAGAAAAATGTGTTCTTGGTAGAACAGTATTGACACTTGACTTGTACACTTCCTAACTCGAGTTCTGGCTCTGTTCTATTTTCAGTCTGTGAGACTGGGAAGCTGGGAGGGCCACGAACAGAAATAAGGAAGCTGAAAGAAATGTGGGTTAGCTGGAGACAAATATAGCAAAAACCATGTCTGCCTTGGCTAAGAAGGTGAGATCCTTGTCGTTCAGAACTTCACATACGAGCACCCTAGAAGCCATTCTGAAGCTGAGTAGCATTTAATGTTTTATGGTTCTGAAGACACAGAGTCAGATTTTGGAAACGTTTTCATCTTTATGAATTGCAACTTATTTGACGATGGAGAAATGTCAGACTGGAAAGTTGTGGTTGAGTAAGTGTCAGGTAAAACAGAGCATTAGTTTAGTCATTATCTGTGTAGTACCTTTCCACAGAGGAATAATGATGCTCAGAACTGGGTAGAAATGGGCCAGAGGGATAGTATAGTTGATAGGGTGCTTGCCTTCATGCAGCCGACCTGAATTTTATCCTCAGTACCAGATAGGGTCCCATGAAGCCTTCCAGGTGTGATCCCTGAGCTCAGAGCTCAGAGTAATCTCTCAACACCAACAACCAAGCTTCCTCCCCACCCCCACACACACACACTAAAAAAAAACTAGACAAACCTGTGTAGAAACATAATGTACTAATCATTGAAATAAAGAACTAAAAATATGTTTACGATGACTCACAAGTCTAATATCACCTCTTCTGGGAAATTTTCTTATCTGTATATGCTTCTCTTTTGTATGGTGTGTTTTTATGTGTATAATAGGGCAAAATAAATTTTATAACTCAGTTTTGAAAGATAATTATTCCCTCGGTAAAAATTATTCTCACCTTTCTCAAAATAAATTCACTTTTTATAATCAGTTACAGTGTCATAGATAACTCCATTCACTTTGAAAAAGAAGTTCTATCATTTCTCTCTAAACCATTATGTAAACTGTGATGCTAATATAAAGTTGGTATTATGTTTTAATGATGAGCTATTTGCATAATTGTACTTTATTTGATAGTATCATAGTAGATCAAGCCTTTTGAAATGAGGCATAATTGGATTATGGCTCATCAATACATATTCATGTGATATTGAAGTAGTCTTTCATTTTGGATCATTTGAAGTAAAAGAAAACATTTCCTTAATTTTGGTTATTTAGCCCAGCCTCTCCCAAACATCTAAAAAGTCAATTGCAAATGGCACTTAACAACCTTTGCATACCTCTAGTTCAAGATGGGAACTTTGAACTCAAAATGCTCTGTTAGTTGAACATTGGTCACTTAGGAAATTGTCTGGTGTTTAGTGACTGTTGGTAATGGTGTATCCCTGCTCCTGTAATACTCTGCCCTTTTAGATTATTAACCTTTAATAATTGAACAGTAAGGTTAGCAGTAAGCCAAATGGTATTTATTTGGGAATAGCAATTCAGGGATTGTGGGTTCAGATTAGAAATCTAAATGTTTTCTGAAAAAGTGTTCAGGTAGGCAGTTCTTACAGAGTGAAAAAGGATGAGATAATGGTTGAACTGCTGGTAATGTAAAAGTCAGATGATCAGAAAGTAAAAAAGGTCAGGTAGAAGGGTCACAGGTCAAAGGGTCAATACAATTCCTCTTTATTGGTCTTTTCATATGGGATATTCTTTTTTATTTTTGCAATTACAGAATTGTTTTATTTATTTTATTTTATTTTTTTATTGAATCACTGTGGATAGTTACAAAGCTTTCATGTTTGAGTTTCAGTCATACAATAATCGAGCACCCATCCCTCCAGCAGTGCACATTTTCCACCTCCAGTGTTCCCAGTATCTCCTTCTCTCCATCCCACACCTCCCCTTGCCTCTATGACAGTTTCCCTCATACTCTCTCTCTATGTTTGGGCAGTATGGTTTGCAATACAGATACTGAGAGGCCATCATATTTGGTCCTTGATGTACTTTCAGCACACATCTCCCATCCTGAATGATCCCTCCAGCCATCATTGACTTAGTGATCCCTTGTTTATTCCACCTGCCTTCTCCCCCAGTTCAAGAGGCAGGCTACCAACCATGGAGCAGTATTCCTGGCCCTGTCTCTTGGATGTCAGTCTCTTATTATGTTATTTTATATTTCACAAATGAGTGCAGTCATTCTATGTCTGTCCCTCTCTTTCCGACTCATCAAATGGGATATTCTAATTTTGTTGAGACTTTGGTGCTTTGGCTGTGTTGGGGGATCCAATGTAGTTTGTTTATTTTTAGTTTTTATGGGTCACACCCAGCAAAGCTTAGGGGTTACTCCTGGCTCTACACTCAGGAATTACCCCTGATGGTAGTCAGAGGACCATATGGGATGCTGAGCATTGAATTTGGGTCTGGCATGTGCCCTGCCTGCTATACAATCACTCCCAGTCTCGTGTAGTTTGAAGAAAATGATGGAACATCTTGTTTCTCTGGATGTGGTGATTTTCTCCAACTCGAGTTAGTTAACTTATTTACTTTTGGTGTGTCAGGGATGGAACCCAGAGCCAGATGCATACAAAGTAGGTGGTCTCCCACTAGCTACATCCCCAACCTTCTCCGGCACTACTCTAATAAGGTCCTAGTAACATCCCTTTGACACTGCCTATCTTCAGACAGTGCCTCTCAGCAGGCATTTTCCATGCTGCACTAATGATCTTACTTTGCAGTGACTACATCTCTGATCACACAAGTATGTCAAATTGCCCATTGAATTGATGCCTTGAAGAAGGCATAAGGCCATCAGCTAAAAGGCTGCCCTGTTTGTTAATACATCCCCCTTCCCTTGCTCTCCATTGTTGTCTAGATGATCATGGGACTGTGTCTGCGTGAAGCGGGGGGGGGGGGTGTCACACTCTGGCTGCCAGTCAGACAGATGTGCCCCGTGCTTGTACATGTGGCCGTGGTGCTCACCGAGGGTTGTGTTCTGTTAATTGTGGTTTTGGCACACATGCCTCCCCAGCGGTTGCCTCCGTTAGTTGTGCTGCTTACCGGGGTCACAGAAGTGTTCGCACATGGCTTGCCAGAGGTTGTAGGTTTTAGTTGTGGTGCTTACACACACCAGGCCGCTGTGTGGTTGGAAATCACTTGCAGTGCCAGGGTTCACAAACCGCAGCATGCCAGGATCATGCTCACTGCATTGGGGCAGCTCTGGGGATGGAATTCTTGGCCTTAGGTATGCAAGGCAGGTGCACGAAGCCACTGAGCCCTCCCCTGGGCCCATTTTTAGTAATACTGAAAAAAAAAAGATTAAAAAAATGCTAAAAGCTGAGATGAAATTGTACAGTGACCTCAAACTAATTATCTAATACATGTTTCGACATAATTTAAAAATTAGGAGTCATTTTAAGTTTAGAGCAGGTTGCACGAGAAGTGCAGTAGTTGGCATTTACTGTTTTGCTCCATGATACACTTGTCTTCTATTATGAATGAGCTTTTAATGAAACATGCAAACTTTGGCTGTGATATCTCATCATCCCTAAATACTTTAAAGTTCAACTGTCTATAAACGGACACTTAGATTTTACCATGCTACAAGTGGGCTTCAAGTCCGAAACTCCATGTTGCTAAAATAGAGCCGCCCCATCTACAGACTCCATTGAAATGTTCTCAATTATTCCTATGAGCTCTCTTTTTCCTAGTGGTTAAAACTCATCAAAGAATATTCAATGTAGGCATCTCTTTACAGGGCTCTAGTCGGAAACATCTCCCCTGTCATTCCCAGTCTCTGTGGCCTTGCTTCTTCACAGTGTCAAAGCCTTTCATTCTGCAGGTGATCTGGAGCCAGTGATGTTCATTTTTTTTCCAGTTGGCTGGTTTGTGTCTGCCAGATTTCCCTTCCACCAAGGCACCAGCTCTGTAATCGATTCATGCTGTCAGGGGAGGAAGTCTAGGATTACACCTGTATCCTTTTCCTCCTCCAAGCTCTATTCAGGGCCCAGGATAGGACTCAAATGGCCGAGAACTTGCTGGCTGTGTGAGTGCAAGTTTGATCCCTGGCGCTGCCTGCCTCCTGCCACCCTGGGCACCGCCATGTATAGCACTTGGCACCTCCAAGGCGTGTCAGCCATGCTCCATCACCAAGACCTCAGGCTTCCACCATCCAATCAAGTATCACTAGGAGGAGCTCTAGCATCCCCAGAGTACCACTGGTTGTGGCTTTTATAACAGAAAGCCCAGAAAACTATCTATTATCTATTATTCTCCATTGAACTGCTCTGTAAGGGTCAGCTCCACTGTGAGAGTTTGCCAAATGGTAAATTATATTTGCTTGGTCATTTTTTTCCCTTCTGTATCTGCTCTCAGGAAGAACTCTGCCTTCTCTCTCACTTCTGTGATTTTACTACAGATTCTGTTTTATTGAGTGAGTTATGATTCATTACTAGCTGTATACTTATCGATGCCCAGTTAACCGAGTCTAACAAATAGAAGTCCATCCAAGTGACAGTGTATCCTCGATCTGTGAGCACTTCTGTATGTTGCCAAAAGATAAGAAACCCCAAGCTCACTTGTTCTCTTCCCTATACACTGCTGCACTAAGGTGTATTTCTTCAGATAACTGTGGTTCCCGTATTACTGTGACCCCATAATTTTAAATCTGCTTTGCTTAAAAAAATTTTCTTCAGGGTAAAAACTGATATTTACATTGTATATGACAAGGACTTTAAAGATAAAACTTTAGTAACTCTATTTCCACAAGTTAGTTTACCCTCTAATCCCCTCTTGTGTGGTTGCAACTGTTAGCTTTTGCAACTTTCTGTTCCTTAAAATATGCAAAATAATTTTCATCTAACAGTATACAATCTGAACAGGAGGAAATGTGTGCATTTTAATATACTTAAATCTTTGCATTATCTCAACTCTTAGTACTTTGAACTTTTTTTATTGAATTCTGAATGTCTTACAGACTTTCCAAAATAATTCTAAATTTTTCAAGAAAGGCTTCATCAAATAAGGATACACTTACAAATTTCTGTGTACCATGCAAATGCTTTCTGAGATTCTTTGGTGGAAGTATTGTGGGATTTGGGACCCTGTTCTTGTGCAACTACTGTGTTACTACAGAAGTCTGAGAGACAAAGATGGGTCTGTAGAAATAGTATTTTGGCAGTTACCCTTCCAGTCCAAATTCTGGATTTTCCATGCAAGAATCCCCACTTTCTTTTTAACTTTTATTTGACTTTCCAACAGTATTAATTCTCTGATAAATATAGTCTCAAAATTTATCATTCATTGTTTATCTGCTTGCAAAAAAATACCATAGTAGTTTGATTCCGTCTCTGTCATAACCATCCAGCAATGCAAGAAAAAGTATTTCCATTAAACATACAGAGATAGATGTAGAGTTATTAATTTATACATAGTATGTGGCAGAACAAATATTTGAACCAATTTTGTCTGTTCTACATCTACCTGTATGAACAATATTTTATCAGTAAGTGGATATTCAATGAAGGCTAGTAAAGAACCGGTATTTTATATAACAATGCTACAGATATTATTGTTTTAAGAAGGTTCAGAATCTAGCATCAGTAAAGAACATTCTATTCTTTTCACTCTAGTTAAATTTATATATCCATCAGTATTTTCTCAAGAGACTTAAAATTGTATTAAATGAAAGACTTTATTTCCAATACATGAGTTTTTGTTTGTTTGTTTTTAGGCCACACCTGATAGTGCTCAGGGCTCACTCCTGGCCCTGTGCTCAGGGAGCCTTCTGGTGGGCTTGGGGAACCATATGGGTGCCGCGGATTAAATCTGGTTGGCTGTGTGCAAGGCAAGTACCATACCCACTTTACTATCTCTTTGGTCTCTCCAACATATGGGTTTTAAAGAGAGCATATTTGAACTAGAAAGGAAATGATTATCCATGAAATTTTATATGCAAAGGGCAAGTGAATGAACCCATAACAAAAATGATTTTTTCCCAGATACTCTGAAAGACCCTTAGATAGTGGAGAAGAACACAATATCTTGGTAGGTGGGAAAACAATCTCAGTGAAACTGAGCTACTGTTTGCATGTTTAAAGTGCTAATGGAGATCGGAGTTGCAGGAGGAATTTCTATATA
>JAOXYA010000041.1:38459946-38476915 GCA_028565675.1 Sorex palustris | reverse complement strand
AAATATTTTTTTAAAGATTTAAAATGGACAGATCAGTGAATAATACAGTGCATTTGAAAAAAAAATCCACTGCCATTATGTGCACATGGGTTCTCTGAATCTATTTTTGTCATGGTTGGATTAGTGGTGAGTCATGTATTCCTAACATCATGGATACATATGGCAGCATCATTTAGGTGCTTTTAGTAACTATCAGATAGTGAGGAAAAATTAAGGGTGATAGGAGTAGAATTTTAGTGCCTTCCCCTCCTTTGGAATAGTGATTGTACCCCTTTTAGAGAATCCCTCTTAAACCAGTGAACCAAATTATTTCATTAGCTCTATGTCCATAGAATCATATGGGAGCATTTTTCTCTGGCATAAATCTTCTGTCCATAGGGCACTGATGCAGTTAATCTAAATGCTCTCTTTTGGAATCAAAGTGCACAGTGGACATAGCATTGAGTTATGATTCCAGAACATAAGTAGGTTCTGCTTTGTAAAAAAAATATATCTCCACATATATAATTATCTATATGGATATTTATATAAAATGTTCTTTTGTGAGCATGTGGTAACTGCCAAAAAGCAAATAAAATATTCTATCAGGGGAAATTATAAACATTAAAACATAATGCAAGAAGAGCACTTTTTTCATTGCATGAATGCCTAAGACTTTTTAAAATTTCAAAATCCTTGTGAGCATTGATCACTAGAGCTTGCTGTGGTGGAAAAAAAAAACACCAAAAGTCTTTAAGGACCCTCACTCATTCTTAGTTTAATGTAGTGGGGAGTGATTTTTGCCCAAGTGGTGATAGCAAATTCTTTGTCAGCCTGCTTATTTGTGGAAAAGGAGTACACAGGAGATAAAGACTTAAAAATTTGGGGCTGAGTTTCAGCTACCATAAGTATTCTTCAAGAAGGAATTTGATCCTGAAATGAATGAAGTAAGATCCGATTATTTAAGGTTCCATAAGTTTCCTCTGTGGAGCAGTTGTGATGTCCGTGAAATCCAGGCTAAAAAGATACTAATAGGGAGGCTGGGCGGTGCCTTGATATTGGTTAGCAGTTTAGTTCAGCATTTTAAATTTCTGCCATTTGATCTGCATTGACTCGAACCTCAGAAAGGAGATTTATCCCAGAGTCAGAATGCAACCAGAGATTCATGTTAGAGGGTGGAGGGGAGGGGAGGGAAAAACAAATGTCTTCCCCTAAGGAGCAGCCTGCCTGTGAGTTCTGCCAACTGGCCTGTGGGTGCAAACTAGTGAAGTCATCGGGCCCGAGCTATTTTAATACTCTAACACAGCGCTCCAAGGCAGCTGGAGGTGCAGGCTGAGGACGCAGGGAGAGAGGTTTTTAGAAGCAGGAAATTTCTCCCCTGACTGACAGCAGCATCCCCTTTTCACACCAGCAGGGACTCTGACACCTCCAGGAATCAGGCTGGGCTTGGGGAGTGGTCCAGGCTGAGGGAAGGCGAGGAGGAGCAGTTCCACCATACCAGGTTGTGTCTAGCTGTCTCTCATCAGGAAAATGCCTGAGTGCCCAACAGAACTGGTTCTTGGACTAAGGAAAGGCTGCAGCTGCAAAGCAGGAGAGGAAGTCTTTTTGTTTGTAGGGGAAAATCAGGTTTTTTCTTTCTTTCTTCTTTTTTTATACCCAGAAAGGTCAGAAATGCAAAGGCTGCCCTTTTGCTGTAGGGGATTATGAACCATAATAAAGAAAGGGGAGTATGCATCATATAAAATTTATCAGCATATTGAAAAGGAATGCCATGCAAATGACCTTCGAATAACCCCAGTGTGGGAGAAGATACCAATTTGATGTTTTAAACCTTTAGAAAATAAATACCATTGCAAAACAGAGTTTTTGTCTCAAATACATTTTTATTTTCTGATGATGAGCTCTGCCTTGTGTGTTCTGTCACTCTAGATCTTTCCAAAAAGCCTAAGTGAGTATTTGATTAGAGAACCACTTACCGGATGCCCGCCTAACCACTTCCGAAATGATCTATAAGTGTGCACAGAGCTTCATCCCTTCAGAGACTTAGCAAAAGTCCAGAAACATCACCCAGAGGGAGATATATTTAGAGATAATGAGATACTAAGTTTTGAGTGTAAGAAATGCACCCCTTTTCAGCTTCACTGATGCAAGTATTTAAAATGCAAGACACAAGGAGTGTTGTCTGCTAGAGAGTTTGCTGCAGTAGGAGTGAATCAAAGCAGATGCCCTGGAACACGAGTGCATGCAGGGGTCATGAGGAGGTGCACTGCCATGATTCAAACCGGGTTGAGCAATGGAAGAGAGGTCGGAAGTTGCTTTGTTTATTTGAAGTTGGGTAACCACAGATCAGACAACTGAGGAAGATTCTGTCAGTACTTTCATTCTGAGTTGCAAGCCCTGGTGCCAAAAAGTACCCCCAAGTATTTGGTAGAGGTGTTTGTTTAGTATTAAAATGTACAGATTTCTGTTTACATCTAAAATTTTTCAGTGAGCAAAAGGACTCTTTCATTTCTTAATTTGACAAGTTGAAAAACATTCTCATCAAAAGATAACAATGGCTATGCTTTTCAGAATACCTTATTACTTTGAAGTCATCTAACCCTTATTTAGTTGAGTGTATCCTTCAGATTAGTCCAGAAGGAAATTATTTTGAGACTGCACTGTGTTTAAATATGAAAATGTTCAAAATGGCTTTGGGGTTACTGGGATAGTGGGTGGGGTTGCACAGTCTTTTTCTATTATCTGATAGTATTTAGGGCATGTGGAACATTTTTAGTTACAGAGGAAACTGCCCACCCTGTGTATTTCTTACTGGAAAACTCCCAATCTAGGAATTGCCATAGAAATTAATGGATGAGTATAATTGAGAGTTACTATATGTTTAATAACCAGATTTTTTATTAAGGTGGAGATGTAGGAAAACAAATATGTTTATGTTCAAGTTTTCTAGGGCACAAATTATATTTTCTCTGATATGTAAGAGATAGTTAAGGTTCATGAAGTTGTGTCATTTTTCAAAGGCTGACTTGAAACCTCACCGCCCGCTCCTTGCTATAGGAACTTGGCAAGGGTGTAACCTATTTGGATCTCATTTTCTCATTTGTAAGATGAACTTCTTCATAAAGCCCACCAAAAGGGATGATGATGTATTGAGAGAGTAGATCTGAAATGACTAACCTGGGACCTGGTACACAGAAAAAGCAAAATAAATGGGAACAGTTGTTATGATGAGTACTAGTATTATTTCATTGTACAATACCTGGAGGCCCTTATTTGAAAGATTTATTTTCATCTGTTGAGAAATATCTGACCAAACACAGTAAGGGACCAAGATTTAGATTTAGTCTACTCTCCTCCCCGTATACTGGAAAATACTATTTTTTTTTGATGAGCTTGAATTAATGCTTGGTAGAAAAAGTTCATGAAGTAAAAATCTATTCAGTTGATGAACTTTGATAGGAAGTAAATAATAGAAATTACAGTTTCGAGATCACAATAGCAGGCTTCATTTGTGATAATTTGGTATTTTAAGATCATTTCCTTCTGCTTATTCTTTGTTCTCTGTAGGTGTACACTTTTATGTAAGTTTTGCATAAATATTTATGGAAAAAATGTCAAAGTTGAGAGGCAGTTCCATGTACCAATTTTACAGGTGAAGAGAAAATTTTGAGAAGCATAAAAAGGTGCTTAATTAAAAACTACATTAACTCCATTTATGTGTACTTTTTTTCCCTTTTCCCTGTCTCTCTCCATCTGATGCTTCTCACTGTACATTTTCCCTCTTTAAAAAAGACATTGGGGGACCTCTTCCAGCAGAATTTGACCTGAGTAGACTGCTTTGCCAGCGGTTCTCATGAGGACCACTAAAGCCATACCCAGTGGCGCTTTTGGGTTCCCAGAATTATGGCTCCAGTATTCAGGGCTCTATTTGATGCTGGGGATCAAACTTCAGACCTGGACATGAAAATGCTGTGCTCTGTCACTTGAGTTATCTCCCTGGCCATCACTGCACATTCTTTACCTCTTTACCTACCATTTTTTTCTCCTTTCCTTGTCATTTTTTTTCTTGCTTTGTGTGGTCCCACTTTGCTGTTAATTTTTTCCTCATTTCTTGCCTGGTAGAACAAAAAAACCTTTTCAGAGATTGTTCTCTAATGGTTTTTGACTTTTTATGCCAACTTTAAAAGCAGACAGTATGTTGTCCTTTAACTATGTGGTGTTAAACTGTAATTTGTGGCCAGTGATTCAGCTTTTCTCCCCTGTAGTGATAGGAAAAGCAATTTGATATTCTTAGGAGATGGAGGCAAGTCATTGATAAATGTCTTGGAAATTATCTTTCCTATCTATAAACATTTAAAAAGGCATTGTAGTCATCACCATTTAAATTGCTTCAAATGCAACTTTCCAGAGTTCAAAACAAAACAAAACAAAACCCTGCTGTCACCTATTGGTGGGAAATCCAGTAAAGTTAGAGCCATTGGGAAGAACAGGGCAGAGGCCAGAAGGCCCTGTGGTCCTAGGAATGAGCTGGAAGTTGTGGGCCACTGTCTCCCGCCTTTTTTTTTCCTTTTTGGGTCACACCGGACAATGCACAGGGGTTACTCCTGGCTCAAGTACTCAGAAATTTCCTGGCAGTGCTCGGGAGACGATATGGGATGCTGGGAGTCGAACCCGGGTCCACCATGTGCAAGGCAAACTCCCTACCCTCTGTGCTATCACTCTAGGCCCTGTCTCCCAGCCTTGCTCCTGCCCCTCCAGCTGGCACTGGACACATCTCTCCCCACACAGATATAAGCCCTTCTGGTTGCCTTTTAAAGACCACAATAAGGTAGCTTTATGAAGATAAGGGGGAGGGGGGAAGTCTGAGACAAGTTTGAAGTTTCAGAAACAACTTGAAATCAAAGACTAGTGTTTGTGTTTAAAATTCCCTCATAGGATCCCCCAGTCTGTGTCTGATCCGTTCCGGGTGCCTGACATTCTCGCTCCTTCTCACAAGGGTCTCCCGTGGCTTTACAGAAGGATTCTGAGCTCACAGTCTCTGCAGACTCGGTAGCTTTCTTTGGCCCGCATGTGCACACCCAGTTCTGAGTGCTCACCTAAGAACTCATTCATTTCTCTAATTCTAGGTCCCCTTTTCCCGCCTTCTCTCGTAGCCCCCACAGTTGTGGGGTGTGGGGTGCAGGGTTTGTAAATTTCTTTTTCCATCAAGAAGTTCACCCCCTTCCCTCCCAAAGACAGCAGACGTGAATTCTAAATATTTTTACATAAGGAATGAAAGCCAAAACAAATTATGGTAATCTTGGCTTTTTGATTTGTGTAGGTTTTGGATGAGTTGGAGTTAACTGTAACTTTGAAATCACTTTTTTTTTTTCCAGTTTGACAGTATAGGCAGGGAACATCATTTTCATTTTCACAGATGCCTTTCCTCAGCCTCTTTGTCAACCACAGCATGGCAAATAAGTTTTACCTTTCTCCTCTCTGTAGAGAACTCTTCATGTGAAAGGGATACACAAAATCTCCAAGGGATATGATGCATAATTTTACACTGAGTGCCATATATGTTGAATTTTTTACTCATCTCACACACCATATGCAGTGTTATTAATCTTTACTGTAAGTCAAATGACAAGTGAGCAATAAAAGCCGGCCTTAAAAAGCTACCAACAAACAACGCAGGAAAAAACAAAAACCCTAACAGATGCTTTGGAAAGCAGTGACAGTCAATGAGACTGGGGTCCCCTGTATGTTGCATAGTTGATTTGCTGCTGTGGAGGGGCATATGGGCTTTGATTTTCACTTCCCATCACAGTAGGACTCTGCTTTTTTGCTCATTCTCTTTCTTCCCTCCCTCCCTCCCTCCCTCCTCCTTCTTTCCCTAACACCCCCTTGTCCTCCTTATCCTTTTAGAAATATCCTCTCTTGTTGGAAATGGCTCCATTCTTAACTCTTCTTCTTCTCAGGTAGGTCTGTATCTGTGTTTGCAAGCATATCTGTGCTGTGTGGAAAAAAGCATTCCAAGGTTCTCGATACAGTACATGTTTGATGACACTTGAACTCTTTGGCTCTGCTTTTCTTGCCTATCTTTCTAATTCATTCGTAACAAGTTGCCAACTACACCTCAGATGCATTTGTGGGTCTTACCATGTTCTCTTTTATCCTGGCCTTGGCTTGGGGCTTTATAGCTGTTGCTTCCTGGCCGCCTCTTGCCTGGAACAACTGTGTTTAAGGGCAAATTGATGCTGCTGTTTTCCTTCTAACTGTCACCATTGTTTACCCAGACCCTTCTTGTCAAATGAAAAATTTTTCATTTTTGACGGATCCATCTTATCTGCTTCACGGCTGGGCGGTAGTAAGCTCTGTATGCAGAGAAGTGAGACCCAGCACAAAACCAGACTTGTGTGACAACCATGGGAAGTATTTCAAAGTGTGTCAATTGTGCCAAGTTGCTTTTGTTCTCTGGAGAGAAGCATCGTATGTGGACGGTGATAGAGAGATCACACTCGTTGGGACCAGCCTTGTGGCTTTCATGTTGCATCTCATAAAGGACCAGGAAAATACAGTTACAAATATGCACAGATACTTCGATGGCAAAGTAAATGCCTTGCATTGATTTGTTATTTGTGGCCCATCAGTAACAAACATCACTTTTTTTTTCTTTTAATAAATTGCTCTGTAGCCAAGGCTTTGCTTTTTATACATTTAAGTGAGTGGAATCGATTTGAGAAATGGAAGTCTAAAGTTTCCAGCTTACTTGATGCTAAGACTACAAGACATTTTGGTGAGAGAATAAAGAGCCGACTTTGATTTACTGAAACTTCAAGTCAACTTGCTTTTAGCAGTTTTTCTTAACATGATTTTTCAGATGCCTTTTAAACGTTGGGTAATGCTGTCAATGATTGATGTCTTGGGACTTGTCTTCACTATTGTCTAACTCTCAGGATTCTCTTGAGCAAAACGTTTGACTTTTTTTTGTTGTTGTTTTTATTTCCATGCCCATAATTTGTTAATTCTTAGAATTATTCTCCACTTTGTTCATCGGGATGGCAGATGTCCTACTCTGGTGTTTCGGAATTATTACTGTCATGTTAAGTACAAGGTAAAATGCAGTGATGGGATTTTTATTATTTTCTTCAGTGTCAGGTCTTTCTAATGTTAAATTAAGCTCACAGCTCATTTTTCAGCAGCTCATAGACAGGGTCCTTTTGTTTTGATTTTGTAAAGTGAGGAACAAACACTTCTCAAAGAGATGGAAAGTGCACTGGTGAATGAATGCTGCACATGCTAACGGAGGCAAAATAGCACATCAAGGAGTCACACTGCTGAGACAATCACCCTGGCAGTGACACTTGCTCTGGAAACTAAATCTCTGTGAGTTCTTGGGTAAGTCCTGAGTTGCTTTCTGAGTTTTAAAATGAGAACATTGAATTTTATTTTACTTACTTTTTAATTTTTATTTTATTTTATTATTTTTTCATTGAATCACCATGAGATACAGTTACAGAGTTTTCATGATTGAGTTTCAGTCATAAAATGAACAAACACCCATCCCTCTACCATATAGCTTTCCCACCACCAATGGCCCCAGTATTCCTCCCACCACCCCCCACCCCCACCCCATCCCCTGCTGTAAGGCAGACAATTTCCTTCTTATTCTCTTTCTCTACTTTTGGGCATTATGGTTTGCAATATAGATACTGAGAGGCCATCATGTTTGGTCCTTTGTCTACTTTCGGCACACATCTTCCATTCCTAGTGATCCTTCCAACCATCATTGACTTAGTGGTCTCTTGTCTATCCCAGCTGCCGTCTCCCATAGTTCGTGAGGCAGGCTTCCAACTGTGGAGCAATCCTCTTGTCCCTTGTTTCTATTGTCCTTTGGTATTTGTCTCATACTTTGTTATTTTATATTCCACAAATGAGTACAGTCATTTTTTCCCTCTCTTTCTGACTCATTTCACTTAGCCTGATACTCTCCATGTCTGTCACTGCCACTGTCCTCTCATTGTTCACCGATTTGCTTGAGCGGGAACCAGTAACATCTCATTGTGAGACTTGTTACTGTTTTCGGCATATTGAATGTGTCACGGGTAGCTTGCCAGGCTTTGCCATGCAGGTGAAATACTCTCAGTAGCTTGCCGGACTCTCTGAGAGGGGCGGAGGAATTGAACCCAGGTCGGCTGCATGCAAGGCAAATGCCCTACCCACTATGCTATCACTCTGGCCCTATACACTAATAAGCAAATTTCATGACTTTACCTTTCCTAACAGCTGCATAGTATTCTATTATGTAGATGTACCATAGTTTCTTTAACCAGTCATCTATTCTCAGGCACTCTGGTTGTTTCCAGATTCTGCCTATTGTGAATAGTGCTGCAATGAACATACAAGTGCAGATGTCATTTCTACTGTGTTTTTTGCATCATGGGAATAAATT
This sequence comes from Sorex palustris, assembly GCA_028565675.1. Classification (NCBI taxonomy): domain Eukaryota; kingdom Metazoa; phylum Chordata; class Mammalia; order Eulipotyphla; family Soricidae; genus Sorex; species Sorex palustris. Next base: position 38,468,502 of record JAOXYA010000041.1, on the reverse strand, counting down.
CCCAGAAGTGGTATTGCAGGGTCATATGGGAACTCTCATTTTAGTTTTTTGAGGAAATGCCTATATTGTTTTCCAAAAAAGTTGGGCCAGTCGGCATTCCCACCAGCAGAGAATGAGAGTCCCTTTCTCCCTGCATCTGAGTCAGGACTGATTGAGAACATTGAATTTTAAAATGTTCTGTCATCTTAAAACTAAGTACCTGCTTCTCTGCCCTTCCTTGCTGGTCTTATCTTTTGTTTTCTTTTCTTGAGCTTGGCCCGCTGCAGGATCCTTAGTGGGCAGTAGTGATAGTAGGAGCACAGTCTCCTGAGTAACCTCTGAACACTTCTGCGTTTGCTCTATTCAACCTCCCTCCCCCCAAATGACCTGAATTAATTTTCCACCCTAAAACTAATAAATAAACCTTTACATTTTCTTGGCATTCTTCAGTAATTACTAGTGCCACTGTGGGTTTTCAATGACTTTGAATCTATAATCCTCTTCAGAGGGAACAAAATGTGACTGTTAAAAGGTTTTCTACTTTGCCTTCATCTTATTCTTCCTCTTGCATCATTAATGGCAGAATTTTAAGCAGTGTTTTAGTACATATGCTAAGCCAAAGAGATGCTTGCATTAATATGCTTAAAGCCATTCATTCTTTACTCACTGAACTTGTGCTGTATTTGAAGTCCAGCAGTGGCCTATATAAGCTCCCTCTTTTGATCAAGCTCTTATGGAAGCCGCTGTAGGTTGAATGGTTACTAGCTGTGGATTCTGATGACTTGTAATTGTTGCTCCTTCTACTGAGCCTTGTGTATAACCTAATTTAGGGCAGTTTTGGATTTCTGTGTACATTTATTTCCTCATCTTTGCACTCATTTGTTTCCTCAATCCTATCAATGTGGATAGGATTGCTAGCCACATTTTATCAGGTTGTTAAGAGCATTGAATGAATGAATGAATGAATGAATATATGGAAAGGATTTAGTGCTTGGCATATGATAAAACTGCTTTTCTATTATCAGTAGTGGTATTGTATCAGCTTTAGTGTGGATACTGATTGTAGCATTTAGTATTAGCACCAATATTGGAAGTTAGAAATATTGATAGGGACTAATGGCCTTTCTTGCTCTCATGATTCTTACAGCTCAGCAGAAAGCTGAGAGAGCTCTATTACAAGGAATGTGAATGTCTATATATAAAATTTAGAAAACGGTGTCTTGGTGCGTGCCGTAAATGGCAAATGCAGTTTTCCTCTATAAATAAAATATGACGTACAGTAAAATTAGCTTTATATAATAAATGTACTTTGCTACATAATCCATCCCTAAGTATTTTAGATTTTTCAGTTATTATGGTGCATATCTGAAATTGCTCATCATAGCCATTGGGCCCAAATCTAAATACAAATAGGTGTTCTGTTTGATTACAGTGACTTTCTTTTGCTCAGGTACAATTTAATATGCATGTATTTTTGTGAACAGCTGCTAGTGTGGTTGTAGCCATGTAGTGTATAAGGCAGCCAGAGAAGATGCCAAAGGTTTTGGAGGGAAAATCAGATCATGGACTGCAAAGATGCAGAAGAAAAGCCCATTAGCCAGGGCTGGACTGTTTTGAAAGTTTACAGACAGAAGTGAAGGACATATGTGCAGGGGAGAGAGTCTGTTCAGCTCCTGAGCATCTCAGCTCTGGGAATGAGTGGAAAGGATAAGATCTTGTGTGGGCACCCTTTTCTGGAGGTGATTGCCTTGGATTCTCTCTGTATGTCCAGAGCTGAGCTCTCCCATGTGGCACTGACTAGAAGACTGAGGGAACTGGAACAGAAACTTGCTGCAGGAGAAGAATTCTCTGAGTTGTGTATGATGTGCTCTGGCCACGGCCGTGTGATGGTGGACAGGGTTGGTCTTCTGCTTCCTTGGCTCTTCTCCTGATTCTTCATGTGCTATTTCCTTTCCATGGCATGCCAGGAAGAGTCAGAAACTTTTATTAGAAAGGCCCCTTTCCAGATTAGGACTATCCCTGTTCTTAGAATTCAGAGCAATCAAGAAGAAAGCTTATCACAGTTGATTGGATTGGTGAGTCTAATTCTCAGAATTACTTGATGGGCAGCAGGGGGACAGCCATGAACAGACCACCCTATGACGCTTCCATCCTAGAGAGGTCTCAGCTGCAGTTTTGCCCTTTCTTTTGTTTTTGAATTTTGGGCCATACCCAGTGGTGCTCGGGGTTTCCTCCTGGTTTTGCCCAGAGGGATCATTCCTGCAGACTCAGAGAACCATCTGGGATGTGGGTGATCGAATCCAAATTGCCTGGGTGCAAGGCAAGCAACCCCCCCCCCCCCCGTCTACTCTTTCTGATGCCAAATAAAACTTCTTTCCTTGTAGACTTTTCCAGGTGTGGTACAGCAGATATCATGGAATAATTGATACTTAAACCTCACAGTCAGTTCTAAGAAGTTGTCGTAGCTTCCCTTTCTCTTTTTATTTTATTTATTTATTTGCATTTTGGGCCACACCTGCCAATGCTCAGGGGTTACTCCTGGCTGTGCACTCAGGAATTACTCCTGGCAGTGTTTAGGACCATATGGGATCCTGAGGATTGAACCCGGGTCAGCTGTGTACAAGGTTAATGCCCTGCCCTACCCCCTGTACTATCCTCCGGCCCCTCTCTTTTTAATTTTTTTTAATTGCTTTTTGGTTTGGGAGCCATAACTGCCAAGGGCCTACTCCTGACTGTGCTTGCAGGCTGTTCCATACTTGGAATCGTGTGGTACAGGGTTCAAAGCTGGGACTTCAGTATGCAAAGTTTATGTACCAGCCTATTGGATTATCTGCTTAGCCCAGCTTTTGTTTTATTTATTTTTATTTTTTTTTAAACCGACCTGCTTTATTTATTTATTTTGCTTTTTGGGTCATACCCGGCGATGCCCAGGTGATACTCCTGGCTCTGCATTCAGGAATTACCCCTGGCGGTGCTCAGGGGACCATATGGGATGCTGGGAATCGAACCCAGGTCGGCCACGTGCAAGGCAAATGCCCTACCTGCTGTGCTATTTCTCCAGCCCCCCAAAAACTTCTTGGATAATCTTTTACCCCACAATATTCCAGTGACTCTCCCTCCATCCCTCTCTTCTTTAGGTTTCTTGCCTTCCTCCGAGAACCTGCCCCAAGCCAACTCTTGCCTGCAGAAACTCCTCCACTTTAACCTGTCCACGATTAAGGAGACGGAGCAGCTGACCATGGCCCAGCTGGGCCTGCACTTGGGCCCCAACACTTACTACCCTGTGGGCCCAGAACTCGAGTTGGGCCTATCCTTGGTCCAGGAGCCTCCCGGTGGGGGTCCATCCACCGCTAAAACGTTGGCATGGAAGTCGGTGCCCAGGCCCCAAGGGGAGCTTTACTTCAACCTACTCAGGGAGGCTAAGCGCGGGACTCGCACCCCTCTGAGAAACATCAGCTTGTTCCTCCAGATATTGGTCAGGGAAGACCGGGACGAGGGGATGAAGTTTCCAACGGACGACACGTGTGAGAGGCTGAAGCGTTCTCTTCACGCCTACCTGCTGATGGTGGTCCTCAACCCGGAGCAGTGCCCCCCACCTTCCAGGAAAAGGCGGGGGGCCCTCCCTGCCCCCCAGGCTTCTTGCAAGAATCTCTGCCACCGTCACCAGCTGTTCATCAACTTCCGGGACCTGGGTTGGCACAAGTGGATCATCGCCCCCAAGGGGTTCATGGCCAACTACTGCCACGGGAACTGTCCTTTCTCCCTGACCACTTCCCTCAACAGCTCCAATTATGCTTTCATGCAGGCGCTGATGCACACAGTGGACCCTGAGGTCCCCCCGGCCGTCTGCATCCCCACCAAGCTCTCCCCCATCTCCATGCTCTACCAGGACAACGATGACAATGTCATCCTCCGACACTATGAGAACATGGTCGTGGATGAGTGTGGGTGTGGGTAGGACGTCAGAAAGGGGATTCGGGGGCCTGGCTGGACAGCGGGGACAGTGTTTGCCTTACACGTGACTGACCCAGGTCCCTGGCATCCCATAAGTTTCCTTGAGCACCACCAGGAGTGATTCCTGATGCAGAGATAGAAATAACCCCTGAGCATCACCAGGTGTGACTCAAAAAGCCAAAAATAATAATAATAATAATAAAATAAATTAAAAAAGAAAGAAAGAAAAAAGAAAAGAAAAGAAAAGAAAAAGTGGGGGGTAGTCAGGAGTTTTTGGAGGGCAAATCTCTTATTTTTTTTGTTATGTTTTTTGGGTCACACCCAGCGATGTTGAGGGGTTACTCGTGGCTCTGCACTCAGGAATTACTCCTGGCGGTGCTCTGGGGACCATAAGGGATGCTGGGAATCAAACCCAGGTCGGCTGCGTGCAAGGCAAACGCCCTACCCGCTGTGCTATCACTCCGACCCCAGGAAACATTCCTGAGTCAGTAATATGTTTTTCTAAATCCAATAGTTTACACTGCAGGATTCCGTAATAACTTTGAAATTACAAGCAAAATATTGCATGTCTTATGTGCACTGTTTTTCTGGGGGAAGAAACATACCTGAGTCAGTAATATGTTTTTCTAAGCCCAATACTCTACACTGCAGGGGTTCCATAATGCTTTTGAAATCACAAGCAGAATATGGCATGTTTATGCGTACTGTTTTCCAAGGTAGGGGATCCCCTTGGCAGTCTTCAGAAGAAACCAGAGACCTGCCCTTCCCCGTTGGAACCAGCAGGGGGCAGAAAAGCAACACAATTAGCAAATGATGCCATTCTCAAATTTGGCTTGCTCTTCAGCCTGTCACCCTTCGCTTGTGTCCGTTTCTTTGCTTCCTTATTTCCACTAGTGTTAAAATCAGGGAAATTCAATACCCAGACACAGGGGGGAAATTGATACACAGAGAGGCCTGGGGATTGATGGTGGCCTGTTCCCAGAACAAAGGAGCTTTTACCACCTGTTTTCAAGGATAGGGTTTGAGAAATAAGGCCCAGCCTGAGTTGCATCTCTGGGCAGGATGCATGCTTCCATAGCTGCTCTTTCTTTCTTTTTTTCTTTTTTTTTTGCTTTGTGGGTCACACCTGGCGATGCACAGGGGTTCCTTCTGGCTCTGCACTCAGGAGTTACTCCTGCCGGTGCTCAGGGGACCATATGGGATGCTGGGAGTCGAACCCGGGTCGGCCGTGTGCAAGGCAAACGCCCTACCCGCTGTGCTATCTCTCCAGCCCCTCTTTCTTTTCTTTTTGAAATAATTTTGTGTTGATGGGGCTAGAGCATTTGCCTTGCATGCAGCCTACCCAGGTTCGATTCCCAGCTTCCCATATGGTCCCCTGAGCACTGCCATGAGTAATTCCTGAGTGCCGAACCAAAAGAAACCCCTGTGCATCACCGGGTGTGACCCAAAAAGAAAAAAAAATATTTTGGGGGGCCAGAGCGATAGTACAAGTGGAGGGGACCGTTTGCCTTACATGAGGCTGACCCGGGTTCGATCCCCAGCATCCCATAGGATCTCCCAAGCACTGCCAGGAGTAATTGCTGAGTGCAGAGCCAGGAGTAACCCCTGAGCATCGCCATGTGTGACACAATGCTGTTCGTGATCGGGTTTCAGTCCTACCACGTTCCAACATTCCTTCCTCCACCAGTGTCCCATGTCCATTCCCAGCACCAATGTCCCCAGTTTCCTTATGGCTCTATGGCAGGCACTTTCCTTCTCTCCACCGTTCCCACCACCCTCCATCCCCCCTTTTCTGGGCACTCTGGTCTACAACACAGATACTGAGAGGTTATCATGTTTGTTCCTTTACTTTTGTGGGTCCCTCCCCAATACTGCCAGATAAGATAGGTTTTATTGAGGACAGTACAAGCACCACTATTTCTAGTTTTTTTTTTTTTTTGCTTTTGGGCCACACCCAGCAATGCTCAGGGGTTACTCCTGGCTCTTCACTCATGCGCTCAGGAATTACTCCTGGCAGTGCTCTGGGGACCCTATGGGATGCTAAGAACCGAACCTGGGCCTGCCGCATGCAAGGCAAATGCCCTACCCACTATGCTATCGCTCCAGTCCCACACCACCATTTCTAAGTAGCAGTCATTCTGTACCCAAAACTTGCTTAGTGAAAGATTTGCACAGCCATGACCATGGTTCAGGATTACAGAGTTAATTAGAAACCCTGATGCACAACAGGATGTGGAAACCAGCGGTTGGTCCTTCCTCAGAAGGACATGAGACAGGAACCCCCAGGTGATAACAACCAATAGGAGTTTGACACAGCACTTGCCCAAAACAAACCAGCTAGAGGTGGCCAATCAAGTAAAAGGTTGCCAGGAAGTTAGCTAGACCACCAAGAATTGGGCAACTTGCAGAAATCAGAGCTATAAAGGGTGCAAGAACAAAGGAGGGGGTCACCCTCCTACTAGAGGGGACGGCACTGACCAGTCAGCCTTCTATACTTGATACTCTGCTTTTAAATCTTGATGCTTGCAGGGGCTGGAGCGATAGCACAGTGGGTAGGGCATTTGCCTTGCACACAGCCAACATGGCCAATACAGGTTTGATTCCCAGCATCCCATATGGTCCCCCGAGCACCGCCAGGAGAAATTCCTGAGTGCATGAGCCAGGAGTAACCCCTGAGCGTCGCCGGGTGTGACCCAAAAAGCAAAAAAAAAAAAAAAATCTTGATGCTTGCTTGACTTGTGCCAAATAAAGTCTTATACTATAAAGCTCATTGCTTTGTGTGGTCTTTTGGATACGGGATCCAAACACTTTCAGCATGCAGTTCCTATCCAAAGTGATCATTTCCAACTATCTTTGTCATAATGGACCCTTCTCTATCCCAATTGCCTTCTCCCCCAGCACTTGAGGCAGGCTTCCAACCGTGGACTAATTCTCCTTACCTTTGTTTGTATTATCCTTGGGTATTAGTCTCATATTACGTTTTTTTCATATTCCACAAATGAATGCAGTTATTCTATGTCCTTCACCTTCTGACTCATTTCACTCAGCATGATGTTCTCCATGTCCATCCATTTATAAGCGAATTTCATGACTTGATTTTTCCTAACTGCTGCATAGTGTTCCATTGTGTAGATGTACATAGTTTCTTTAACTTGTCGTCTGTTCTCGGGCACATGGGTTGTTTCCAAAAGACGCAAGAAAAAATGCTCTACATCACTAATCACCAGGGAGATGCAAATAAAAACAACAATGAGCTAATCATCTCACACCACAGAGACTGGCACAGAACAAGAACATCCAATGCTGGCATGGATGTGGAGAGATAGGGACTCTCCTTCTTTGTAGATGGGAATGCCAACTGCTCCGTTCTGGGAAACAATATGGGCATTCCTCAAAAAACTAGAAATTGAACTTCTGTGCTCTTCTTTTTTGCTTCTGTAATCTGCTTTTTTCCCCGACGCTTCTGAAAATACTCCGGGCAACAGGATGTGCGCTTGGCTGGTTAAAGCCTTCTCTGGCCTAGCTGAACAGCCCATTGGCTGGTGTCAACAAAGTCTCCTCTAAAATCTAATTTTTTTCTTTTGGCCTCTGTTGGTCGTTTGATCATGGCCCCACAACATTTGGAGGCTCCAGCGAGATACGTGTGGTGTGGGGACACCAACACCCCAGTTCCTGGGACTGGCTCGAGGATCTATTGAAGTTTTGTCCAGGGGCCCAGAGTCTTGGCGGAATCACCACCCGTGTGCCAGCAAACTTGAATCGCGACCCCACAGAACAAAGGAATTAGAGTTTGGGGGCCAGAATGATAGGACAGCAGATAGGGTGTTTTGAATGATTCCTGAGTGCAGAGACAGGAGTAACCCCTGAGCATCGCTGGGTGTGACCCAAAAAGCCAAAAAAAAAAAAATTAGAGTTTGGAGGAGTCTTTACTGACCCCCACTGGTGGGCCATCCTACTGGGGTAGAGCAGTGGCCTCAGAGCAGAAGCACTGGCCTTTTACTGGGAAAACGCTCAACCTGCTGCCCCAAGAACTTTTGTAAGCATCTGCAAGATTGGTTTGGTTTGGCCCATTTGACCCACACGCTGGTGTCCAGCAAGTTCACGCAAACGAAGCAAATCAAGCATTGTTTCAGAAGCCAGAAAAAGTGGTTACAGCAGGAGTCCATAAAACTGCCAGTCAGCCCCTTTAACCACATCCTTTAGGACCTCAGCCCATCGTTTCTATTTGCAGTTCCTGATTTTGCAGTTCCTGGTTTTCCGACTCTTGCTGGAAGTTCAGTGGACTTCTGGAATGACACAGTTCAATCAGCTAGAAAATAAACTTCCTTTATATTTTCTTTTAGGTAAGGCCTGAGCACAGCCAGGTGTGACCCTGTTCTACCTGGGTTTAGGGTTTCTGGTTCGCAGAGAGACCAGTTCCACATGTGAGAACGCAAACGCAAAGGACCTTTATTGGTAGCTGGGAAAGTCTTTATTATTATTATTAATTATTATTATTATTATTATTATTATTTGTTGCTTTTTGGGTCACACCTGGCGATGCACCGGGGTTACTCCTGGCTCTGCACTCAGGAATTACTCCTGGCAGTGCTCGGGGGACCCTATGGGATGCTGGGAATCGAA
>JAOXYA010000041.1:38360007-38371625 GCA_028565675.1 Sorex palustris | reverse complement strand
CACCCAAAAGGAGAGAGAGAACAAAAGGGAATGCCCTGCCACAGGGATGGGGTGGGATGGGGTCGTGGGGGGGGGGAGGGATGCTGGGAGCACTGGAGATGGGGAATGGGCACTGGTGGAGGGATGGGTACTCAATCATTGTATAATTGAAACCCAAGCACAAAAATTTCTAAGTCTACAACTATACCTCATGGTGTCTCACTAATAATAATAATAATAATAAAAAAGAATGCACAGTGATAAAATCAGGGAGCTGGAAAGACGGGGTAGGCATGGGGGCTCTGTCCTGCTGGAGGCATGCAGGGATGGGGAAGTAGGGGAGACCCCAGGGACCAGAGGAGGACTCCATGAGGGCAGGGCAACATGACCAGGGGCTAGAATGGGGAGAAGCGAAATTAACCCCAGGTCAAGGAGCTGTTTTTAGGGAAATACCAGTCTAATCCATGGAGTTACTGGAGAAGAGCTAGGTAAGACGCTACGGGCTGTGTATTCAAAAAGGAATAGGAGGCCAACAGCACTCTCTGTCTGTCTCTCTCTGGCTCTGGCTCTCTCTCTCTCTCTCTCTCTCTCTCTCTCTCTCTCTCTCTCTCTCTCTCTCTTTCTCTCCAGCCCACACCCCCAGCCTTGCATATACTGCTTTTGATGCATGTTTTAGTGGTTGCCATAGAGTTTTCAATGTTCATTTTACAACTAGTCCAAATGTACTTTGAAGTGACACTATCTTGTTTCTCATGCAGTGTGAGTAGTGTTTAACAAGATGTTCACAATTTCTCTCTCCTCCTCTACCATGTATCAGCTTATTGGAAATATGCCTTATTTTCATTACGATGTTTGTGATTGCCAGCATTTATTTTTGAGTCTTTTTAAACTTTCTCATTTTTCTGCTTATTTTATCCCATCTCACCCCCTTTTTTAATAGTTTAAAAATTTTACTAAAGACCTTAACATGTTCAGTGATTAAAAAAAATTCTTGATCTGGGGGCTAGATAGATGTTACAGCAGGTAGGCCACTTGCCTTGTACATGGTTGACCTGGGTTTGATCCCTGGCACCTTTATAGTCTCCCAAGTATCACCAGGAGTGATCCCTGAGCACAGAGCCAGGAGTAAGCTCTGAGCATCACTTCATGTGACTCCCACTTCTGCCAAAAGAGATTCCTCCCCAGATCCTCTACCTAGGGACAGAGAAGGTAAATTGTTTACCTTGCATAGAGTTCACCCCAGTTATATCCCAGGCACTACATAAGAGAGTACTTCGTGAGCCAGTAATAATTCCTGAACCCACTAGGCGTGGTCTAAACTGCCCTTTGCTCCTCCCCCCAATAAATTCTTGCTCTGATTTTTGTAATGTTCCTGTCAACTATCTGACTCTGGTTTTGAGATTTGTTTAGTCTCTTCAAACATGGATTTTGGGTTTGTTTGTATGTTTTGTTTATTTTTTTTTTTGTTTTTTTTTTTTGCCATTTAGTACACCTTATAATTTATTGCTCAAAGTTAGATGTGATGAGTGGAATAGAATTCTCTGGAGTAAATAGATTAGTAATGTCATTGCCATGAATAGGGGGAAGGCACACCCTGTGTCCTGTGGTCAGGTCTTGGCCTCTTGATGGGTCCATGCTGCTCAACTGTCCCTGCTCACCATTGCCGGTGCTCTTCCTCACTGCTCTCCATGCTGACACCAGACAGCATGGCTGCAGAGAGCTAGAGAATTTTCACTTTTCCTCTTTAAGCTAGGTTAGTGCTGACATATCCCTAGCAAGAGTTTCTCTTGCAGGTGAACCTTAGAATTTAGTTCTTTGGAATGTTGCAAATCCACTCTTTGCCCTCCCCCTGTAATGGGAACATGCTTCATTGTTCTTTAAGATTCCCTGTGATGACAATTATGTGCAACTTCTGGAGCACTGGAGCACTGTCCTCCCGTTTTTCATTGATTTGCTTAAGCAGGCACCAGTAAAGTCTTCATTGTGAGACTTATTGTTACTGTTTTTGGCATATTGAATACGCCACAAGTAGCTTGCCAGGCTCTGCCCTGTGGGCAGGATACTTTGGGTAGCTTGCCGGGCTCACCCAGAGGGTCGGAGAAATTGAACCCTGGTTGTCCCCATGCAAGGCAAACACCCTACCTGCTGTGCTGTTGCTCCAGCCCAGTAGATCAAGTCAATATATATGACCAGGAGCTTGGGACACCCTAGTTTGCCCACACCCTAATAATTCAGCTCCCCTGCAATGCTGATTCTCATAGGGGTTTTGGTTTGGGTATTATTTTGTTTGTTTATTTTAATTTTAGATCTGTACCTGGCAGTACTCAGGTATCAATTCTGGAGGTGCTTGAGGGAATATATGTAGTTCTGGGGCTCAAATCCAGGTTGGCTGCCTGTAAGACAAGCACCTTAACTTCTGTACTATCTTTCAGACCCCTGTAGCAGCAAGGTGTGATTCTCAACATCCTGTTGACTTTCAAGTTGGGGATGAGAAGGGGATAACAGTTTGACTGTGACCTGACTCTAACAAAAGATGTGATTTGTGTGTACTCAGCTTTTTCCTTGTTATGTTGGATTGGCAACCTGAAGCTTTCTCCATGGTGGAATGGAAACAAAATGCTTGAGGGATATTTTTAGTTCTGTCAGATACTCAGTGTGTGGAGAACCCAGATCTTTTCCTCAGAACTCTCTGGGAATTTCTCAAATAACAATTCCAGTCCTGTTATGTAACTGGAGAATGTGGGTTTAAGGACTAAAGGCCAGGAGATTTGGGAGATCTGCGTAAAGAGGAGAAGTATACTTGTCTGTGCTTATTTTAAAATGATATGTTTTGTTTAATAATCAGATCAGTTCAGTAAAAAAAAATTTTTACTGCTATACTTTTTTGGACAATAACAGAAATGATTGTTTTTGTGTAAGACCAAATTCTTTCAAAATATGCTCCCCAGCTTCTCTCTTTAAGGAGAAAAAAAGTGTTTGGCTCATAGTTTCTTTCCTCAAGAGACTAAATTTGTAGCAATAGAGCATTCTATGAAGTGTCTATTTTTCTATTGCTTGGTATTTAGGGCAGCTTCATAACATTTGAGTTTCGAACAATAGTATTTCATAGGTCTCTGTGTAATTTAAGTATTTTCAAACTTTATTTGATAACTTCCATTCTTGAGACAATATAATAGAGTTTAGAATGGCAGTTACAAATATAACTTGATCCATATGTACTGTTCACTTTCACCTATAGATTTTTTGCTGATATTGATTAAATTTTAGCTAACATATATACACGTAGTAGCATATGTACGTGTGCACTTTCTGGGTTAAAACATCACTCATTTCTCTAATCTTTTGTTGTTGCTGCTAAGTTTTTGCAGTGCCAGGGATCAAACCCAGGGCCTAATACTTTCTGTCAGTAACCATATCCATCATCTCTCTGTTCCTATGAACTGATTTGGCTCTTTTCTAACATCTATTCTTGAACTCCTTTTGAAATATTACATGACATTTATAAAATGTGAGAAAATATCTCAAAGCAATAATGGATTTTTCTGTGTGTTTTCCTTAGGTGTTTTCTCAGTCTCCATATTACAAGCATCATTTTTGCAAATATGGCAGCATATTCTCTTCTTTCACTTAATTATGATCATTTATCTACTAGAAAACAAGGCTACATGCCATAAGTTTAGAGAATAAATATTATTTAGTGATTTGTATGATTTATTCAACTCATCCTCTATTATTTGACTTTCAGACTATTTCTTTTGGAATTTTGTAAATATGGATGGCAGTGTGGTATTATATATTTAAACGTTTAATAAGTCATTTTCTTAGAGCAGCACTTGCTGATAACTTCATTATTTTTACCAGAACTCTTTGATTCTTTGTTTTGGGACCACACCTGGGAGTGCTCAGAGTCTAGTTCTGACTCTGTGCTCAGGGATACTCTTCGTGGCGTTCAGGGGACCAAATAGAATGCCAGAGATTGAACCCAGGTTGGCTGTGTGCAAGGCAAATGCCCAATATTCTTACTAGGACATTTGTATATCTTCCAAATTTTTCCAGATTTTAGAAGAATTAGTGCCCTACCTTCTTACTAGGACATTTGTATATCTTCCAGATTTTTCCAGATCTTAGAAGACTTCAAAGTTAATTCTGGGAGAAAAAAAAAACACTTTATTTTGTAGTATTTTATACTGTATTTCCTGTAGTTTTATGCATTCAGATATTGGCAATTGTTTATAATGGTCTTTTCTTTATGAATAAATCATTTATGTAAGTAAGCTTAAGATTGCTTTATTCTTTTAAAACTCAGCAGCAATATATTTGGTTTTAACAATAGTATTTTTCTGTTATGATACTGAAAAATTATGTACCTATGTTAAGTCTCTTTATTTTAATTAAAGTAATCCTGTATGCTTAATTTGTTGATGTGTTATATTATGCACTTACATTAGGTAACAGTATATATGTATTATCTATGTAATGTGTAACCAGCTAAAATGCTCCTTTACGAGTCACTTTTAATTCTTTGTAGTAATAGACTTTAATGCTTCTCCTTTATTGGACTCATCTTGCTTAAAATAAGCCAAAATTTCAAAATCTTCCTTGTGTTATTAACTGTTCCCTGCCATTAATGATCTGGTAGATATACCCTCTAATGTTGGTTAGGATTAAGTTAGTTAAGCCATAGATCTAGTTAAATGAACAGTTTCTCTCTGTCCCTAGCTGTCTGTAGTGGTGAAATGGGGAAAGTATGGCAGCAGAAGTCTGAGATGCCAGGTAAAGACCAGTTCCAACTGTGAGGGAGGAAATGTGGGGTGTTCCTGGGCTAACGCATTCCACTTGGGTTATCCAGAGGAAGAGCTCCAGCCTAGGAAGCAGCATTATTCATGTGATACACCATGTCATTCCTTGTCAATCCTTGAGGATGCTCTTTTCCTTCCTTAATTTGGTTTGGATTTATAGATTGTGACTTGTCCATGGAACGTTCACTTGGAAATGGGAACCAGTTAGAACACACTTTGGGATTTTTTTAAAGACAGAGAACAAGTCACTTTGGTTACTGGAAGTTCATTATTCAAGTTCCACTGAGTGATGTTATCCTCTGTCCATTTTTTAGTGGAAGCCTCATTGGCTTGCATGGGAGCTTTTTATTCTATCTGGACTGATTCCTGCACTGAGGATTTCTTTCAGCACTTCTGAACTCTAAGCTTTAAATGCCAACAGAACTTCTACAATTTTGCATAATTTACACAAAACTTCTCACTTCTCTTCCCTTCCCTTTTTCCTTGCCCACTTTCAGTTCACAGGAGTTAGATCATGGTACCCGTACAAGGTGAGGTCTGCAGAAGTCATAGCAAGGAAGAGCTTTTGTATCGTAGTCTTAAAAAGAAATTCATATATGTCATTAAAATATTTTTCAAGACTGCCTTCACATGGAATAAAAGCACTAATAATGTATTTTATTTATGCCATTTGGATCGAAATAGCATTTCAAACTGAGTTAAAAATGAAGAGATGTTCTACATTTTCTTTTTCATATGAAAATCCAGTGTGTATTTTACATATAAAGTGTATCTAAATTTGGGTACTAGTCATGTTTCAGCTGCTTGGCAGCTGCAAATAGCTCAGAGCTACCCAGACATTACACACACAGACCGTGTATGGACTAATGGAAGTGAATTTGTGGTTTGCCTTGCCAGCATCTTCTCTATCTTCTAAAAATGAATTCCTTTCTTTCTATGAATTGGCAGTAAGATCCTCAAGAGACCTCTTAGCCCTCACATCATTTAACTTTTGGGTAAGAAGGCGAGCTTCTTCCTCCTGAGCACAGACATTGTTGTAGCATCCTTTTAGTAATCCATGCTAATTTTTTTAGATTATTTTGGAATCATTTGTTCTTTTGGTCTGCTGCTTCTAGACGAAATTGCTTCAAGAATGTGTTGGATTTTATATTACTGTAAGATAACATTTTTAACAAATCTAATAAAATAGAGACAGCTTTATATTTCAATTCTCATGATAAATTAACGTGTTCACAATCGAGGGGTCAGTTCTCATTGATAGGAAGAAAAGCAAGGTATAACACATCTATCAAATCATATGTAGAACCCAAACTGAAACCTCCAGTGCTTAGTTTCTTGTTGAAAGATAAGCCACCATAGTTTCTGGGTTAATTATGGTTCCTTATTTGGGGAACTTTTTTTTTTTGGTTTGTTTTTTGTTTGGGGGCCGTACCTAATGATGGTGCTCAGGGCTTAGTTCTGGATCTGTGCTCAGGAATCACTCCTGATGGTGCTTGTGGACTGTTTGTGATGCCAGGAATAAAACTAAAGTCTGCTGTGTACAATGCAATTTCTCTATCCTCTGATATCTCTCTATCATCTCATTTGGGGGACTTTTCAGGCTGCTTTGGTAGAGTCTCATTAACCTTTTCAAGAATGGGGCCAGAGACCTCCCCCTTCCCCTAATCGTGTAAGTAATTTTCAAAGGGCACTTACAGGGCTGGAAGATAGAGCAGCAGGTATGGAAGGTATTTGACTTGAATGCAGCTGACCTTGGTTTAATCCTCACTTCCACATATGGTTTCTTGAACACTTCACAGAGTGATGCCTATACTGAACTCTCCAACAAATATGAGGACTTTTGCTTTTTGGGTCACACCCAGCAATGCTAGGAGTTACTCCTGGCTCTGCACTCAGGCATTACTCCTGGCAGTGCTTGGGGGACCATATGGGATGCTGGGGATTGAAGTTGGGTTGGCCATGTGCAAGGCAAATGCCCTCCCGCTGTACTATCTCTCCGGCCCCGACAATCAATCTTAAAGCTTAAGTAATAGCTTCTTCTCTCCTCCATCGGTCCCCTTCTTTTGACATCTGGCCATGTCTCAGGGCAGTTTTTATTGTGAGAACTATCGAGGGGAATTAGTGTTCCTGGGATACAGGGAGAGAGAGCAGGGATGCTGCTGAGTGTGCTCCAATGCATAGGGCAGCCCCTCCACCAAGGACTCCTCTGTTCTGTGATTGAAAGAATATGCTACTTCCAACAATGGACCTCCTAAGCTGGGCATATTTACTCTCTGTGAGCAACATTTATTTTAACCATATTCAGTGTAGCAGGAAAAGGTAATAGAAACTTCCTGGGTACAATAAGTTATACAGTTTCAAAATTATACTGTTTCTATTTTTATGGAGCAGGTTTATTAAAAGGCTGGCAGGAAGTTAGAAAGCCTGAATAAATGCTGAGCAGTTATATAATTCCTGAATATTAAAAAAAATGTGCTCGGCTTTCTATTGAATGAACTTTGTTTCTTTTCTGACTCTCATTGTGTTACATTTCAGAATTTGAAAGTACTCGTATCAAAAAAAATAGCCTGAGTTTGTTCGTTTGTTCTCCTCTCTCTCGCTCTCTCTCTCCCCCTCCCCCCTTTGAACTCCCCCCTCTTTAATAGTTCTTCTGTAGATCTGAACAGATTTTCAGATCACTGGACGGTGCAAGAAAGCTTTAGAATTCAATGCTATGATGCTAGGACTTCTTGTTGCAGAGCCCAGCAGTGCTTAGAAACATCAGGCCAACAGCCAGTGCTTGGGGGTCCTCTGGTGATGCTCAAGGTTGGGGGTGAGGGGGAGGGGGCGGTGCTGTAGATCCAACTCAAGATATGCACCCATCTTAGTGTTCAGGCTTTCTGTGGAATGAACTCTTTCTTTCTTTCTTTCTTTCTTTCTTTCTTTCTTTCTTTCTTTCTTTCTTTTTTTCTTTCTTTCTTTCTTTCTTTCTTTTTTCTTTCTTTTCTTTTCTTTTCTTTTCTTTTTTCTTTCATTCTCTTCCTTCCTCTCTTTCTTTCCCTCCCTTCCTTCCTTCCTTCCTTCCTTCCTTCCTTCCTTCCTTCCTTCCTTCCTTCTTTCCTTCCTTTTCTTTCTTCCTTTTCTTTCTTTGTCTTCATTTATTTAGTCTTTTTGGGTCACACCTAGCAATGTTCAGGGGTTACTCCTGGCTCTGCACTCAGGAATTTCTCCTGCCAGTGCACAGGAATCCATGTTGGATACCGTGGATCAAACCCAGGTCATTTGCATGCAAAGCAAATGTGTCTTACCCACTGTACTTTGGCTCCAACCCTTTGTGGAATTTCTTGAGCACTCAGCTTGCTAGCTGTTTTGTATGTATCTTCTCTATACAAAAAATGTATATCTGTAAACTATACTATAGTAGTAAATAGGGCAAATGATTGTGACTTCATTATTTATTCTTCTTCTAATGATACTATTTTAGGTTATACCACCTGGTACTTTTGCACTAGTTAATAATCCTTGTTAGGTGAAGAAAACTCACTGGTACTTTTTTCTGCATTCTCTTATTTGAGACATGCATTAAAAAAAATCAAAGTCATGCCTAGAGTTTTCAAAGGTGATATTACATACTTAGTATTAAATATTAACAAAGTAAATGTTTGAAATATAAAATGATAAGGAACGGTACATTGATTCTTAGAGAAAAAAGATGAATTCTAATTCATGTGTTTAGTGATTTTTATGTGTTTTCTTTTTAACCATTAAAGAGAACATTAAAATTCATTCTTCTCTATTTTGATTTTGTTAAAACAATCATTAAACTTCAAAAAACTAATTTTAATGCTTGCTTCTCAAAAACATCTTGTTTCCAACTCTAGTACTATTTCTCCAGGCTATGCAGGAGACAAGCACTCGACAGCTATGTTTTCATAAGATAATCCATTTTGGATTTGATAAGGAGCCACTTGACATACTTGTAGACCAGCAAAGGTGAAAATATAGGTCAATAGTCATTTCCTTTGTTTCCTACAGAAAATAAATGACTTAATATTTGATAGCAATCTTCATTTTCTCTCGGCACAGAGGACCAGTGATGCTATTTCATTACAAATTCCATTCAGTATTCTGGATGTTTTCTCATTATTTTCCAAATGACTTTTCATAAAGGGAAAAGGCTGATGAATATGTTAATGTTCAGTACTCTTAAACTTGTGGTTTGGTAAATACCTATTCTTTTTCTTTAAGTTTTTATAACCAGGAAAATTTGTAAAAATGATGATTCTGGAGCAAATTTTATTTGAAACACAGTTCATTCTTGTCTTAAGTATGTAGCTAATAAGATGATTTGTTTCCATAGTCTTTTTATTTTGTTTTGTTTGGGGGCCATACCTGAGAGTGCTCAGGATTTGCTCCTGGCTCTGTGTTCAAGGGAACTGAACCAGGGTTCGCCACATGCAAACCAAGTGCCTTAGTCTTTGCACTATCTGTCCAACCTCAAGTCGTATCATTGTTTAGAAATTCATTTCTTCCAAACCTCTTCCAAGATTGTATAACTTTTAGTTTACTGCTATTTATTGTGAGACTTGCATGTTCAGCTTAAGAGGGATCTTTCCATATGTACAACAGGTCTCAAATATGCAAACATATCTTAAATTTAAAGAACAGTCCTAAATATTTTCATAGCCAGGATTGGAGTATGGTTTTTAAGGGTTATAGGAGGAATAGGCTGGAGTGATAGCACAGCGAGTAGGGCGTTTGCCTTGCATGCAGCCAGCATGGCTGACCTGAGTTCGATTCCTCCGCCCCCTCGGAGAGCCTGGCAAAGCTACCAATAGTATCTTGCCCTCACGGCAAAGCCTGGCAAGCTCCCCGTGACGTATTTGATATGCCAAACACAGTAACAAGTGTCACAATGGAGACGTTACTGGGCCTGCTTGAGCCAATCGATGAACAATGGGAAGACAGTGACAGTGACAGTGATAGCCAGTATTTCCACTTGAGAGAAGACAAAACTGAGGCTCAGAGTAGGTTTTACCTAGTGAGGATTAGAGTCAAGAGATTATATTTTTAATTCAGAGACTTCAGTCTATAGATCAGACTTTTCAAAAATTGTGAAGCTATACAGTCCATTTCCCCTATGCTAACACCTTGCACTAGTAAGGGACATTGGTTACGATTAATGGTCCAATATTGATACTTTATTATTAAGTGAAGTCCTTTAGCTTTTTACCTAATGACTTTCTCTGTTCTGGGATCACCGCCAGGACCAACCCTTCCCTCCCCTCCTTCCATTGAGTCATGTCTCCTTAGCCTCCTCTTGGCTATGACAGTTTCCAAGACTTTGCTTGTTTTTGATGACCTTGGCAATTTTACGGCAAACTAGTATTTTGAGGAATGTCTGTAGGATGCTTTGCCCTTGAAATCTGATAGGTTTCTTTTTTTCATGATTAGACTGAAGTTATGGGTGCTGGGGGGGAAGATCGAAGAGGTAATGCACTATTTGCATTAGATCATTTCAAAGACACCTGCTATCAGCATGATCTATAGCTATTGCTATTGATCTCCATCACTTGGCTGAAGGAGTGTTTGCCAAGTTTCTTCACACGGAAGCAACTTTCCTTTTCCTTTCCTTCAGGGTGACTTGGAAGGAGTCTCCGCTTAGCCTACACTCAAGGGAGCAGGCTACATTCACTGACGAGGGACTCTCTACTGTAATATTCTTCTAGGTGAGAGACTCGACACTATTTTCATTTGTTTCCCTTGGAGCATCCTAGGGGTGAGGTATCTCACAACAGGACATATGGTCCCTCGTTACATACACTAGTCAAGAGGATACTAGATAAGACCTCCCTAGAGATTTCTGTCTCATTTTCCTTATCTCTGTCTGACTTCTCCAGATTGAGCCCTGTATTTCAGAGTGTTTGTCTACACTTCTATGTCTCTGGGCCTATCAAGAACCCTTTCTCCTTTCAGAAACCCTAATGAGTGTGTGTATATGTGTTAGTAAACACACACCCACACTTACGATTGACATTCTAGGTCCTTTCTTAAAGTGACAGTACAATTATGGCCACGTAATACCTGTGTTGAGTTGAGCTTAATCATTTTGGGGTCCAAATATCTTTCTCCATTCTATTTCTCTCCCTTTTGTTTGGGAGAGCAAGACATTTATTTGGACAACACACTTTCACTCACTCAGCTTTATGTAAAGCATGAACAAGGGCATGGGAGATAGAAGACATGGTCCCTTCCAATAACTGATTCTACGGATGACCCAAGACTTATGAGACAGTGTCCTGTGGGTGTAGTTCTTTATTTAGGGGGCAGAAGACCTAGGAAAGAGGAAAGGCTACTGATAAAGCAGAGCTGGCGATGGTGTTGAAGAAGGAAGGTCTTGACTAGGCAGGAATGAGTAGACCCAGACAGGAGCAGACCTGGCTGAATGGAGGTTGAGACAGTGACATGCCTGATGCTGTATTTATGGCACCTTGTGAAAACAATGAACCAAACAAATTCTGGACTCAAATTTTATAGGGCCAACTAGTAGCTCCTTTATCTCTGTTGACTGTTGAAACTTTGTATTTTTGTCTCTGAAAAATGCTCATACTGGAAATATTTTGTCTATTAAATGAATAGTACTGGTTACTGCATTTTCCCTTTTTTAATTACTCATTTTATCCTTTTGCCACTCCTGAACTCTCAATCAGCCGACCATTGTTCCTGATCAACACAATGGATGTTTCACCCTAGAACTGGAGAAAAGACAGTCACTGTCACTGTTCTCCCATTGTTCATTGATTTGCTTGAGCGGGCCCAGTAACATTGTGAGACTTGTTACTGTGTTTGGCATATTGAATA
>JAOXYA010000041.1:38340517-38359907 GCA_028565675.1 Sorex palustris | reverse complement strand
TACTGGGCCCGCTCGAGCAAATCGATGAACAACGGGGGGACAGTGACAGTGACAGTGAATTTAAGCATGTGAATTAGTATCTGGTATGCTGATGAACATCTATTGTGATAGTTCTTAGCAGTAGTTGGGGATGGAAGTGGAATTTTGGGCCACATCCAATAGTGCTCGGGGCTTAATTCTGACTCTTCACTCAAGGGTCACTTCTGGCATTGCTCACCGGACCACATGCACTACTCGGGATCAAACAAAGGCTCAGCCATGTGCAAGACAAGTGCCTTACCTGCTGTACTATCTCTCTAGTGCCATTAGTGTTTTATAGGTTGAACGTCACTGATCATACTGGATGTGTTGCAAGTTTAATTGACCACGTGCAGGGCTTGTTGGCCATGTCAGATCTACCCCAGCTCAGTTCTGTCCATCACATGCCCAGGGCAGAGGAAGCCTGTAGGTCTGCCCAGTAGCTCAATGATCTATCTTCGCTTTTCCCCTGGCACTACCCTCTGTTGGAACAGAGCCCTCAGAATTTGTTTTTTCTCCTCTTCTTTCTGGAGAGAATCTTGACTCCATTGTCCTTTAGCAGGACTGATCTCATTCTGTTGTCTCCTTCTCTTGCTCTCTTTTAAGAAAAAAAAAAACTGAGATACAGGGGCCAGAGCAGTAGTACAGTAGTTAGGGCACTTGTCTTGCACATGTCAGACCCAAGCTTGATCCCTGGCATCTCTTATGCTTTGTCATCGTACTTTGCCAGGAGTGAGCCCTGAACTTATAGCATAGAATAAACGCTGAGCACAGTTGGAAGTGGCCCCCAAACCAAACCAACCCAAACAAAAATAAAAACCCAGATACCCTGAAATACAATTGACAGAAAGTATTTTGTTAGTTTCAAAGCTACAGCATAATTATTCTGTATGTGTAAGTATTGAGAATGGTGCCCATAGTCAATCTAGCTAACATATATTGCTATACATTGTGACATATTTTTGTTCCTGTGATGAGAACATGTAAGATTTACTCCCAGCACCTTTGCAATGTGCAGTGTTGTTAACTGTGGCCACTGCTCTGATCTACATCCTGGTGTCATTTGTTTTGTGACTGCAAGTCTGTGCCCGTTTGACCTCCTTCACTGTTTCTCCACCCTCTTGCCTCTGGATTCCACCCATCTGTTTTCTCTGTGTGGTTTCTAGGTGTGTGTGTGTGTGTGTGTGTGTGTGTGTGTGTGTGTGTGTGTGTGTAAGATTCCACATATAGGTGAGATCAGATGTTATTTGTCTCTGTCTAACTTGTTTCACTTGGCACGATGCCCTCAAGATCTATCCTGGTTACCACAAAGGACACTTTCTTTCTTGGTTTTTATCACCAAGACTGAGTAACTCCCTCATCTTCAACTGACATAACCTCTCATCACCACCAGCTACCAATCAGCTACCAATCCTTAACCCATTCCTATGCCTGATCCACCTGTGCATGTTTGCGCCTGCTTATCTGACTTGAACCTTTGCCCTTGCTTCCTCTCTCTGGTTTTGGTGGGTTGTTGACATTTTTTTTCTTTCGAGCCTAGTTCACCCCTTTATCTCTTGGAGTACCTCAGAGTGCGAGGACATGCCTTTGTTAGAGTGAGTGTCTGGTATCTTAGGGACAGCATAGCTCAGCCAGTGCATGTTCATGAAGAGATCTGGCCAACATCAACCCCCAGGTGTTAAAGTTTCTCAGAAAGAATCTTAATGACAAACATAATGTTTGGTCAGAATTTGCATTACTGCTGGGGAGGGGAGTGCTGTGTGAAAGCTCCGTTGTCATTTCACCAGCCTCTGCACAGCGAACAGAACAGGAGAAAGCATGCATCTGTTCTAATCTCTGGAAATTTATTAGGGCTCTTTGAAAATGCCAGCAGCAATTTTGGCTTTCAGTTTGGGTTGAGTTGGTTGCCCTTTTGAAAAGCATCCGTTTTACAGTTTGATTATGAACTTGTCAGGTTTTTTTTTCTTGGCTAGCCTAGCTAGTCTCACTAGGAATATGTCTAAAGTATTTGTTGAAACTAGATGTTTTTGGAAAAGTTTAGAATTTTGCTTATGTAGGAAGCAGAATAATTCCTACTTTCAGGAAAAAAAGGAATTTTTTGTGTACAGATTCATGAATCCTTATGAGACACACAGTTCCATGTTTCATTGCGAGGGTTTTTTGGGAAGGGCTTCGGTTTTAAGACTTGAGCGCAGCTATTTCAGAATAATAGACCTGTAGATAATTAAAATCACTGACAGGAGTTTAAGTGGGACTATCAATCGGTCTGTTATTTGACTCCCATTTTTGCCAATAAAATATGGTTGCTAAAGAGATAACCAAATTTACCATGCTGTGAAGAAATGAAACATGAAATGGTGGGCCAGAAAGCCAGCCTTTTGTTGGAACTGAGATTTGTTTGGCACCATTTCAGGTGCTTTGGTTTTGCACATGCCCCCTAAAAGAATGAGTTATCAATTGTGATGGTATGTGAGCATAGAAAGATGTGATTTTACATGCAGTCTAAGTGATTATAAATCAAATGCAATTCTCAAATCTCTCTCTTGAGCATATGACTAAGAAGATGAAGTTACTGTCTCATGCAAGGACATGAAAGTATTGCAAAAATATTGAATGAACCACCAAAGGAAGGAATATTTTCTAAACTGGGTAGCAGATGAGATTACCATAGATTTTTCTGGATGTTGAAATCGGTATGACACCAATTTACTAGATTGATTATCAGATATTTCCACGGTAGTAACATATAATCTGATGAAGTCAGTACTTTGAAAGCTTAATTTAAAGGGGGAGCAAAGCAAAATAGCTTTGAAACCCAAGGTTTATTTTGATCTCTCATTATTATTCCCCCAGATGTTGCTACCCCCAGTGATGTTCCACATTCAGTTCATTGAGTCAATGCCAGTTTAACTCTCTATAACAAAAAGTGCTACCGACATTTCAGAGTCTGTTTGTTGGGGCATTCAATAAGGCACTCCGTTTACCCCCTCCTCCTCACTGATATGAAAAATCCTGACGTAGTGAGAGATCCTGAGAAATAGAGAGGGTGGGGGGAAGACAGTGTAGTGGCTACAAACTCAGGCTGATTCAGTTTTTCCTCTTGTCTTGGGACCTTAAGCAATCTAACTTTCTGTATCTTTGATGCCACATCTTCAGATAATACTATCTCAACCTTTTTGGTTTCCATGAGGATGAAATGAACATCTCAGGCTATAGAGAGAATAGAATGGATAAGCCACTTGCCTTGCATGCTGTTAACCCTAACTTGTTCCCTGGTAATCACATATGGTCCCTGAGTAAAGAGCCAGGAGTAAGCTCTGAGCATGGTCAGGTTGACCCCAAGCAGATAAACAAAATACATACTATAAACATCTGTCTCTACAGCTCACAACACTGGTCAGGCTCCTAGTCATTAGGCATATACTACCAATTGTGATATGTTCCCTATGGAGCCCTAAAGTGATTGGTTCCTGCTCTGTAACTTGTTGTGTACCAAAAGATAACAAGCCATTGTCTCGGCATGTTTCTGATTTGTTAGATTTGTGGTCCCTTCCTTATACAGAGTATGAGGAATTCACTGATTCTCTTACATCTCAGTACACAAACATGGCTGTAAGATGGTTCCATTTCTGCAACTATATATCACTTGTTGGTTGTCAAGTATTGAGAAACGTGCCTGCTTTTCATTTTCTTTTAACTGGGGTGGTGGTGGTGGTGGTGGCAGTGGTGGTAGTCTGTGTGTGTGTGTGTGTGTGTGTGTGTGTGTGTGTGGAGTGTGGGTATTGGACTGCACCCAACTGTTTTCAATGGTGACTCCTGGCTCTGTTGTCAGAAATCACAAGCTTCAGGGTGAAGCTTGGGGGAACCATATTTAATGTTGGGGATCCAACCCAAGGCAAGGCTGCTGGGGTAGAATAAACTAGGGAAGACTGAATTCTCTGAGGAAAAAAAAAGCTAAGACCTAATTCCCAGGTATTCTGATTCCATCGCTTATTTTAAAGGAAATAGTACCCCAGTGTTTAGACTTTTAGTCAGTTGTAGCATTGTAAATGTAAGATTTACATTGTATAATTGCTAGCATCTTCTGCAAAAGTATTTTAGTCAATCTGCGCAGTGATTCTTGCATTGCTTCTCAAATGCCCAAGACCTCATTATTCAACATAATGGGAACCTGGATGGGGGCCTAGGGGACAGGTGATGCTATTTATTGTCACTTGTTTTCAGACACAATTTAAGATGGATACTTCTGAATATGTACTGTCCTTCCAGTAATCAAAACACATTAGTAGATATTTTGGCTTATGAAAGAAGATCTAGTTTTAAAAGTTAGTCTGTTGAATAGTGACAGGTGGGTCTTGGCTTCTATAAATGTACAAACTAGATGCCCACACTGAGGAGAGAGAAACAAAGCTTCATTTTGGAGTAGAAGAACAGATGGCAGTTGAGCACCTGGAAAGTCCCCTCTCCTATATTTTTTATGATGTATGATCATTGAGTGTCACTTTTTTCCTTTCTGCACATACCATTAGAAATATTTTGTGATGTTGGGGTCAGAGTGATAGTACTACTGGTAGGGCATTGCCTAACTCCGTTTCAATTCCCAGTACCCCATTTAGTCCTGAGACTATAAGTAGTGATCCCTTAGCACAGATCTAAGAATAAGTCCTGAGCAGGGATGGTTCCCACAGCCCTCAAAAAAGAAGTATTTTGAGTTTTAAGACCTGTGGTGGTTGTGTTAATAGGGATTATTACTCTCTTTGAAACCTTTTCTTCCTTCCCCAAATGGGACTCTTCACTTATTTCATTTAGTGCTCAGACAGTTGGTTATTAGCTAATAACTGTAATGGAAACTATTAATGGATAAAATGAACTCTTTTGACTCAGGTATTGTTATACACGAACATATGCACATGAAAGTGTACACAAATTAAAATGCTGAGGTTGTATAATGTCAAAATGTTACTTACAACATAAATATACCAAACGGGCTATGTTACTAAAATTGATGACTGTGTAATTTTATTTACCTCTTGGGAATCAGTTGAGCTATTGATTCCATAGCAAATGCATTTTGATTAAGATCATGGCAAGATATGTTTGACAGCAATTCTAAATTACTAGAGTTTATTACATATTTAATGTCTATAGTCAACTGAGATTGTATGTATCTGATTTTAGCTTAGAGAGATAAATCTGTCGATATTTTGTTCCAAGGACTGTATCGTCAGTGCTGTAAAATTGTCATGCCCTCTATAGAAATCATCCGCCTTCCTGGATGGTGTGAAACATGGTAAGGGCTTAGTGCTTATTCTCAACAGGGTTAGTATCATGAGTGTGGAAATTACTGGATTTCATGTGTATGGATGGTGCAATTTTCAGGTATATTTGCTGACAGAATCTATACTAGTTAAGACCTGTTTTTTTTTTAATATGAGCATTGGCGATTTATGCTTTTTCTTATATACTTGTGACTGTATCTATTCTTGAAAAGTCATGGAGAAATATATCCAGGGAAAAGTTAATTTCTTGAAAGATTTGAAAAATCTTTTCTTTTTACCTTTGCATGAAATTTAAATGTGTGTATTGTTGCTTATCTCATGTAGAATTAATCAGGGACAATGACTTTTTCCAAAGCCCCCACTGAACACAGGAACGCATATTTAAATATACTAAATGGAACTTGGTTGCCTTTATGATTTATCAGTTTTTAACTTTGAAGACTCTGGTTAGCTTGCACTTTTTGAACTAATGAGTTTATCACAGCCAGTGAGGAAAATGGTTAGAGTGTATCAGCTGTAAATTGGTACAAAGCACTAAAAGGGACATTAGCCTCTAATCAGATTCTAACAGTTCATTAAACCTGCCTTTCCACAATAGCTCTTTGTCTATCCCCCTTCTTTGCAAGGCATCTTCTTCCCTTTTTGTCTGGGCAAGACCTCCTCCGGGGTAGGCAGCAATATCAACTCATCCTTCATTGTCTACCAACCAAACAGCCTAGGGGATGCTTTGTTAAGGTAGATTCCTGGCATGTCTTTGAAAAGGCAGGGAAGTGGAGCTCTGAATGCTCCCTGCAAGAAGGCTTTCCTGAGACACTGTGGTGGCAAGCCAAGCTGGCTGCTTCCAACCGTGGAAGCCAGTGACACATTAGGAATTGAGATCTTTGCCTGATGTGTAAACAATCTACCAGCCTCCATGAAAGGATTTTCGGCTTGTAACAAATTAACTGAGCTTGCTGGTCCTATCATTGTTTCTTCTGCTCCAAGCTAGTAGGATCCGTAATTCCCTAGAAATGAGGGCAAATCTAAAGCAAACTTTTTCAAAAAATGTATCTTGCCAATTTCAGTAATATTTTACGTTTCTAAGAAAACAACATGACAGTTGTAATTTGTTTTCTTCTTTTTATTACCTAATAGACTAGGCAGCATGAAATTTTTAAATACTCCAGTTCACTCCAGAGTAAATTTGCCTTTCTTTCTTGTTGATTTCTCTAAGCAAATATTTGTGATAGGAAGTCCTATGAATTTTAGCTCTTAGGATATTTTTTCTTAACAAAAAGAGCCTGAAAGTGAGAGAAATAATTAGCCTTCCCTCTACTGCACTCTGTTGGTATTGTTTGGTAATAAAATGTTTAATTTACGATGTTTTGAAGTGCCAGTTGCTTTTATTTAACCCTATGGTGGAAAAACTACTCTAAGACAGGTAAAAGCCTGATGTTTTAAAAATACTGATCTTGGTTACAGTACAGACAAAATATTTAGAAATCGATCAAATCATTAAAAAAGACTAATCATTGTCATAAGGTTCTATTAATTAAGAATAATCTTTCTGAACACTCAAATCATTTTGATTTCTTAGTTAAGTTTGTATCTGACAGGAAAGTTGGCTTTCTAAACAAATATATGTATATGTTTATATACACATGTATGTATTTATTTCTTTTGAGGGCCACACCCAGCAGTGATCAGGGCTTACCTCTGGCTCTCCACTCAGGAATCACTCTGGGCATGCTCAGGGGATCATTTAGGGTGCTAAGAATCAAACCCAGATCAGCCGTGTGCAATGCAAGCACCCTACCTGTAGTGCTGTCGCTCTAGCTTCTAAAGATATTTTTAAAACATGAGTCCGACTGTACCCTTGCGTGAGTGATGAAAGATCCCCCCACATAATAACCTTGATACAATATTTTTATAAATGGCATTTAAAATTTTACTGAGACACAATAGAAATAAGATTTTTTCTTTAAAAATTTGACGCAACATTCACCACAATAAGAAATTGTCATTTATTCTTCAATCATTACTCCAACTGAAGAATTCAGCCTGACTTCAAGGGGTGTGTGTGTGTGTGTGTGTGTGTGTGTGTGTGTGTGTGTGTTTAAGGTTCATATTTGGGTTTTATATGTAGAGATTTTCACTTGACCACAATTGCCATAAAAGCAAAGTTTAGTTAGGCTAGAAGTATATTGGCTTGTTTCATAACTTTAGACTTTGATATTAATGATGGATATAAATTTATGTTTTACCACATTCCTCCTGTATGAATTTCTGTACATAAACAGCCTTCAGAACTATTGCAGCAAGAAACCTACCTTATTTCACAGTTGCAAAATTGGATTCTGCTGTTCCTTGTCCCAGTCCCATATAAATTAATGTAAGGATTCCTTACTCTAGTTTATTATAGTCTGACCTCCAACCTCAGAGGTCAGAGAATCAGACTGATTAATTCAACTTCTTGGTCATTATTTTAAATGAAAGTTCACAATGGACCGATAATTGGTTGTGCTGATATTTTCATTTAATTATACTTCATTGTTATAAAATTAGGTTAGCAGTACTAAATGTACTACTGCCAAGGAAGACCCTGCCAGATGTTCTCTTTTGAAGGCTTATAACTGAATCCCCCCCTCTTTTTTATTACCAGAATATCAACCCCTTTGAGAACAGAATGTTAATGCTTGATGGGATGCCGGCAGTCAGAGTCAAAACAGAGCTTCTGGAATCTGAACAAGGGGTAAGTGAGAGTATAAATATGTGTTCCCATTGTCCTCCATACTCCAGTCCCTTTCTGTCATCATGGAGGTTACCTGTAGAGCCTCCTGGTGTGTGCAGAACACTTCTGATTGTTCATTTGCGTAAAAGTTTTTCTTTCTTGGAAAACTCTTCTAAGGTTTTTGTTGGTTTCAACTCATTTGCAGCCTCAGTTATTGCTCATTTGGAAATGATAACTCTCTGAAATTAGGAAGTATAGAAAACTTAGTAACCGGGAGGTTTTATGTAAATTGGTGAATATTTCAAAATGCTAATAAAATCTAATGGAGAGAGGAAGTATTAATGAAATTTAATCAGAATATAGTTTCAAAGCCAGAATTGGTTGGTTCTTTTTAAATTAAGAAATTGCTGGGTCCAGATACGCAGTTATGGGATGGATATATTAGGATATTTGTATTCTTCTTTTTACAATCTATGAGGAGTAGAGTTGAAATTGAAGTTTGTGGGTTTGGAAAGCACATAGAGCACAAGAAAGAATATTTTATAGTGCCAGCCAATATGGCTAATAAAAGTACAAGGTCTTTATGTGTGGCTAGATGGTCTTTAAAAAGTATATGAAGGGCTGGAGCAATAGCACAGCGGGTAGGGCGTTTGCCTTACATGCGGCTGACCTGGGTTCAAATCTCAGAATCCCTTATGATCCCCTGAGCACCACCAGGAGAAATTCCTGAGTGCAGAGCCAGGAGTAGAGCATCGCTGGGTGTGACCCAAAAAGCAAAAGAAAAAAAAAGTATATGGGATTTTGTAATTATCAACATTATTTGACTTTTCTACTTCAAGCCAGGAGAGATGCAGCATGAGCTTACCATGTTTTGTATTTATGGGAGAGAGCTTGTATACCTGAGTGCACACTGCCTTATTAAAATACTTTAACCACTGAGGTCAGGGACCCCCAATAGGACATAAATTGAATAAATATCTAATTATCATCTTACTCATTCATCTTATTTGTAAAATCAAAACAATAGCTATCATTTGTAATCAGGCTATTTAAACACTTGAAATGTGAATAAAGTATCAATCTATATATGAGATCAAAGGATGGTAAAGGGGTTAAAGCTCTTGCTTAGCATTGAGTTTGACCCCAGTCCAAACCCCGCACTGCAGAGAACCCCCAAACACTGCTGGAGTCACTTTGGAGTACAGAGTCAAAAATAGCTCCTGAGCACTGCAGGGTCTCTCTAAAACCCCACCCCCAACCTGTTTTTCCCGTAGCCCCCACCAAGGAAAAAAAAAAGAAGAAAAAATCTATATATATGAGTTTATTTATGTAGGATTCCACTCAAGGGTCAGGATGCTGATCTACAAGAAGATTTCATGACTGGCTTTAGGAGCATGTGGATGCTAGCAGCGAGAGGGTCTCTTCGGATCAGTGTCACCTGAGACCTCTGGAACAGGGCCCTGATCTCTTAGTGCATGCTTCAGTGTCTGTGTCTGCAACACCCCTGCCACCGTGGAGGGCATATCCTTTCACCTTTATACTCAGTGCTGATGTGGAAGGTCTAAAGAAACTTAAGCCACTAATACAACTCCATTGGTGGTCCTAGACTGAGCAATAGCAACTCAACCCAAGACTTTAGGGACTTGAGCAATATGAAAGACTATGACAGTTAAGAGTTTGGATTTTGACTGGGTAGATCTTTTGAGAAAGTCACATGTTCATCAAGATTTTCTGGTATCACTTATCAAGTAAAACTCTTCTAAAAGTAGGAGATTTTGTTTGTTTCGGGTATTTGTGTGTCTGTGTGTGTCACTCTAGGTGACTATCCTGACCCCATGCTTAGGAATTATTCCTGGTGGTGCTCAAGGGACCATACGTTATACTGGATACTAGGGATCGAACCTGGTTTGGCCATGTGCAAAATCTATGAAACACAATGTTCCCTATCTTATCCAAGGACATCATTTTAATTATTGATTAAATATATTCATGGTATTTATTTTGTCCTAAGATAAAAGGAGATATTGTAATTTTTATAGATTTTGCTTAAATCTGTTTATTAAAATCTTTTAAAAAATTTGGTGTTTTGGGGGGCTGGAGCAATAGCACAGCAGTAAGCCTTAGAAGCCGCTGGCCTGGCTGAGCTGGGTTCAATTCCTTTGCCCCTCTCGTAGAGCCCAGCAAGCTACAAGAGTATCTCGCCCGAACGGCAAAGCCTGGCAAGCTTCCCGTGATGTATTCGATATACAGCAACAAGTCTCACAATGGAGACATTACTGGGCCCGCTCGAACAAATCTATGAACAATGGGAGGACAGTGGACAGTGGTGTTTTGGGACCACACCTGGCAGTGCTCGGAGCTTACTCCTGACTCAGCTCTCAGGGATCACTCCTAGCAGGGATACAGAGTAACTTGTGTGATACTGGGGATTGAACTCTGATCTACTGCATGCAAAGAAAGAGCCCTACCCGCTGTGCCATTGCTCTGGCTCCCAGATAACATATCTTCTTGTGAGGAATGAGCTGATATTGTCATTATGACAGAACTTTAGATGAGATATTTTGGAGGCAAATAAAAATTTTGAAAAATTACTTTTCTGTTAGTTTTATACTTACTCTTTAAGCAACTATACTCAAGCAAATCGATGAACAGTGGGAGGACCATGACCATGACTCTTGTAGTCAGGTTTAAAAAGGAGCAGCCCACCATTTAAATGAAATGTATTGTTATGACTATTTAGTGAAAACAGCACAGATTTCTCATTTATATATATCTTAAATTATTTCTTTCAAAAATCATAGTTATTTATATTTTGAGAGTTTCATTTTGTCTTTTAAAAATTAATTTCTTACTGATTTACAGCAGTTTTTGTTAGAATTAAAAGGATGAATGATAAAGTTTCAGAGTCCCTGAATTAATTTTGGGTCCAGAAATTCGAAAAGTTCTGACTTTTATAGGACTCTTTATGTATTGTTATAGGCTGATTGAAGTTGGACTCTCCATGAAAATATGTAAATGAACTAGCCACATTAAAATAATCTGGGGTGTACTCAGAGGCTTTTGAGACACGCTAGTCGCAATAAACAAAAAGTTATGGACATGGATCTCTTGTCACAGCCATGAAAAGAGATGGCTTGAAGTTGGTGCTTTGGTTGGATTCTGTGACCAATCTGGAAATTCTGCTTTTTGGGTGTTTTTAAGACACTGCAACGGGAGGACAGCGATTACAGTGAAGACACTGCATTTACCTCCATTCTTTTGGGAAAGAAAACATAGTTTGCTTTCCCACCCCTGGAAGCATTTGAAAGTTGGGCCCTTTCCATGTCCGTCTGGTTTCCCTGAATCAGGAGGACATATATTTATTTCTTCTTGTTAGAAATAGACCCTGATGCCTTCGGCGTTCAGCTGATTTCTACAAGTACCCGCCAGCTCCCAGGAATCCAGGGCCTCACAAGCCCATGCAGGGCTTAAACAAACAGGACTACATTTCCCCTTCTGCTTTTTCTGTTTTCTGTCCCTTGGGACTTTCTGGCTCTCTTGCTTTATTCACTTAATAGGTTTATAGTGTGTATACGTGGCCACATCTCTTCAATCTGATTTGACACTCAGAGTACCAGAATTATTTTTTTTCCTTTCTGGTGTGGGGGTGGGGCATCGTAGAGATATACACACACACACACAGACACAGACACACACACACACACACACAGAGTGCTCCTCGGGGCCTGCTCTGACTCTGCTCAAGGATTACTCCTGGAATCATCTGTGGTTCCAGAGATTGAACAGAGTTGGTAGATTGTAAGGCAAAAACCTTATGCCTGTACTATCTATCTGGCCAAGGAATATGCTATAAACGTCTCTTTATCTCTTACAGCTTCTGACATATGGCCATCACTTAAAATGAATGCTTTTATTCAACTTAAACGTACAACTTAATATGAAACATCAAAGGCAGTCAGAAGATTATTATAAATCATATCTGCCTCTCTACTTCATAGGGTCATTGTGAGCAAGAAAATGAGAATTGGGAATGCTGGGAATGGGTACACTTTCATGTGGGTGACAGTTTTCCCTTCGCATCCCTGGGGACTATTCCACGAGGCAACTTGGACACCCCCTTGCCAGGCACCTTCTTTCCTTTTGGAATTCTCTAACTCTCAGATCCGTAGTATTATGACATTGAACTCAATTATCATTACAGTCTCCTGAAATGTGATTTCCCTTTTCTTCAGGCTGGTCGTGTGCGTCCCAGGTTGCTAAGCAGTTGATGGGAAGGGCATGTGCTCTTGTGATATACTTCAGGGGCACAGTGAGGAGTGTCGGAATCACTTTAGGACCTTTGGTGCTTGTGTCCTGCTGCTCTGAGAGCTTCCCCAGTGCTGTTGGCTTTTGGATGTTCTAACATGTTATTAAGCAAAAGCCTAAAGCAGGAAACAGAAAACTGAAACGGTTACACCCAAAGATAAGGCAGGATGTCGAGAGAGAGGACCGCCTCAAAGACATAAAATATGATTTCATCCTCGGTGCTCCAGCTTACCAGCTTGAATGACATCAGGGAGTCACCTTCTCTCTGTTGCCCTCCATGTCCTCCTCTCCAGGGGACTAAGATCAAGTCTGTCCAGGCTCCCTGTCACATGTTATGATTCAGGTAATGGACATGGAATGAGAGTGTTTCCGGTGATGAGTTTGAAGGCCAGTTTGCCATAAAGCTGCACACAGAAGCCTCTGCCAATGGTGTGGGTCAGCAGCTGCCTGTTTGCCTTCACCTGGAAGTGACCACAGGGATGACCACGCATTCTTCTTTTGAAGAAAAACCAGGCACTTAAGGACCCTATTGCTTTAGTTTCTCAAAAGGCATCTTGTAGAGATTTCCACATTTCCATGTACGTGTTTCCCGAAGGTGAATTTCAGAAAAATCGCACCTTGGCACTCTGATTTGTATTGTTTGACTTTGTGCTTCTCTGAGATAAGGTTCAAATTCTGGTTGGATCTGATCATGAGGAAAAGTCGGGTGACAAACCCAGACTTCATTATTGCCATTTTATTCACTTTCCCTTGCTTTCCTGGGGTGGTTATTGTTGCTGCAGAAAATGGGTGTCATGAACTAGCTTGTGGTGCTCTATTGGGGTTCCACATTGACTGTGGTACTTACATACCCACACCTACACCTAGAATTGGGGTACTAGCAATTAGACATGTCACGATGGCACTGGGGATCCCAAATAACATTGCTGCTGGGTTCTCATTGTGCTTGTGGGGAAGTGCTGGGAAACTCCTTAGATTGGAGAGGAAGAACAGAGGGTAGAGTACTTAACTGCATGTGACTGCAGTGGCCAGGGAAATCCTGTTTCAAATCAAAGAGAGCGCCCTGGGAAGAACACTGCCAAGGGGTACTCGGGACCACAGAGCTAGAAATAGATCCTGATCACTGCCAGGTGAATCCCAAACCACCCACGCCCCAAACAAAAATCATGAGAAAACACCTCATGATTCTGAGCCCAGAATCATGTTGCATTAAGTGAGCCATCCTTGGACTCCAGCAGTTAATTATTACATGAGTGTGAAAATGACACACTCCTTGGTGTGTTGATGATATTTGGCCACTATTTAAAAACAATAACCCAAATACTGCTTTTATTTTTATTATTTTGCAGCCACCCTGTCAGTTCCTTGGGGCTACCCCAAGCTTAGTGTTACGGTGCTCAGGGGAACTCTGCAGTGCTGGGAATCCCAACTTGTAAGCCCTGTAAGCAATCTCCCTGATCTTTTTCTGAGTCCATATGCTTTAAAATCGCAAGTCTATTTTATCTTTAAAGCTAAACTGCTGAATTCTCTGGGATTCACTGCAAAGTAGCATGGGCAAAAGCTAGTTGGGGACGAAGATGCAACTCAATTGCTCATGATTTATTGAAGTTAGAGGTGGGTCCAGCAGGATTTTTTTTTCATTATTATGTCTAATTTTAGGAGTGTTTGGAATTCTTTATAAAGTAAAACTACTGAGGAAAAAAGAAAAAATAAACATGTTCTTTAAATAAAAGTTTGTTTAGGGGCTGGAACAATAATACAGTGGGTAGGATGCTTTTCTTCTTAGTGGGAAACTCAGATTTGATCCCCATGACCGCATATGGTCCCCTGAGCCCTGCCAGGGTTGATCCCTGAGCTGGATCCAGGAGTGAGCCCTGGACATTGCTGTATGTGGCCCCCAAGCCCAAACCCAAAAATAAGTTGTTTAAAAAAATGACTCAGGTGCATCAGATGGTCCTAAAAGATACAGGTTTTATCCTGTTACATGCCTTCTAAGAACAGAAGGTTCTGACACAGGGAAGAAGCTGACTCTAGTCCCTCTACCAACTACAACACTGGAGACTGTGGACATCTCTGG
This sequence comes from Sorex palustris, assembly GCA_028565675.1. Taxonomy (NCBI): domain Eukaryota; kingdom Metazoa; phylum Chordata; class Mammalia; order Eulipotyphla; family Soricidae; genus Sorex; species Sorex palustris. The sequence goes on along the minus strand of JAOXYA010000041.1, from coordinate 38,345,518 downwards.
TTTCCCTGCCTCATGTGCAGAGACTTCTGCAGTTCTGACCCAGGTGGAGTAGTGATGCTGTGCTGTAGAGAAAGACAAGTGCTCCGATCATTCAGAAATTGTGTGGTAGAGGACTTTCTATGTGACATTGCTTTGATTGGTGTCTATTTTAGGGGTAGGAGTGGGTGTTGGAGCATATTTGACTGTGCTCAGAGCTTATTCCCAACTCTGTGCTCTGGACTCACTCCTAGCAGTACTTGGGGTCCTGTGCATGGTTCCAAAAATGAACCAGAGATGCCAACATATGAGAAAGTGCCTTATTGCAGTGTATCTCTGCAGGCCTTTGTGTTACTTTGGGAGAAAACCCAGTGTGTCTGGCATGGCCATGGCCTTAGGTACAATGGAAATACAGAAGCAGATGGGTAGAGATTCAGCTACAGTCTCCACCCTTTACTGGCAGAAAATACCAGCCCTTATCAAGTTGGAGATCCTTACTTTAGAATCAGACAAAAAAGAGAATGTTGTTGTTGAAGCAACTTGTAAGAACTCTGTAAACCACTTTGAAGGACATTCCGAACAAGATATTAAGGACATTTCAGTAGCCCCAAGACTGACCAGTACAGTTAAGCCACCTCTATTATAGATACCTTGAGAGTAGAAATTACACTTTATATTTCTGTCCTTCCTTTTGATTGCTGCTCAAGGAATATATGAATAGGCAGTCCTCGATAAACAGTGATTAATGCAGATGTTATTTATTTCAAGAGCCAGGCCTCCACTATAGAATGAGACAATTTTGAGACAGGTGCTATTTTAGAAAACACCCAGTCCGCAGACTGAAGAAATATAGACAGGTGCAAGTATTCTAGCTGAACCTAGCATGTGCTTAAGGAATGCTATTGAAGACAGGGCTTTGCATTAAAATTCAGTAGCTTAAGCAGGGGAACAAAAAATGAACAATGAACCTAACGTTTACTCTATGTGTAACATAAAAGACTGAATGTACATCTCTATGTGAAAGCTGAGTAAGACAGTGTTACTTTAATGACTTTATCAGAAGAGAGGCATTCTAAAAATGCCACTTGCATTACCCTTTAAAAAAGCCTCATTATTACCTCCCCTACTGGGGAACAGGAGCCCACATAGCTGGTAAATTGGCGGGATTATCATAGAAATATAAATTTGCTTATCATTTAGTATTCTGTGATGAACTACTACTTAAGATCTTTTGATCTGCAGTGAAATCGTGGCATGTCACTACCTGGTTTCAAAGGAAAACACACACCAGCTGAGCTATCGCTAATGTGAGACTTTTTTTTTTAAATAGAAAAAAATTCTTTGCTTGCAGAACTCATATTTTAGGGAAGAGATATATTCTACTAAAGAAGCAGAGTTGGGCTGATTTTAATAATGTCAGAATGGCCAATAAATGTATTAATAGAAAGAATTGAAAATCAATGAGCTGTGATAGTAATTACAGATAGCACCCAAGGGAAATAGATCAGGCTGACAAATCCTTTCCTGCAGGGCCTGCCCAGGGCGAAGTGTGAAGTTGATCTTTCTGCCCTCTTCTCTGACTGGAGATAGACATGCTACTTTCACTCACAGCCTTGACCTCTCTATCCCAATGATTGTGCTGTGATGTTTCAGAAGTCTGGGATGGCTCTGTTCTTCTTATCTTAGTGGCCATTCTTTTTGAGAGTTGTGAGTTGTTTGCATTTTTATAGGGTCAGTGCTTTGTGAAAGGCAATAGTCTTTAAGGAAATTTCTTGCTTGGAGTAAGAGTAATTGGGGTATTTAGATTTGGGGAAAATTAACACTTCAGTGGAAATATTTCCACTTATGCAAGATTGTGGCCAACTTCTTGTGTTGTCCTCCAGCTGTTCATCGATTTGCTCGAGCAGGCACCAGTAACATCTCCATTGTGAGACTTATTGTTACTGACTTTGGCATATTGAATATGTCACAGGGAGCTTGACAGGCTCTCCCCTGTGGGCAGGATACTCTTCGGTAGTTTGCTGGGCTCTCCAAGAGAGTCAGAGGAATTGAACCCGGGTTAGCCGTGTGCAACAATATGCAGGGCTGGTGAGAGAACCCAGGTTGGCTATGTGCCAAAGCAAGCACCTTACTCATTGTACGATATCTCCAAACTCTGTTTTCAGTGTTGGCTGTTAACAAAATTGATCTTGAATCATCAAAATGCTCTACCACGGAGTCACATCTTCATCCCCTTAGTGGCTTAAATGTGGCTGCAATTCAACAATTGGGATGGTGGAAGTAACCATATAAACTTCCTTAAAGGTTTTCGGTTTTGTTTTGGGAGCACACCTAGCAGTGCTCAGGGATCACTCATGGCAGTACTTAGGGAGACCAAATGCAGTGGCAGGAATCAAACCAACACTGGCATGTGAGCTAACCTCTGCAGTATATCTCACCAGCTCTAAGATTTGGGGGAGGGGGAGATGCTGTGCTTTGTAGTAGAAGAAAACCCAATCTGAATCCTGAGGAACGAATATCTGCATCTTTCTCTCCCTGCCTCTCTGTGTAGGTGTGTTTTATCATGCGAACCTTTGCAGTTTATAAAGTGTTTCACAAAAAAATATCATCTCCAGTCCTTGAAGGGCTTTTGTTTCTGATCATAGCTGCTTTGGAAGTTGACCTCCCAACTTAGGCAGTGAGGAAAGCAGTTTGTCCAACAGGCAGTTTAAGGACTATCATCCTTGTGAAGCAGGACAGAAAAAAGAGGTTAAGTCTAGATTGTTTCCGCTGCCTGGAGAAGAAGCTGTGAGGTGGCATCCAGCAGGGGCCCAGTCAGCAGTCACCCCAAGTTTATCGGCCAGGGCTTGGAATTGAAAGTGTGCAAGACAACTTTTTTTCCTGTAAACGTTATTTTGGAAGGAGTCAGAGGAGAAAGACACTATCTATATGTGTAAAATAACTGTGAAAGTCATTGAAATCTAGTTGCTCTGCAAGGGAATAAGACATTTAGCTAAAAATTAGTAAAGCATTTCAGAAAAATTATTTTGAGAATTTTTCACCCTGAGCATTAGCTGACTTTTTCCTCCAGTGTTTATATAGGCACTGTGATTTATAGGACAGGTAATAATAAAAATTCAGGCATATGGGAGACAATTGATTTTTTTGTTTGTTTGTTTATTTGGGGGCCACACCTGGCAGTGCTCAGGGCTAACTTCTTGCTCTACTCTTGCTTGACGATTGATTTTTTAAGGGGAACAGTAATAGAAAAGAAGGAGTTGTACACATCGAGAGCTCTGGTGATCAGCAGAATTCTTCCATGAAGTGTTTCGCTGAGGAATGATTGCCTGTGTGTGATCCTTACTTTAGAATCAGACAAAAAAGAGAATGTTGAAGCAACTTGTAAGAACTCTGTAAACCACATTTGAAGGAAGATGGGGAACACCCAAGGAAGGTGATTGGCTGAACAGTGCTTGCAGTGCACAGGAAGTGCAGCTAGAGCAGAGGGAAGTCTCTCTGTCACAGGTTCTGTGGGGCAGAATTAGTCCTTCCAGTGTCTGGTGTGAAACTACACTATGAGAGGTTTCAAACTGAACTACAGTACTCAAACAGTGAGGGGGCAAAATCCAGCACACTGTGGAGGGAGATAGCTAGGTGTGTGTCTCAGTAAGTCACACTTTCTGGCCCATGAATGGTCCCATGGACAAAACAATGCTGAAAATATGCCCGTCATTAGATGAACCTTTTTTTTGTGTGTGGTGTGTTAGGGGTATTTAGGCTGTATCTGGTTTTCCTGGCTCTGTGTTCAGGGACCACTGAACCCTGCTGGGACATGGGGGGTCCATATGTGGTGCCAGGGTTTGAATCCGGGTCAGTTTTATGCAAAGCCAGCACCTTCCTTACAGTGCTAGCTTTCCAATAAGCTTTTTTTTTTTTTTCCATTTTGGGCCCATATTCAATGGTCTTTAGAAGTTACTTCCAGCTCAGTGCTCGAGTCACTTTTAGGGTCCTGTGGTGCTGGGGATGGAACCTCTATGTGTATATGAGCTACACCTCCCCCACACACACTCCAAATATATACTGCACTATTAATTACAATATTAATGTTTCTGAGGGATTTAAGTAGATCTTGTGGAAAGTTTTACCTCATGATTTTCTGTCAATGTGAAGTTGCTTTCAGAGCTTCAGAGATGGTTGCTCACAGTAGTCATCTTAAAAATCTCTCAATCTGAATTGCACGGAATGTTTGCTTAAACATATAGTAATGTTTTCTGTTATATACCTTAAGTAAAAATGTACAAAACATTCCTCTGTAAATGTCATAATGGTGACTTTTTATTTCATGGTGACTGTTTCACATATCAGCACACCAAGCAGAGCTGACTCTACGTATGAGCTTTGCCATTCTAGAAAGCAACTCTGCCTCTGTGCTAAAGTATTTCTGGAAAAGCAGAGTGTCATAAATAGGTAACTACATTAGAAGTCAACAGTTTTCTTTTCTCCTCCATTGCTTTACAAATTTTATCAGACTCATCGCTGAGGGAAAGGTACCCTCTGCTAGCCAGGCACATTCCACCTGCTGATAGCTGTGGTCAGCATAACTACCTGCCAAGTGGTCATATCTGAAACCTATGGGCGCGTGGACCTGTCTAATCAGTTTTCTCTCTCTCTCTGAATATGTCAAGTTTTCTTAGTGAAGAAATTTGTACTCTGAGTCCTCACGGATCGCTGATGTTCAGATGACTCATAGTTCCCATGTTCAGTTCTTTTTCTAATTCTCAAACTTCAGTTTCATTGTTATGCTCTTTGCGTAACTATTTCTGATTTTTTAGTAAACCACAAAAATAATAACTGAGATTGTTCATTCTTAAGGCCTGTATCTGATACAGAAATAAGTCTTCTTTAAAACAAAGAGTATACTTTCTTTTTTAAAAAATCTGTCTATACTTTGGACAAACTGGCAGGCTATCGAATGTAGCCTGCCCACACGGCAGAGTCTGGCAAACTCCCCGTGGCGTACCCAATATGCCAAATACCAGTAACAAT
>JAOXYA010000041.1:38327480-38339134 GCA_028565675.1 Sorex palustris | reverse complement strand
CAACAAAGTCTCCAATGGAGACGTTACTGGGCCCGCTCGAGCAAATCGATGATCAATGGGAGGGCCTTTACCTTTTATTATTTTATTAACTGAGTAGTTAACCATGATAATAACTTGTTAACAGAACCTCATGGGAATCAAGAAAGGTTAGAGCTACCTTAAACTTCAGCTAGTCCACAATACACTTAAAATAAAATAATATGAAAATTAGAGATAACCTAACAACAAAAGAATATTGGTAAACTGCAGGTTAGGTATGAGTCTTGAATAGATGTCTTCTAAATGGGAAAAGTTGTTAAATACTTTAATATTTTAGAGAATATTTTTATTTATATATTGTGTTACATAAGCGCATATCTATTCAAAATTTATTCATTGAGATTCTCTGTTTTACAATACTGTTAATAATGGCTTCTCATGCACACGAGTATTTTTAAAATTTTACTACAGAAATTTGGGCCACACCTGGAAGGGTTCAGGACTTACTCTGTGTTTTGTGATCAAGGATCACTCCTGATGGTATGGTATGTGATATATCAGGGAATAAATACTTATTATTTAAAGCAGCCTTGATATATTTGCAATAGTTTTTATGTAGCTAGTGCTTTTTTTAAAAAAAATAATAAACACTTAAGAAATATGTAAAAGTCAAGATAGTATTATGCCAATGAGGGAATTTTTAACTTTTTTTTTTTATTTTGGGGGCTGAGTGTAAATTGTTGTCAAAATGAATGGGTACTACTGACTACCAAGTATGTCTTTTTGATTCCAACAATCAGGATCTCTTGAGGTCTGCGTATTCCTGCTCCATTTCATAATTTGATCTCCTGAGGAGCCAGACATCTTTGTTGCATTTTTCTGTGATCAGAAACTCTCAGGAGTTTCTCGTTCCTGCTTTCATTCCTCCTTAGTTAGCCTTGCATATTTACACTTTCTGTTAAGGTCCTGCCAGCACAGTAGTAAATATAGTTATGAATCTGGAAGTTGCACTCATATACTGGTCTGTAATTAGATGATCCAAAATACATTTATTGGTTAATGCTTTGTCACTGAAATTAAGTAGCATATTCTCCTGAATTTAACCTAGGCTTGCTATTATTTTGTTCTTCGTCTGATCTTACTCAAATTTCACAGTAAACTCATGGATTAAAAATTAAATGAGCTGAGTTATTTTAAAAAATTACATGTGTACAAATACCTTCAAAACTCTCTTTTCACTTTTAATGAAGTTTATAAGTTAAATAATGTATTCTGCCTTTATCAAGGAAAGTTGCTCTATGTAAAATATCCAAGGACACAGAGAACTATAAAAATGGAGCAGAATGACAATTGCGTTAAACAATCCATGTAGTGCAGAAAACATGTTAGTTATATTTGTCTCAGAGGGATTAGGGTAATGCATTTTATCAATGATTCTTTCTGTCATTGGTATGTATAACCTTTTAACAGGATTGACTGTTTTTGAAGTCTGTGGTCTTTGATTGCTTTTTTTTTTTCGGCCTATTAAGTTTATTTCTATGCTTTCTTGGCCAGTAACTACTGTCCCATGCGTTGGCTTGAAGACTGTTTAATGTTCATGTCATACTTGTTATCAGAACCTATGGTGTGGTACTTGATACAGCCAGTTTCTCATAATCATTAGTGTTTATTTAACTTCCTTATAGATTTGAGTTAGCTGTAATATAAAGCCCAATAGTAGAGGATGACTTTGAAACTTCTGGGTCATTTATTTGCCCACACACTTGATAGAATTTAGCTTCTTTATATGATTATTATATGACTTGATGTGTGAACAATATCTTTTGTGATGAATTATGCAGTTATATTGTTAAATTTAGCTTTAGAAATAAGCCTTCCTTTCCTTCTTCTTTTTTGTTTTTGACGGGGGTTGGTCTTCTAGGAAAGCTGCACTGCAGTTGGACGCTAGGGGCCCCTCACAGTTACACTCAGCCAATCTGACCAGTGGATCAGCGTGAGAATCCTTCAGTACTAGGTCATCTGGCAGTGCTTTGGGGTCTGGGGATTGACGTCATGGTGTAAGGGATCACAGGGTGTTGAGGATCAATCTCAGGTTGGCCACTTGCATGGCATGGATCTTAACCCCTATCCTATCTATCTGGTCCCCCAAATCTTTTTTTTTTTATGTACCAGCACAAATATCTTAGAGATGGCTAATTTTTGTTCTCTTTGCATATTTTCAAATATTGTGTCAAATTTATCATTCTCGGTTTTTCCTCACACTGCTCTCCTTACAGACTTGTCGAATGCCATCATTAGTCAGACTTTAGACTCTGTGGTTAATTTCAGTGTTTATTGCCGCTCTCGTGATGTGAAGATCACTTCATCACTGTCTCAGCGTGCTCTGGCACACAAAAATGCCACACGCAGGCAGCATCTCTGTTTCAGAAAGGGTATTGCTTTAGAAATTAATGTATCAATTAGGCCCCAGTCAAGGGAGAAGAAATCTGATTGTAGATCATGTGACAGAAAAACTCATTAGCACAGATGAAAAAGTTAAAATGTCTTGATTTGTGGGCCAACTATTTTGTTAAAAAAAAATAAAGATGATTTTTCCATGACACGTGCAGAGGAACTGATCTGAATAAAGCAGCTGGATCCTATTTGGATAAACTCATGAAGATGGTACAGATGGATGCCTCAGCAATTCTCCAAAAGAAATGGAATTAGAAAGAACACAACTCAGGGCCCTCTTGGTGGAGACCATACTTATTTTTAGGTTTCTCCTTGGGTTAGACTTCTCCTCAGTCCTAGTTACACCTTTCTTTTATTAAAAATAATGTGGTGTATATATTCCTGGACATATCTGAAGATAATCCCTATCCATTTTCCATAATTACCACACCATATTTAATGGGGTTCAGACGGTAGGCAACAAATCATAGAGGGAAATACATATATATATATATATGCACATATATATTTTTTAGACATATATACCAAAGCTCACGTCACCCAAACTTTAACAACATGTTAGTGATATCCTATAGACAACATGTTAGTGATATCCTATAGAATGTCTTAATGGCTCCTGCCAAAATAGAACAATCTTCACACTGTTTTCTTCACACTTTTTTGTAAGTATGTTCAGCAGTTCTTCATAACAGGCAATACAAAATATATTCTTCCATTTGTCTTTTGGGACAGGGATTGGGGCTTAGGATGGAAACATTCCAAATTTGGTGGTGGAAAGGTGTAATGGTGGTGAGACTGGTATTTGAATATTAAATGTAATCAAATATTGTGAAGTAACTTATAAAATAAAAAAATTGAAAATAACATGGGTTGGCAAGCGGATTGGATCAATATTAATTTTACAATTAGGAATAATTTCTGAGAACAATTGACTAATAGAAAGTATGACATCTTTCAAATTATTTATTCAACATTGAACATTCGTGTGTTGGAAAGTGTTCATTATGTGTAAAGTATGTTTTAGAGTGTTACACATGTCTCTGAGTCCTGCTTAAACTAACATTAGAATGAAGTTCTAGTAAGGACAGAGACTGAGGAGCTAGAATTCCTTTTCCTCCCTGGCAGCCCTGTGAACACACTTTTGGACACGGACGAGTCACTCGATCTTTCCACCTTTGTTTTTTGCTTCTGTAAAAAGAGAAAGATAACTCTGCTTCTCCCTCCTCTGAGGGCTGTCTTTTAGAAATAATTGAGAGAGCGTATGTCAAAGGGCTGGTTCTAACGCCTTGCAGTCTTGAATTAGACAAATTAAGTGTGTGAAATGATGGAGAAACACAATGCTTTTGTCAAGATAGTTGAATAGGAGACATTCTTACAGACTTCTGCATCCTTTACCTGTCTAATACTCTCTCCCTTTCTTTGGAGCTGCTTCTTACCTAAGACAAAGACCTGGAAAATAAGTGAAAATAGAAGCACAAATTGAATCCTGGGTTGGCCTTGGTCCATAAGAGCATGTTACAAATTTCCATTAAAATACATATTTTAAAATAGATCTACATATACTTAACGTAGACACATTTAAATTTAGACATGTTTATAGATGTGTAAAATGAATCTGTTGCTTTTTTGCCAGTAGTGTGCCCCAGGGGTGTTTGCTTGATTGTTTTAGAAACAATCTTTGCAATCATTATAAAACAGTTTTCCACCCTCCCTACCCACAGTCAGTTATTATTAAGTGCTCTTCATGTTTGGGTTACTGTGATGAAATTTTTTTTCTCGGTTCACTACTGCAGAGGTTATGTGTCCTTAAGGAAATCACTGACCCCAGAGCTAAGATGAAGAAAAGAGAAGGGGAGAAATCTTTGTTCATCTTTATTGTGTAACTGCACTATGGAAGTTTTCAGTTGAACCCAGGGAGGCAGTTCCTGTCAGGGACTCTTGTCATTGAGAGGATTTGTATTTTCCCTTGGGGCGGGGTGTTTAGAATTTTGCACCATGTATCATTTATCACCATCAGGACAAGGTGAGCTGTCCTATAATTTTGGCTAATGTATACCCTCGTAATTTGGGCTAATATATACCCTCACCCCAGCCCAACACACATGCTTAATAGCAGGTTAATGTGAAGGTAATGTTTCATGCTGAGGACAAGGTGGCCAGAGATATTTCTATGGCAACAGAAAGGCCCCTACAGATATCTGTCTTCTAAAGTTGATGCTGTTTATTAGAGGCTGCCTGTTCAGCAGCCTGTAATTATCATTAGGTAGAGAAAGGTTGTTGATGTGGGTGGACCACTTGGCTAAAGCGTTCTGACTGATTTGTTTAGCACAGCATTGAAATAAAATTCAAAAGAATATTAAGAACCTGAGATCATTGCGCTACTTGTCTCCATAGGTGAAGCCATAGCTAATTATAGGATGTTTGCTGAATGTGGTGGAAGTTTGAACAGACAACATAAACAGAAACACAATTAGGAATGATCTGCTTTAAATGCCTTTAGTGTGTGTACAGTTACACTGTTACAGAGAAGTCTGTTATTTCTTTGGTGTTGGGGGGGGCACTTCAATCAAAGCAGCCTTTGAATTAATGCCGTTATCACTGTAGTGCTTTTCCAAGGCTAATAGTCTATGATTCAGAATTTATTGTCTGTTTTTACCATTAGAATTCAGGACTTCCAAGATTTTTCTTGGTTCTTGGCATAAAATTTAGAGCATACAGGCCAACAAAACTCTTCACTTTGATTAAGATGTGTGTGTATGGGGGGAGTGTTTGGTAGGCTTGCGTTTACAATCATGAGTGGTATAACAAAACCCTTGTGAAAGGAAAAACGTGTAGAAATTTGAGTACTTTCTTTCAGCACACTTGAATTCTTTCAGTTTTTTATCAAAAGATTTGAATTGTAGTGATGCCAACACAACGTTTTTACTATGTGAGTAATTTGTTTATATATATATATATATATATATATTATATATATGCTGAGATTTTCAGAGAAGCTAGAAATGTAAGTACTTCAGTCTTTTATCTGTGTACTTAGTGAAGTGTTTCATGAGTTTGAGTATAGCTGCCTAAGCTCTTCCTTGGAACTGATGCCTTATTCCATTAAGATGTAGATGGAGAGCTCAGGGTAACAGAGCAGCTGCCTCCCAGGCCCACACCCTGAACTCTGTGTCAGTACCACATGGACCCTCCTTCAGCATCACTGAATGCAATCCTGGTAAACTCCCAGATATCACTGGGCTCGATCACAGAATTCTCACGCCGCTCTTAAAGACAAAGCACTGTTGGGGTGGAGCCCTATTAACAAAAAAAGATAGAACGCAGAATGAATGGATTTTGCTGATGTTTGAAACCATTGTATTATTTACTATGCTCCAACAAATGGTCATTCAGTTGTTAAATTCTTCTGTGTTGTGCACACCTGTTTTGAAAGTGCTGGCACTGAGTAATTCTTAAAAACTTACTAACAAGAGAGGAGGTTAGGGCCAGAGGATTTTGTCCACTGAGTATTATTGAGTAGCTGAGATTAAAAATTTTTTGTCTTAAATATATGGTGATTTCTTAGCTACCAGATTGTATACTTTTCCTTTCACATATGTGCCTAGCCCCTTATAACAGCTAGACCGTTATACAGTTTTGTTGACCAATGTGGATTTGGTAGAGACTTTAAATTATTTTCTGCTTTTCCTGAGTCTGTTCAGTTTCCATTCCTACCCTTTAACTGACATTGCAGATGTTTTCTCTAAGTTATTAGTGACTTTGGTTGTTTAAGGAAAACTGCTTTCAGTCCGGTGCCACCTCAGCTCCAACCTCATTTTGGTACATGGTTCAGAGGAGGGAAGTCAATTTGCTTGTCCTTCTCCTTCAGTTTGGAGTGGATCTCTGGGTTGGGAAAAAGGCAGTGTTGGCCAGTGGGACATTTTCATCCTGTCCTTTTGTTACGTGGGACATCCTATCCTTTTGTTAGGTAGAGAGATGAAGAGAGGAAACAATGAGAGGTAATTTTGCATGCACATCTGACTCCAATTGATTCTGTGCTGCTCACAACCTCATTCTGAGCCATGCAGTTTCACAGAGCTTGACTTTACCTTCTTTGCACCATGTGTCCCTGTTTCCCCAGTGGTTGGTGCCTTTTCCTTTGCTTTTCTGGACAGGCTGCTTCTGCCTCTTGACCTCCTGTTGTGGGGCTCCTTGCTGTGGAAATCTGAAGCGGAGAGGACTGTCTTCACCTTGCTTTCCTCCATTCTGCTCCTCTAACTCTTCCTGGCTTCCTTAGGCAGCAGAAGCTGCTCTATTTATCTAGGGAGCCTTTTCGAGCCTGAAACCTAGAGTCCCTCTGACTCATGGGACTCTTCTATGGTAATGACAGAAGTCGGAATGTTGGCTCTGCATGCATACTTCTAACGTGCATTACCCGGTAAACTCTGACTGTGTTTTTCCTAATTTTGCTAGAAGAATAATTAGTCTGTATATTGCTTAATACATGCCTGGTCTTGGTTTGGAGCATACTCTTCTTGGGAACATTGTTATATTTATGATGTGGTGGCTTCCTCCTGTTTACTTTTGTTGGGATAAACACCTAATCCACCTTTTTACAATATTAGATAAAGGACTTGGCCTCCAGGCCCTCTATTCTCCCTATCTGTTTTTCTTTAAGAGTTAAAAATTGGGCCAGGCTTGGATTCCGGTCACAACTAGAGGCATATGTTCAGCCACCTTCTAGAAAGCCCCAAGGGAATTGTCTGGCACTGGATATTTATGACACCCTTTAAATAGGAATTGGTTTATCTCTGTGTGCTTTGCTTTGGGATCCTAGACATATGCAGTACAGTAGAAATCATTCTACAGGTACCCTAGAGTAAGGTTTTCTTAAGGAAGAAAGTGTGGGGGAAAAAAAGAATTATGTATCTGAAAATTAATAACCTAATGGCGACTTTTTATCATGGGTGAATGACCACTTAGAATTTCTTTAGGGGATGTGTTGTTTTTGTGCTGGATACAGTGCATACAGGAAGGGAGAAATATTGTTATAAGAGGATGAGAAGCACTTATTTTTCTTTCTCTTTTTTCCCTTTTATTTTTTTTAAATGAATCACTGTGAAATCCAGTTACAAAGCTTTCATGACCGAGTTTCAGTCATACAACGATCCAACACCCAATCCTCTACCAAGTGTACATTTCCCATCACCAGTGTCCCCAGTCTTCCTCCTGCCACTCCCACCCAACCCCCTGCCTCTATGGCAGATACTTTCCTTCTTACTCTTTCTCTTCTTTGGGGCATTATGGTTTGCAACACAGATACTGAGAGGTCATCATGTTTGGTCTTTCATCTACTTTCAGCACACATCTCCCATCTCCAGCAATCTCTCCAGCCATCATTGACTTATTTATTCCTTCTCTGTCCCTGCTGCCTTTTCCCCCAGCTCATGAGTCAGGCTTTCAACCATAGAGTAATCTTCCTGGCCCCTATCTCTGCTGTTCCTAGGTATTAGCCTAATACAGCGTTATTTTATATTCCACAAATATGCAGTCATTCTGTGTCTGTCTCTCTCTTGAGTTAAAATGAGAAGCATTTTAATATAAATTATATTTAGTATTATAAACTATACATTAGTGCACGCTAGACATTAGGGTTGAATACTTGACCTTGAAATTATAAGTCAAGTTTTTCTCATGGAAAAAGTGAAATCTAAATAGAGGAAAGAAGTTGAAGGAGTTCTTTGTGACAGGTCTATGGGACAAGAGTTTTCCTGCTCATAACAGCTGTCTTTATAAGCGCCCAAGATGAAGACAGAACATAGGAACTTGAAAAGCATTAATGACCTTAAATAACCTCAAAGGTCAAAAGTGTACAGTTCTTTAAGGTCAAGTGAGAACTGACAGGGATGGTGTCCTAGCTTTGTAGAGAAATAAATAGAAATCATGACAAGAGTTGGAAAATGATCCCAAAGTAGTTGTAGTACTGATATAATTTAAGGTGGCTATAGCTTTATGAGAATTATTTATTCATTTAATTTGGTTTTGGGGGCACACCTGATGGTGCTCAGGGCTTACTCCTGGCTCTGTTCTTAAGGATCATTCATGATAGGCTCGGGAGACCATCTGGAGTGACAAGAGCAGAGCCTGAATCATCCACATGCACAGTAATTGCCCAATCTGCTGTACTATTACTCCGACCCTAGAGAGTTATATTTATGTATAAATAAATTGTATGTATACACTTTAAAACAGTCACTGTCTTTATAGGACTCTTATATCACGAAAATTATGTTTCCATTAAGACACTAGAGTTCAATTCTAAGAAGAGATAAAGCTATGCTATTTCTTTTATATTGTCAGTTTAACATTTACATGAACTAAATAAATCCTAAAAATGTAAAATTTAATAACCATGAAGAGCATTAAGATTCTAGGGGAAAATATGAATATGCATATTAAAGTATTTATCCTAAAAAGAATATCAGTTATACATAAAAACTTTATATTATAAAAGAGTTTCTGCATTAATACATAAAATATCACCGTAGCACTGTAGCACTGTCCTCCCATTTTTCATTGATTCGCTTGAGCGGGCACCAGTTACGTCTCCATTGTGAGACTTGTTGTTACTGTTTTTGGCATATCGAATACACCATGGGGAGCTTGCCAGGCTCTGCCCTGCGGGCGAGATACTCTCCGTAGCTTGCCGGGCTCTCTGAGAGGGATGGAGGAACCGAACCCGTGTTAGTCTCATGCAAGGCAAACACCCTACTGGCTCTCCTATCGCTCCAGCCCATAAAATTTCATAATAAGTACAATTATAAGTAAGATATTATGATGCAAATCTGTAGTAATGTTTAATAAATAAAAAAATCTGACCAAACATAGAATTTTCAGTATAATTGAAAATTTAATTTGCTATTAAATGTTTAAATCTCAGGAGTGATCCCTGAAAGCAGACCAGGAGTTAACCCTGAACACCACAGAATATGACCCAAAACAAACAAACAAAAATATCAAATCTCATAGCAAGCTAGGAGTTCACAAACCTTCCTTATTCCAGTAGAGGACAACCATGAGTGCCAGAGTAAATTTCATACTTAATTCCAAATGCTGAGAAATTTGTGTTTTAAAGAAACACCTTTGAATTTTCTTGCAAAACTGACTTCAAGGCTGTGTTTCCACAAAACGGTTGCCTTTTCTGGACGCTCTACATATTTCCTTCAAGTCTGAATTATAAACTAACTGGTAGAGTAGTTTTGATGACGGATTCATTTCACTGAGTTTTTCTACCATATCCCTTCATTCTCTTCTGACTTATAAAGTCTCATTTGATCATCTTTGAGAATCTTAAGGGTTTTCTTTTGTGTATAAGTTCTTTTCTTTAATATCACTGCTTTCAATCTTGTCTCTGTCACTGGATTTTGTCATTTTGAGTACGTGTGTCGCGGAGATTTTCTATTTGAGTTCATTTTCACTAAGATCTGTTGAGTATTTTGATTCTAGGTGCCTATATCCTCAACTTGGGAATCTTTTTTTTAATCTATGATTCCTTTAACTACTGGTTCTTTATCTAATTCACCTTAATCCTCTTGAGTGAATTCAATGATTTACCTTTTGAATTCATTCCATAGTTTTTTGTATGCTTTTGTGTATATATATAAATTTATATGTATTTATGCATACACATATTTGTATGTGTATATATACATATATGTGTATATATATATACATATATATATATATATATATATATCCTTTCCCATCTTGTGTTGTTTTCTAAAAGTTTTCTGCATCTTATCTTGGAACTCTTAGGCCTTTGTCTCAGCTGCTGTTATTCTGCTGCTCAGAATTCTCTGTTGAGAATCTACCATATTCTTTATTTCTCTTATTTCTGATTGCAGTTTTCTTATTTCTGTTCTCATATTTTCTAATGTTTGCCAGCTACTTGTGCCATCATTTCATTGAGTTCATTAAACACCCTCACTGTGGCATCATTAAGTCATTCTCTGAGGATTTTCAGAGCCGTTTGGCGCTAGTGGGACCTTCTTTGTTATTGTTCATTGAACTTGGTGGGCTTCTCTGCTTCTTCCCCATTGATTTTCTCATGTTTCTCCTCTACTGAGGGGTGGCTTTGCTATATTCCTGCAGTGATGAGTGGGGACCTTTGTTGTTAGCCCCCGTGGGAGACTCTGATGGATTAGGCTCAGAGTTGGTCTTTTTCCTTCCCTCCCCATCTTCACCCAGTGACACAAAATAAAAATGTGAGCAATGTGACATTTGATGGGTAGATCTGTTTGCAGTATGTGGCTGCAATTTCAGAAGATGTGGAGCTGCATCTGTTGGCATGGTGGAGGTCAGGCTTGGAAGGTTCTGAGACCTCACCAGGAAGTAGGAGAATCTACCTCCAATCCAAATAAGCTGGAAATGTCAGGTGAGAGATTAATCTCACCTACGATTGAGGGAGCAAGCCAATGTTCAGGAAATGTGCAGCTGGAACTGCTGATATGGTGGAGGTCAGGCTTGGAAGCTCTTCATTGCATTTATGTAAAAGTGTAAAATCATAGATAGATTTAATGGAAAAAATAAATGGAAACATTAAAATCCTATTTTTGAAAAATTTATTATTCCTTCCTATAGACTTATAGTTAGGTCTTTTTTTCTCATTTACTTTGTAAAAGTCTTGCACACCTCAAGTATATTGTGACTTTTATTAGATATTATTTTGACAGTGCTCTAAATATTAACTCTCACATGGACAATTTATTTTCTAATCATGTTTTTCCAGTATTATAGTCTATGATTTTTTAAAGCTTTCAAGTGACAAATTATACAAAGCTTCATTTTATTTTTTCTCCCTTTCTTATACAGATTTATATATATAATACATATTATACTGGGGACTCTTTCAGAGTCAGGGATTACACAGGAACGAATGGGGACGTTATTGGCATCCACTCAAGCAAATCAATGAACAACAGGATGACAGAGACAGAGACATATTATGTATATTTATATTTTGTGTTTTTTTTTCTCCATTTGCTGTCAACGTAATGACCATCTCCGAATGCAACAGTTATATATACCTAGGTCGAGAAATCAACATGATGAATGATCTGGCATCTGAGTTGCGCAGGAGGAAGAGAGCGGCTTGGAATGCCTTCTAGAGCGTTGAAGAAATAACTAAAAGGACAAAGAACCTCCAGCTACGAGCACATCTCTTTGATTCCACTGTTCTTCCT
>JAOXYA010000041.1:38276087-38289752 GCA_028565675.1 Sorex palustris | reverse complement strand
ATTGCACGCTTATTACCATGTCAAATATTCCTCCATTATAAATCTCTCTCTTTTTTTTTTGCTTAGGCTATAGGTTATATAGATCTAATAGTGTTTACAACCAAGTACACAAATGAATAAATACAAAAGCATAAAAGATTAAGGTAGTAATCATGGAGCATATTTTGTTATATTTATGTTCTGAAATTTCTTATGGAAGTTAAGGAATTACTGGAGTTACTGAGATAAAGGAGTTGCATTTAATATTCTACCAAATACCTTTACCTTAACTACAGTAATTTATTCTTTTCTTTTGAAACCTAGTTCCAAATTATTAGTGTAGGACATTTCTACTTGTTTTCTTATCTTCTTTTATTTCACTTTAAGACTATCAGCCATCCATCTTTTTTATTATATTTTATCTCTTCTTGATTGATAAATTTTCATTTTTATGTCCATATTCAGTATGCCAAACACAGTAACAAGTGTCACAATGGAGATGTTACTGGGCCCGCTCGAGCAAATCGATGAACAACTAAAGGACAGTGACAGTGACATTTTTACGGCATTTGTATTTAAACACTTTGTCCTTGAAATTGCAAAGAAAAAAATCACTGGGCCAAATGTAAAGTCAGTGATAACCCCAAGAAGAATCTTGAAAGCTCAGCGGTCCATGTTAATGAAATAAAACAGTAGAGAAAACAATATAATGCATTTTCTACTCACAAATGGATTTTTAGTAACTCTGACACTGAGAACAGAAATATGCTTGGCGGGGGAGCAGAGAGAGCCGCGCTCATGCACGCAGTGGTGGTGACTGCAATCTGCCTCAAATCCCAGGCACCACATATGGTCTCCTGAGCACTATCCCAGGAGTTTCTGAGCACTACTTTTTGTGATCCAGAAAGAAACAAAAAAAATATGTGTATGCATTTATTTTTGTCAGAAGGGGATGGTTTTTATTTGATTTTTTTTCTTTAATTTTCTGTTATGTTTTTATTTTTTGGTTTACAGTGCTATTGGGCTGGAGTGATAGCACAGCTGTAAGGCGTTTGCCTTGCACGTGGCCGGCCTGACTGACACGGGTTCGATTTCTCCACCCCTCTTAGAGAGCCCGGCAAGCTACCGAGAGTATGTCACCTGCACGGCAAAGCCTGGAAAGCTACCCGTGTTGTATTGGATATGCCAAACACAATAACCACAAGTCTCACAATGGAGACTTTACGATGACCGCTTGAGCAAATCGATGAACAATGGGAGGACAGTGCTACAGTGCTACAGTGCTATTAATAATGGCTTCTCATAGACATATTTTAAACATATTTCTAGACTGTGCTGGAGACAATGCTCTTAATCAAAGAAGGAAATTACATACAAAGGAGCATTCCTTAACTTTACACATAGAGTCAGTATTCTGCATGCATGAGGCCCTTGGTTCAAACCCAAATATAAATTAATAGATATTAAAATAATTCATCATAACTTTAATGCTGAGTCGATCATGGTATATAGATTTAGTTTAATTTTTTTTGTCTGATCTGCCCAGTAAATTTCTTTCAGTACATTTGTTAAGTAGCATATGTCCAGTTACTCACTATTTCAAACCCAAAATTTAAGTAAAATTCTGTCCTGACAAATAAATAATGTGCATGTTTATATATTATAACTCATCCATACTGAACTATGGCTTGCAAAGGTTATTCATCAACAGTTATTTGGAGTTTAAAAAATAAAAATCATTCTATCAACAGTCACATGAACTTTCATTCCATGCACCCAGCTACTCTAAGCCAAAAATTACCAAAAAAATAAGAGTTTCAAACAACTCTCTTCCATACTTGAAGAGAAAATGTTTAAGACCATATGTAGATCCTAGAAGTGCTCTTAATATCTTGAGAGGTTCGTAGTGTGTATCTGGTTGTTTGTCAAATGTTCTCCCTGTCCAGTGATAGTATTTATGGGCTGTTCTGTCAACATATATCTTATACCTTACCTGGGTTGTGAGTCAAATCAGGTTAAATTGCATTCAGAATTTTCACTTTAAAAAGGGAATTTCATTTGTGCCTTACCCTCATTTCTTTGTATTGCTTAAAAGCACTTAAAGGCCTTAATTCAATCATTACAATAATTTATGGTTTTGAAATGAGTTTTGCTCTTTGGTAGGTAGATCAACTCATACCTCAATAACTTTAATGATAATACCAAGATTGCACAGCTAATAAGTGACAGGATAGGTCATGAATTCCAATCTTTTGTCTCCTAATCAAATTTTCTTTTTATAATAACTTCCAATAGTCTATAAAACAGAGAATCTTGTTATAACTAAGCCAGAAGCTATGTAATATTAGGCAAGTCACTTTAGAGTCTTTTTTAAAAAAATGGTCATGAGATTATTTCTCAAAAACATTAAACAGTTTAATTAAATGCTGGCTCACAGTATGAATCAGTGAATGGAGGTGGAATAATAGCTAGACACATCCTGTGTGTCTCTCTGTGTGTACATGTGTATGAATACTTACTATCCTCTGTAAAAACACCAAATTCCGCTAAAGATGAGACCATATGGAACTCTTGATAACATCCTAAAAGTGTTATACAAAAGGCTCTCAACTCTGACTGCTTATCAAAATCTGTGGAGGGATTTCAAAATTTATGGTGGTATCGTAGGTATTTTCCCTTTTTGGGATTGCCTTGTAGTTAAAATATAAAACCAGCCACTAAAAATGTTTAATTTTTTTCAGTTCATTGACAGACCATAATAAGACTCAACTGACAGTAATGGCTATAGAAAATACATCTAAGCTCTGAGTACTGACACATCAAAAAGCTTTTGAGTTTATTTTTACATTTATTCCACAAAATCCGAAATATGAAGTTACATTTTAAGATGTTTATTTAGGGAAATGATGATGAGATTAGAAAAGTACATGTGTAATCCAGTTTCAGATATTTGAAATAAAGGTGTTCCCCAGAATATCTATCATATGCAGTGCTTTTCTTGGTTATACTTATTAGGAATAAAACCAGTTCTAAGATTCTTGAAAATGATATTACAGTATAATATTGCTTACATTTATTTTCAATTTTTCACATGCACTTTGAAAAAGGAAGTTACAGTAACATTTTCTTGCCAGAATTTTGAGTGTATTGATAGTTATTTCTTTTGGTGGGGAAGGGGGTCAATTCCAGGGTATTCAGGGTGTACTACTGACTGTGCTCAGGGATCACTTCTGGTTGTGCTCAGTGAACCATGTGTGGTACTGGGGATCAAACTATAGTTGACAAGCGCCTCTGCCTCTAAACTATCTCTGTAGCCCCTTAATGCAATTATTTCTTGAAATTATTATAGAAACTTTATTGTGAACCTTTTTAAAATACATTATTCCTTGAAAAATGAAATTATTCTTCTTGACAAAAAAAATCAGCATTCTCTTGAAATCATTATGTCTTTGGGAGTATAGTTTTCATTTGATGATATGATAATACAAAAGTATAATATAATATAGAATATGATAGATTTGATCATATTTTCCACATAAGGAACATCAGCAGTAAAAATTCAGCTAAAGTCACCACTCGTGGGCAAAAATCTTTATGGGCTTTTATTTAAAACAAACAACAATAATGCTTAGTTGGCATTGCTATGCATAGTTCACAAATATTGAATCAAAAATTGAGTCATAACAGTTTTGTATGGAATCAGTTATTCATACTTTTTATGAAGTATCTACTTTGTTCATAAAACATAGAAATTTTATCTGGTTTCTTTACTTATATCTAATTCATTGTGCAGACATTGTTTCTGGGAAAACACACATTTTCTCTCACTTTCTGCTTTTGTCCTAACCCCTTTTTCCTCAGCTAAGAAATAAAGGATAGTAACTGGATCTGTGTTATGTTTAGCACCAATTGACAGTGGAACTATCTCAGAATGTCAGGTCCAGAGAACAAGACTGAAAGTAACAACAGGATATGAGGAAGGATGATCTCTTAAGGCAGTGATATCTTTTTATGGTCCAGATCCACCTAGATCTATCGGATGTTAGAGAGCATTCAGTCTGGGTTTGGACCAGCATCACTGTCCTCCAACATCCCATGCTTCTCCTCTGTGACTTCCATGGGTCCACAAACAGACAGTTCCTGTGGAGCTCTGCCTCGTCTTCCACCTGCTGTCCTTCAGCCTGTGCTGTCTCTTCCTCCTCTTCTTGTGTCTCAGGTTGCTGAGGCTTCTGAGAGGCACTGTAGCTGAAAGACTTTATTCTTGCTCTTGGCTGTCTCCTCTGCTCTCTTCACTTTATCATGGATTCAAATTCCAGAACCAGTACCTTTCAGTTTTCTGCTTAATAAAAGAAATGGAGGCTGAGTGTTGATTTTAGGAGCACACTTTTGCTATGTTCTTTTTCCTGGTCGATGGGACAAGATCATATTCTAGCTTTTAGTACATACTTATGCAATATTGCTGATCTTATATTTATATGTATGTAGTTTGAATTTGGAATTATGGAAAGCTTCATCTGCCACATTATCATAGTAGGAAGGATTAGTAAGGGCTGTGGGATTGCAATATTAATGTCAACACTGTAAATAGATGATATAATAAGGATACTGCTTTCTTGGGCTGGAGCGATAGCACAGCGGGTAGGGCATTTGCCTTGCACACAGCCTACATGGCCGACCCGAGTTCCTCCGCCCCTCTCGGAGAGCCCGGCAAGGTACTGAGAGTATCTCACCCACCCAGCAAAGCCTGGCAAAGCCTGGCAAGCTCCCCGTGACGTATTCGATATGCCAAGCACGGCAACAAGTGCCACAATGGAAATGTTACTGGATCCACTGGCGCAAATCGATGAACAACAAGAGGACAGTGACTGCTTTCTTTATACTAAACAGTTATAATTTTTGGAAAGAATGCATCTTAAATGATGCATATAAAAAGGAAACAACATGTGCTGCTGTGATGCCTATAGGTTATAAATTTGCATTTAATGTATTCAAGGTTCCAAAGAAAACATGCATCTCATCCTAAAGTTTTGGTTTACCATTCATTATTTTTATGAGCATTTTCTAAATTGGAGGTTGAGCTCATATAAAAGCTATGTAGTTTTTAAGTATCTGTAAGGGCCTAAGAGCTATCAACATTTGGTCTTAATGGTTTTCCAGTATATACAAGTGAATTTTAAGAGACATACACTTCTTCCATTTTAAAAGAGCTCAAGAAATAAATATGTTCCTTAGTGAGGGATTAAGCAAATCTACAAAAGCATCTAGACCCATAATCTAGAGAAATCTAAGCAATTTGCAGACCTGTGAAACCTGATACCTCTAGCATTTTTTTTTACAAATAAGTTCCATATTTACCACTCCTTGTGTTGTCATAATATACTTGTTTAGACTTTTATTTACATTAAGAAATTCTATAGTGGTCACTTGCACTGCATCATTATTTTTGTACATTTCTTTAGGAATCTTGTATCTAAATAAGGAGGACAGAGTTGTGACAAAAATAACCACTATATGAAAATTTAGATTTTTTAAATAAATTTGATATTTTAAAAAGAGAGAAAGTACAGAATATTTTTAAACTGGACATTGCTTAATCATATGTTCCTAATGACATATCTTGCCTTTTCAATGACAAGCCAGTTGGTATGTTTCCTCAACAACAAAAATTCTATATGGGCATAGCAAGGGAATGAAAATCAATTAAAATTCTACAAAAATAACTAATAATAATTTGGGGAATAAATTGAAATATTTTCTTGTTTGAAGAGTTGATAATACGATAGCTCTTTGAAGTTCTAACTTAAATGATTTTACTCAGCCTTATCTTTTGCTTCTTAATGTTTAACAATCAAGAATATTTAATTTCTCAATTTGAGCATGTAAAACAAAAATCTTGTCTTCTAGAATTTCAGGCAGTGAATAATTGGGATGATTCATTTTTATAGTTTTCTATTTCTAGTTTTTATTTTGTTGGGTAAGTAACCAAGTTAGCATAGAACAAAAATAAATAAACAGCACACTATTTCCCTTTTTCTTGATCTAGTACTATTGTTGACTTTTTTTCATATTGTTGCTGAATAAAATGACTTTACACTACTACTGATTATATGGTCTGAATGGTGTTATGATTTATATTCCACAAAGAAAGAATTTAAGAAACAAGTTTTGTTTCTCTAAGTGTTTGCTGAAATCTTGAAAGGAATAGCAAACCAAAACCTCTTGCTAAACAAAGAATGAAATGAATCAGTTTAACATAATTTTAGGTATTGTTATCCATAGTAAAAATGAAAATAGAAAATAGGTTTTGGTCTGATGTAACAATAGAGAATATGTAAACGTGGTCATGTCAGATATAACCAAGATAATCTACATTATTGTCCTAGATTGACATTCTTGGGCTATTCGGGGCCTCAGAGTAGATATTCTATAAATATTTGCTGAATTTATGTGTGAATAATTGTAAGAGTAAATTATATTCATGTTCAGTAATAATGTGCCAAGCCCATTAGCCTGAATAGTCTTAGAATCTTTATAATTATAATAATTATTATTATTGAAAAATTTTCCTCATTAATACTTAAAGGAATGCAAATGAACTTGGGCAAAATTAACATTTATTATAAATAACAAAATAATCCTACACAACTTGAAAGTTTCCAGAATATTTTTTTCCTAAAACGATTGTCTAAAATGTCCTTTGTGTATAATTTTGGGGAAACATTTTGACATCACTAAGAGTTAGACTAGACTCCCATTGTTAGAAATAACTGGTTTGAATATTTTATTAATTGAGTGTGGGTCTAGGAGAGCTTTGTGCCCTTTTTAAAATGCTGAGCTGAGGATGAGAATACACAGTAGCTTTTGCACCCTATGTGCCTGATATGCAAACTGAATTGTGGTGCTGAGTTTTGTTACCAGCTGGCATTGTTACCAGCTGATAGTAGGCCTCCGGATTAGGATATTGTTGAATAAAGGTTAGAATTTTAAAATTATTGAAATTTTGAGCTGGAAAGAATATTTTAAAATGAATCAAAATTTCCATTAGTTAATAACTGAGACTCATAAATGCAGTGATGGGTCAAACTAACAAAACAAATGTTTTTTAATTTAAAAGTTTGTTTTATATAGTTTTAATTAGATCTTGGCATCTTGAACTTGGAGAGCTTCAGTAAATGGTTTTTGCTCATTTCTATGTTCCAGAGAAGCTTCTCTCTGCTGTAGATCACTTATTTCATTGGATTTGAACAATTAAGTCTGTCCCTCCCAAGAGGGTGAAAATGTCTTTATGGCAGGTGGCTTGTCTTACTCTGTTTTTTACTCTCAAGTTGAACCATGAAGTCTGTTACAAAGCTGTCTTTCAAATACGTGGGAAGGGAAGGTCTCCACAATAAGATCGATTAATAAACAGTCAAGTCATAAATCATGCATTTAAAAAAATGTGATGAACACAGATAAATATGTCTATTTTTCTTCCCACAGTCTCCAAACGTCCACAACTACCCAGATATGGAAGCTGTTCCCCTGTTGCTAAATAATGTGAAAGGGGAGCCCCCGGAGGACTCGTTATCAGTAGATCACTTCCAAACACAAACCGAGCCAGTGGACTTGTCAATCAACAAAGCCAGGACATCCCCCACAGCTGTTTCATCCTCCCCCGTTTCCATGACAGCGTCTGCGTCCTCACCTTCGTCTACTTCAACCTCTTCATCATCTTCTAGTCGTCCAGCCTCATCCCCAACTGTTATAACATCAGTATCTTCAGCATCATCCTCCTCAACAGTATTAACTCCAGGGCCCCTTGTTGCCTCGGCCTCTGGCGTGGGAGGCCAGCAGTTTTTGCACATTATCCATCCCGTTCCGCCTTCAAGTCCCATGAATTTACAGTCTAACAAACTGAGTCACGTTCACCGCATCCCTGTGGTGGTTCAGTCGGTGCCTGTTGTCTACACAGCTGTGCGATCACCTGGAAATGTGAACAACACTATTGTCGTGCCGCTTTTGGAGGATGGGAGAAGCCATGGCAAAGGTAAGAGATGAGTGAAGCCTTCTGTAGCCCTTGAGTCACCCGGTAATGAGCATCCCTATGTTGTAAGCTAATACTCCACATCCAGACTACCCAGGGACACTAGTTGGTCAGCCAGTGTCTAGAAAACAGTTCGGTAGCATCCAGCCTCATATTTTTATAGACCTATGCATCAGTAATACTTAGGTTATATTTTTATCTACCAAGTCATTTCATGCCAGAATACAGATACTTAAATTTACAAGGAATTGCATGACATCAAATGCACAGACAAGACAGATTTTTCAGAGCGTAGCTGCGTGTGATTTGCAGATGCATAAATCCTGCATCAATATTAAGCATTGTGAAATTTTTCAAAAGTGAATCAGGGCATTTCTTCTTTCAATTTCTCAGCTCAGAACTTATTTGGATGATTATGGTATAAAATGCCTTAAAGTTGCAACGCTTGAAATGTCATCATTCAGGTTTGGGTAGCTTATAAGTTAAGTTTCCATTAAATTAATCCTGAAGTTAAGTATTAGGCTAACACAGTCAATAGCTTGAGTTTTTACCTTTACATAAAACTAATTTATGATCATTTTAGATAACTGAATAGTTAAAATGTTAGAAATATTTCAACATGCTTCGCTAATATTCCCTTTAAGGACCTAAAGAAATATTCTTTTCCAAGTGACTATATTTAACAGATATAATAATAATTATATTTCTTCATTACATATAATTGTTATTTGAAGCCATTTTCATAAATTCTTATTTTCCCACAATTTTTACTAGAAGAAATTACAATAGCATTATGCTGTCAATTTTCTATTTCCTTGCTGTGAGTATAAACCACTTTATAGTATAAACTATTACTGTAACCATCTACTCAATGTCTTCTTAAACTAAGTTCATTGTCTGCATATTTTACCTCAGTCTAGATATGATAATGAATGACGATATGTCCTATTACTTTTTATGTCATATTTTCGTATTACTAGATATGTCCTATTACTGATGCCCCTACCCTAACACATTAATGCCGATGTGTACCATTGGTGGCTCACAGCTGAATGTGGTTTACTTAACACAGAATAACAGCACTGTAGCACTATAGCACTGTCCCCCCATTGTTCATCAATTTGCTCGAGCAGGCCCAGTAATATCTCCATCATGAGACTTTTTGTTACTGTGTTTGGCGTACTGAATACATCATGGGTAGCTTTCCAGGCTTTGCCATGCATTCGAGATACTCTTGGTAGCTTGCCAATCTCTCTGAGAGTGGCAGAGGAATCGAACCCGGGTCAGCTGCATGCAAGGCAAACATCCTGCCTGCTGTGCTATCACTCCAGCTCCAAATTAACAGCATCAGTGTATTAAAGTGTGAGTGAGGGGCACATAGAGCACTGTTATAAAATGGTACTAAGCATGATTGTTTCGGTTTATCTCTTCTCATAAAATGCTAGCACGCATGGTTGTTTTGATTGATTTGGATTAATCAAGTTAAGACTCAATGCCCTCCAGAATAACAATTAATTATGAAATTAAAAACATTTTTGCAGCCTTATATTCAAAAATTGGTGCAAGTTACACTTTCTGCAGTGAGTTTCATTATAGCACAGAAAATAAATTTTACCTTCCAGATTTTACCAAGTGAAAAATCTCGTGATTCACACCAACGTTTCTGAATACAAACTTGATATGTAGACATGTGTTGTCCAGACAAGCTCTCCTATGCTAGCAGCAGAACTAGTCACCACTGTCCTCTGAGTTAACAATTCAAAATAAAAGAAATTAGGGTTTCTTTCTTTGAATTTACTTCATTTGAACCCTCTTCCATGTTACTAATTTCTTTTATAAAAATTTGCTAATTGAATTGAATATAACTGACAATGGGTACGTTTTTCTTTTAAGAAGTATAGATGTCTTTATAAATTTTCTGTAAGTCATAAAGTAACAACAAAAATGTGAACTTTCACACAGAATAACACATACACAAGTCAAATGTACATGCACAGAATCTAATCTGTTTATCAATGTTATTTGAATAGTGAGGACTCTGTTTTGAAGTTGAGTCATAAAGACAGTGGTCTTCATGCCATTTTAAAATATATATGTTTTTCATTTACTAATGAAGGAAACAAAAAGATAACCTATTTGCCATTATTATTTTATGGCAGAACTTATTTTTATTTTAAGTATAAAGTATATTGTTAAAATGTAATTTTCTGAAAAATAAATCTTTGCTAAAATCTTTGTGGATATTTTTGTGCTAATATAGTCCCTGTGTGAGTATTGTGTGTTAGTTTCATATCATGTTTTTAACTTAGTTTTCCCACATCAAGAATAGAAAGTTATATGAAATCATAAACCAGTTATACTGTAAAATTGACATTAAGTACCAGAGATTTGGGATCAAGAATATGTAATCTAAATTCTGGTTCTTTCTCACTTGTAACTCTGAATTTGGGATAGTTATTTAATTTTACTGATAATTTTCTTTAGCAATAAAATGGGGACAATAAGATCAACCCTTGAAAGCAGAAAATATTTAACCACTCATTATTATCAATTAATGCTTAGAATTATTTATCATTGTTAATTTCCCCTACAGAGTAATACTCAGATCTTTTCCCTGTCATAAGAAAAAAGTGAGGTGATTTTAAAAAGTATATTGAACTTAAAAATGAAAAACTATTTCCAAAATGTTGCTATGGAAATGATTCTCAAGGTTGTTACTACAACTTCTAAGGTCTTAGAGTTTTATATGAGAAATTGTCTGGGAACATGCTATATTTTTTATTTTTATTAGTGTATATTAAGTTTTTATAATCACCATATTCTACAAATACTGCTCTGTAGCATTTTACAAGATTTTTTTTTGTTGGACTGATTAATTAGATGATGGTAAAAGTGTCTAGTGGAGGAGCCCTGCCTCCCTCATCAGATGAATAAAGGAAAGGGCATTTCAGTAATTCTTCTAGTCTTCATTTTGCACATATCTGCCTGGGCACGGGGCCAGCGCTAGAAATGGCTGCATGATAAAGGGCTCCCCTATTTTCATTTCCCCCCAGGACTTATGTATCTGGTGTAGATGAACAGAGAGAACTCTGATGGTGGCACTGGGTTTTCCAAATGTTAGTAATAAAACTAAATTAAAAAATACAAACTCATATAGATGTAAATGATTATACTGACAGTGACTTTTAAAGTTGGTACAAGATGGGGCCAGGGAGACAGTACAGTGAGGAAGGGCATTTGCCTTGTACACAGCTGACGCGGGTTATTTTCTCAGCACCACATATGTTCCCTAAGCCCACCAGGTGTGTTCCCTGAACACAGAGCCAGGAGTGAGCCTGGATACAGCCGGATATGGAAACGCAGGGGGGAAAAAAAGAAAAAGAAGAAAATAACCCTTAATTTAGTACACTGCCTACCTTTAATAGAGAATAAATTCCTTTTTCTGTATGACACATCACACAAAGTCCAGATTTCAGACTCAGGTAAAATGTCCTGTGAATTGAGTCACTTGGCCATTCAAGTGTTTTCTTAGCATCTATCATGTATCTGACATTTTATTGGCATCCGAGATCCACTGTTGAACAAAACAGATTCTGTTTCTGTGCCAGAGTGTCTATAATCTACTGGGAGGTACTGACATTAAGCAAAAAAAATCATACAATTAACTGATACTTATGGACAGGGTTGGATTAAAACATAGACCAAATATGGATTTGCCTGCAGGGAGAAGACTTAATTATAATTGCAGATAGCCAATGAAGTGTCTGACAAAGTATTTTCATGAGTGTTGTTATCTGTCAATTGGAAGAAAGTTTCTTACTAAGACAAGCTGGCCAAGTCTAGGAATAGAGTATTTTGAAACGTCCATTTGGGTCTACTTAACCAACATAGAAGACTGTGCAAATGCTGATAGACCATTGGCTCATTCAAATATCTTTCCCCATCCAGATACTTAAAAGACCCAGAAAATTAGTATTTGGGGTCAGAACCTTGCCTGCATGCAGCCAACCCATGTTATAGCCCTAGTACCACAAATGATCTGATCACAGACAGGAGTGACCCTTGAGCACAGAGTAAGTCCTGAGAACAGCCAAGTAGGGTCCAAGCCCAGCTCCTTCCAAAAATAAATAGATATATAAAGAATGTAGATCTAGAAGACTGACATATTGTTAGCTCGCCAAGGCACTGAGATTTTTTTTAATTTTTTTAAATGAATCACCATGAGACACAGTTACAGACTTAAAAACTTTTGTGATTACATTTCAGTCATACAGTGATCGAGTGCCCATCCTTCCACCAGTGCCCTTTCTCCACCACCAATGTTCCCAGTATCACTCCCGCCACTGAGATTATTTGGCCCTTAAAAGTGTTGTGTGTGTGTGTGTGTGTGTGTGTGTGTGTGTGTGTGTGTAAAACCTTCTCTGAGACGCACAATAAACAGACACATTTCTAGCCTAGAGTGATGATGGGATGGCTGGCAGAGGTCCCTCTAGGAAGGTCCATTCTCTCCCTGTATGGAAGGACCTGGGAGCAAGTTGCCCTCTGAAATGACAGAGCATTGCTCTAAAGGGTCTGCAGTAGAGGAATCAGCCAGTGATTGTACTGGACACCTGTTTCTACATTGCCTGCAATGCAACATTCAAAAGCAGCCTTGAAAAAAGATTATTTGACCTCATAAAGGAATTTCATGGGGGACTTTGGGGGCAGCTTTTGCAAGAGATTTTATTTCATTCCTTTTTTACAGTTATTTGGTAACAGGAAAAAATATAGAAATACCACAAACAAAGTGGTTCTTGGCTCTTGTGTTGTAGAAGATTAAGCATGTTTAGGACTCTACTTTCCATGTATTCCTTATCAAATAAGGGAAGTGGAAGAATCTTACAGATTCCAAATGAAAACAGCTTTTTTCCTAAATTTCAGTTTATCATTAATATTTTTTTTATTGATTGAAGTACTGTGGTTTACAAATTGTTGGTAGTGGTTTCTTGTGTTTGAAGGAGTGACTATATGGAACTCAACCAAGGGGCCAAATAAAATGAGGTCAAAACTGAGCATTTTACAGTGATGGAGTTCATTGGTAACTTGAATGAGTGTCAGTGGAGTGGTGGGCACAGAGGACTGGGCGTTTGCTTTCAGATAGGAGTTGCTAGGTGAAGCTGAAAATCTTTATAACCCTGTAGAGTTGCCTTACTTGAAGGAGATGTAGAAAAAGTTAGATTGCGAGCTGGTGAAATGAAGTGAGAAGAAAGTACTATAGAAACAAGTGCTTAATTATGCATTACTTGATTGTATTATAGGTGAAATAAAATCATACCTTGTAGTCATTGCATCTGAATTCTAAATCAATTTAGATTAATATTTTTAAGATAAAGGCGATGCAGTAGAAAATGAAAGGAATTGCCAATAGCATAATCTAGGATTGATGATGAGAAGCAAGCAAATAAAATGGTGAGTGAAAATTCAGCTCCTATTGCTAATTGAAGAAGCATTGCCGGTATTAATCTGCTTCAGAGATAAAATATTTCTATGCACTGATTAGTGGCAGAATAATGCAAATCAAAATATAAATTCAAAATTACTTGTATTTTTGCAAAAGAGACATTGAGTGGCAATCATGTTTGGTCGATAGTCTACCTTCAGCATGCTTCTCCCATCCTGGGAGG
>JAOXYA010000041.1:38180458-38191159 GCA_028565675.1 Sorex palustris | reverse complement strand
CTGCCCTTTCCCCTAGAATGCCCGGCTGGCCTCTAAGCTATGGAGTAATCCTCCTGGTGCTGATCTCAGCTATTCTTTTCTTTTCAGTTGATATGGAACTTTTCCATGTGTTTAGACTGGGACAGACAGACAGCCATGCTACGGTTTCTCCTAGGTATAACCATTTATTCGATCACCTTTTATTGAATAATTGTTCCCCTACTGACTTGTAAAATTCAATCTTACATGAAATGATGTGTCGAGAGAGGACACTTGCTGAGGAGGCTCAAGAAACGAAACCACTTTCCAGGAACTGAAATCTATGTTATGACATTTCCTTTTTCATAGTCTATAAAAGAGCATTAACATAAACACTTTATGATGCATAATGACACAAAGGGATACTTGCGGTCACATGAAAAAACTTATAAGTAGTTGTGGTGGTGTGGGATTTCAGGAGGGATCTTACCCAAAAATCAAATTTCAATGAAGAACTTTTTAATTAGAGATGAACTTTTTATTTAGTGGGATAAAGGCATTTCAAAGGAATTGTCAGGGACTCCCACTTTTAATCTTTCTCAACCTTCTCATCTATATCTTATGTTACATCTGCTCTTTCCCCAGTTCTAGCCAGTATAGTATTTCACAGTTCTACAAGGGCTAACTAAAGAAAAAATAGAAAATAAATCCTAAACTACATATCTGACCAAACAAATCACTGTCACTGTCACTGTCCTCCCATTGTTCATCAATTTGCTTGAGTAGGCACCAGTAATATCTCACAACAAATTGTGAGACTTGTTTGTTACTGTTTTTGGCATATCAAATACGTCACTCATAGCTTGTCAGGCTTTGCTGTGCGGGTGAGATACTCTGAGTAGCTTGCCGGGCTCTCTGAGAGGGGCAAAGGAATAGAACCTGGGTTGGCTGAGTGCAAGGCAAATGCCTTACCTGCTGTGCTATCGCTCCAAAAAATAATGAAAGAATAGCTAGAAACTGAGCAACATCACAGTAGTAGTTGTACAGATTTTATCTACCGAGTGCTTCCTACGTGCCCGTGTTATGCCCGCTGGCCAGTTCAATTCGTGTTGATATCATACTCTGAAAGACTGCAACTCCAAACAAAAACCAGTATCTGATTGTGAGGATTTTCTCCTCAAAAGTGATAACCGAAGAACAGGCATACTACACAAAATCTAATTAATCTGCCATTACGTTCTATGCAATTTGTGCGTATGTGTGTGTATATGTGATTTTTTGGGGAAATAAACCAAGGACCTCACACATGTGAAACATGTGCTACTACTGAGCTACATCCCCAGTCTACGCAATGATCTTTAAATGTAAATTAGTTATAAGATTGATGACACTTTATATCTTTCTCCTCTATGTGACTAGCTGTAAATACCAAAAAAACAATACTTCAATATTTCTTTCATTTATCAGTTACTAACCTCCAATACCTAAATATGAGTTTTCATATGTGATGAAAATAGTTAACAAGCATGAAATGTTACCAGTTCTATTTAAAAATTTACAAATGCACACTTGAGCCAAAAGACCTTTTGTAAGGTTTTACAGCTTTCCAATAATGAAACAATTAGATGAAGTTATCTCTATAAGCAATAAAAGGCATAAGCAATGAAAATGTATGGGACCAAGGTAAAGGTAAAAGGTAAAGGCCCTCCCGTTGTTCGTCGTTTTGCTCGAGCGGGCCCAGTAACGTCTCCATTGGAGACTTTGTTGTTATTGTGTTTGGCATATCGAATACGTCACCGGGAGCTTGCCAGGCTCTGCCGTGCGGGCGAGATACTCTCGGTAGCTTGCTGGGCTCTCCGAGAGGGGCAGAGGAATTGAACTCGGGTTGGCTGCGTGCAAGGCAAACGCCCTACCGCTGTGCTATCGCTTATTATATATATATAATCTTTACCTACTTTCAGCAATCACTTCTTGTCCAGAGTGATCATTTCCAACTCTCATTGTCATACTGGTCCCTTCTCTGTCCTATTTGCCCTCCCCACCACATGTGTGGCAAGTATCCTTACATTATAAAGTCAATTGTATACTTTGTAGGGTGAATTTTGAAGCAAGTGCATTGTTATTAATAAAGTGATTATTAGCCAAAAGAGGAAGAAAAAGCCCAAATATAAGTATTGGGGATATATTTGACATTGAGCCAGCTTTATATACCCCTAGAGTAATCTTCATAAAAATTCCTTATTTGAAATATGGGAATCTTTACCAGTGTACAAGCTACCATATATAATAAAGTATAATAAAATAATATTCAAACATAGAGTTTCAGGTTTTTATTCAGGAATATACACCAAAAAATGTGGTTCTTTGTTTCTTCGTTAGTTTAATTATGTGAATTTTGTGGATAACAAACTGTAATTTAGAAGTCTGCCTACTAAAACCTAGGGTCAAATTTCTTGCTTTTATCCACATTATAAAAATAATGTTTTGGTACCAGAGATATAATACAGCATCCACAGCTGACCCATGTTTGATCTCCAGGACCTCATGTGGTCCCTCTAGGCCCTACCAGGAGTGATCCCTGAGCACAGAGCGTAGAGTAAGCTCTGAGCAATGCTGAGTGTGACCCAAAACCAAAAAAGAAAAGAATGTCCTATTTTTTGTTTCATTTTCCTTGTTTATTATATTATGTTACCTCCTTTAGAATTTAGTGATCCATATACTTAAAAATTACCTTACACTGGGACAGAAATCTAGTACAGAAGTTAAGGCACTTGGCTAAAATGCAGTTATGTCAAAATCCAGATTTGAATACCAGCACCTCCCAGCACCACCAGTGGCCCCTGACCAAAGGGCCAAGTGTAGTCTCAGAACACTGCTGGGTGTGCCCTACACACACCAAAAACAGTGCATTATATAATTAAAGTTATATACTTTGGATTGGGCTGGAGCGATAACACAGCGGCAGGGCGTTTGCCTTGCACACAGCCATTATGGCCGACCCCGGTTCGATTCCTCCGCCCCTTTCGGAGAGCCCGGCAAGCTACCGAGAGTATCTCCATCATGAGACTTGTTACTGTGTTTGGCATATTGAATACGTCACGGGTAGCTTTCCAGGCTCTGCAGTGCGGGCGAGGTAGTCTTGGTAGCTTGCCGGGCTCTCCAAGAGGGGCAGAGGAATTGAACCCAGCTTGGCTGTGCTGGCTGCACGCAAGGCAAACGCCCTACCGCTGTGCTATCGCTCCCGCCCTTAAATATCATATTGTTTTAATAAACCTACTTAATCCCTGGTTCTAATGCTAAGTTACCTCTCAGCCAAAGCAGAAGTAAATAATGGGATTTAGTTCTGTCAAATGAATATGGGGGGGGGGGAATAAAAGGATATTAGTGTCCCTAAAATGTTTTCTCTTCATACTAATAAAACTTAGAGCTCAGTTCTTTCTACATCGCTATTTGAGAGTGAAATCCTGAGTCAGGAAAATGGGAATCTGGGTTCAGTCCTGCCACTGTTTAGCTGTGTGACTTTGGCACAATAATTAATGACCTTCTGCACCTCAGTTTTCTCATCTCTTTTCTACATGCTTTTCAAACATAAACATGTACCACAGTAATATATATCTCCACATTTTCCAACAATAATTTAACAGTATTCAAAGAACCATTTTCTTGGAAAAGGAAATTAAAAACAGGTTAAACATTCCCTCCATCAGATAAAAAACTTTTTTTTTTTGCTCCAAACATTAAATAATGCAACCATTGGTAATATCTTGGAGAAATGCCTGTTTGGGGCAGGAAATAACTCTTTTGGCTAGCAAAACCTCAAGTGGAACACTACCAGTGAGTTTCCTTTGGTCTTGTTATTTATCCTCTTATGCACAATAAAAAGTTCCAGCAATTTATGTCAGCTTAAGTACCGGAGATATTTAACTGCCATAATTTCAGTGCTCTTTAATAAAACAAATCTCTAGCGTAACATAGAACTGGTTAATGATGAGCATGAAATAGATGGAACCTCATTTTGATGGTCACTTTGAAAGTTTATTTATGGCTACACCATAATATCCTATTAGAACTGTATATTTGAAACATTTTATATGTTTTAATATTTAAATATTTAAATAATTAAAACAATCTCATTATATATGTCTTTGCCTGGGGCACATCCCTGGACTACCTTAATAAGGAAGGCTGTCATAGATTTTCTTCATGCAGAAAAATTAACCTTTTTCTAGCAAATCCTGTCTACAAGTAATGTTACAGTGAAGCCCTAGGGTGAAATCCTGGCAGAATGGATTCTCTTCTCCAGGCTTCTTCTTCCTTTACATTTCTTCCACTATTCAAGCACCCGTTACATCAGTTTCCAGAGATCCGTGTATGAAATATCTTCACTATGGAGAAATTTAAAGCTTGTCTTTAGAGTGATAACTTATTCTTTTAATGAATAATTTTAGAGGTTCTGAAATACACATAGGTTCTAGGGCTCAACCATCATGATAAATATCAAGGGAGTCGCATGTAGTTTTGTAAAGTTAGCAGGGAGGGATAGACAGATAGTAGAGGGATTATGGAGCTTGCTTTGCACAGCATGACCCTGGTTCAATTTCTGGCATCGCATATGATCTCCTGAGCAGCATCAGGAGTGATTCCTGAGCATAGACTTAGGAGTAAGCACTGAGCACTGTGGCGTGTGCACACCCTATCCCACCTTCATCCCCAAACAGTGTTAACCCGGAGGGTCCAAATAGAAGGTTCAAAAGGCTGGAGCACATCCTTTGTTGCATATGTCTCTGCACTGGGGGATCACTCCTGGTAATCCTCACGTTCCATATGGTACCAGGCGAACTGGGATTGGCCTCCTGCAAGGCAAGTGCCCTACCCGCCGCACTATCTCTCCAGTCCTATTTCAGTTTAATGTGTCTGCATTTGGATCTTATGGCCAGTGCAATTTAAAAATTCTTGTTTCAGAGTCCATTTCATCCTACATTGCAAACTGTTTAATAGGGTCTTAAGTCTTTACTGTGTATATAGTGTTTCCCCAAATGGAACTATTCTAAGTAGATAATGTATATCAGAAATGAATTCTTTCTTTTAGCAAATAATCCTCTATGTAAAAATTTGATAATAAAACCAGCTACAGCTAATATCATTAATCACTCACATTTTGTATTTTATCTTTAAACCTTTTGCTTAATGCAACTTACATTATTACTTCACAAAATGTGATGAATAAAGATGGGGCCTAAATATAAGCCTGTAATACTGTAACCATTTTGAGTGCTTACATGATCTAGAATAAAAAATACTTAGTAACAGCTGTTATATTTAAGTAAAGTTATGATGTGTTGTGAACTTATCTCTAAATTCAACAAAGACTCTCAATTTGTGCCTCATAATATTTTCATTAGTTTATTTGTTGGTTTCATTTAATTAAAATAAACACGAATTTAGAAATACACCTTGGACTAGTCTTACCAATTCAGTCAGTTCAAGACAATTTCCATGGGAAACTCTGAGAAATTTCATGTCATTGATTCTGTGTTACCCTGGAATATCGCTTCTGGGGTAGTGAGGACATCTAAATAGTACCTTTTCCCCATTCATGTCATAGAAAATGCTTTGACATGATTTGCTGGGTGCTAAGTTAAACATCTGTGTTGTATTATAGACAAGCTAATACTTCCTGCTTCAGACCGCCATCTGCTGGCCAAGATAAAATTTGCAAAAAAAATCAAGTATTGGTTTTGTAAACCAAAACCCAGTTGTGTAAACCAAATAGAATCTCTTTAAAAATTCTTTTTTAATTGAAACACTGTAAATACCATCATTACAAAGTTATTTATGATTAAGTTTCAGGAGTACAGTTAACATAGTTAAAATGGCAATACTTCCAAAGCATTATGCAAATATAGTGTGGTCCCTTTAAGAATACCAGTGATGTATTTTCAAAGAAATAAATCAAATACTCCTGAAATTTGTATGGAACAATAAACAACCCCCTAGAATAGCCAACGCAATCCTTGGAAAAAATAAGATGAGTGGTAGTGCTTTCCCAACTTCAAACTGTACTACAGAGGGATAGTAATTGAAATATTGTGTTACTGGAATAAGGACAGATTCTCAGATCGTTGGAATAGAATCAAAAATCTGATGTAGACCCTCAGGGTATATGGTCAGTTAATCTTTGATAAAGGAGCAAAAGATATTAAGCAGAGCTTGGCAGTCTACTTCAGCAAGTAGTGTTCGAATCTCTCTATAGTATGTTAAAATCTCTTTCTTCTGCATATTAGAATATTACAGAGATTTATGGTCTCATACTTAACTAAAAGTCTCATCAATTGCTTTTTGGCTTGTGACCTCCATGTTTGGTTTCCAGTGTGGTGTTTGACTGATGGTGATGACGTGGCTCTCTTTACATGGATTTTGTGTCAAAAATTAATTCAGAATTCCTATAAATGACATTTAGTATAAATGCAAAGTCATTAAAGTTTCAAAAGAGTCCAAAATAGACTTTTAAAGGTGAATGTTTTCCATTCCTTTTAAGTAATTCTACCATGTAGCCAACTCATAGTTCTTTTTGGTGACATTGTAAATTGGTTATAATCAGGGAAAGAACTAGTTCTGTAACATTGATGAACAAACGTGGCAATGTCTGCCAAATTCAGCCTCTTAAAAGTGTTTAATAGAGGCACGGGGGTGGGGGTATATATTTTACAACAATCTCCGAAAGTATAGGGAGATTAATAGCAAGTAATTACACTGAATAGTTCTATTGGCAATATTTAGAAATCATGCTGCCTTAAAATTCTCAAAAGCATATGACTTATAGCAGCTACACATAAGAATACTCCTGTATACTTTTGTTTTCTATAATTATGTTAAATGGATAATTTAAAAGACATCAATTATTTGGAGTTTAGGACCATATTTTATGCTATGCTGGTTTGTATTGCCTAGAGCTGTGTTTATACAACATAGGAGCTAAGATTGGATTCCAGAGTCAATAGATCAGTTCCCATCCTGATATAAACACCAACTTGACTCTGTTTTGACCTTGGCCTACATCTTTCCCTGTCTGTCTCCTTGTCTGTAAACTAGAGATACTAATCAGATCAACCTCCAGTGGTTGCCTTGTGCCTATAACATTTGGTCAGTGCCTGATCCATGGTAAGTATTTGTCAAGTGTCAGCTTTCCTTATTCTCATTCAGGCTCCACCAGAATTCTGTTGAGACTATTTGTGTGAATTTGCAAATAAAACAAAAACAAGCAAAAAAAACCCCTTCTATTCCATTGTTTTCTGCTGTTATTTTAAAAATTGGGATGCTGGTACCTCCAGACTTGAAAAAAACCATTCTGGCTTTCTTATCTTTCTTTTTTCCCCCCAATTCCTATAGGAACACCAATTTCTGTGAAGGTCATCTCATCTCACTAAGGTGACACGTGACAAATGGTCTTTTATTGCCTGCTGATTACAGTTAACCTTAATTTCTTACATGACAGCCATGCAGTGCCTTGTATTTAAATAGAGCTGTTCCTGGATGTGACTTTTCAAGTCTCTCCGGGTTTAATTCTAATTTAACTCACAGTTCCAAGTGGGGCTGTTGTGCAGCTGAAGTCATGATTCACTCATTGGTTCTCGCTACATCTCATTATTACAACACTGTGCCTACAAGGCCCCCTCGGGCGCTCATTCACTCCTCAAAATGGTCTCACCTTTGGGGGAAGGGTGTCAGCCCTTAGTTATTGTTCCTTGAAGCTGTACAGATTATTTGGTACAGTATCTGAGAACACAGGAACCACCATTTTCATCACACCAAGCCTATTACCAACAGCTATTGAAAGAATCCTCCGCTGCCTTATGGAGGAACTACTAGTGCGTTTCAGTGCTTTAGAATCAAACTAATGATAGAAGCACACAAGTCAGCTTGTATTCATTTGAGGTCACCTTTAGTGCCTTTGAAATACAGGATATATTGCTCAAAGAGCACCAAAAGGATGCATGGAGTAGAAACACCCCAAGTGTGATTCTAGCCGTCCTGCTACCAAATGTCCATGTGTTTTGCCCCAGGCTATTATGGAATGGGATCATGGTATCAAGAGTAAGAATCATGGTGTTGGAAAGATAGTACAGCAAATAAGATACTTGTTTTGTGCATGGCAGACTCAGATTTAATCCCCAGTACTGCATAAGGTGCCCAAACACCACCAGGAGTGATCCCTGAGCACAGAACCAAGGGTAAGACCTGATCATTGTCAGGTGTGTCCCCAAAGCTATACCCTCCCCTCTCCCCAAAAGAATTAAGATATTTCTTCCTCTGTTCTAGCTGATCTCTGTGCTCCACCCTAAATCAAAGAGAAAAATTTTATCTCATTGCCCCAGCATTCTATATGTATAGAGACATTTAGAGGAATCTCACTGAGAATTTTAGTTGTAACTTATTTTTCTTTTGAACTTACAGAGAGAATTGAGACACTTAGAAATATGTGATTTTAATGGTCACCTAGATTCCTGCATGTTCAGAGTCACCTTGTGTAGTGTTTAAAATAATGAAACTTAGGGAAATGAGACTAAGAACAAAGAATTGAGTGATCCTTAAAGCCTTGCAATCAAAGATCTGAGTAAGGATTAAACAACTAATAGTGAATCTGCTGATTGTATTAAATTAAAACTTGTAGATGCATGACTAAGTATACCCATTCAATTATTCATTTATTCACTCAGTTATTCATTCTACCTTGGACACATTTCTTGAATGCCCGCAATATTCCAGGATCTAAGATCACAAAATTGCTTGGCCAGCACCTAGACCATGAACTTAGCTTGACCAAAATCTCAACCCAAGACCTTCATCCTCCTTCAGTGCCTCTCCCTGCATAGTCATGCTGTGGGCCTTCAGATAGTTGCAGTCCTGTGCCAGCTGGATGATCCTCTCTTGTCCATTGTTCATTGGCTTCTTAAGTACTTTTTATCTCATTTTACCTCAGTCCAACTTAGACCTTCCTTTCCTTTCCACAAAATGATCAAATAAGTTGTCCTGAAAGATACAGCCTAGCCAAGGGTTCTAAGACAACATCTGAGGCTGTCTCTGTCTGCCATTTAAAAAAGGAAAACCAAGGGAAATTTGAGTCCTTAAATGTCATTTGAAAGCAGCATTGCTGGGTGCAGCTACCCATTATGCATGCCTTTAGTTTAATTTATTTTTTTTTACACAGATACCTTGAAGTGGTTGTTCTTTACAATATCCTGAAAGACCTTTATTTGGCAGGGAAGAGCACAGCCAGCTCTTACTGGCTGTGCACACTTACTTCTGGCTTTGTGCTCAGGGATTACTCCTGGTGACTCTAGGGAACATACCGAAAGCTGGGAATCAAGCTGAATGATACCCACTGATACCCTCTGGTTATCATTCAGCTTGGTTCCCAGTGATAGGATACCTGCTGTCCTATCACTGCAGCTCCAGCTTTCACTTTAAAATGAGAGGCTGTGAGCATGGCTCAAGAAATGGCACATGCCCTGCATTATGGAACAAAGCACCAGGTTTCATTCTTGTTATGCATAATCCCCTCATTCCAACCCAAGCACCACCAGGAATGGTACCCATTACAATAGAAATAACAGAAAAATAATAAACAGGAAAGATGAATATATATGTAGCATTAAACCTAAAATTGTCTTCCCTTTTATGAAAACTTAGAACTCTTGGTGAAATTGTTTTCTTGCCCTTTTTGATGTCTGCCTGCCATGTAGGTTATGGACTGATGACAGGGTGAGGCATTGAGCCCTTTGAAATAATCCTCTGAACTTACTTGGTTTTGATTTCAGATTTACTTTCCACTTTTGGCTGTATATAAAAATACATAGCCAGATAATATCTAAAATCAGCTTCTGGGAAAATGGCGTGTGCAATCAGGCATAGTTACAGTTCGACTTCTGCATGTTACCATGCAAAAAGTATTATACATATACCCACAGAAGTTATTGTTACTTATAATTGGAAGGAAACAATGACATATCATATTTCACTTAAGAGTTGTCAAACATAATAACACAAAAGTTCCTATTTTTGAGGCACCTCATGTCAAGATCTGTATTTATTTCCATGAGTAAGATATTCAAGAAATGAATTACTGTTGCCCTCATTACTGCAATACAGGCTTTCCTATTCTCAAGAATCACACCCTGTGCCAGGGCATACCTTGTCAGCAGTGACTAAAGCTGTTCTTTCATCAGACAGACCAGTCACACTATTTTGACTCTTCACAATAGACTCAGGTGCTTGCAACCAAGTCAGTTATGTGGAAAAACCACAAATCCACATTGATTGATAAGAAGCTAGAAGAGGTGGCTTGGCCATCCCATAAGTCTTTTCATTCTATTAATACGGGCTTTGCATAAAACTATTGAAGACACAGATAGATGACTCTCCTTTATAGTTGATCTTCCCCAATATAAAGCATTGCTTGCTGAATTTGTTATATGCACCAGTGAAAAGGTTATATTGAAATATTTAAAGGTATATATCCAGAATGAAGGGGACATTCAAAAAAGTTCAGAAAGAGGGAAGTAGAGAGAAGAAAAGTATCTGCCATTGGCTATGGGGTTATGGATGATGGGTTAGGAGAGAAACTGGAGGCATTGGTGGCAGGAAATGTATGCTGGTGAAGAGACAGGTGTTGGAACATTGTGTGACTGAAACCCGACTATGCAAAATTTTGTAATTGTGTATCTCACTGTGATTAAAAAAATT
>JAOXYA010000041.1:38169843-38179843 GCA_028565675.1 Sorex palustris | reverse complement strand
CCGACCCAGGTTCAATTCCCAGCATCCCATATGGTCCCCTGAGCACCGCCAGGAGTAATTCCTGAGTGCAGAGCCAGAGTAACCCTTGTGCATTGCCATCTGTGACCCAAAAAGCAAAAAAAAAAAAAAAAACAGATACAACATGGCTCAAACTCATGTTTCGCACGTGGGAGCCCCCAGTGGTATCCATGGCGCCACATGGTCCCCTAATCCAGGGATAGCCCTTCAAACATTGCTTGTTGTGGCCGAAGACAAAACATAAAATACTGAAAGAAAAGAAAAAAAAGAGAAAAAATTGAGTTTCTGTGAATGGAGAATTGCATGAGGAAAGATACTGGAAAATTGTAAAGAAAACTGATGATAAAGGTTTTCCTTGAGAGTAGGAGATGGAATTAGGATGGCAGTGGAAGAACAGGAGAGGATTTATTGTCATATTGTAATTGCTGTTTGTTTGATTAGTGATGTATTTAATGAAAAGTCAGCAGCATCAAAACATGTGAAGGCTGGAATTATGTGTCAAAATAGTAAGTGATAAAAATTCTACCAAGGGAATAAGTATGACTTTTTGTGGTCTTTCACTTTAATTTTAAAGAACTTCATGAAGAATAATAAAAAAACGAAATGAGTCATAATCTTCATTTTTTATCTCAATCAAAAGAGATTAAGCCTTGAAGAAATGCATGTTAATCAATTACCTGACATTACAAACTAATCCTGTTTTTCTAGTGTGGCATTAAGATTAAACAACGTGCAAGTCAGGACCAAATTTCATGGTTAAAATTTTTCTTCATAATGGTGGTACAGCTAATCTTTCAAT
This sequence comes from Sorex palustris, assembly GCA_028565675.1. Classification (NCBI taxonomy): domain Eukaryota; kingdom Metazoa; phylum Chordata; class Mammalia; order Eulipotyphla; family Soricidae; genus Sorex; species Sorex palustris. The sequence continues at coordinate 38,179,026 of JAOXYA010000041.1, read as the reverse complement.
ACAATGTACTTTATTCCTCATCACAGAGAAACCACCTACTGGAAAAGTTAAATGTCAGGTGCATTTTACTGAGCAGAAATAGCTTGTCGTGAGTCATGTGATTGATACTCTGAAGAAATTTCTTCCAGTCTCATATCTTTTGAAATATACATTGTGATTTTACATGATTTCATATGTCACATGCAATTCAGACCCCATATTACTTATTAAATGCACTCATTTGTCTATAGCAAGTCTTCCTAAATTACTCTAAGCATATCCAGAAGTTAAAACATTGAGAGAAAATTTTTACACCCAGACATTATTTTTCTTGCTAGAGGCTCTGCCTTTTCAGGGCAATGTTTCAACAAAACAGACCAAGCTACCCACCTTCAAGATTTAAAACATGAAATTGAGGGCCGGAGCAATAGCACAGCATGTAGGGCAGTTGCCTTGCATGCAGCTGACCCAGGTTTTATCCCCTGTATCCCATATGGTCCCCCAGCACCGCCAGGAGTAATTCATGAGTGAAGTGCCAAGACTAACCCCTGAGCATCACTAGGTATGACCCAAAAAGCAAAAATAAAGTAAAAATAAAACATGAAATAGCACTGTTTGTAGTACTATACTCCTGTTGTTCATCAATTTGCTCAAGTGGGCACCAGTAACATCTCCACTGTGAGACTTGTTGTTACTGTTTTTGGCATATCGGATATGTCACGAGGAGCTTGCCAGACTCTGCCATGTGGGCACAATACTCTCGGTAGCTTGCCAGGCTCTCCAAGAGGGAAGGAGGAATCGAACGGGGGTCTGCCACGTGCAAGGCAAATTCCCTACCCGCTGTGCTATCGCTCCAGCCCAAAACATGAAATAGTGTGAGAAATTGGCAGCAGGAAGTGTGGATGTGGGGCCTCTAGTCTCTATGACTTTGAACCCAAGTTCTCATGCCAGTAAGACCATGTGAGTGTGCAGTGTTTCTCACCATTGGACTCCACTTCTTCTTTTCAGTTCAATTTCACCATTTAGTATTGAGAGCACAAGGCGCCAGAGACGGTCTGAATCACCTGACTCCAGAAAACGGCGTATCCACAGATGTGATTTTGAGGGATGCAACAAAGTGTACACAAAGAGTTCTCACCTGAAGGCGCATCGAAGGACACACACAGGTATGGCATGGAGGGAGGTGGTTTCCCACCAGAGGGTCAGAGAAAGGACTGCCCGCTGGACTCTAGAGCCCCAAGTGATCTGGAGTTGCCTTTTGTGTCTGGCATGTGTGCATGTGGAGTTTTCTTTCTTTCTAGGCAGAGGGTATTTCCTCTCATGAGAATAAAGCTTAGTGCACTTTAGCAAGTAACCAGAAATTTCTTCTATGATTTAAGGACTTTGATTAGTATGTGAACATAGTGATCTAGACTTCCCACATAGTCAGTTCCACCACTAAATCATTCAATTAGTCGGGCTTTGAAATGTTCTACATACTCCATCAAACAAGTTTGAATATAAGCATTCTCTTCTTCTAAAGTAAGCAACCTGACCACGTTTTCTTACTTTGGTCTCATCAAGTAATAACCAAGAAAATCAAGAAATAAGATAAAGTTGACGGTGACAGAGCGTATGAAGAGTTTTGGAGAAAAAAATAATATTCCGCACAATTCCATTTGATTCTCAGTAGCATATGGAGAGAGTGTTGGGGGCAAAGAGGGTGGTCAATGGAAAGAATATTGTCATATTTACAGTTCACAGAGAAGAAATGAGATCATAGTGATTCATTGTATTTGTCTGCATGTATTCATTAACCCATTGACCATTCCATTAGCCAGCCAACAACTACCCATCGACCCATTTATCTATCAACCCTAGCCATTCTTCCACCCACCATTCATCCATGTACTCAACTACCCATTCTTTTACCAACTCTTACCACCCACCCATCTATATTCCCACCTCCAACCGTTCTTGTAAACAACTACTGCCACCCCAGCCATTCTCCTACCAACCCATCAACTCACCCATTGTCCTCTCTGCCTATATGTTGTCCTGTTCACCCAGGATACCCGTCTTGCCTACCCACTGCTCCGTCTACTTACCCGTCCACTTCTCCACCTGCTCACTCATTTCCTACCCAGGAAATATGCTGATGACATATCCCTGAACCCCCTTCCAACCTCATTTCTTTTCTATGTTGTATGTCCTTAACTGAGCACCCCTGACTCTTTTGGCTCCTCTTGAATGCCATCAGAGAGGCTCTAGGAGAACAACCCACAGCTGTGCTTCCTTCCTAGGAAATTATGGCTGTGACAGTAGCATGTGAAGCACATAAACTAAGTAGATAGAACAGAGAAATTCATTCGTGCACATTCCTCCTAACAAGATGCCAGAGATGGAACAAGCCAGCGAATGCCCACCATTGAATTAGCATCTGAACACCTGTGTCTAACAGGAAAGCGTATCAGTGCCCCAGGGGGCCATGTAAATAGAACGCTCATCTCAAGTATATTAAAATTACCATGCTACACAAACCATTTCCCAGCTGAGGCAGCAAAAAGTTTTAAATCAGCCTTCGCGGCCATTTACTTAGCCATGTTATTCTATTGGATTATTTCCAAAGCTGCTTTGCAGAGCTGCTTCATTGGCTTTGAATGTGGAGGCTGGGCATCATTTTTTGTAATGAAGTTATGACATAGGAACCTTGTCTGAAGTTGGAACATGTGGATTATTTTCGCCCATCTAGTGCATTATATAATTTTAATATTTCTAAGAGACTTCAATACATTTTACATATTCCATAATTCCTTTCTCTCTCTCCATCATTTACTTTCTACTTAACTCCAGATTCTTACCTTCTATTAACTCTGAGCTTTTCCAAAAGTCTTGGTCATCTATTTTCTTAGGCATTCTTTTTGAATCATTGTTGTTTTTCAATCATTTAGACAAAGGATACATATAAAGACATAGGAGTTAAATAAGTACCATTAGGTCATATTACTTTTTATGAGACCTTTTCTGTTTTGAAAAAAAAAGAATGGCCCTTTTTGTAGTGACTCATTCTGAACTTTGAAGTGTTTCTGTTTCCCTTGAAATACATGTTAGCCTCAATTTTACACAAATTCCCCTTTTCCATTTATCCAAGTGAAGAACAGTGAGAGAGGAAAAGATTTAATTAGGTATCATTAAAGGATTTCACTCCACAGAATTATAGGATTGCCCCATACAGGTTTTAACATATGCTGTGCAAAGTAGAGGGACCATGATGTGAGCCATATAATTCAAGGAGTAAGAACTTTGAATGCTGTTAACTGCAAACAATCGCAGAGTTTAGGTAGGTTTATTGAAGAACTCAAGGGAGGTCTTAAGCCCACAAACAATCCAAAGACCGTGCTGAGAGAACTGCTCCAGAGTCAGAATCCTGGTGTTCAGATTTTATAGGTCATGTGCAAGTGAAGGGCGATTACAGCAAATATCTTAGGAATTCTGCAGCAGGGTAGCTGTTCGACAGCTCGACTCCTGCTCTGTCATATCTGTGCATGGGGCAAACGAGCAGGGTCATTTATTTTCCTCAATCTGCCCGTTGAAGCCACTCTCTGGAATCTGGGTTCTTGGGTCTTGGGGGATGTTTGCTCTTTTCTGCTCATCTTGTCACAGGTCACCCTTTGTAGAATCAGGAAATTTCAAGGACGTCCTCTCCACTGAACCAGACCAACTGCATGCTGACTCTTGGCTCCACATTCACGACAAAGATGGTGGGCTCTAATTAGTTGGTTGGAGCAGGTCTTAGAAATTTTCCTGAACACTGTTGAAACAGAAATAATTAGCTTGGCTTATTAACAAGAGGAAATCATAAAACTCCAAGGGTCCAAATGGACCTTCTATGTCACAGAGTCTAGTTTGCTTCCTAATTAGGGGGAATCCCTGGCCTGTTGTATCCGAGAGCACGACCCAGCTGTGCGCTTTACTGCACGAGACTCGTCTTTCATTGGACTTTAAGAGCGACCTGGTACTTCCAGCTCTCATTTTCTCCTTCCTTTGTCCTGGTATGCTCTTGGGGACATCTTTTCCCATCTAGGTGGGATTTTTTTTTAACCTCACCTTAAACTCTTCAAGGGACAAAGAGCTTTTTCTTCTGCCAGACAAGATAGGTGAAATTTGTAAGAGCATCTCTATGGGTTGGTGCTCAATGCCTTTGGGTTAAGTGGGATGATTCCAGTAACCACTCTGTCATTTTCCACTTCCTCACACTTGATTGCTCCAAATCAGACATTCTTATTCCTATCAGCCACTCCGACAAATTTAGCACAATATCAACTAGGACTTGTTTATGAACTTCTTAATAGATGGTCAGACACTAAGAGACTTTGGATCCTATTTGGTCAGATGAAACAAAAACTGAACAGCTAGCACTCAGCCAGTCTTGGCCCTATAACTGATTTCTTTGAAGCCTGAGTGTAGTGGTGGGTTTGTAGCTGGGCTGGTCCTTCCAGCGATATCCCCATGATAACAGTGAGCTTCTTCCCACTGGAGAAATTTAACCACAGATTGAATGAACTCTTGTGAAAGATCCAAGATGGAATTAATATTCGAAAGATTGCACATGTACTTTCAAGTCTAGGAAATTATTATTTTCTATCTAATTTATTGATTTACACCCATTATTTTAATAAATGGAAATTCCTTGGAAACCTTGCCCCACCCACCTTGCTTTAAGTATTTTAGTTCTCTCCTCTTGCTTCTCCATTTCAGCCTACTTGAGGGAAAAGCCTGGGTTATGACCCTGCCATCTTCAACAGACAGGCTGTGAACTAATTTACCAGTACTTAGTAGGATGCATCTAATTGTCCTACTCCAGTCTGCATTTTTCAGTCTCACAAGACCTTGTGAAATTCCTACCCCAAACCATCACACCAAATCCATTCATCCTCTGAGAGAAATCCTTACTCTGAAAGGAATAGTCTGTGGCTGATTTATTTGTTTGTTTGTTTGTTTGGGGGGCCACACCTGGCAGTTCTCAGGGGTTCCTCCTGGCTCTGCACTCAGGAATCATTCTTGGCAGTGCTCCAGGAACCATATGGGGTTCCAGGGATCAAACCTGGATCAGCTGCATGCAAGGAAAGTGCCTTACCTGCTGTACTATCGCTCTGGCCCTGAAAGGAATAGTCTGCGAGTCAGTCAAATCACAGTCCTTTTAAAAAAAAAAATATTTTGTATTGAATCACAGTGAGATACACAGTTCCAAGGTTGTTCATGATTGGGCTTCACTTATATAATATTCCAGTGCCCAGCCCTTTCCCACCACCAGTGTACCCAGTTTCCCTCCCCCACCACCTGCCTGTGTGGCAGGCAGTTTTCTCAGCTTTCTTCTCTCTCTCTCTCTCTCTCTCTCTCTCTCTCTCTCTCTCTCTCTCTCTCTCTCTCTCTGTCTTTTGTCATATTTAATAAGGAAAAATTGTTTAATTTGCTGCTACTGGTTTTTAGTTAGCGACTTTATATGCAAGATTTTATAACTTAGAGTTTCAAAATGAAGTCAACACTAGTTCCAAAGGATTTGTGTTGGTTGGTTTTGCCTCTAATAAATATCTTCTAAGCCTTACCTTTGCTTCAGGCATGTTGAGTAAGTTTTGTGTGTGTCACCAATAACAATTAATGTGGAGTTTGGGATTATGACTGATGACTTATGAGAACTCTGCACGCTATGGTAGGTGAGCAAGTGTAGCAGTGAAAAACTGTGAGCGGGTAACATTAACTTGACCTATAACACCTACTTTGTTTTGGGCTATATTGATGTGCATGACTAGTTGACTGCTTAGGAATTATACAATAAATTAGGTGTACTTCTAAGTATGGAAAAGGAACTTCTCCAAGGGATTAGAGAGTTTATAGTAAAACAGAAAATGCTTAAGTAAGTCGTTCCTCTTTAAAAATACTCAGGAATAGATATTTGACCAAATATTTTTTAAGTGTCATAACCTGCCCATGTTAAATCTGCTAAGATAGGCTAAAGGGGAGGAAAACAATGTATCAACGATTTGTCACACAGGTGACAGTCAGTGGGTACATTATTCATACTCACTTGTCTAACTTGTATGTCTCCTCTCTCTGGAGCAGTAGACAGTGTGCTTACGTGAATTTCAATCAGTGGCTTCATTTAAATCTAATTAAATTTGAATCTGCACTATATAATTGCTTCAAACCATGAATTTTCCTTACTTCAGTTGAATAATTGTGTTCCTTTATGAAATGGTTTTAATTTAAATCTTATACTAAAATGTTTGCATGAATTTAGTGGTGTTCTATAGAATGCTCCTATTCTAAAATTATTTGTCACGGTCAATTGTAGGTACAGGTAGCAGTTAGGCATTGCTGATTCTAACTCAGCCACTAGATGGCAGGCTATACCCAGATGTTGGGTCTTCTTGTGTAGATTCTACCAAGAGTCTCCAGAACCCTCTAGTGGCACATGGTGTGACAGGATTTTTATGCTACAACAGTATAAAGTAAAGAAGGATGAGGTAAAGAGAAATCTAAAACCAAATATTCAAAATTACAACCTCATTTATAAAAATATACCATTTCAAATGAATCCTAAAATACTTTATATTCCGACTTGATAATCTGCTCTCTAATAAGTATATTACTTAATTAATCAACCTCTTCTACTATTCACTATAATTCACTTCATAACTACATACCTCATTTAAAAACTATTAATGAAAATAAATCCCATGCCATATTTATCTGACTTTGTCAAAAACATGGATATGGCTATCTTAAAAAATCTCAACCAATTTTGATTCAGAAGTCAGAATATACCCTTTCTTGCCTACAAAGCAAAAGGAAACTATATTATTTAACTCTTGAGCAATAAAGACTTTGTCATAATTGTAGCATTGTCCTCCCATTGTTCATCGATTTGCTCTAGGGGAAATCAGTAACGTCTTTTGCTCTATTCTGAGACTTGTTATTATTGGTTTTGGCATATTGAATACACCACGGGGAGCTTGCCAGGCTCTGCCATGTTTGCGGGATACTCTCGGTAGCTTGCCAGGCTCTCTGAGATGGATGGAGGAATTAATCCAGGTCAGCTGTGTCAAGGCAAACGCCCTACCTGCTGTGCTATCACTCCAGCCATGTGCTAAAATGAAGCGCAGAAAATGGTTTTCTCATTGCAGTAGAATAGCATTTCTTATAACAAGTATCAGGCACAGCCTTATAATTGAACATACAGGAGAGATTCGCATGTATCTATGGATCCTTAACATTTGCAGTTTACATAATTTTCCATTCTTTTTTGGTTTGTTCTTCAGAGACCTAAAAGGCTTTATTACAGAGTAAGCCACTAAAGAGCCCTCTCTCTAAACTTTCTTCACCTTGTCCATTGCGTCCCTCTTGGGCAAGTCATAAGAAGGATCTGGTGAGCAGGAGAGACTGTTTTCTACAGTCCTCTGACACACCCTCCAAGCCCATTGGCTGTAGTGGAGAATCATCTGGTGAAAGATTTTCTTAGCTTCTGTCTGAAGGAGAGGCGGTGTGATAACACAGCAGGTAGGGCATTTGCCTTGCATGCAGCTGACTCGGGTTTGATTCCTCCACCCCTCTCAGAGAGCCCGGCAAGCTACCGAGAGTATCCCACCGCACAGCAGAGCCTGGCAAGCTACCCATGGCATATTAGATATACCAAAGACAGTCTCACACTGGAGACGTTACTATGCCCGCTCCAGCACAGTCATGAACTACAGGAGGATAGTGCTACAGTGCTACAGTGCTATCAGCAGGATCCTCCATGTCTACAGCCAAGGGCTGCTTATCTTTCGTGGCCTTTGGGGCTGTGGTACCTAAGGATGCCTGAGGGATTCTTCCAGATCCAGTGTTGCTTTTTCTGTTCTGGTCATGCCAGATCCGCTGTGATTTTTCTGTACTCCTTTCCTATGTGGAGTAATGTTGGTGCATGCTCTCTATACTGTCTTCTTGAGCTGGTGCTGCGTGACCAGCCCCCCTCGCAGAGTCCAGTCTCAGACCCCGTATTCATAGCCTCTACTCTCAGTTCAGCACCCACATCCTCATTTGAACACTTTCTTTAAGCTTCTTTCAGGGCAGTTGATCTTTCCTCTGGGGCCCCCATGACTCTACCATGACTTTTTTTTTCACCTGTTTACTTGTCTCATCACATTTCCCTGCTTTTCCTCTAGGTCTTGCTCTGGTTTCACGTCTTATTTTATTGGATGGTTTTCTGAAATGGTGTGATGCTGCTGCCACAAAGCCATGAATCACGGTCCCTTCTGTTCACAAGCTTTACAATCTTACGGCCTTCAAGTAGTGGACAACTGCTTACAATTTCACATCTAGATTTATTCAACAAATACCTCATTCTGTATAAAGCTTCACTTTCTACCATATACCTAGGTTTGTTACTAGAAAAAAAAAGCACAGGGCTTAGTGATGCCAAGATAATTAATCATTAAAGAGCAAACTGACATTTTTCAGGGAAAAAGCATCTCGCATTAGGTAGTTACAACGTCTTGGCCCAATAACTCACAGATATGAGCCATTTTGATAACTGTTGAGAAATGTTTAACTTTGAACATTGACACAGCACATTGCTGCATAATTAAGAGGGGTAAATTCATTTTTGTATCTCCAGTAGAGACAGTAATGACACATTTTAAGGATTCAGTAAGTGTTCAGTTAAAGCTCTGTGTGTGTGTTTGTGAGTATGGGAGGAAGCTATTGATATAGAATCCTAATTAATGGGAACAATAAGTTCAAGGTGAAAAGTGTTGGATAGATTAGCATATAGTGTTCACAGTCAACATACTTTAATTATAGAATCTCTTCACTCTACTTATTCAGGATGTATATAATTCAGAAAATGGTGGAGTGAAGCTAAATGACTGTTCTATAGTATACTTTTCATCATTTTAATAAAATGGCAGTACAAATAATCCTTACAGGAATATACTTAAAGTACAGAAACATAGTCTCTCATTTGAAAGTAACCCATGCTCTGAGAGAGTCTGAATCAAGTATCAGAATATTTTTTTATGATACACTATAGAATTTTCATGGAAAGAGGCAGAAAAAGGTAGGGCCTCATTTTGAACCACTGCCTCTGAACCTAGGAACCCTCAGTATAAAGGCTAGGGATGCAAAGGGCTACATAAAGATTCAAGCAAAATGACAAAAAAAAAAAAAAAAAAAAAAAACAAAGAGAAT
>JAOXYA010000041.1:38151622-38162021 GCA_028565675.1 Sorex palustris | reverse complement strand
AAAATTTTATTTAATATCAACCCCAAATATGGAGCTAAAAAAGTGATTGAAAATGAATATCAGCAAATTTTTTTCACTTCTGTACCCTCTCGTGTGTGTGTGTGTGTGTGTGTGTGTGTGTGTGTGTGTGTTTTCCTTTTAGGGCTTATTCAGAGGCTACTCCCAATGATGGTGGGGGTACCATGTAGTGCCAAGATTGAGTTCTGGCCTCTTTTGTGCGAAGCATCTACTCATCCCAGTGAGCTACCTCTCTGGCCCTATAAACCATGTAACGTTTCAAGCATTACATGATTTTTTTGGAAAAAATAATAAAGCCCATGCTTGGGTTTGGGTAAATATTTGCCTTTTTTTTTTCAGAGAGCAATAGCACAGGGTAGGATGTTTGCCTTGCATGTGGCCAACCTGGGTTCAATTCCTCCATCCCTCTCGGAGAGCCCAACAAGCTACCAAGAGTATCCCATGCCTGGACAGCAGAATCTGGCAAGCTCCCTATGGTGTATCCGATGTGCCAAAAATAGTAACAACAATAGAGACAACTGGTGCCCACTCGAACAAATCGATGAACAATTGGATGAAAGTGCTACAGTGCTATAGTGCTTTTCAGAGAATTGATAGTTTAGGTATTTGGGTTTCTTTATGTGTGTGTGAACCTGACTGTACTCAGTTGCTGTTCCCTGTGTGGGACTCAGGAGACCCTGCAGTACACAATCCATCCTTGGTTTCCCACTTACAAACCTGCACTCCAGCCTTTGAACCACATCCCTGGCCCTTGGGTATTCTAAAAAACAGTGGAAGAGTAGATTTTAATGAGCAAAAATGTCAGAGACTTTATTTTTTAATCGAAAAGGTAGAAATGGCTTGTGGATATGAGACAGAGAGATCCTCAATTAAAGACCAAAAAGTGAATAAACCACACCTCAAGATGTCACATGGTTTAAGTCATCAAATAACCAGCTTATATGCCCTTTAATTTTTCATACACATTAAGAAAAGAATGTGTCTACTTGAAGAATCACTCATGCTTAGTGGTAATTACATCTACCATATCACTTCATGTCATTTCATTACTTTCGTGGGATTATTATCAAAACAGCTATCACAAATGAGGCAAAGGTCAGAGTCAGGGGCTGGAGTAATAGCATAGTGGTAGGGCATTTGCCTTGCACGCAGCTGACCTGGGTTCGATTCCCTGCATATCCCATATCGTCCCCCAAGCACTGCCAGGAGTAATTCCTGAGTGCATGAGCCAGGAGTAACCCCTGTGCATTGCCAACTATGACCCAAAATGGAAAAAAAAAAGTCAGAGTCAAAGCTTCCAGTTATCCTGAAAAATCTGAAATATGTTTTCAAACACTTTGACACTAGAAATCCTCAGTGTACTTGTGGGTTAGACAAAAGGAAGAAAGGAGGAAGATTTTTTTCATTTACTCTTCTTTGGAGGGAACATAGTTCAAAAATCTCATTTCCAGAATTAGATGAGTCTCAATTCACTGTTTCTGAAGAAACCTTAGGAAAAGGTATTGATACTCTCAGTCATTGAGTGTGATGGACTGCAGTTCGACTGCATTCAGAAGCATGTGCTCTGGGGTGCCTAACCACACCCCCCAATTCTGTCCCTAGCACTTACACCCCCTAATTCTATCCCTAGCACTTTCTTTTTGCTGATGTTTTCTTTGTTGGGGGGCCATACCCAGTTGTGCAGAGGGTTTTTTCCTCACTCTATGCTCAGGCATCTCTTCTGGTGATGCTTCAAGGACCACAGGCAATACCTAGGAGGATCAAATTGGGGTCATACCACATGCAGGGCAGCACTTTAGGAGCTAACCCGTCTCCCCATCCCCCCTCCCACTGACTTTCCAACAGTAAATGTGGCTCACAAGATTTTTAAGCAAAAGCAAGATGGATGAAGAATTTTGTTTATACTTTATTAGATCCCTTCAGGACTGGCTTATCGGAACTACTGTGTATCTTAAGAACTGATTTATCTTTTTAATTAGTTTTTCTCACATTCTAACTTAGTTTCTGTTATCTTAGTATGTCTGTAAGACTGTAGCCTTGAAATTGCTTCAAAAGCTCAGACATAGAATGTGCGTCTTGACATAAGTGCAGGAACCACTAAAATTGATTCTAAATCCATGTCTAAACCTTGACTGGTCCAAGGATAGCGTGCACTGAGCTTTGTTTCTTTCTTTGTTTATTTTAATGAAATACTAGGCCCTGGGTGGATAGAATTGAAACCTGGGTCTCTCTAGAGCCAGTACCAAAAACCGGCTCCCTGTCTGTTCAAGGTAGCCATCCAGTCACCCCACTCCAATTCCATAGCTATTTGGAATGGTGGTGGGGTCTTATCCTACCCTAAGGTGCTCAGGGCTTACTCCCACGTCTTTTCTCAGGGATTACTCCTGGCCAAACTCAGGGAACCATATGTAGTACAGGGGATTGAACGGAGTCAAAAGTATTTAAGACAAGTATATATGCTATATATACACCGTATTAATCAGGAAGCCTACACAAGCAGACATATCTCTTCCTTACCTCAGGGACCAGACAAATTCTGGAAAGGGCTCACAATAATCTCACCATTACAGATCATAAGTACTCTTTTGCAACATTCAATTCTACTATCACTGGAAAACAGCCATAAATTATAATACATAAATGAATGTAGCTGTGTTCTAGTAAAAGCTAATTTACTGACAGTAGACCTTGAATTTCATGTTACGTTCATATACCACAAAATAGTCCTCTTGCTAACCATCTAAAAGGCTAAATAAAACCCTATTCTTTGGTCCCACTTTGTACAAATACATACACACAGAGTCCATAAGTGAAATTTTCTGGGGAAAATACACAAATCTCCATCTCCATCCCCTTGCTATAGATTTTACTATTTTCCGGAGGTATTTTTTCTTTTTTTTTTGGAATGGGTGTCACACCCAGTGGTGCTCAGGATTTCATTCCTGGCTGGAGCCATAGCACAGCTATTAGGGCATTTGCCTTATATGCAGCCGACCTGGGTTCGATTCCTCTGCCCCTCTCAGAGAGCTCATCAAGCTACTGAGAGTATCTCACCCACATGGCAAGCTGGCAAGCTCCCTGTGATGTATTCGATATGCCAAAAACAGTAACAACATGTCTCACAGTTTGTTATGAGACATTACTGCTGCCTGCTTGAGCAAATCAATGAACAACAGGAGGACAGTGCTACAGTGCTCTGTGCTTAGGGATCACTCCTAGAGGTGCTCAGTGAACCGTTTGAGATGCCTGGGATAGAATCCAGTCCTGCGGAATGCAAGGCAAGTGTCTTACCTGCTGTGCTATCGCGTTGGCCCCATAAATAACATTATTTACAGCCAGAGTGACAGTAAAAAACATGACTGTTGGAATTCTGAAGATATCCAAGAATATTAAGTGCCTACCTAGAGTGTTCAGAGCCAATCCAGGTGGGCATAAGTATCCCTGTGTGGGCCAATCCAGTTCCCAAATCCTCTGAAGATAAGACAAAGATTTTGTCCCTGTTTATTGTCCTCCCCTGCTACCAGGCTTGTTGCAGTATTGGAACTCCTTCTTCCCTCTCTGTGTATATGGCCATGTGAGTTTTGAGCAGCATTTTCGATCCCGGTCATACTTCTAACGGTTTCTCGCCAAGAAAGAGTCCCCACATCCTCCCACCCCACTATTAAACAGCTTTCCCCATTTATGAAAATGCTTTATTTTTCCTTCTGGGACCTTGCTTTGTCTATAGCAGGCTCACACAGTGACGGGAGATAGCTCAGACTTTCTGTGGGAACAGAAGGTCAGCTAGCTGAGCTCAGTGTCCCTCTGCCCCCCGCCCCCAGCAATGGAAGCATTTGGAAAGGCATAATTTATCTCCATCTTGAGTTATTAGAGCCCATCCTTGTAATGTAAATATCAAAGCATATGGAGTGACAAAGAAGTAAATGCTTATTAACCATTGTCATTGATATACTCTGTAGTAAATCCCCCAGTTAGGACTTTTGTGGGTTGTTGGTTTTAAAATTTCTCTTAAACTCTAGATAATAGACACCCTCAAATGCAAATGTTTGTCCCTGTAAGACATTCAAAAAGTTTCAGAAGTAAAGGTTGCGAGTTCTTCTTCAAGGCAGTTGAATTCGACCTGAAAGAGCCCATTTAAGTAGCTATGTGTTTTCTATGGGCCACAATTAGTCCATCAATATTTCTAGATTTAACTGGTTCTACTATTCACTCATTTCTGAAAGGGCTACTTGATCCTAAAAGAACCCATATAGACAGTATTTATTTAAACTGTTGAATGAAAAATGTTCGGTCCCACTTGGTCTACCTTTCCCATGTAGGCATTACTTATCCTCTCATTTAGAGGACTTAGGAGTTTCCTGTGTACATGCCTGTGTGTGTGTTTGTGTGTGTGTGCTACATTTTATTAATTTATTCAAGCACTTGTTTGGTACCTTTTCTTTCCTCCAAAGATCCTAAAATAGTAATTTCATGCTCCTTGACCTCTGTGTATTGAGAAACTGGTAGAGAAAAGAATGATCAAAATAAAATCTTTGTGATAATTTGGGATAGGTTATTTAATGAAAATAGAAAGTGAGTAATTTGGGAGTACCTAAGAAAGTAGAACTAACTGTTTTCAAGGGGGTGGTTAAAGTGAAGTGTTTATTTAAGGGAATGAGAGTAGCAAACACGCCCAAAAGTTTGGAGAATGAGACCCCAGGGAAAACACCAAAAATAGAACTAACTTTGAGGATGAATCAGTTTAGTCAAGCAAAGGGTCATCCATTCTGCTGCAGAATAGCAAAATCTCTCTCTCTCTCTCTCTCTCTCTCTCTCTCTCTCTCTCTCTCTCTCTCTCTCCTCTCTTCTCCTTCCCCCTCTCATTCCATCCCTTCTTTCTCCTTTTCTCTTTTTCTTCCTCCTTCTTTTTCGCCCTCCGTCTTTTCCTTCCCCCACCAGATAGTGCTTGGGAGTTACTCCCAGCTCACTGCTCATGATTTCATATGGTGCCAAAGATCGTACCCAGGCCCCCAGCTGCATACATCCCAAGCTTTAAAGCCATTTCCCTGCCTACTCCCACCCCAAAAAAATATTTTTCACTGACCTTGAACTATTTACTTCACTCCATTGAGCCTCAGTGTTCTCATCTCTAAATGGGATCATAAAACTGACTTTGCGGCTCTATACTAGGGATCAGCAATTTGCTCCCTTCTTATCTTGGGTCCTGTGTGTGGCCAAGAATGTTGTTAGGTATTGGATGGAAGGGATAGAAGGACAGATCAGTTTTGTGGGGTTGCATGGGGACAGGCTTCCACTCCAAATAAGAGCCAGGAAAAAGCTTACCTGGGTCAGCTATTGTCTAGCTCCCCCTGGGAGCTCATTTGGACACTGGAGAGTGTATCTTTTCCCAGAAAAGCCTTTGCATATTTTACTGTTCTTATGAGTTGGGCTGACAGAGGGACCTGGTCAGATTACATACTTCTGACTGCTTTTTTCTTTCTTTCTTTCTTTTTTTTTTTTTTGGACTATGAACTTCAACACTAGGACCAATTCACTCATTCCATGGGACGCGCCCTAATTCTTAATCACTGAAAAAAGATATTTAAGCTTTAGACTATTCAGATATCTAAGATTCTTTCCCAGTAGACAAGCAAAAAGGTAGATGCTTACAAATAGTGTATATTTAGTACCAAATTTCTAGGACTGATAAAATATTTTCTCTTCTAGTGACTTTTTTTTTTTGCATATTCTTAGTGACTTTACTTTTTTAGTGACTGATGCATAGACATTGTGTGCTAAGATAGCATCAGACCCTTTAAGTGAAACACATTTGAGGGAAGTTTGAAACCAAGCTTGCTTGCTGCCATTTTCAAATAATTTTGAATTTCTGTTTGGAGGTCCTGTCGGCCAAGATAGAACTCTTGTTTGCCTTTTATTGTCTGGGGATGGGATCTAATAGTAGCAATCAGCCTTCTAACATTCTGACTGCTGAGTTACTTACCTGCCATTGACCCTTCAAATGTTGCCAGGTATCACAGCAGGAGTGAGGAGATTCAAATCCCATGGGATGGAGCAATAGAACAGTGGGTAGGGACATTTGCCTTGCATGCGGCTGACCCAGGTTCAATTCCCAGCATCCCACATGGTCCCCGAGCACCACCAGGAGTAATTCCTGAGTGCTTGAGTCAGGAGTAACCCTGTGCATTGCTGGATGTGACCCAAAAAACAACAACAATAATAATAATAAGTAAATAAAATCCCATGCATTTCCCCCCAGTCACCGGTGGGATGGTCTAATCTTAACAAAAGACCATCATATGGAATGTCTAATCTTAACAAAAGACCATCATATGGAATCCATTGAGGACAGTGTCCTAAAGTACATCACATGCCGGGGTACAAAAGGCAGAGGGTAGAACACAAAGCGTGTGTCCCTTTGTGTCTTCCAGGAGAGAAACCCTATAAGTGTACCTGGGAAGGCTGCACCTGGAAGTTCGCTCGTTCGGATGAACTGACAAGGCATTACCGCAAACACACGGGAGTGAAGCCATTCAAGTGCGCAGACTGTGATCGCAGCTTTTCCCGCTCAGATCACTTGGCACTGCACCGCCGGAGACATATGCTGGTGTGAGGAAAGCAACCTGTCCAGCCGAGCGTCGGAGCTGGATCTCTTAGCCGCACCCAATTCAGCCGGGCTGAACCCTCTCCACAGTGTTCACACAAAAAGGGCACCCTCAGCCCACAACATCTGAAACCAGAGCAGGGGAAAAAGAAGTCCCACTTCTACTTATGGTCAGAAGGTAAAAACCCCTAACCCGACTCCATGAGAAATGTCTCCACGCTGGCCTGGAAGATGGGTGACACCAACGCTGAAGAGACAGGCATTATTTTTCTGTGCTGTGTCCTCTGCCACTTGCAGATGTTTGTAGCTTGTACATTTTCCTGAGCGGTCAGACATTTTGTTGCTCCTTTCGAGGTCATTGGGCACACTTGGATGGCTCCGGCAAGACCTTCTTAAATTGGGATCCCTCCCCTCATCCCCCATCCATCCTTCACCCCTTTTCCCAGCAATTTTAGTTACCATCTAAGTAAGCTAAAACACACATCCCATCTGTTACCAGCGAGCATGCAAAAAAGAAGAAGCTGTTGGCAAGAGGTTCCAATACCTGCAAGTGAAGGGCCCCACAGGCCACCTTTGCAATAGTGATGGTGGCCCCTAGGTACCACTCCCAACTTGCCATTATGCCATGCCCCGAAGAGAACCAACATTGACTCTTTCATTTGTTTGTTGTTGTTTTTGTTTTGTTTGGATTCTGTTTTGTTCATCTGTTCACGCAGAGGGGCAGCGATATTTCAGTTGGAGTCTTGTCCCAGTGTCTGCCCTGGCATGGACGGGCCGGAGATGTTGTGTTGTTGAATAGGAAGAGCCTGTCTTAAAAAAAAAAAAAAAAAAAAACTACTGCCCCACTTCAAATTGCAGTGTTCTGTCACTTAGGCATCACTTCTGCCTGCCCCTAGTATTTGATTACAAGGAATCAGGGGAGAAAAAAAAAAAAACTTTCTTAGACACACTGGCACCAAGGGACGAGGTGGGGCTGCCCCTGCAAAGTCAGTGAACGTGGAAAAAAAAAAATCAGACAAAGCAGAGATGGAAATAATGCGCCTCCTGAGGAGAAAAGCAATAATGAATAAAAGGACTTTCCTACAATCACTTCACTGAGGAGTCACGTTACCAATTTTCATACTTACTAAAGGGATTGTAAAAAACACCCCAGCATTTTAGATGTCTTGGTTACGTTCACAGCACTGAGGTAATCTTTCTGCTGTTTGTTGTCCTGCTTGGTTGAGCACCACAATTAAAGATTATGCTCTCCTCCCCCCACGCCCACCCCCTCCTGCTTTTTTTGTTTGTTTGTTTGAAAATAGTTATTTGGTGACTGGAAAGGCCAGGGAAGCAGAATGGGGAATTAACTCTTGGGTTAATGGGCCAGTCCTCCCTGACACTGGAGATGGTGGAAAGAGGATGCTCCCTGAGGAAAGCCTGACTTGGTGCTGGTTTTCTCACAGG
Source organism: Sorex palustris (assembly GCA_028565675.1). Lineage (NCBI taxonomy): Eukaryota > Metazoa > Chordata > Mammalia > Eulipotyphla > Soricidae > Sorex > Sorex palustris. The sequence goes on along the minus strand of JAOXYA010000041.1, from coordinate 38,153,956 downwards.
GAGAGTTGCCGACCAGGACTCCCCACAGGGGCTTCGCTAGAGACTCCATTTTCTAAAGTGTATTAGGACCCAATGGCTCTTCCTGGGCCTCTGCAGGGAGTTGGACCCCCTCATCCTGTGCCGAGGGTGAGAGGAAATTACAGTCCCGTCAGTACCCTGAAATTATGAGCCTTTTTTGCAGCTAACAAAGTCTACAGTAAACAGAGCAATACATCACAAACAGGCATCCTTTCGGAGAAATTAAAATGATCCTGTATTACCCCACCACTACCACCACCGCTAAAAGCTTCGGCTTTATGTGGCAAGGGGGCTTGGTGAGATTGTTTTGTTATTGTTGTTAAGATTTTTTATAGCCTAGATATAAAAGGTTGCCAGCATAGACCTTCGCAGTCTATTTTAATTACAAATACTTGATTTGGGGGATTGCACGAAAGAACCTCACATTCTTACTAGCTCAGTTTTTATATGTTTGAACATTCTGAAATCATTTCTGGTTATAGAGTTTTTTTTTAAGATCATCTTATTCATTTAGAAAACCTTACTCTGAAGAAGCAAAAAGTATAAACCTTGAAACAAGGGTCACTTGTGCTGAATGGTATTAAAAGGACCCATTTTTAGTGTTCAAGCAACAACATAATGATTTTTCAGGTCAAATTCTGTCTTTACCAATACGTGCTGTACATTTTTTGCCAGGTCTGAAAAATTCATCAGGCAATCTCCCTCCCATAAGGGCTGCAGTTTTATTGATAAATAGCTTCTTTTGCTACTCAATCTGCTAGCACCAAACACCGTTTTGGTTATTTTATTTTACCAACTGGAAGTTTATTATCTGTACTGTATATACAACTCTTACTTCACATTGCCAGTGACATTCAGAATCAAAGAAGGCTTCTTCAGACACACTTGCATTGTTTATTGTTCGCATGCAGAGGGTCCCGGCCACCAGATATTGTCTCTCTGCTAGCCCAGAGACTGAGACGTCAGCAGTGGGTGAATCACTCAAGCAAGGTTAGACTTGGTTTCATTCTGCCTGTTCTCCCAAGAACAGCTCTTCCTTTTCTCTGCTGAGCTATATCTTAGGGTTGCAGGTAGAAATGGCTTTCAGAATTCAAAGAACTGGCAGGCAGTGGGAGCTTCCTGAGTGACAGCTAGATTTAAATTTAGCACAGAACTCAATGAGCTACTCCTCTCTAATCACATAGGAAAGATGCATGGAAGTAAGCTTTCGTCCTTCCCATCGTGAGTGTGGAAACCAGACAGAGACAGTAAATTAGCTGATAAGATCTGTCAGTGTTATACCATGTCCCCCTGTGTGACATGTGGACACTTCTCAGGAGGAATCCAAGCACAAGTAGTAAAGACATTGCAGAGCTCATCCAGACTGATCCTTAGCTGGGGCTGGTCATGAGATAGAACCCATTCTCCTTGGTGGTTTGTTTTTTGTTTGTTTTTTGTTTTTGTTTTTTTTTTTTGCCACAAGTGTTTCCCCACAGAAAGGAAAGTGATTTGGGAGACAAGGAATTGGAATTTTTTTTAAGTTGGGCCATTTTCCAACAAGGAAATACCTGGTCCATGGTCTGTCCATTCCAGCCTCTTAAAAAGCACAGTAGATGAGGAACAGCAGAAAAGAAGTAGAATCCAAAGGACTTGTCCCTTGTTCCCTACTTGGGAGCATCCATTGTTTCAAACTTCAATTTTTTGAGGGTGTATATGTGTATTTGGGGAGCTATTCACAGGTGACTGGAGTGGCTTCAAAAGCTACTGTCAAACTGTCTTTTTCTTCAAAGAGATAGAACTCAATGAAGTGCAAATGTTAACTTTTAACTTCCGAAACATTATAAGGATGAGAATCAGACATTGAGGTTTTAATAGAGTCCTTCCCCATGTTCTGACCTTAAGTCATTCAGGAAAAGATTCACTTCCCACCCGCGCCCCACCCTCCTTCATCCAGCTCCAGCCCCTTGTGTTATTTGTGAGTGGACTCTGAGAAACCTGCTCGATAGTTTGTCTTAAGTTCTATTAAGACATTTGGACTGAAAGTCAAATTGCTAATGGCTTTACCGTAAAGAGTATACTACTGCCTGACAATACTTTTTGAAACACTATAGGACATTTATTTTCAAAAGCAGTTGAATAACAGTAACATAAACCACATTTTTAATTTAAAAATAGCACTTTTGTTCACTTTAAATTTTAAGTGAAAAATAGAAAGAAGATTGTAGGGGTCAGGGGTCTTACAGAATGCTACAGCATTTACAGTTATGAGTTTTAGATGATTAGAAAGGCTGTTTTAATTATGGTTGAAATTTGTTATAGCTGATACTAAGGTTGTGT
>JAOXYA010000041.1:38110545-38120794 GCA_028565675.1 Sorex palustris | reverse complement strand
AGGAATCGAACTCGGGTTGGCCATGTTGGCTGCGTGCAAGGCAAACGCCCTACCGCTGTGCTATCGCAGCCGGCCACAACAAATATTAAGATAATGAAATGCTTCCCATTAGAAGTGCAGAAGAGTGCTAACATAAGCCCCAAGAGAAAGGTAAATTTTGTAGACAGAATAACAATCCCTAATCAGATCATTTTTTTTTACTACAATAGCTGTTTAAAGTGTTTAAAGTGTTTAAAGTCACTGCATAGTACAACCACTGAAGTGTCCATGTTCCTCAACCACATTCCTTATGTCCCCTCTGATACAATTCTCTTATCTTGACTTGGTCTGACTTCACTAGATAAGTCTTAGAAGAAGTTTGATTCTCCACTTAATCTTGACCAAATTGTCATAATGTGGAGTCCACATGGCAGAAAGTGTGTGTGTTTGGGGGGGGGAGGGGAGGGGGATCTTGTTGCTGAATGCCACAGTACTAGAGCTACAGTCAATGAATCAAATTCTTCCAGTAACCAGTGAGCTTGGAAGAGGATCCTAAACCTTAAGATGCCAACCCAGATACAGCCTTGATTTCAGTTTGGGGATACTCTTAGAAAGGACCACGCCAAGCCATTTTGGAAATTCTGACTCACCAGCATAGTGTTTTTTTTTTTTTAATTTTTAAACTGTTTGTAAGCTGTTAATTTTTTAGGCTTTTGATAGGTGACACTAGAAAAAATGAATATCCTAAGGGAGTGCCTATTTTTTCAACTTGAAGATAGAATATTAACTTTTTACATGGTCATCTAGTTCCTAGAGTGCAGAGATCCAACTTCACGAAGCATGACCCTCCTTTCACTTTAAAGAGCCTAACTTCCTGTTGTCATCCACGTAATACTGTCAAATGCCTGAGTGCAAGGAATGATAAAGACATTCATCAAAAGATAGAATGTTAAGGCTTTCTTCGCTCATGCATGTGATAGATGAAGATCACTTAAAGATACTCTGCCATGACTTACCCTGGCCCTGGTTCTCACCTGCATCTCTTTCCACGCTTCAAAAAGAAAGTGATTGAAAGCAGAGTACTAGTGATAATCTTGAATCCATTTTTTTAAATTTGTTTCTAATGTTTGAAACTTCAGCCATGAACATATCTGTGACAGACCTCATAGCTGTTTTTTCTTCATCGGTCCTCTAAGTAGCTTCTCCTCTTCCTCCAGCTTCTTCATCCTGCCTTTTCTTTCAAAAAAACTCTGGTTCTACAAAGGTAGATTATCCAATGTGTCTGAATCAAACATATTTATTTTTTTAAAAAATATTCTTAATAATCTCAGACCAAGAAAGGCGAAATTACTTTGAATTTATCCAATCATTCCAATTTAGTTACTTCCTTAATTTTCTACACATTTTTCTTCAATTTTACCAGGACCCAGTTGGAATAAGTTTGGGCAGAAAATTCCTTAAGACTTCTCTTATTTGTCAGTAAAACATACACAACAATTTTTCAGTAAATGTAGCCTTCTATGACTAGGTAATATAAACTGCCCCTTTCCAATGAGGGGAGATTTTTGTTTTATAGTTTTTACACAAATGTTTATAAATAGGTTAAGAGATAGCAGGAGGCAAGGTGCTTGTCTTGCAGATAGCTGTCCCCAGTTTGATTGCTGGCACCATAGATAGTCCCCTGAGCACCACTGGTTTGGGCCTCAAAACAAAACATTTGAATAAACACAGCATGTATATACTCCTTTTTCCAGTTTCTTAAAGCATAGCAAAAGAGAAAAAGAATAGTTAATAAAAGTGTAGTAGAAGAGTGCTTTTTGGTGTCCAAAGAGAGCATGAGAGTATTATGTCCTGAAATTGAAGACAAAAGGAATGTGAAAGAATGAAGCAGTGATGTTGTTAAGAGGTAGGATTGCATACAGGTATTAGGTGATTGAACTCAGTTAAAGTTTGGGCCTTTTATCATGTTGTGTTATCTATTTAATAATATTTTTAAGATGAAAGAAGAAACAACATTTTTATAAAACAATGTTGTTTCAGGAGCACATTAAGGCAATATTTAATAATGTTTCCATTCATCACATCCAAAGCAAGAGTTTTCTCATTCTACTCATTTTTGTGGTCCATTTCTGTTTTTGTGAAGCCAAGGGAAAAGATAGGAAAAGCAGTTTGGAATTAAGAATCAAACTTGTTTTATTGTAAAATTTCGAGAAATTACCTTTCTCAGTGATAATAACTATATACATGTTGAAATGCTTTTAAAATCTACTTTGTTGAGGTACAATTGACCTGCAGATACTATACTTTGTACAGTTGCAGTTTGACGACTTTAAATGAGTATATTCTTATGGAAATATCTCAGCAAAGATTTCCTCCCTCATTTCAGAATGAAAAAAAAAATACAAACAAATCATTTAAGATTTGCCCTCTTAGCAAATTCTTGAGTCTAGAATATAATATTGTTGACTACTCTGTGCTGTAAAGTAGATGTCAGGAATGTACTCATCTTGTATAATTGTAACTTTAAACTCCACCCCACCCCCCACCCACTGCTCTATTTCAACCACTTGTAATAGCCATTCTTCTTCCTGTGTCTATTAGTTAAACAAATTTAACAATTTTAGATTATCATGTAGTTGGAGTCATGTGGCATCTGCCCTATGTCTTTTTAATTTATCTTAACGTCATGTATATTATTTCAAATGACGTTTTTAATTGTATACTAATACTAAATTTTCTTTGTTCATTCATCTTTTCATAGACATATACTTCTGTATATTCCTGACAACTTTGTTGAAGATCAGTTGACCACGTGTAGTGGGTTTTTTTCTGGATAGTCTGCTCTGTGCCATTACTCAGTAGGTTTATTTGCCTGCCAATATCATACCATTTTGATTACTATCACTTTGAACTATATTTCTAATCATAAAATGTGATAGCTCCAGTTTATTGTTCTTTAGCTATTAAGAGTTTTTGTGATTTCATAAGAATTTAGGGTTATTTTTTCTATTTCTATAAAAAATCCATTTGTATTTTCATAGGAGTTACATGGAATCCATGAATTGTTTTGAGAAGTACAGATATTTTAGTAATACTAGCTGTGGCTGGTTCTGTGGACATGACTCAGGAAAGGTGTTGCCTGGAGACATGGATGGCAGGGAGAAAAGTAGGTAGTTCAGTACTATTTTTACCCTAATTGCTCTAATGCATCAAAAGTATTTTTTTTAATTCTTGAGTCATATACCTTGATAGAAGCCAATACTTTCACAATAAACAAAGGAAAATAGTCTTTTCTCTTTAATAGCATGTTCCATTGTTTCCCTACAGAAACAGTGGCTGATTAAAGTATCAATTCTATGCGTATTATTTGTTATCTTTCTTTTTCTGGTGCAAACAGGAAGTCTGCCCTCTTCTGCTTGCTTCTTGCTCCAAAAGCCATAAACCAGGTATCTGTGGAGATGTGGCACAGTGAAATATTCCCTCTTTTCACTTCAACTTTCCCCACCATTCCTTTCTTTTCCATGTATGTTTCCATTTCTCTCAATGTCCTCCTTTTTTTGGATATGAGATCCTTCCATTTTCTCTTCCACTTGCATTATTTTTGTCGTCATTTTTGGTAGGCTCGCCTTCCTGTCCCCTTCTCAGTCATGCCCACGTTGGCTTTGGAGGGGTTCCTTGGTACTCAAGGTCAGGAGCTGAGCACTTACTGAGCCTACCTTTGTTACCCTGAGTGAAAAGATGGCACACACAGTGAAAGAATACAACTTCCTCTCCCCTACCACTTCAAACTCTCCCCATGTAAAAGCTTGCCTGACAAAGACATTTTCTTTATCTGTGGTAAATAATCATCACACTTTCTTATTTAGGCACATTTTTTGTAAGAAGTCACATGTCACATGACAGGCCTGCATTCCTGAAGACATCTGTGAAATAATTTTATTTACTGTGTTTGGGGGCCACACTTTGGGTGCTCAGGGATTACTTCTGGCTCTATGTGCAGGGTTCAGTCTAAGCTAAGCTCAGGGGATCATATCTGATGTTGAGTATTGAACCTGGGTCAACATGCGTACGAGACAAGTGCCCAAACTCCATGTACTCTCTTATTATGAAATGATTTGTTACCCACATGACTTTGTTTGTTTGTCTTTTTCTATACCTTATTCTGAACCTCATGTCTGGCAGGTGCTCTCTGCTGCGAATACCGTCTTTATGGTCTTTTCTCTTTGCCATTGAAAGAGCAGCAACATGTCTGGGTGGGAAGGCAGTCTGTCAGGAGGAATTCCCCCCTGGTGTCAGCCAGAGGCTGCTCCTTTCCCAGACCCTTACTCCCAAGTCATTTGTTTCCTTTTGTCTGTTTACCTCTACCTGGTTGAACACTATGATTCGTTCTCCTTCATTCCGCCATTTGGATCAGCTAACAATGCTTCAACGTACTCAGGTTTCATAGCCTCTGAGAAGCCTGGCCCAGTAAAGTTAATATCCACCTCCCTGCAAGATTTGGACAGATGCTTCTGCTTTTGTTCAAAGAACACTGTGACTGTGTGTGTGTGTCTGTTTATATACATGCCCTCCATAGTAGCCTAATACTGCATTGTTGTTGCCTTTGGGCTAATTGCTCCAAATTAAATTGTGACTCTTACTGAGGGCATCTTTGTCTCCTTGGTACCAATCTCACCATTGAGCTAGAATGGTTGTTGAATAAAAGCTCATAAATTAAATGTGTGCATTTCTTCTTTATTGTCTTGGGTTCATACTAATTTATATGACATATATTTGAAACTTCAGGGCTGGAGTGATAGAACAGCGGGAAGGGCATTTGCCTTGCATGCAGCCAACCCGGGTTCGATTCCTCTGTCCCACTCCAAGAGTCTGGCAAGCTGACGAGAGTATCTCGCCTGCATAGCAGAGCCTGGCAAGCTCCCCATGGCATATTCGATATGCCAATAAAAGTAACAACAAGTCACAATGGAGACGTTACTGGTGCCCGCTCGAGCAAATTGATGAACAGTGGGAGGACAATGCAACAGTGCTACATTTGAAACTTCATACACATGAATTTTTTAAAATTCTCTCACTTTATATGATAACCTTTCCCCTTCCTATAGTTATTTTATAAATGAAACCAGCGTGTCCATATGATAATAGAAGATTGTCTCAAAATCAGAAGCTTTTTCTCAAACTATATATCTTCATTAAGAAATCTGAGAGGGGCTGGGAGAGAGAAGATCCAGAGGTTCAAGCCCTTGCTTTGGAAGCATGAGGTTGAATTCTAGTCCCAGTGCTGTCATCTGTGCCTGGCAACTGCGAGTGACTTTTAGTCACACCAAAACCTGGTATGTGCAAGCACCACAGTGAAAGAGTATGATCCTTGGTGAGCACAACAACTGAATACAAAAAGATGTGTGAGCACTGCAGCAATCCTCAGTGAGTACTAGAAAACTGTGCACTCGTACCACAATTGTGGGTGTGTCACCCTTGGTGATGAGTACTGGGATTGGGTGTGCAAGAGGCACAACCTGCTGTGCAACCCTCAGTGATCACCACAACCCAGCTTGTGTGTGGCCTGCAGTCATTGCAACAATATCAGCTGGGGGAAGAAAAGTGTGTGTGTGTGTGTGTGTGTCTGTGAGAAGTGTGTGTGTGTGTATTTGTGTGTGTGAGAAAGAGAAGGGGAGTTAAGAGTCTCTGGCATGCCAGCCAACCTTTATTTCACAACTTTGTTGGACCTAGAGCCACCATTTCAGATGAAAGTGACTTCTCTCTACCAAGTGAGTTGGAACTTGTATCACTTGTATCATTTGTCATCCCATTGTTCATCAATTTGCTTGAGCAGGCACCAGTAATATCTCCATTCATCCCTGTTGTGTGCTAGTGTAGCCGAATGGCGTATTCTTTCAGGGTCAGGGGAATAGGCCTGTCATTGTTACTGTATTTCGTATATCGAATATGCCACTGTTAACTTGCCAGGCTCTGCAGTGGAAATACTGTGTTGCTCTCTTCCAGGAGCTTTGTTTTATAGTCTCTGGATCTTGGCCTTGATGAGATTATATGGCACAGGGAGAAGTTTGTAGGTGTGACTGCCAAGCTACTGGAAAATGGGGGATCTGGGTGGAGGGGACGCAGTCCCAATCTGAGAAAGTTTGGAGATCTTCAACCCCGGGTCCTGCATACCTGTGTTCTTCTGCTGGTTCCTTCACGAGTGAGGCTTGTCCGAGCATGAGGAGAGTGGCCTTGAGCATGGCTGTGGCTGGGTTCTGGAGGTTTTGGCTGCCAGGATTCTGCTTGAGGTGAGGAGGAAGACTCAACCCGCCCCCTTTCGAGGGGCCCCAGTGAAGACAGCCTGTCTTGGGGGCAGAAGATTCTGCTGTGTTGAAATTAAAAACGAAAATGATGAGAACTACTTAGGTCCTATATGAGTGTCACTCAACTGAATGTTAATTTTATGTGAGTAGATTATGAAACTCAAATAATAATCTCAACTGGCAGTAAGAAAATTTTCCTTTGCTTAATGTAACTCTGATATAACTTCAGTTTCACAAGGAACAGTGGGAAGTAAATTATTATTTGTGTGGAGTTTCATTTTCCTGTTCCAGAGTGTGAAGTGGGAGGGCGTTGAGTACTGTCCTGCCATTCCTTTAAGAAATATTTTATGAGCATTTGCTCAGTCACAGGTAGTGCTCCATCAGGGAGCAGGTGTTTCACCCTCTCAGACACACACAGACACACACACATGCTTTTAGGGGATATTGGGTACTATGAGGAAATGTACCTCAGAGTATAGGAACAGTAAATGCCTATTGCATTGGTGCATCGGTGAGTACCTAGAAAGAATAGGAATAGAAATAATAGTATAGAATGAGGAGTAGAGTAGTATAATATAGCAGCAAAAAGTACTAGATGGAACATGTATGGATGCAGATAGAAAAGGAGACCTATAGATTTCCTGACAGAGCAAGTGGAGTCCCATCAGGGCATGAGGACAACCAGAAGTTTGGGAGCAAACACATGGTGAGGCAAGTCCCTCAAGGGAGAGTAAATAATCATCTATAGTCAGTGCTGCTGACAGTTGCGTAAATTTGACAGTCAAATGCCTTGACCATCTGTTAAAGATTTATATCCTCCGAGTTTTGACATGCTCCCTTTGTCCACGCCATGGGTCACTCTCAACAGGGTCTTCCCTTTTCCCCATTTCAACTGATTCTCTGAACTACTTCTGTGCAGCTCCAGAAGTAGGCCAACTCCGTTCAAGCCTGTGAACCTCAGCATCCTCATAAATAAAATGTGGTCTATAACCGTGTCTACCCCTTAGGTATTTTGGGAAATTCAACTGGATTGGTATCTGTAAAGGAAGAAACAAAATACTTTGCATTCTAGGCACTCAGTCAAGAGCAGCTCTCTCCTCTTTCTCCCTGCTGTGGGCTGGGATCCTGAAGGAGACCACCCTGGAAAGTGCTGGAAAGGCCAGCGTGTAGGGAGGGCTGTCAGAAGAGCCCAGGGCAGCTCCCTGAGCACAACTGCCCTTGGGGAGCTTCATCAGCTGTTTCTGCACACAATTCATCTGCTGCCTTCCTCCTTCCTCTTCATTGCTCAGCCAAACCCCTCACCCCATACCACGTAACTTGAAGCTTTCCCCTGTCCCCTGTATAGGGTAGGTCAGTTCCCAAGAGACCCCCATGTCCACTTGTCCATGTCCAGCTGGTGCGTGGCCATTCACACCCTTGCCTCACTCTCTATTCTGAGCCCCTAACCAAGCCAGTCAGGGCAGTCAGCCAGCCAACCTCCCTCCTTTTCCTGATTTATTCCAAATGATGTGTCCTTCCACTAGCAAGGACAGACCGAGGAGGAAGCATCCACAGTAGTCTCTTTTTCTCTCCATTTCTGTATCCAGCCTCAGTGTCTCCTGACTTCTGTTTTTTCTACATTCTCTTTCTAGGTTGATGAAAAGAGAAAACAAATTTCAAGAAATAATGGATACCATTGCCTAAGTGTTTCCAGAAGTGGCTGATGCCTATCATTGTCTGCTCAACTAAAAATGATCTGTTTTGGCATTCTTCAAGATTTATGTAGACAACACTAAGCAATTTCAACTTTGCCGAGGAAAAGACCCAAAGATGGTTCTTTGTGTGTGTGTGTGTGTGTGTGTGTGTGTGTGTGTGTGTGTGTGTGGTGGGGATAGGGGGCATAGCTTTAAGGATAGGCATTCTGTGGTCAGTGTCCTGGGAAGGAGCTTCTTTTGTTAGCACATCATGAAGTCAGGTCATCTGGATGAACTAATACACATGTGCTCCTCAATCTCTAAGTGGGATCCCAAATATAAGATTACCAAGCCAGGAGCTTGGTTACCAAGATTTGAAACACTAGATTACTGAACATCAGAAAATCTAGTCAAACCTTGGCATTTTTTATGAGATAGATAACATCAAATCAATAGAATAATACTTTTTACCTCTTAAATTTGTCCGAGACTTAAGTACTCAAGGCACGTGAACTGTGCCTTGTGTTGGTACTGATATAATGGTTCCTTGTTTTTATTAAGAAGCTAGAGAACCTACATTTGGATGTAAACAATGGTTTCTGGCATTGGTTCTCAGACTTAAGGGTATTTTGTAAGCCTCTAGGGAGGGCCCAGCTTGGCTATAGGTCCTTGGTCTCCTCCTCTGAGATTTTAGTGCATATCGGTCTGGGGTGGGAAAGAAAATTTGCATTTCTAATCAGCTTCCTTTTGATGCTAATATGGCAGTCTAGTGACCATCCTCTCCACCATTCTGCTTTATGATATAATATTTCTTCCAGTAAAAAGCATCTGGTTTTCGAGAATGGTTGATACAAAAATTTTTTGGTACTTTTTTTTTTATTAGTGAAATACCATGAGGTACAGTTGTAGACTTAGAAACTTTTGTGCTTGGGTTTCAGTTATACAATGATCGAGTACCCATCTGTCTACCAGTGCCCATTCTCCACAACCAATGATCCCAGAAGCCCTCCCACCTTCCCCCCGCCCCCCACTCTGCCCTGCCTCTGTGGCAGGGCATTCCCTTTTGCTATCTCTTTTCTTTGGGGTGTTGTGGTTTGCAATAGAGGTATTGAGTGGCCATCGTGTTCAGTCTATAGTCTACTTTCAGCACATATCTTGCATCCCGAAGGAATCCCCCAAACATCCTTTACTTGCTGTTAGCTTCTCTATCTGAGCTGCCTACTTTTTTTGAGTAAGCAATCATGATGTTTTTAGCACCCTACTGATGCTCAGTTATATGAACACTTGGTCAGCTGAAGGTTGCTCACTCAGTGGACATGTGCTCAGAGCATCTGAGCGGGGCTCAGCAGGGGCAAGATCCTGGAAATAAAGCAGTGGGTGAGATCAGTGTTCACTCAGTTCTTGAAGGATTCTGACCTGTGTAGTGACAGACAGGTAGTATATAACTATACTCATGCAAAAGAACACTCTATTGAATAAAAATATCTTTGTTTCATATCTAATCTTTGAGATGGCCAATGCCAATGCTATTGTCCCTGTTTAAGGCTAAGAAAAAAAGCTATGGAACAACATCAGTTAGGAGCTGGCAGAGTTCCTGGCACCTTTAAAAAAAATCTTCTTCACTGCAAATGGAGTTAAAATATTTCCTCAAAGTCACAAGAATAATTGGCATCCAATTAGACTTAATGGAATTAGACTTTTGTTTGAAATTTTACTGAAAACATCGGTGTTTTATAGCACCTACACTACATTTAAAATACCAACTCTATTAGTAAGAACTAAGTAATAAAAGGGTCGGTAGGAGGAAACAGACTTTTTGGCACACTGGTTTATTTAAAAACTTTTTGCAGTGGCAATTTCCAGGAGGCTGGAAGGTGTGGGGGAGGCTTGTAGTGGTTCAAAGCAAAGGGCCAAGGACGTGCCAGTACTTGAGCCCTGAAGTGTCAGGATCCTCTAGGACTATACCAGTAGTATTTGTGGGACCAAGTAGTACCCGGTATCTTCTTGGGGACAATTATATGCCAGGCAAGTGCCTTAATCCCTGTATTATATCCACCGCTTCTGACACAGTGATTTAGATCATTATATGATACTTATCATTTCATTTTTATTTGACAACTAAAAGCCAGCCATTGCTTTTAATTATATTATTTGCTGGACTGTTTTTTTCTCTCAGGATATTTAAATACATCAATTTGCTCAAGCGGGCACCAGTGATGTCTCCATTATGAGACTTGTTGTTACTGTGTTTGGCATATCGAATACGTCACAGGTAGCTTGCCAGGCTTTGCTGTG
>JAOXYA010000041.1:38082796-38093463 GCA_028565675.1 Sorex palustris | reverse complement strand
CGAATACTCTCGGTAGCTTGCCGGGCTCTCCGAGAGGAGCGGAGGAATCGAACTCGGGTCGGCCATGTTGGCTGCGTTCAAGGCAAACGCCCTACCGCTGTGCTATCGCAGCAGTTCTCTGCTATACTGTAACAAATCTCACCCTTTTATAAATTTCCAATAGCATTCCTCATTTCCATTTATGACCTCATCAGAAGCCACATTAATAATGAAATTTCTAGCAACAGGTTCTTTGAGAAATTCTGGAATCTCAGCACTCTTTCAGACTAGGAAGCTCTGGGAAGAAGGTAGACTAGGAAGTACCAGGAATATGACCACCCCATCTAGACTATTGAAATAGCAGAACCTGTGAGAAACTTTAATTTTGGAACTTCGGAGACTGTTGAAGATTCTGAGCTTCCAAGTTAAGTCTCAGACTATACAACATCAATAAATTTCACTCTAATTCAACTAGTATCACTGTAGCTTCTGCCCACCCCCATCTTTAGACCACAGCAGATAAATGGCGCACTTGTTCCTTGAGCAATTCTTTCACAGAGAGCCTGTTGGAAACAAAGAGTATCACAGTTATCAAATTCTCCAAGTATTGGCCACCTATGCTTTGCTGATTTATTTTTCTTCTCACAGAAGTTTAGATAAAAAATGAAAATAGCCATTGTGGTCTTACTCAACTACGTCAAAACCACCTCCCTGGCTGAAGTAAATCCCAAGAGGTTTTAAAAATCCAAAATCATTCCCCAACCTTCATTTTTCTGTTTTCTTAGTTTTGAGAGACAGATATATTAAAAATCATGAAATTAAGAAATTAATAGTGTTCATAGAAAAAAATTTTAAAGTGCCTGAGGTATCCTCAGAAAAGACCCTAAGGAAAGCTGAAGCTTACTGATCTGCCATACAGTGAGAGATACAATAACTGGGGGCAGGGTGGGCAGGGAGGGACAACAAACCCTAAGGTGAGGGTAGAGTTCCAGGGTTATCACATTTCAAATGTCCAGTTTTCAATGAAAAGAAAACATACAAGGCAACAGGGCAGTGTGGCCTATAAAAAATTGAAATTCAATAAAACTATTCTGCTCTGCTTGGGGCAGGGAGGGAAACTCCACCCGCCCCCCTTCAAGGGGCCCTGGCGAGGACAGCCAGGGGCAGGGGCAGGAGACTCTGTGCTGTTTTCTTCTGGGAGCTGGGTTTTATAGTCTCTGGGTCTTGGCCGTTGATGGGATTTTTAGAAGAGTAATTTCATTCCAGCTAAGAGATTACTTCCAAGTATATTTAACCACGCTGAATAAAAAACTTGAAAAGTCTGTATCCTACAAATTTACTTAATAAATTCTCTTATGCAATATTTTATTTGATTTTTAACAAATTTTTGTCCTGCACAAGAGCATAGAAATAGGAACAGAGAAACAGTACAGAGGTTAAGATTGTTGCTTTGTATGCACTGAGCCACAGTTTGACCCAAGCACTGTATAGGATCCCTCAGCAGTGCCAGAAGTGATCCCTGAACATACTGAGTGTCCCCACCCTAAACCAAAAAAAAAAAAAAACCCAGAAAATAAGATAAAAATATGTGAAAGAAGCTGAGATGAGCTGAAGAGGAAAGATGCAATTGGACACAATTATGCACTGTCCTCCTGTTGTTCATCAATTTCCTCGAGTGGGCCCAGTAATGTCTCCATTGTGAGAATTGTTGTCACTGTGTTTGGCATATTGAATACATCACGCCAGGGCAGGCTTTGCCGTGTGGGTGAGATACTCTCGGTTGCTTGCCGGGCTCTCAGAGAGGGGTGGAGGAATTGAACCTGGCTCTGCCGGGCTGGCTGTGTGGAAGGCAAACGTCCTACTGCTGTGCTATTACTCCAGCCCTGGACACAATGATACCAAGTTTAAAACATTTAAAATAAAGTCTATTATGGTGTTTTCAATCACCAATGTGAAGAACCCTGCAAGGCACAGGTGTAAAATCTAAATATCTCTGATATCAAACAGTGTTTCTAAATCTTTTTTCCCTCCTTGGCAACTTTCAGACCTTGATTGTCACCTGTCCTACTGGATGGGCCCCTAGTCTTATGCTATTGGCCCCTTTTAGTCAGTTTTCACCTGTGTGCCCTTGGAGTTCCCCAGAGCCCACAAATGGCCATATGTCCTGGTTATTGATATAGCAGGTCTTACAGTCTTCTAGACTCCATGTGAGGCTGTAGGAACCTGCATCTTCCTAATGGCATGAGAGGGACAGGGCTTCCCACTGAAGTCTCTGGGAATAATTCAAGTTGGCGACTTGGGTTTTTTATTTTTTTGGTATGCAATTTGGTGGGGGGGGATGTATGAAGATGGTGGCAGGTTTGGGGACACACCCAGCTTCTCAGGGTTCCTTTTGTCTCTATGCTACAAGGTCATTCCAGCTAGTGCTTGGGGAGACATCTGTGGTGCCAGGGATAGAACCAGAATTGACCGCATGCAAGATAAGCATCTTTACCTTTGTACTATCTCTCTCCTTGGTCAGTGACCTTGAAGATTATTGGGACCCCCATTCTTTATTTCCAAATGGGACCAGCCAAAGAACCTCTTACCTTAAAACAGGTGCTTTTGAAGGAGTTAGTGCAGTGCCTGGCAGATTGGAGGTGCTAAATAAACATTAGGTATCAAAGATACAGAAAGTAAGTGTGCTGAGGGTCTTATTCACATCTATAGACAACATGACCCATGACTAACCTTGGAAAATCATCTGTCCTTAGGAAGTGCATTTAGGACTGAGCAGATCTAGACTCATCTGCAAGATGACAGAGGTGTGCTCCTTAAGGTACTTGAAAGGGTAGGAGAGTGTTGATGGCAATGAGGAGAGATTATAAGAATTCTACCATATTGGCTGCTCATTCATTTGGTCTAGCTCCTAATTCCTTGACCCAAACTTCTGGGGTAGCAATGAAAATGGAGGAAAGAACCCAACCCTCATACCCCCCTCATCATGGCAGGGGAAGACATTTTCCAAAATTTACTAAAATTGGCACTTTTTTAAATTTTTGGGTCACACCCGGCAATGCACAGGGGTTCCTCCTGCTTCTGCACTCAGGAATTACCCCTGGTGGTGCTCAGGGGACCATATGGGATGCTGAAAATCGAACCCAGGATGGCCCTGTGCAGGGCAAACTCCCTCCCTGCTATGCTATCAAAATTGGCATTGTTAAAGAGTACAAAGTGGCAGCTCTCAACTAGTAGCCCCAAACCAGTTGGAAAGGCAAAAGATACTGCTGGGATCTGCAGAATAGAAGGCCAGCTTCACAGAGCTGTGTATCATGGATGTTCATAGCTTCAGAACAGGCAGTGAAGAGAGCTGAGAAGCAGTCATCATCAGAGAGCACTGTTGAGGGGACTTTTCTTTTTTTCTTTTATAAAACTAAAAAGACACTTTCATTGTAACATGGATAGGTACACAGTTACAAAGTCGTTCATGATTGGGTTTCAGTCACAGTGTTCCAATACCAGTCCCTTCACCAGTGTACATTTCCTGTGATCCTACCACCCCCTCCTTCCACCCCTGCCAGTCAGCCTCTATGGCAGACACTTTCTTCTCTTCTCTTTTTTCCTTTTAGCCACTGTGGTTTGCAATCTTGTTACTAAAAGGGTATCATGCGTATCACTTTATCTCCTCTCAGCACTCAGTTCTTGTCCAGAGTGATCATTTCCAGTTATCTTTGTCATAGTGGTCCCTTCTCTGTCTTAATTGCATTTCCTCACAACTTATGATAAGCTTCCAACCATGGGCCAGTTCTAAGGGCAGCAGCAATAGAAATGATTTGGTTACTCAGTGATAGCCTCAGAGAACAGTGCTACTGGGCTCTTGTGTAGGGGAGAAGAAATCAAGGGTACCAAGGAGCAGAAAAGAGAAGAGAGCCTGGTCAAAACGCCTGGTCTGTTCAGGATTCCATGTCCTGCTGGCTGCCTGAACCCTGGAAGAGATTGTGTCCTGTGCAGCCAGAAAATCGTGCTGTAGTTCTTCTCCCACTGCCTGCAGAACCCTTGGGGATCTGTCCCTACTAGGACCACCTACCTGGTAACTTGGCAGAAGGCTAGAAAGCCATCCCAGTTGGGAACATTGACAACAGGATAACTTTTCATTTGTATGTGTGGAGGTGGTGGTGGGTGGGGTGTGTGTGGGGGCGATTGCAGGGGAAATTCTCAAGATAGTGCTCAGGAGGTCCTCAGGGCCCACTCCATCATTCTTGGCCGTCTGGGCCATCAGTTCTGTGCCAGAGCCCAAGGATACTATTTTAACAACATACTATTATTGTTCAAATTTCCTACAACCCAATCCAATTGATTTTCTACTTTCCAGTCCCTCTGTTGCAAATCTCCATAAGGACAAGGATTTTCTGCTGTATCCTCCATCATTAGATCACTCACTGGCTGCCTTTACCATAAACCATCTTTTTGAGCATATCTGAAGCAGCCTTTAAAGACAGAGATAGTGTCTCATTCATATTAGTGAAGAAGGGCTTGCCCCTGATAAAAAGCTTGCAGGACCAGGATCATAGCTCAATAGGCTGACTGTGTGTTTTACATACCGGAATTGTGGATTCTGACACTGCCTGTTTGTCCAAACCCCACCAGAATCCTCCCCTAAGCACAGAGTCAGGAGTAGCCCCAATACAGAATGTGACCCAAAATAGAAGAAAATAAAAAAAAACTCTTCAAATTCTCAGAGCTCTAGAACACTATAACTCAGTGTTCTAGATCTGAATGTATTGCATGCATTTTTTTTACATCATCCTGTAGAAATGAGACTTGAGGAACCAGTGCAAATGCTGATTTTTAACTGTGGTTACTACTGAGTAATCAGCTAATATCCATTGAGTTTGACTCAGGGATATCATGTCTTTTGTTAGCATTAATACAACTCTGGTAGATCAACTTGTTAGCAGAAAGCTATGGTAAAATCTCAAACTTTTTATAATCCTTAATCATGTTTAATATTATTACCACAAAGTACACATTTGAAAGCAATGAGCTATTGCTATGTATTTATTTAAAAGGTTCAAAATGAAAATAATCAAAGGATACTATGCAAGTACTGACAAATACCTAGAGAACTGGTGGGACTTTAAAAATGGAATAGCCATTCTAGAAAGCAATTGGTAATTTCATAAAAAAAGTTTTTACATATAACCAAAATTTTCACTCAAGCATTTAGCTAAAACTTTTTTTTCCTTTTGGGTCACACCCAGTGATGCACAGGGGTTACTACTGGCTCATGCACTCAGGAGTTACCCCTGGCAGGGATCAGGGGACCATATGGGATTCTGGGAATCGAAACCGGGTCGACCATGTGCAAGGTAAATGCCCTACATACTGTGCTATCACTCCAGCCCAGAAATAGTATTCTTTTAACTCCACTTAATTCTATGTACTGTTCCAGAGACCAGCAGTAATAACCAAGGTGCTTTTGTTGTTTTGGTTTTTTTTTCATTTTGAACCACTGGCTTTCAAACTTCCTACACCTGCAGGCTGTCACTAGTCTGTGGATGGATGAGTGAAAACCACTGACCTAAAGAAATGAACTCATTTAGCCCTTTAGCCCTTTAAATAAATGATTATAGCTTCTTTAGTCACATTTTCCCCAAATTAGGAAGAGTCTAAATATCTTTCTTTAACTAAACACATAAAGTATGGTAAATCCATGGAGTGGCATACCATAAGGTATTGTGAGGGAATGAGCTATAGAAGCGGAAAAACTTGGATGAACCTCCAATGCTTACGCTAAATGAAAGAAGCAAGTGTCCAAACACCATCATTTTTTCCCCTAGCTTTTCTTCTTTCTGCTCCCCATTCCTATTCTCGCCTCCCAATTTAGGACTTCCTGGGCAGGGGAAGCTAAAACACACTTGGAGTTTGGAGTTTGGAGCATGTGGCAATTTCTCTGAGAGAAGCTGCCCTGCTACCCTCCGTTGACCATCAAGAAAGAACCTTAGAGCTCTTCTGCAGTAATAGGGATGCTGGACCATAGGCCTCATTGTATTGGCCAGTAGAGACTGTGTAGTAAAACCCTTCTTGATTCTAAGTGTCCGTTTTAAATTAAAGACTAAAAAGCACATCCTTGATTCTCTATTACTTTCTTTACATGGGATGCATGTTCATTAGAAGTTCTCAATTGTGCAGGGGCACCATTCTCCCTCAAAATACTGATGAGTTTCCTGAGAAGCTTCTAGATGTTTACCGTTCATCAGCCTACCTCTGCTGTGCATAAAATGAGAACCCGATCCTTTTCCCCAGCATGAGTCTATGCTGGTGGACATCCCTCCCAGTTTAACTTCTTTCATTGTCAGTAAAGCCCCTCTTTTCTATTCAGTTTTTCCTGGGCATTTTCTACAATGGCAGTATTTTTTACTATATTTATAAAATACAATACTGTAGAAATAAGGAATATGTCAGCGATTGCCAAGATTTAAGGGTATAAAGAAATCGTGACTATAAGTGAATATTACAAAGGCAGTTTTGAAGAGTGTTCTATATCATTCTGATTATGATAGTGATTATTTGAATTTATTTCTGCTATGATTCATTCAGCTACACTGAAGAGCCAGTTTTACTATATATTATTTTCACTAACATGCTTACTACTTATTCCATCTACCATTTTAGAAATTTTTAAACAATGTCTCATTTTTGAGCCATCATTAATAAATGGCGAAATATACAGATCTCTTAAAACTTTTTTGGTGAAGGAACATTTGGTGGTACTCAGAGATTAATCCTGAAAAGGTTTGAGGACATGATGGGGTACCAGGCATCAAACATAGTTTGGTTGCTTGCAAAGCAATCACCCTACCCATTGTTCTCTCTCCCTGGTTCCTTAAAGTAGTATTTTTTTTTGTTTTCTGTTTTACCTCTAGTAGGGTCTCATAGTTTCATTACTGATCTGTTATTATTTGGGGGCCACACCTGGGAGTGGTCTACTCCCAGCCTAGTACTCAGGGATTGCTCCTGGAGATGATGGAGGAAACGTGTGGTGAACCTGGGCCTCTGCAAGTAAGGAATGTGCTCAAGCCTGTGAGGTTTCTCTCCAGCCCCTCATTATTTTAAATATTACAACCTACCCAGCTCATATTACTTTGTGGAAAGTTTAGGAGGCTGCACTAAGACTTTATAAGCTTAGTATGCAGCATAGATATGAGATTGTAAAGCATACTGCAGCTAAATGTAATGAACACAGTAAAAAGCCTTTCTTATATAAAAATATGACAAAAATAAACTACAACATGTTTCATCTTCTTTCTATATATTTATGACCCATTAAAATACTCTGCTGGGCATTTTCAAGTATTTTAACCAACTCACTTATAAAAGCACACAAAAGTTTTTATCACTTGCAGCAGGATAACATTGAAAGCATGTCTTTAAAAAATAACCACCTAATTCAGGTGCCAAGAGAATCATAAATAATATTTGGAGCTTACTTTAGTCAGAATCAAATGGATTTGTTATCAGAGAAAAAAAGATTTTCAAATAAGAGGAAAATAAATGGCATGTAGTAAATTTCATCAAAAAACAATGAGAACCAAATAGGAGACCATTCAAATAAGCACAACACTTTTGCAATTTGTTCACATTTTAACCCTGCAGAAATCTAGTGACAGGATCAAACCTGTTTTTTAACCAGTCAAGCAAGTAAAAAATATGATCGATACTGTAAAGAGAACATCTAACTCCAGCAGTTCTGGCCTTGAGAATGATTCTTGGGTGACAGGCAGGCCATCTCTTTGATCAATGGTCTAACATATCCCTGCATCTAATTTAGCTTTTTTGGAGATCTGCTGTTCACCATTTAACCTATTTGCCTGTTCATGCCTCCTTTCCAGAGTCAGAATGAGCTGAGAAATGACAAGAGTTTCTGGAAAAACTCCTGGTGGGATTTTTCTAAAGGTTTATTCCCAACAGAATGACTCCTGAGTTTATTGGGAGTGTTATAGTCTTCTGACTTGTTTTAGTCTATGAACTAAATAGTATATTGTTTGGATAAATGAAAAACTCTTATACCCAAAGTCCTGTTCACTTGGTTCTGTCAGAAGTGCAGCTTTTTCAGCTTGCCAGCTTACTTACCTGACAGTGCTCCTTAGAAGGGGGCATTGAGCTGTTCAGGCTTCTACTTAATGAAAGTGGAAGAAAGCCCTTTATTCCATGAATTTGTATAGAGTAATAGGTTTGACTAAATCAATGGGCTCTACTCTATGGGCCACCAACTAGTCAACCTAAGCAACAGTTTATTGAAAACAACCTATGGATTGAATCTAGAAAAGTTCTGGTTTTTTGTTTATTTTTTAAGGGAGGAGACATTGGATCACAAGCAGGATTCTTCCTGTTCATTCTGCATACAAGGCAAGTACCTTATCCCCTGTACTATCTCAGGCCCAATAATGCTCTGGTTTTAATCTCTGTTTTTACAAAGATTGAGTACCAAAGGAAGAGCTAAGGGCACACTCTTTGTTTCTGGCCTGACCCTTTCTGCCTTTAGCTGTCCAGGTTTTATGACATGTTAATCCCCTTTAGGGGACTATATTGTTTAATTTACCATACTGATCCTTTATCAGAGCTTCCTTCTTAATGGAACAGCAGTATCAAGCTACAGATAATCAGAGTTCAAACTTCAGATTCCCTACTCACTAGCTGTGTACAATTTTAAAAAATACACTCTCTGTAAGGAAAAAGTATATTTCCTCACATGTGAATGGGAAAAAATGATATCTGCTATGGAGATTTGTTGTGAGAATGAAATGAGATGATATAGATGCCCAAGAAGTTATAACAGAATCAATCCCAGGGGAGGAAAAAATTCAAGTATTTTGCCACTTTTTTTTTTATCAATTTTCCTACAAAAATAAAGCCTAATGAAAAACATATTTGAATAGTATGGTTTCAAGGAAGAAAAAATGTAAACAGGAAAGGGAGAAAAGTATTTGTAATAGAACTTTCTTGCAGTTTTACTCTCTGGAACTTAATTTCTGTGAAGAAATTTTGTGGATTGGAGATATTTCTGAATTCTCTCACTTCACCTAACGAGAGTGACAGCAGGTAGAGCCAGGAATGTGGCTGAGCAATAGAGCATTTGCATAGGATAGGTGAGGCCCTGGGTTTGATTCCTTGTACTACCAAAAAAGAAAAATATGAATAAATAAAAACTAAAAATACAGAGTGACAGCTGGAGAGTGTCTTGTTCAGCCTTCTGTCCTTTGTACCTAAAACAGGGCTAAATATAGAGTAGGCCTTTTAGTAGATGGTTTTTGAATAGAACTTGTTGACAGTGGGGGTGGACACTGGCCATGGAGCAATGATGCTTTTCTTTGGTCTCACTCTAATTTCTTTTTATAGTCTGGGGAGTATTCAATTCAATAGATGAGGTCAACCCCCCAAATTGAAGAAATTTGGGGGGAATAGTTTTAGAGGAGCAAGAGACAGCAGGTAGAGGTGCAATTCCAACAAGTTGACCGACTATGACTGTCACAAGAAGCAATCAGCACAGGACCCAGCTTGAGAGGCTGTTGACATTCTGTGTAATTACTGCAAGTGCACCCTGGGTAGTCGACATCATTGTAAACTGCATTTCCAACACTGTATGGTATTAAAGATTGAAAAAAAAGGGCAGTGAAGTTATAGCCATTAGCAAAGCTGAATTGGAGCTCCTAGAAAATGTCAAGGAGATCTTAATTGTACTTTATATAATGGTCTCCTAGACTAATAAGATATGATCTAAAACCATTAGGTATGAGAAGGTAAACATTTTAAGAGCACTTTTTTTTTTTTAAATGCCAAAGGCCCTTCATCTCTTTTTGACAACTCTCTCAGAGCCTTGAGGTAAAGGATTGCTGTGTTCTGAAATAACAGATATTGTTTGTGACAGAGGCACTGAGGCCCTGCGTGAGGGAAGGTATTCAAAGATAACGTCTATGGAGCAAGGAGGTCTATAAATCTGATACTTAAGTCACACATCATCCTTCCCTGCCTCCCTCTGGCTGAAGGAGTGGGCAGGTATGCTCTCAGAGTTATTCCCCTGTCACGTAGCATGCCGTTCCAAAATGCTGGGAAACACCCTTTATTCTGACAAGCTTCAGACCTCATAAATCTATTTAACCTTCTAAATGACGGAGATTCATTTTCTCAAGGTCGGAATGAAGCCAATAGAGAGCCATGTAGTCATGACGAGTTGCAATGAGTTGGTGACCTGAGACATTGAATCCTTGAATCCAGAGAGTTGGAGATTTTAGATTTCCTGATCTCAATAATTGATGAAAGTCACTGACGATCTAAGACTGAAGGTCATGTTACTTATTCTTCCTCTTCCTCTTCCTTGAGTACTGAAGTTTGTCTTCTATTTCTGGGTCCAAGACTATGCTTTTTCTCTCAGTTCAATTTTTTCCCTCTTTCTTTTCCCCTCCCCTTCTTTCTTCTTTCAAAAACTATGTTTTTATTAAGACACTGTGATTTACAAAGTTGTTCATAATAGAGTTGTTTCAGGCATACAATGCTCATATTTTTCATTTATTCAACATTAATAAAATCACAAACATGGTTACCCATTTCTCAGTAAGACTTATGCCTAAGTGAGAGGTAGAATCCCTTCCACTTGTTCATTGCCAACATCATGAAAAGAGATAACAGTTGACTACTCTCAGAATAAATAA
>JAOXYA010000041.1:37854288-37868150 GCA_028565675.1 Sorex palustris | reverse complement strand
AGAGTATCTCGCCCGCACGGCAAAGCCTGGCAAGCTCCCCGTGACGTATTCGATATGCCAAACACAGTAACAACAAAAAGTCTCATAGTGGAGACGTTACTGGGCCCACTCGAGCAAATCAATGAACAAAGGAAGGACAGTGACAGTGACAATGCATTTGGTGGGAGAGGGACTGTTTGGGCCACACAGAGCTGAAAACCCGGGGTTGTGGGTATCTCTTTGTCATACTAATTTTGTTTCCTTTGGATAGAGACTTCAAGCAGAATTGCTGGTTTCTGTTGTGGTTCTATTTTCAATTTTCTAAGAAACCTTCATACAGTTTTCCATAGTAGCTTTAATAATTTATAAACCCATCTACAGTGTATTTTTATGTACATCTTAGCCAGCATTTTCGCTCTCTTAATTCTTTTTTGGGGCTGGAGCATAGGGCATTTGCCTTGCACATGGCCAACCGGGGTTTGATCCCTTCGTCCCTCTTGGAGAGCCAGGCAAACTACTGAGAGTATCCTGCCCGCACGGCAGAGCCTCGCAAGCTCCCTGTGGCATATTCGATATGCCAAATACAGTAACAAGTCTCACAATGGAGACATTACTGGTACCCACTCGAGCAAATCGATGAACAATGGGAGAACAGTGCTACAGTGCAATTCTTTTTATCATATTCTAACAGGTGTAGACTGATCATTGTGTCTTTGATTTTTATTATCCTGATGTTTGTGATTTTGAACATCTTTTCAAGGACCTGTTGGCAATTTGTATCTCTGGTCAAAATATTTATTCAGGTATTTTGCTCATTATATGATAAAATTATTTAACTTTTTTTCTTGGTTTTGAATGCCCCAATGAGTGGTTTTTGTGGTATGTTTTTTTTGCTATTGATGTTTTATTCAAAGTCTTTATACATTTTGGATATTAATCTCTGACAGATATGCAATTTCAAATATTTTCTCCCTTTACGTAGATGGTCTTTTAATTTTATTGATGGTTCCTTTACTGTGCAGAATCTATTTAGTTTGATGAAGCTCCATTTGGTTTTGTTTATTGGGTTTGTTTTGGTTTTTGCTTTTGCTTTTTGTGCCTTAATTTCTGGTATCAAATGTCCAAACTTTTTCTGCAGCTTTTTGAGCTTTAAAGAATTTTTTTCCCATTCTTTGGCAATTGGTATGTCTGTACTTCCTTGAGATAAGCTACTGAAATCTTGTTGTGTTTCTTCATTGATGCCAATTTCCTTGATTTTCTTCTTGTACAACCTTGCTATTTCTTACAATCTTATATTGCTACCTGCGCATGTACTGTAACATTCATCTCTTCTAAACTTTTTGAACAGGTATAGGTAAAGAACATCCCCTGTGAACAGGTAAAAGAGTATTGACTGTGTGGGTTCTGGTAGATTCTGCAAGGCAAAGCAGCAATGGGTCTCTTTGCAGCTTAATTGGTTGGTGTGAGTGTTGACTGTGACAGTAGGTTCTATAACAACTAATGTGGGTGTCAGCTGCAGCAACAAGGACTATTGAGAACTTGGCTTACAAAGGCTGCTTGGGGTCACTTGATATCATTTTCTCTTGTGGTAGAAGCTCAGGCTGAGGGTTTTCTTCCTGATGCAGGATCTCACTCACAATTATCCCAAAGATGGTGATGGGATACTTATGAGTGAGTATTCATGCAAGGGAATCCATGGAGCAGCCTCAGAGCTGGGTTACGAAGAGTGCAAATGGCATAACCACTCCAGATTCTTGGGTTCTTGTCGGTCTTTGGGAGATGGAGGTCATGATGCCTGAGACTGGGGTGCGTGTAGTGTGTGCAGGGTTGCAGGGACTA
The DNA here is from genome assembly GCA_028565675.1 of Sorex palustris. Taxonomy (NCBI): domain Eukaryota; kingdom Metazoa; phylum Chordata; class Mammalia; order Eulipotyphla; family Soricidae; genus Sorex; species Sorex palustris. The sequence continues at coordinate 37,866,332 of JAOXYA010000041.1, read as the reverse complement.
TAGCACAGGTTTTCCTAGTATGGGAGCAGCTCTGAGACCAGGAATCTGGCTTGTGGCTGGAGCGATAGTACAGAGGGTAAGGCATTTGCCAACTTGGATTCGATTCCCAGTATCCCATATGGTCCCCTGAGCACAGCCAGGAGTAAGTCCTGAGTACAGAGCCAGGAGTAACCCCTGTGCATCGCTGGATGTGACCAAAAAAGGAAAAAAAAGGTGGGGGGATCTGGCTGGCCTCTGCAGCTGGGCCCTGGTGTCTGAGTGCTGGGTCAGTGCTGAGAAACCATGGAGCCATGGAACAGTTGGTCTGCCTGTGAAGCATGGCTAGCATGTGCAGAGCAAGTGTGGTTCTGGGTTTCAGCATGCACACAGGATTTGAGAGTGTGATTCTGCCCTCATGATAGCAAAGTGACATCCTTAGAGTGAGGTGGCTGCAGCAGTGAAGGGCTTGGAGGGATTTAAGAGGTAAAAAACTAGCAGAATTATTTGAAAAGCAGGTCCCTGGGGTCTCTACCAAGAAGTACTGCTGGGTTCTCATTCATGACAACTGTGCAGAGTCTGGTTGTCCTGGGAGCTTCTTGAAGTCCTTTATTGGCTAGGGTTGCCAGGAGCCTTTGCTGCACAGACCACTGAAAGGACACTGGCCTCTGAAGTTTGGCCCATCTTTGTTCCTAACCAGCTTAGCTAAACCTCATCCCCAGTGATCCATTCTGTGCAATCAATCCCCATCATTTCTTTTTTTCTTCTTTGTGATGGGTTCTGAGTTGACTGCTCTTTTTCCAGAGCTATTATAGTTGTGAACAGCTGCCTACTTATTGATTTGGGGCAAAGGAGTAAAGTCTGATCTTACCTACCCACTCGTCCTGTGGGCATCACCCAGAAAAGTATGTCTTTCAATAAAGATCAATCTATTGATTGATTTGGACATTCTTTAAATTAAAAAATAGCATTAATTTCTTCTAATTGCTGTTATTTTACTGCTCTTCTTTCAGTTGTACCCAAACTGTCCCATTCTCTCTATCCCTACTACCATGGACTTACTTTCAGATTAACTTTTATGGGGCTGGAGCAATAGCAAAGTGGATAGGGCACTTGCCCTGCTTGCTGCTGACCCAGGTTCGATTCCCAGCATCCCATATGGTCCCCTGATTACCAGCAGGGGTAATTCCTGAGTGCTGAGCCAGGAGTAACCCCTTTGCATCTCTGTGTGTGACTCAAAAAAAACAATAAATAAATAAATAAATAAATAAATAGTTTAATTTTAGTCTTTTGTGGAGGGCACCTCAGGGACTACTCTTGACTCTGTGCTCTGGATTTTCTCCTAGAAGTTCTTGAGGAACCATATTCTGTGGTAGAGATCAAACTGGGGTCAGCGACATGTAAGATCAGTGCCATAACCTCTTGATGATATCTTGAACTTCATGCTTGTCTCTTTCTTTACTTTCATTTTTCCACCACTATCTACCCAGACTCCCTGCCTCCAGAATTTGACCTTAACTCAATTTAAGTTCAATTTTAGCCCGAGCAGAGCGCCGGCAGCTGAAGACCTCCAGTTTCAGACACAACCATGCTTAAGACCACTTTCCACATGTCCAAACAAGCCTCGCACATGAAGGAACCGGCAGTGGAACCCAGGTGTGCGGGACCCGGGACATGGATCTCCAAGCCTGCTCAGATTAGGACTGGGCCTCCTCCATCCAGATCCCCCCATCTTCCTGTATATAGGCGTCACACCCACTAACTGCCCCGAGTGCTGTGTAATCCCACCAACGGCCAAGACCCAGAGACTACAAAACTCAGCTCCCGGAAGTATGCGACCGCAACATCTTATTATCTAGTTCTTACTCTGGAGAACCTGACAGGCTACCTACTGAAAATGTCCTACCCACACGGCAGAGTATGGCAAACACCAAGTGGCGTATTCAATATGCCAAAAACCAGTAACAATGATGGGTCTCATTCTCCTGACTCTGAAAGAGCCTCGAATGTGGCACTTTCTAAAATTTCAGGGCTAGGACGAATGGAGACGTTACTGGTGCCTGCTCAAGGAAATCAATCACCAACAGGATGACGGTGATACAATTTTTCATGGAGCCCCAAGATAAACCATTAAAAAATAATACCCGAAAAGCTTATGTTGTAATAGCCTCCTATAGCTTCTCATTGTATTTCTGAGGTCTCTTTGGTATAGGGTTTAAATTCTTATGGCTGGCACATATGGCTATGTGACATCTAACTTTTGCTTTTCCCTTAGTTTCATCAACTCACACTAATTTTCACCTTCCTCATGCTTTAAATTTGCCTTCCTAATACTTTAATAGAAAGTATCAGGCCTTTCTATGCCATTTCCTTTTATGAAGCAATAGATGGAATTGACAATGTACTGTTACATGCCAATTATAAAGCTCAGTTAAATGTTAGAGCATATAAGAGTTTGCACAGTTGGACTCATACTGAAAATTATCTATTTTGGGTAGCAGCATGCATTTCTGCTCTATCCTTTGATCCTTCATAGGGATGCTTTGACTCTGATCTGAATACGTTTAACTGAGGGGGCAGGAAGATACCACCTTGCATACTAGATTTGTGTCTCTTCTAGCGCTAGGGTTTGGGAAGCTGCAAACACTGATCAGCATTGTAGAGGGAAGCAGAGGCCGCGGTCCTCCAGTGCTGGTTTCGGTCTCCAGGAACAAACAGGCCCAACTCCAAAACAATGACATGCAGAACCAGTTCAGAGAATCACACAGGAATAGTACAAAGAACCCCGGATCAAAAACACACAAGTTTGTGGGCAGAGATGCAATAGAGGGATTAGAGTGCTTCCCGTGGACCTGACAAGTGCAGATTCTATCCCAAACTCTGCATATGGGTTCCTTGTGCACCACCAGTTGTGATCTCCGAGTGCTGAGTCAGGAGTAAATCCTGAGCACTGCTAGTTGTGCAGTGCTCCCACCACTAAACTTGTATCACTTGTCATTCCATTGGTCATCAATTTGCTCGAGTGGGCGCCAGTAACTTCTCCATTCATCCCTGTCGCTTGCTAGTGTAGCCCAATGGCATCTGCTCGCACCAGGAAAACAAAGAGCCTCAAACCGTTCGTTCAGGGTCTTGACAAAGAAATCCGACCATCTTGTAGGCGGGTAGCCAGGCATTCTTTTGACGTTCCATGGAATCCAGTCAGTAATGGCTCTAGTCCAGCGGTCATTTCCAAATCGCATTACATGTCTGGCCCATCTGATTTTCAACATCTTGACAAACGAGGCAGCATCCCTGATCCTCGATCATTGATGGAGGTCGAAACTCCAGATTCCTTCTCTCACTTGAGTGAAGTGTGATGCGCCAAGCATAGCTCTTTTGATTCCTCTTTGGGATACCAGAATAGCGATCTCATCCTTTTTTCCTGTTCCTGGTGCGAGCAGATGCCATTGGGCTACACTAGCAAGTGGCAGTGATGAATGGAGATGTTACTGGCGCCTACTCGAGCAAATTGACGACCAACGGGATGACAAGTGATACAAGTGATACAAGTTTAGGGGTGGGAGCACTGCACAACTAGCAGTGCTCAGGGACCAGGTCTCTGAGGCATGTGTTAGTGCAGAAGGAACAGTGGAGTTGAAAAGATGTGCCCAGAGTTGTTCTTTGTTCTCTTAATAATCATCTTTGTTCTCTTAATAACTTCTTTGATGCTCTTGCAGGTGCCTCGCCACTCTCTTCCTCCTGTGCAGTTCTGGCACCAAGTGGTTCCTCATATTGAGTTTGCGACCCAGGTACACATAACTGCTGCGATACCACAGCGGGTAGGGTGTTTGCCTCGCATGCGGCCAGCCCCTAAACTAAATAAAATAAAATAAAATTTCCTCAGAGTCAAGCTTAAGCACAATCAGAATCTGACCCTGAGCTCTCTCCCTTGTCTTATCTTATTCTATTCTCCTATTTTCTCATCACTCACGTGTCACACTGGCTTTCCATTAACGAACATTCCAAACTAGTTCTCCCTTAGAATATTTTTTGCTTGCTTTCCCCCCACCCCAACTCAGCTTTTTGTTCATTTGTTTGTTGTTTAGGGGCTACGCCTGGCAGTGCTCAGAGCTTGTTCTTGTCTCTGTGCTCTGAGCACTCGCGGTGGGACTTGGAGAATGATGTGGAGGTTCTGGGCATTGAATCCAGGTCAGACACATACGAAGCAAGCGCCCAACATGCTGTGCTATCTCTTTGGCCCTTAATCTCAACTTTCTAGTCTTAACTATTCACTTAACATTAAATGATGATATTGTATGTCAAAAATTAATTTATTGTGTGTGGAGGGTAAATTGATTATTTAGGAAGACTTTTCCTGTCAGTGGATGAACCTCCAATATTGGGGGTGTTTGCCAAAGTTTAATAATCTGAGAGTGATATTTCCCATGAACCTTATTACCCTCTATAAATCTTTTCCTTAGGAAAAGAAAGGCGCCTGACTTACAACGAAGTGGTTAGCATGAAATGAACCAGCTCTTTAGAGATTTGCCCATCTCTACATGACAGAGAACAAATTCCTACTGTTTGTCAGGTTTCTGTGAATTTATAAAAACAACTTTCCCAGCCATTAAGGTACAAAACTCAGATGCAGTGGTAGAAAAACATCATAGTACAAAAAGGCATTCAATTCTCTTGGAAACACTAGGCTTATTAAAGGCATAAACACTAGGTACAGAAAGTTCAGTAATCTTTTCCTAAGGGCAATAATAGTTTTTACATTACAAAATCAAATGGTTGCTCTTTATTTGAGGGTTGAAAATAAAGTGCCAATTTGGAGAGGAAACAAATTGTAACTAAATCCAACACTTACATCTGAATGGAGGGTCAGTCCTTCTCATTTCTATCAATGCTTTTCATCCAATGAGACTTAACATTGCCAACTTTTCCTAGGTTATATATCTTTATCATTGGTTGAAATTCCAGTAAAATCACAGAAACTCATCAACTCTCTTAATTTTTGACTACTCTAACTTCTCTCTGCATCTCCTAGTGGGAAACCCAGCATCTGTACCCAACTGAGTTTCATGGTGAGCCTTTACCAAAATAGCACCATTGCCCCTCTATGTTCTCATGACTATTGCAACATTGAGAGGCAATAACATTAGACCTGACATCTGCTTCCTCAAAAAAAGAAACGGGAAAGGAAGCAAAGACACTATTATTTTACTTTGTATTTAGAAAACCCACAAGAAATTTTACAGAAGGCAATAGCTTACTACCATCACATTACATTTTAGTACATCAAGCCCAGAAGTGAAGTGTTTTGCCCAAGTTATAACATTTAGTCAGTGGAGAAACAAGCATGTAACCTGATATGCAAAGGACATGTTCTTTCTATTCCATGCCAGCTTCTTCCCAGAAAAGAAGTACAGACCTATTGTTGTTACAGTTCACTTCTAGCAAGCAAAAATAACCCACATACACAAACTATTCTCAGCAATTCCTGTGACCTCCTTATATATTGAATAATGAGATGGATTATGCAGAGACTAGGACCCATATCCCATGGCTTGTGTTTCTTTTATCATATATGTATATATATATTTACCTTATTGATTGAGAGTCTGATGCACAATACTGTAAATCTGTTAATGATGCTTTCCTGTGCATGTAATACCAAAACCCCACCCATTATCAGTGTACCCTATGCCTGACCACATGGACCCCAATATTACTCTCTTCGGCCCCCAATTGAGTTTTGTGTATCCATTCTCCTGTCCAGCTTTGTTTAGCCGTTAGTTGCAACCTTTAAGTCCCACAGATGAGAGTGATCACTCTGTATCTATTCCTTTCCTTCTGACTGACTTCACTAAGCACAATATATTCTAGTTCCATTCACATTGTGGCATATTGCATGATTTTGTTCTTTCTAAGAGCTGCATTGTGTTCCATTGTTATATACTACAAATTCATATTAATTCAGTCATCTGTAATTGGGCATTTGGATTGTGATTATATCTTGGCTATTGTACTAAGCTCTGCAATGAACAGAGGTATGCATATGTCCTTTCAAATTAATGCTTTTTATGTTTTGGGAGAAGTGACAAGAAGCAGTATCACTGGATCATATAGGAGCTCTATTCCTATATTTTGGAAAGATACTCATTTTGCTGTTCATAGAGGCTGTACCAGACTACATTTCCCTCCAACCGTGGATGAGGTTCCTTTCTCACCATATTCCTACCAATACTGGCTGTTTCTAAACTTATTAATATGAGCCACTCTCACTAATGTTTGGGGTTTGGGTTTTTTGTTTCTTTGTTTGGGGGCTATACCTGTCAAGCTATAGCAAGTGCCCAAGGTAGGGCGTTTGCCTTGCACGCAGCTGACCCAGATTTGATTCCTCTGCCCCTCTCGGAGAGCCCAGCAAGCTACCGAGAGTATCCTGCCCACACAGCAAAGCCTGGAAAGCTCCCCATGGATGTATTTAGTATGCCAAAAACAGTAACAACAAGTCTCACGAAGGAGACTTTACTGGGGCCCGCTCAAGCAAATTGATGAACAATGAGAGGAAAGGATAGTGCTACAGTGCTACCTGTCAATGCTTAGGAAGCATACGGGATGCAGGGGACTGCAAAAAACTGGATTGGCTAAGTGCAAGGCAAATGCCTTATCTGCTTTACCCTTACTCCTTCGAGGTGATACTTTAATGTTTTAATTTCTATTTCCCTAATCATGAGTTACAATGAGCGCTGGCATATGCCTTTTAGTCATTCATATGCCTTCTTTGGGAAAGTGTCTGTTCATCTCCTCACTGCATTTGGTTTTATCTCTGTTCTCTAATGAACATCGTTACAATGATACTGATCTAAAAATCTAAATCTAGAGTTCAGAATCTAAATTTGAATTCTAAATTTAGAGTTTTATAATGGGTATAAAATAGTAAAAAAAAATCACCTGAAAAAAATAGAGGCTTTGATAGGAAGATATCAAGATATGGGAAAGATATTATACTAAGGAGCTTTCCTTGCATGTACACATCCCTGGTTCAGCCCCTGGGACCACATATAGTCTTTTGTGGACTTCCAGGGGTGATCTCTGAGTGCCAAAACTGAAAGAAAGACTCTTCCTTATATTTATTACTAAAATAAATTGTTTTAAAATTATTTACTATTTACTTCCATCACCAGCAAGTAGTTTGGTGATGACAGGAAACTTTCTTGATGTTACTGACCTCTGATCCCCAGGCCTAAGTGGAATCTGGTCCACCACCGAGCTTAGCATGCACATTCCCCCATAACTCATGCGATTCCATGGTATTTGGATATGTACAGAGTCAGGGAATTATCACTACCATCAATTTTAGAGCATTTTCATCACCCCCAAAGAAATCCCATATCCATTTACAGTCACTCTCCACTTTCCCTTCTTCCCCACCCATACACTTTAAAAATAAGAACAATGGTATGTAGGAACTATGAAAAGTCATGTGAGGGAACAAAAAATAGAAACAAAGACTGGGGATGCCAAGAGGGTACAAATCACAAGTAAAGACACATGTGTAGGGAGAGAAACAATCACACTGTCACTCCTGGTTCACAGTTCAGGAAGCATCTGAGTGAGACTAATACAGGCTAAGTTCCCTGATAGATTCTCACTTGTAATGGGGAGAAATGCAGAGATTTGAGTCAAAGAATATAGCATCACAGCCTCTTTCAACACAACTTGCCAGAATATCATTAAAGTGAGGCTAAATTACCCAACTGTGGCCTACAGTTTTATTGGCTGAAGCTGCAAATAACTCATAAGATAAGAAGCTACTAAAAGAGTCAGAGAGAGAGAGTACAGTGGGTAAAGCACCCCAGATGGTCTCCTGAGCCTGCCAGGAGTGATTCCTGAGCACAGAGCCAGGAGTAAACCCTGAGCATCACTGGGTGTGGCTGAAAAACAAAACTAAGAGAAAAAGAGGTTATTATGGGATTCGGGAGCTCTAGCTCAAAGGCTTGCGCATCTGCTTCACACACTGAAGGCCCAAGTTCCATCCCTGGCACTATATAAACAAACAAAGAGCAAAAGTTCTTGAGCTGACAACATTTACGAATCAAGAAGTTTTTTCTACAGATCAAAATTACTCTTCATTCCTGATTTTTTTTAGTGTTGTTACAATGAATTATACAGTATTTTCCATCACACAAGCAGGAATGTCTTAGGCGTTTCAAATGTTTTCATCTGAGAAGACTTCTTATTTTTATGCCACCTTCCCCCACATTTAGGTCCAGTAATTTCAGAAAGGTTACTCTGACAAAGGGTCATCATTCCAGCTTCTGGCCCTCCACCATCACATGTTTAGGAAAAAAATGCTGAAGTGAACCCCAGCCCGCCCAAGTTGAAAGCTATGACTCAAATTTTGCCAGCTGCAATCAAACTCTCCTTCATCTAAACCTTTGTGTCTTTCTGCCAGCAGAAGTCTAACTTTTAAAGATAAGACAATGAACAAGAGGGAACTTTTCCATGTGCCCAAGTTTCTCAAGTTCTGAGATAATTGCCATAGGTTTCAAAGAAAGAGCGAAGCATGTGTGTCGCTGGAAAAATCTGCATAACACTGTTGAAATGCTTGTAGGATATCAATTGTTAAGATGGGCTTTCTGCAAGACTGTGTTGCTAGGTGGGTGATAAATAAAAACAAACAAGGTTAACTACAGAAGAACCGAGTCTGAACACGATTTCTTGGACAGGGAAATCAATAAAATGCCAGTGAGTGAGGTAAGAAGAATGAGATTAAACATGCAAAGTTTACTTGCATTTTTTTAAACAAGTACTTGCACAAAGACAGGTGCAGTGAGAAGTGACTAGTACAGAGAATGGACAACGAGAAAGATGAGAGAGAGGAAGTTTGTTTTAAAGGTGCGGTTAAAAGGAAAGGGCTGAACCAGTGACGCAACCATCCATGCATTTATTCCTCCACAGTTTGCTCTCTGGAATGGCTCTAGGCTTTGGGTATGCAAACCAACTATTTGTAGGAAAACTGTACTTTGGAGGCCAAACCAGATTTCTCACAGCTTCCTACAAAGTCCCAGGGCAACAGATTAGTGAACAAACAAGAGGTTGCTTGGCTATCTATGTGCAAACTGATAGATTCACACCAGTATTAGTGTTGCTGCCTTTAGCAAGTTCCCGTTGGCTACTAGGGAGACACCAACTCCCTCGGCAGTCTGGTATACAAGACTTACAGCATCACACCCTAACAACATTTCCAAAGGCAACAAGTTCTGCTTGCTGAGGCCAACAAATTACTTCTGCTGTACAAGAGAGTGGGTGTACAAGCACCTCCCCCACTGACAAGACCTACCCTGGACTTACCCAACGTAAGAGTTCTCCCTGCACCTTCTCCATCCTTCTGAATCAGATCTACCCTCAAGAAACATCTCAAGTTTCACCTCCTTCATCAGATTTCCCCACTGACAACAGCCTAAAGAACCACTTTTCTCCTTTCACCTCTAGTGTATAGTATCTGTGGCCTGAGTGATTCTACAACTGGGCAGATCATTCTACTACTGTTACTGTGATGCGTTTTATCTCAGAGACCTGATTAGAAACTCCTTAAAAACTGGAACGAGGACACATTTCTTTACCTACATTGAGCCCTGACATATAGTCTATGTTCAAAAATATTTGCTGATCGCTTTCTATGACTGGAAAAGGTATGGACCTCCACTGAAGAAGTGGTAACTAAGGTCACAAATACTGTGCAGTGGCTGATACAGTTGGGTAAGTTCTCCATGGGCCAAGTGCAGACAGCAGTCCCATCTTTCCAAGAAAACTTGGGAGTCTTTTATTCCAGTATGTAAGAAAAGACATGAAAACAAAGATCCAGCACTAAGGCTGTCCCATGGAAAAATGAATATGGAGTAGCACACATCACTTTTGAGTAGATGTATTTATTTGACGACTGTTTTAGAAAGTTTACAAAGAACTATAGCCTTGAGCCATGCAGTCACATCCCAAGGACGAACCCTGTTCTATTAAGGAAGAAGGGAAGGATGTTTATTGGATCAGAAGCATCCTTGACACAGGTGTTCCAGGTTCGTTTCACATCTGCAGTTATTGACCGTTTTGTTACCTACTCACAAAGAATATCCATCCCTCCGCTTGGATTAGATTTCCTGTGCAATATCAAATTCTCATAATTCAGGCATGAATTTCAACCCTCCTACCCCACTCTTTCCAGGGGCATATCATGAACCATATTTCAGGATAATACAATCAAAGACAATTTTTCTTCTTTCCATCACAGTAGTAGAGAGAGAAACCCTGACCCTAGCTGCTCCCTTGGGAGCTAAGTGAAAGATAGCTTCTGTCCATTGTCGCATATCTCATCTGTTGTCTCATCAAAGGCTTAGACCAGTGAACACTCCCCTTCCTGATGATTGTCAGGGAGCACTGCAGATCTGAGGTCTTTTGTTTTACTGGCTTGTTACCAGAGCTATACTGATACACTCTTCTTCATCACAGAGGGGGCTCAGAGCAGCGACTTCAGCCCATGCCCAGATATAAAGCAATATCTCCTTTTCCTTCAATTCTCCAACACTGACTAAGCAGATGTTGTGAGCCAAGCTTGGAGACACTGAGTTTTTTTTTTTTAAGTCACAATTCCTGCCCTGAAGGAATTGTTTAGGATTCCCTAAGGAGCCAGCGATGAACTACTAATTCTATTGCAAAACACAATTGGGCAAGTTTTACTTGAGGTACGAGTGAAGTGCCATGAGACTGTGGCCAAGAGAGTAATCAATTTTAACTGGTTGGTCAGGGAAGATTTTGAAACCTGTTTTGGAAAAAAAAAAAAACGGTTAACTGTAGGTAGGTGGGATGGTGATGCTTGAGTATGGATGGCCTGGGGAGATGAGTAAAATTTAAACAAGTGTTAGAGAAAGAGGAAGAAGGTGAGAGTCTCATAGAGCATGAGCCAAAATACAGAAGGGAGAAGGTGTAGCCGGCAGCACCAGATGCCCGTTGGTGCAGGTGTGTGCTCTTTTCAAGGGGGCGAGAAAGGAGATTTCGGCCCGAAGCAAGTATGGTAGGAAGGGCAGGGATTCATACCTGGGAGAATTGGGGTCCAAGATTGAGGAGAAATTGGTGTGGAGCGAAAACAATAGAATTAAATGTTTGTCTTCTTTTTAGCTAAGTTCAAGAAAACTATGTCCTATGTGAACAAACAAGGCAAGAAGACAAGTAGCAACCTGGACAAGTTCTAATCACTGATTCGGAATAAAACTTCAACTTGATTGACTGGTCTGCATAATTCTGATAGCAGTCAATCCCTTTGAACAAAACTTGGTTACCCCTTTGCATAGCCAAATACCCATATATCTTAGGAAAGTGTAAAAAAATTAGGTTTTTCTTTTACTTTCAAGGAGTGGAATGTAAAATACCCACTAAATCTTCCTGGATGGCGCCAGGATGAATGTATTCTTTGTTATTTCATTTAAGCTGTTAAATATCTATTAGCACAAAATGATGGGGTCTTCACTGGTTGAGTTTCCACTTGCAGCTTCCTGAGCTCCCAAGCAATGCATTTGATCGGAGCACTACTCCTTTTGTAAGACAGATCTACTTTGTGCCAGGGATGGTGGAGTAAGAGGCCTGTGGTCCCTCAGTGAAATAGCCTCCTCTGCCTTAAACTACAGGGAATCATAGATCTTGGAGGGACCAAGCAATGATCTTGGAGGGACCAAGATCTTGGAGGGACCAAGCAATGACCAAGCAAAGCCACATGCTGTGATTTGATTCACTCTGGAAAACCTCAAGATACTAACAAGTCCAAGTGACTTAGAGGAAACTTCACTCTGACTCAGGCACTGCCTCTCTAGAAAGCACCCCCATCCTTCACAAAGTCAGGATGACTCTTCGCAATGCTTGCTCCATTTTTGACACGGTTTTTCAGATGAGCCACCTGTGTACCTCACTAAGCAAAGAGTAGAAGTGAAGGGAGGGGATTTAAGTGAAATACCTTTCACACACATCCCTCCCTCCCTGCCCCCTCCCTCCCTCCCTCCCTCCCTCCCTCCTTCCCTCCCTCCCTCCTGTCCTTC
>JAOXYA010000041.1:37839714-37854188 GCA_028565675.1 Sorex palustris | reverse complement strand
GGGAATTGGTTTTTATAGTCTCTGAGTCTTGGCCGCTGATGGATTACACGGCGCCAGGGGGCCAGGTGGTGGGTGTGTACATAGAGGCATCCATTACTTTATATGGATATGTGAACACACTGAAATTATTGAATTGCTAACAGTTAAAAGTGTAAACAGAAAGTGGAATTTACTGGGGCAAAGAAGAAAAACAGCAAAGCTTCCATTCATCACCCAGTATTCCACAAATAGGTATGATTGACCCAGAATTGGTTGGTATGAAAGTAGTAAGAGTAGGACCTTTGCTTTTGTACCTTAGAGAATCTTTCAGAGTCAGTCTCTAGTCTAGGCTGTCTGGGTATGGTTTGATTTTGTTTTGAGCTAACTCAGATCATTTGAGCTTATGCTATGCTGCCTCAGGGAAATAGCAATGGGAATTGGAAAAGAACCGTTAGGGCCATTGGGGTTTGATTCCCTCCTGTCCATATTCTGGCCCTTTGGGGCTTGTTAAATCTAAATTTTCATGAGCTCTGAGCAGTCCCCAATGACTAAGAGGTTTTGATAGTTTTGTTAACATTTATTTGTGAGACTATATATAAAAGCTCAACATGCATTGGACACCCCTGCATGACTAATACATTGCTAGAAGATAATCAGTATTGCTTTGGGTGAGAAACTGGCTCACTAATTTTGACTCTGGATTCTCTAAGGTCAGCTTGCCTCAGGGTGGCCTTTTGTGAGGGGTACCCATTGTTAGGTCAGGAGACCCTGCCAGTAGTCCACAGGTGGCTATGCCATGGCTGGGTTTGCTATTTGTCTATTTAAGTTCTATTCATCTTCAGTTAATTGGACTTGAATGATCTCTGTGGTAGTTCACTTGGTACTTAGTAGATTTATAAAACTCATGATTTTTCTGAAGAGTTTTTACCTGTAAAGTTACATTTATACAAAAAACTGATGTGGGGCTTCTTTTAAAAGAATATAAAGAAGAAATCATTCATAAACGTCACTTGAACCTTCATACCACATTTCAGCTATGATATTTTTTCAGTTATTATGTCATAATCTATGGAAATTACTTTCTGGTCTAAATTTCTAATGATGGGTCTCATTCTCCTAACACTGAAAGAGCCTTGAATATGGCAATTTAAAAAAAAAAATCTCAGGGCTAGGACGAAGGAGATGTTACTGGGGCCTGCTCGAGGCAATCGAGGAACAACAGGTCTAAATTTCATACATAGTAACATTCAAACAAATTTCCCAAAATCTAGACATGTGAAATTATATGTGCTCATATGGGGTGTAAAAATGTACAAAGATATTCTTTTCATTCTTAAAATGATGCCTCCCTGACTTCCTTTCTTCCCTTGGCGGTGCTCAGGGCTAATTCCTTCCTCTACACTCAGGGGTCACTCAGGTAGGGCTCCAGGGACCATGGGTGGCAGCCACATACAAGGCAAGCGCCCTACCCACTCACTTCTCTCTCCAGCCTGGTAGAAATGTAAAATTGTAAACTGTGAAATGTTGAAAATAGCTTTAAAGCACTATGAAATGTTGTCAGATATCTGTAGATTTTACGTCTGATCTTGTCCTATACCTATGGCTCTTACTAGAAACAAAATTCAGATAAATTCTCCCCAAACATGATGCATCCCCAGAAACCAAGGTAGCCGCTATGGAAGTTGGGACTCTCCTGTCTCCAGGTGGTGGAGCACAGTGCTGGGTCTTGGTCCCTTCTCTCCGTGGTCCTTATGCCTAAACATCCCCAGTCACTTCCATGCCCCTCCGCTGCCTACAGGTCTCCCGAGTCCTGAGGCTCATCAGCATTCTATCATCATCATCAATAACTTTAGGACTTTCCAAAACTTTCCTTGGAATTAGCAAAAGGCCAACCCTGTACTTGCAACTTAGTTCATAAAAGTACAATAGAGAGTCTGTGTCCAGGAGGAAAACAGTGATCAGACGAACTTCACGGTAGGTCAGTGCCAATGGGATCACCAGAGGGGATCGGTTGGTTTTAAACTTTTACTGAAAACATATATGTCGACAGATGAGCACACACATGTAAATCTCATGATTGTTTTTACTGTGTGCTAGATAGTGTATAGACCTTAGCACTCCAGAAGCCTCTTTCTTGGCCATTTTCACAAACAACCACACAACCACATTTCTTTTTTTTTTCTTTTTTGGGTCACACCCAGTGATGCACAGGGATTACTCCTGGCTCATGCACTCAGGAATTACTCGTGATGGTGCTCGGGGGACCATATGGGATACTGGGAATCAAACCCAGGTCAGCCGCATGCAAGGCAAACGTCCTACCTATTGCTATCGCTCCAGCCCCAGAAACAACCAAATTTCTTACTGAGAGCACCATAGAGCATTCCTTGCGCTCCCTGACTCTCTAAACACATTTTAACTAATTTTAAATTAGAACTAGAGAATTCATTCATCATTGGGAGTTTATATTTTTGCCATCGGTATTCAACCATTTTAAAAAACTGGAATTTGAGATGTAGTGTGAAAGCCATACTGAATATAAATATTCCTTTGATGATTCAGTATCGTAAGAATATCTTAATATTATTAATATTTGATAACTCCCACACGTGCTAGTTAATCTTGCATTCTGGTTAACAGGAGCTTAGGCAGTCTGACTGTTGCTGTCTTTTGGAGTCTTGAAAAGATATATCAGCTGTTTAGTACTCAAATTTAGTATGTTTTAAATGCATATTGAAAATGCAGATTATTCAGGTCAGCTAATTGTGTTATTTTTCAAAACCTAGGACCACGTTTTGTGGTACAAATAGGTGACAAAATTATTGACTACAATGAAGAATTCCGCCTGTTTATGTCAACAAGAAATCCAAACCCTTTTATTCCACCGGACGCAGCTTCCATCGTTACTGAGGTTAATTTTACTACAACTAGAGGTGGATTACGAGGACAGGTATCCATGAACCATCATACCTTTTCTTAGAAATCTTTTGTATCTTTTGTATACCTTAGAAATCTTTTGTAGCTTTGTGTAGTCATTAAATATTTTTGAGTGATAAACTATTTCATTAAACAGATTATCATTTAAATATATGATTTTGAAAATATACTCACAAATTAAGAGTTAACTTTTTGTTTTGAATTTGTATTTCATTTATACATTTGTAACCTAATAGCAACTTGCTGCTTTTTTTAGTTTAACTTTGATTTTTATACTCTAATTCTATCATATGTAGTAGAATTATAGAGTTTGAAGTAAGACATTAAGATCAGCAGTTTTATCAAAGCTCTCAGCTGTCAGGTTAAGGAGGAGGATGTTTGCCAAATCAGAACACATAAACTTTTAGTATAGAAACTAGAATATGAATTAAGCTCATATCACTCAAAAAAGAGCTGAATGCATCTGAAACCAAAGCACGCTGTCAGCCACCTCCACTTGCTCGGGGCGCTGATGCCTCGATTAGAGGTGCAAGAAGCTACCTGCTATTTTCGAATTATATGAAGTCACCTCAGGGTATCTACCAGCTTCTCACGCACAAGATACTGACTTTTTTCCCCTCCTTCTTCTTGGCTTAGAACATAGTTGTTGCTCCATCCAGCTAAGTACTATATCATAGATTGTTATTGCATAAGCTGTCATTAAGGCAGCTTGCCTTCTCACAGAAGAATCAGTCTGCAAACAATAATGGTTTGTTACTAAAACCCCCTGAGACTAAAAGACACCTAGCCCTTTTTTTTTAAGGTAGTAAGTGTTCCCCTCAAAGATTAGGGAGCTGAAAGCTTAATTTCTAAAGAGGATTTTTTTAATAATAGAGAACATTCTCTCCACCCCATTCTTTGACAAAATAAATTATCTTCTCTCCAGAAATAGTAACCAAATTTATAGGAACAAAGAGTAGCTCACATGATTGGTATCTAACGAATGAAGCTGCCAGTGTACATAGTATTACAGGCACCGTGCAGGACATGTTTCTACCTGAGGTACATAGATTCTGTTTTGATACTGGACTGCTTGAAAACATTTTTAGTTGAAAATGGGATCATGAAAGCAAGGGACTGACAGCTCCATGTTCAAAAGCCAAGGTTAATAAGGGCTTTTGTATACTTTCCCAAATAAATACATTAACACAGTTCACCTTTGACCGACGATGTCCTTAATCTTTCAGCCCCAAGCTTCTCCTGGGAAGGGTGTAACAGTTCTGCCAACCAAAGTTTTGCCAAAAAGTAGGTTGAACCTTGACGATGGTTTAGACCAAAACCACCTTAATCACCTACCTTTCATCTTGCCAGATTTCCAGAATGTAACTATTCAAACTGTTCTTAGATTTCTTAGGTTTAATCTCTACCACAACCCCCCACTACTGTTCATATCCCACCAAAAACTAAAATCACTAACCTTGAGTATTGCATATTTAAAAGAGAAAAGCAGTGTTTTTGGTTGTTGTCATTTTTTGTTTCATTTTTTGTTTTTGTTTGTTTTTGCTTCTGCTCACTGTGCTCTGAAGAATTCCCTTCGGACTCCTAGTCTCAACATAAATATTCCTCTGATCTGAGTGTTCACATCCTTACAACTTAGATTGTGCTCATTCCTCCATATCAACCCATATGGCCTCTAAGTCCACTAAGTTTCTTGAGGCTTTCATGGAACAACTTTCATCACACATGCAATTATTCGGCATGCAATTTATATTTCCAGGTACAAATATTTCTCATGAAAATCTCTTTGACCTGAAATAACCCAATACACCTTAGAAACATGAGTCCACTGCTTACTCAACAGATCCACAGTAAACACCATCAACCACATCACCATTTCCCCACTCCAAATCACTATGGCTTAACTCAACAGAGCTGGCACCCGGACAAAACATCCTAGGGCCTATCGTGGATAAATTAAACCATGGCTGTGCAATAGAATTAGTTTGGGGCGTGTGGCTTATGCAAGTAAAGTAATAACTAAAATTCAAAAGTTCTACTCCTGGGACATGAAGGATGTTTGGATTTGACTGAAGCTTAATCTCTAACGCTATGAAACACTGAACTTGAGGTCAGAATGGCTACATTCCTTTCTGAACTAGATCCACTGCTCTAATGTACAGTCTTGAACTTCAAGTATCAGTTGATTAGTGAGAATTTCAGTGGGAAGAAAAAGTGCAGACTGTTCTACTAAAGCATGATAGAGCCTCTCTGGACCTGCCCAGTGGACCTACATAGGAACTTGAGTGTTGCAGAAAGATTTATACCCCTCAACCTTCTGTTCCCAGCAAGATGGTGATTAGTTCTTGCCAGCATGCTTGAAAAGGTGAGAGTACTTTTCTTGTGCCAGAATGGAGGAAGGGAAACCACCAATGAGTCCATGAGTACTTCCTTTATTAATATTACCTCAAGTCCAGGGAACAATAGGTGAATGCACTTTGAAAGGCTCCCCTTGTCCCTGGAATCAAAGAACACATTTTGCCATTGACTAATTACTCGTTTATTCATTCAACAAATATTTATTCACAGTATACTAAGTTCTTGGGTATATGCATCATTACCCTGGAAACACACTATGACAGGAAACCCCAGCTAAATCAATGCTAGTTTCCTCCTTTCTTCTCTCTGAGTAAATACATTCTCACTGAAAACAAGGAACTGACATGCAATCCTTTAACTAAATTCAAGCTATAACATGAAGGATTGTGGGAGCCTCCACTCTGCCGATTTCTTTTCACATTACCTCATGTCCATGTGCTTACTGATAACCTGAATTAAAATAAGGCAAGCTCTCTCTCATACATGAATAGATAAGTTCATTATGCTATATGAAGCTTCTGTCTGGAAGTTCTTGATACAGAGTATCATTACATTTGAAAAAATTACAACAAATATTTTCCTCTCCATTCTTTGGGTGTAGTTTGGCACATATAAGTTGGTTTTTTTTGTAACGTAAAGAGTGACATGATAGATTTGATCAGTAGCATTATATTACAAAATCAACAAGCAATAATTACACAGGTGACTCACGATGAGTGTAGAGCTGTTCTTAGCCTATCTAAAAAAAGGAAGAAAAGTTCATTAAAGTTCAGGTCTAGAGAATACTAATCTAAAAATCTAGGTTTCTGAAAATTGCCATATTTCATGAAGAAACTGTTCTCTTAAAATTTGATTCTAACTGAGAATTTATGAATGGACAATTTAAATTCATTGTGTGAAAGATTAGTTATAAGATGGGGATCACACTATTTCTCTGTTTGTGAGAGACCCACAGGTGTGCAATTACAAGTGTTTATTATTTTTGCAAATGTACTATTACATAAAAATGAATATGGAATTCAAAGTGAACACTGCCGGAAAACAAGGAACAGCAGAAGAGCTGCTGAGGAATAAGCTTTATGACAGTCTTCAGGGGGTCTTTCTCAATGGCAGCCTCTAACCGAGAGCACTTTCCTCTCTTAAATGAAGTGAGTGCAGAGTGCACCTACTGACTAGCAAAGAAAGGGACATTAGGTAAACACACACTAGCAGAAGTCCTTTCTAAAATGGATCGAGTATCCTTAATCCTGTATTCTGGCCTCCAGATGATTTATGGCTCTTGTTTTCTTTTCTCTTTTTCCTCGTAAGGCTTGCCAAAGTAGACTTTAACTCTGCCTTGAAGCATGCAAACACAGAGTTCTATCTTCCTTGATGAATCGGATTCTTGCCAAGTAAAGCTTTAATGACAAAATTAAGTTCTAAAGAAAGGACAAGGTGATAGTTTAAAACACAGAGGAAAAACACCACTGACTGTTCCTTCGACTGTTAGAGTTCAGAAAATTGAAGTCTATGGTCTATAGTCTTGAGCCTCTGTATCCTGTGACTGACCTTCAGACTGCCCCACCTCTCACCCTATTATAATAGAAAAGTTGCACATATATGAGAACAGAATAAATTCTCTTTGAGTATAGAGGATCTGCTGCATGATCCTTTTGGTTCTACTTTATTCTAAATGACAAGGAACTGTCTGTCTGCATTCTCTAATCCTTCCCCTCCCTCAATCATAAATGGTTTCACGACAGGCCCAATTCATGAAGTAGGCAAAATGTGTTTCTGGGACCTCGTCGTATTCTTTTGTGAACTTTGTTCCATCCCCACTCATCTCCTAGCCTTCCAGAGCTCCGTAACTATCTGACTTCCTCCAGAGAAATTCTGGAATTTCTCTCACCAGCCAAGATCCATACCTGGAGTGGCAAAGGTATATATTAAATGATTTCTTGAACATTTCCAGTTTCTCGGTGCTCCTTGTACTTACTTCATGGCCCTGGCACTGAGGGATGATCAATTGTTTTGTAGGATCTCTCACAGATATCTTTTCACGCCTAAACGTATCCTTCTGTTTCATTTAGGGAACAATCTTATTCCTGCTCCCAAACAACCAGAAAGTTGCACCAACCCCTGTACATTCCTTTGGTTTTTAAGACTATATATATATATATATATATACATATATATATATTTATATACTAGATATAAATAAGTTGCTTAGCACCCAAGTGCATCCATCACTAATAGACATACTGTCTCCCTGGCCCTCCAAGTGACTCTAACAGAGGTTGTAAGAAGTGATCAGGGCCAACATAAATTTTCAAAGAAGGGCCTTTTATGTTGCTTGTTTTATGTTTTAAAATAAATACTAAGAAATAGGCTTTTAAAAATATATTGAGTTCTCACAGTCAGTCATGATGGTTAGTCATAATGGTATCTGGAGCCTAAGAAATTTTATATTTACCTATGGGTGAGGTCAAACATAAGATTTTACTTTTTTACTTATGGAGTAATTATTTTGATACTGAATTGAAAATTAATTTTATAGAAACAAGAGCAGAAGCAAAAGACTGATTAAGAGGTAATTATAAAAATACCAGTGAGAGTTGATGATATCCTGAAGTAAAGTGGGTTTCTTTTGGAAGAGGCATTCCCAGAAGTGCTCAAGGGACCCATGGACCACTTCTGATGATGCTTTGTCAACCAGCAAGATGGTTCCCTGCTCAGCTTCAAATTGCATCACTGCTCAGCCGTGTAGTACTGGGGACCACTAGAAACACCACAATGTACTCGGGACCTCCAGTGTTTAGAAGCTAGGATGTTGCTAAGGATCCAAGTGCGGTGACATGCATACACCACTAATACAAGTGCTATCTCTCTGGTCTCCAAGTGTCTCTGAGAGGTTATAAGAAGTGATCAGGACCAAAACAAATTCTGAAAGAAGGGCCTGCTTATGATGTTTTATTTCATGTTTTAAAATAAATACTAAGTAATAGGCTTTTTAAAATATATTGAGTTTCCACATATTCTTCACTTATTTCCCCAGATGTTAAGAACTCATATAACTGATGATAGAAATAGGACAGCAGCCAAGCCCCTTTCCTTGCATGCTGCCAGCCTAGATCTATCCCTAGCACCCCAAATGGCCCCCCAAGCATTGCTAGGAGTGATCCCTGAACTCAGTGCCAGGGGTAAGTTCTGAACACGCTGGATGTGGCTCCTAAAACAAACAAACAAACACAAAAAAACAAAACAAAAAAGAACTCATGTGACTGTTGGTAATGTTTAAAGTCCCCACAATTAGTGGGAAATGTGCACTGGTGAAGGGATGGGTATTCAATCATTGTACGACTGAAACTAAAACATGAAAGCTTTGTAACTATCTCACAGTGATTCAATAAAAAATAAATAAATCACCACATTAACACTGGCAAAATGTCATTAACAAATTGAAAATTTTACTGAATTTACTTTACCAATTTTTCTTTCAATAATCTTTTCTGTTCCAGCATCAATTCTAGTATCTTACATGATTTTTAGTTATTTTATCTCAAGTTCCTGCCATCTGTAACACACAGTTCCTCACTATCAGCTAATGCTTCATGATCTTGGAACTTTGATAAGCAATGGTCAGTTATAAATGCCACGCAACATATATTTGTCTGATATTGTCTCCTGATTAGATTGCGTTTTGACAAGAACTTTAAGAGAGGGCACATCTCTTTCTCCATGAGTCATGACAGACTACACATGATATTAGCCAGTAGTGCTCATCCCCAATATGATTTCCTAACAGATTAAAATATGAGGAGCAAGAGAATGAGAGAAGTGAAAAAATGACTCCATAACTTTGTATAGCTAAAAGGATGGAGTTATACCTGGGGCAGATATAACAGATTTAAAGGAAAGTATTAAGTTTGAGGGATCAATCAGACATCCATAAGATGAAATTGTGCAGTTTACAGCAACTTGGATGAAACTAGACTGTCATACTGAGAAATAATAAATCAGAGGAAAAAGGACAAGCACTGGAGTACTTCTTTATTTCCCTATGTGTGGTGTCTAGGGAAAGCAAACAAGGGTAGAGATACTATCAATTGGTAATGAACTCTGTGTCCTGGGATACAAACTGAGAACACCAGATTATGGAAGGAATAGGGAGATGGATGTCACACAGGGACATGGGTGGGGGGGTGGAGGGGTGGGTCATAGGCACTTTAGTAGGGTGAGGTGAGGTAACTGTGTACACCAAGACCACAGTTGTCAACGCCATTGTAAACAAGTCACCTAAATTATAACAAATCAAAAGTAGTAAATCAACAAAATAGATATGCATGTGGATGTTTTAAGCAGGCAGTTGGAGATGTGTGCTAGAGTTTAAGAAAGAGGTCATACTAGAAAAAAGAACTTAGCGATTATCCCACGATGGGTGATTTTTAGAGATGGAAGACTGAATTTGTTCACAAAAGGAAAAAGAAGACATAAAAATGAAAAGCAACCCAGCTCTGGGTTCCAACATGTGCAAGTTTGAGAGAGATGGAAAATGTTGCAAAAGCTATTATGAAGGGCCTTGGAAGGGTGGGGGGTGAGGGAGTGTAGTTCAGTGGCTTTGACTGCAGCTTCCCTGCAGGAGAAAGCATACCCTTGTCATTCATGTGCCAAGCATGATGCTGTCATTTCTGCTATCTGTGTTCCTCAGTTCTGGAACAGATTTCTGGCTCTACCACAGCTGGCTGGATTTCTGGGCTGGAGCCATAGCACAGAGTGCAGGGTGTTTGCCTTGCGCACGGCCGACCCAGGTTCAATTCCTCCGTCCCTCTCGGAGAGACTGGCAAGCTACCAAGCGTATCCCGCCCGTACAGCAAAGTTGGCAAGCTCACTGTGGCGTATTCGTTATACCAAAAACAGTAACAAGAAGACTCACAATGGAGACGTTACTGGTGCCAGCTCAAGCAAAATTGATGAACAACGGGAGAACATTGTTACAGTGCTACCACAGCTGGCATGTGTGATAACTATATAATTCACGGGGAGCATCATTTCACAAGCCCCACAATTAAGTGATGTGTGAGCACCACAGTAAGGAAGTGTAACTCCCGGCGAACAGGAGTGTGTGTACCTCACAGACCTCCAGAAGAACCACACAAAGAAAGTGTGCAAGCACCAGAACAAGAGACACATGACCTCTAGCAAGCACCCTGGCACGTGGATGAGCACAACAGTCTGATGTGCAATCCTCATTGCGTACCACAGTGTAATGTGTGAGTGTGCCATCTCTAGTAATCACAACAATAACCATGGAAGAGGAAAGTTAAGATATTAAGGTGAAGCAACCAGGAAAGTATCAGAAAACCCTGGAAATGGATTCTCTCTCGTCCCTTGTCCCTCTTTAGTCTTCATCTCAGTCCATTTCTTTAAAATCTGATCTACATTTTTGGTAGTTAGTTTTCAAATAAAAATATTGATAATCTTTAGTGGTCTGATAGATAGTATGGTGGGAAGACATTTGCTTTGTATGCACCCAATCTGGGTTTGATCCCTGGAGCCTCATAAGAACCAGCTATAGTGATTCCTGAGTGCAGAACCAGGAGTAAGCCCCGGGAACCACCATGTATAGCCCCAAAACATTTTTTAAATGGAAAGAAAAATAAATCATTGTAAAATAGTATTTAAAGAGTTTAAAATGGCATTATTTATGTTTGATATGAGAATTGATATTATAATCTGTAAAGAACTGAGTAGTGTTTAGAACATGGAAATGTTAGCTTTTATTGTCCTTACTAATTTTCTGTCTTTTTTTGGTCATCAGTGAATATCTGAAAATCTGGGACAGGTATGTTCTCTTTCATTCTAATGCCTAATCTATATTATACATAATTAATGCTCAACAAATGATCACCGAATGAATAAAGCAAAGAAAAAAATATTAAGGGTACAGTGTATCCCACAATAATTTATTTTTACAACATTTCAAACAAAGTTTCTTTAGACACTTAAGTGAAAAAATACTGCATTTTACCACATAATCATAAATTTTATGCCAAATGTTTTTGAAAAAAAGTGTGACCGTTATAATTATATATATAATTCATATATATAATTATATATATAATTATATATATAATTCACGGGGAGCATCATTTCACAAGCCCCACAATTAAGTGATGTGTGAGCACCACAGTAAGGAAGTGTAACTCCCGGCGAACAGGAGTGTGTGTACCTCACAGACCTCCAGAAGAACCACACAAAGAAAGTGTGCAAGCACCAGAACAAGAGACACATGACCTCTAGCAAGCACCCTGGCACGTGGATGAGCACAACAGTCTGATGTGCAATCCTCATTGCGTACCACAGTGTAATGTGTGAGTGTGCCATCTCTAGTAATCACTACAATAACCATGGAAGAGGAGTGGAGTTTGGTGGGCTCCCTTTTTTGGGGGGTGGGGGAGGCACTAGTGTTACTTATAAACAAGATGTAATGATGATACAGTGGCATTGATGATGGTATGAGATACAGAAAAAGTTTCCAGGGTTTCTTTACACAACAGATGATCTGGGTGAAAATCTCCATTGATATTCATGCTCAGTATTTTGAACAGCAAAAGGTGCAATAAATCCCTGAGTGGCTCTTGTGTAGAATGTTTCTTTATTGCATTTACTTTTTCTGTGTTTATAGTCAACCCATGTCTCCCAAGAAGACAGGAGATGATGTAGGGACTTGGTAGCAGTCAAGGCACAGTAACTTTGTCTATTGATACTATTAATGTTAGAACTATTTTATCTATATAACTATGATAGAAATAAATAAATTGATTCATCAGCATCAATGATCATACTCTCAAGAACAGGATATCTAAGTACTGACATCTAAAATAAAAGCGTATGTTTCACCCCAGGCAACTTGGTTAATCCTTTCTAACCTCAGTGGCTATAGTTCTAAGATGAGGTGAGAGGACTGAGAGATAGTACAGCTGGGAGGCATTAGCCTTGTATGCAACTGACCAGAGTTTGATCTCCAGTATCCCATGTGGTCCCCAGAGAAGAACGAGGAACAATTCCTGAGTGTAGAACCAAGTGTAATCTCTGAGCACCACTGGGTGTGGCCCCCAAACCAAAACAAACAAACAGACAAAAATCAACTTGAATGGAGATTTCTTCCTATATAATTTGGTGGCTAAACAAGCGCGTTTCTGGAAGTTCTTTCTTAGTAGGCAATATAGTAATGTTAAATAGAACTCAGAATTCTATTATTGATCTATACTGAATGGTTAAATGGGCAGGCAAAGGAAAACATGTATCGAACATTCCATATCTAAGGCACTATCCAATATCTCATTACAATTTTATAGATTGGATGTTAATATTAGCATCAGAAATCTCTTTAAGAATTTATATAACAAAGATAGGGACTCAAGTTCTTCTAACCCAAGTGAGTGCTTTTTTTCCTCTGTACAGGCTACAAAATGAGATACATATTCTACACTGAATTCGATTGACAACAGAAAGTACTTGGTGAATTTTGAATGAGAAAAAAAAAAAACACCTCAGTTCTATGCTTTTGCCACCTGGAGGTACTTCTAATGTGTTCTACCATTAGATTATGTGAGTTAAATTGTAAAACTCCCAGTTTGCAGGTTTGATTCTATTAACTAATTGAAAGCTAGTTTTCTTGCAATAAATGACTGTAACTCTTTTAGGTCAATATTACAAACCTGGCCCCAAGACCTCTAATCATTCGCTTGACCAGATAAAACTGCATGAGTGGTCATGCGAGAGCACCAGCTATCCTGAGGGAAACTTCAGAGGGAACCAGGTACTAAATGGTTCGATTAGTCTTTTGCCCCTATACCCAGGTGAAACAACCAATTTGCACTTTGGACCACTACCAGAGTTTCCTCTGGCTTCACCCTGCCCAGGCATAGACAGAATCTCCTGCCCCCGTGCCAGGCTGTCTTCACCAGGGCCCCTCTGATGTGGGCAGGTTGAATTTCCCTCCCTGCCACAAGCAGAACCCCAGCAGCCAAAAACCTCCAGAACCCAGCCACAACCATGCTCAAGGACACTCTCCCCACACTCAGATGAGCCTCACGCATGAAGAAACTGGCCGAGGAACCCAGGTGTGCGGGACCCATGGCTGAGATCTCCAAGCCATGGTAGAATCAGGACTGGGCCTCCTCCATCCAGATTCCCCATTTTCCAGTAGCTTGGCAGTTACACCCACAAACTGCCCAAGGCGCCATGTAATCCCATCAATGACCAAGATTCAGAGACTATAAAACAAAGCTCCCCAAAGCACACAGCCGACCTCTTATAGTCTAGCCCACTGATGTACCTAAAGCAACACACATGTATTTGGTTGTAACATACTTGTTTGTATTCTCTTATATGCATTCTCCATCCCTCTTGGAGAATCCGGCAAGCTACTGAGAGTATCCTGCCTGCACAGCAGAGCCTGGCAAGCTCCCAGTGGCATATTTGATATGCCCAAAACAGTAGCAATAATGGGTCTCATTCCCCTATCCTGAAAGAGTGCCGTATTGGAAAGGATGAGTAAGGAAAGGCTGCTAAAATCTCAAAATGCTAGGATGAATGGAGATGTTATTGGCACCCACTCTAGCAAATGAATGAACCGGGATGACAGTGATAGAGTGATACACTGATTACAAACCTGTTTATTTTCAATGTTTTCTGCTTATTTACAGTGGCTCTCCTGTATGTGAGAGGGCAAGAGGAAAGACAGATGTAAACAGTATCAATTGAATATTCAGAGTTCCCAGTATAGAATTGGGAAGCAATATCATTGGAACCCAACTGATAAGAATCTGTCTGAAATTAGTTTTGTTGTTGTTTGGTTGGAGTACATATGTTGCACTTTACAGAGAAAAGCAATCAAGAGAATACAAGTGTGTTTCAGAGATTTAACTTTGCATCAAAAAAGCAATTTCTAGAGTTTACTCATGTCTATGTGCATTTAGCATTGAGAGATCAATTAGCTATACCTTGTACATCTACATTTACTTGGCTGCACAATGAGAATTCTTATCTTTAATCATGACTTGGGGGTACTGCAGTGAAATCATTAAATGTTTTCACTAAATTATACTTAGTAGGGTAGAAAATTGAAATAACATGCTTCAGAACAATTTTTTAAACAAAAGTTAAAATTTTTAAATGCTTTTATAGTTAATCTCCAGTTAATTAAAACAAATTTTTTT
>JAOXYA010000041.1:37778740-37789426 GCA_028565675.1 Sorex palustris | reverse complement strand
GGGAGAGGAGTTCAGTGGGCAAAGCACCTGCTTTACCTTTGGGGGACAGGGCATGGCTTCCCCTGCATACCAGACAGACAGAGACAGAGAGAGAGAGAGAGAGAGAGAGAGAGAGAGAGAGAGCCTTTCTGAGTATCATTGATAAATGGTTCTATTGCAAGCACACCCATCACCTACACTGCAGAAAGGTGGAATTGTCGTGCCAGATAAAAC
Organism: Sorex palustris; assembly: GCA_028565675.1. Classification (NCBI taxonomy): domain Eukaryota; kingdom Metazoa; phylum Chordata; class Mammalia; order Eulipotyphla; family Soricidae; genus Sorex; species Sorex palustris. The sequence goes on along the minus strand of JAOXYA010000041.1, from coordinate 37,789,213 downwards.
CAGGAGCCCGTGGGGGTTGAGTCGTTTCAAAACTCAGTATGCAGAACATGGGTGTGGGGCATCGGAGGCTGTTCAAATGGCAGGTTCCTGGATGTGAGCACTAGATTCTGCTTCAATGGAATGACTTCTTGCCCAGGAATCTGCTTTGTTGAACAATCAATGTAGCAGTCCAAGGCTGCAAGTAGGTGGTGGTTAAACCACCTTTGAGGAACCATCAGAGCAGCTTCAAAAAGGAAAAGGGGCAGAATCAGAGGGGGCAGGGGTGCCAAAGTCAACTTTTGCTGACTTCGAGGCTGTGCCAAGGGCTGGCCCTGGTGGGGAGGCATAATTAGTGTGGGTAAAGGGATTTCATATCTTTGGGTGGAAAATCATCTGCGTGTGCCAAATATCAATATTGTGTTTCATCTGAGCCTCTCTGTTGGCTTTCTCCTGCCACACCTTTCAAACTGTGGTGATAGGAACAATAACAAGCCTGTTATTTGGTTCCCTTGGATGTATTTTTGGTATATTTTTCCCAAAATTGTATGTTCATTGTTATACACATTTAAATTTGTCAGCATAATATGATTGATAAAAGGCAATGACATATATTTACTGTGTCCTTAACCATGGTCTTCCTTTTTTTTTAACTTCAAAAATGTCCCTTTATACAGTAATTTCTAAGTAGCTTAAAGCACCTCATATTTTGTTCCCACTAATAATGCTGTGTTTCATAACAGTTATAGATAGAAAGAAGAAATAGTTTCATCACTATACCACCTTCATTTCATAAAGAAGGTGAATCAAAAGAAGAGATGAAGCTTGTCTCTAAATCTGGGGCAATTAATTTCTCTGTGGAAGAAAAGGGATGCAGTAAGTAATAAAGAACAAAGAATCTAGTATGGACTTTGGCTCATTCTGGCTGACTACTTGGCCTTAGAAACAAGCCACTTGCCTTTCAAGTCTCTGTCATGTGTGAAACAGCAGAGCTGGGTCAGATGAATGCCACTTCCCTCTCCCCAACCAATCTTGAGGAGTCTGTGTGATTGTGTCATTCCTTAAAGAAGAGTTCAACAGAACATAGTCAATAGAAATGCAGCCAGTTCTTGATAATTTCTTCTAGGAGAAAGAAATATTTCTACAAATCATCCAAAAGCTATGTTTATCTCCTTACAGCTGAGTAGGAGCATTGTGAAAGTACCAATAGTAAGAAGACCCAAGATAGAAATACCTGAAAACCTGTTCAGTCTTTCCTTTATGCAAAACATTATATGAAAGTGAGCTCATCCATCTTGTTTTGCTTATTATCACTCATATCTAATAAGGGAAGAAGGCAGAAAAAGCAATGAATGGATATTTTTCATTGAAATTCTTCCCTGTTAGCTAATTTGAGCATAAAAAGAACCTCAAACCTCAACTCTCTCTAATTGTCTACTGGATAACAGATTGAGCTAACAAATAATCAACTAGTGAATGGTTTGTACAATATTTATGGAACATCTACAAGAATAACAGAACTGAACTAATGACAATAAGGAATTCAGAAGAGTTGGACACACAGGATTCCAAATTCAGAGAATTTATAATCCATTGCTGTGATTAAAAAAAATATGAGAAAGACAAAAAATTATATATAATTTAATATGTAAATAAAATATTTTTAGATAGTAACACTAGCATTGTCCTCCCATTGTTCATCGATTTGCTCGAGCGGGCACCAGTAACGTCTCACAACAAATTGTGAGACTTGTACTGTTTTTGGCATATCATATATAACAAAAGTACCTATACCTATAATTTTGGTGGTGATTTGAGAGAAAGATGTGAGTACAGAATCTTCTTTTCTTTTTTTAATTTTTTCTAATTTTTTTATTGAATCACTGTGAAATAAAGCCTTACAAAGCTGTTCATGATTAGGTTTCAGTTTTATAGTGTTCCAACAGCCATCCCTCCACCAAAGTACATTTCCCAGAACCAGTGTTCCCAGTTTCCCTCCTGTCATCTCCAATCCCTCACTTACCAGCCTGCCTCTATCCTATACGGATACTTCAAGGTTATCAGGAATACCCCTTTACCTACTTTTAACACTCAGTTCTTGTCTAGAGTGATCATTTCCAGCTGTTATTGTCATTCTGTTTCCTTCTCTATCTTACCTATCCTCCACCCCACACACACTTGTAGTTGAGAATCTTATTTTCTAACTCGTAAAAAAAAATCATGAATTCACATTCATTATAAAGTGAATTTCAGTTTTATAAGATGCTTTGTCTTCGCATTCTGTCTGTTTAATATATCGTATGGTACTAGATTCTGGAATTTTCTAAACAGATTATAGACTTGATCTGGGTGCTGCAGCAAAATTACAGCTGGTAGGGCATTTGCCTCACTCATGGCTGACCTGGGTTCAATCCCCAGGACTGCATATGGTCCCCTGAGCACTGCCAAGAGTGATCCCTGAGTGCAGAGCCAGGAGTAAACCCTGAGCACCACCAGGTATGGCCCTCCTAAAAGAAAATTGACCTGGAAATTCTTTAATGAAAACCCTTCCCATGAGAGAGAGAGAGAGACAGAGAGACACACACAGAGAGAGAGAAATAGAGAGACGCAGAGAAAGAAATATGATTAAAATCTCCAAGTTGGGTTCATCATCTGACTAGCATGCACCATGTCACTCTTGCTTAAAAGCTAGATCAGAATCCGCTTTGTTAGGAAGGCAGTATAATGCTATTCAAGATTAAATTTCAGACACAGCTCAGAATGTTTTAAAAATCTTATTTCCAAGTTCCCAAGGGGATTCCATTTTTTAAGATCAGTCCTTTAACATGTTTTTGAAATCTTTTGTAAGTTCTAAAGAAATATTTTCAAATCGAGCTGGACAAAGAACAGAGTTTCTTAATGGAAGTTTCGCATCACGCCTGAAAATTAGTTAGGAAAATGGACAAATCCTATGGGTTTTGTCCTCTTTGAGATTATTTTTTTCATAAACAAAAGAGAAGGTCCCTATAATGGAAAACTAGTTCCAAGATATACAACTTAAGAGAAATATGGGAAAGGAATTATTTTTCTCCAAAATTCTTTCCTTCCTTCTCCTTGTTCTAAATGGTTATTTTTGTGGGTTTTTTTCTCCTTCCCAATAGAACAATAGACTCTTATTTCTACAAAATAAACCATACAAGCAATCATAAAATACTTCCCTAACGGAAGACAGATAAAAGAAAGAGAGAAAACCCACTCCCTAATAAAAACAAGGAATATCTCCAGCTCTGTACATATTCAAATGGAAAAAAATAAAATAAGCTTTAAACATAATGATTTCACTGTTTAGAGCATTCCATCCTTGTATTCGCATTTTGAAACCTGTGCCAAACTACTCAAAGGTAGTAGAGGATGCGTGAGGAAGATCAGAGAACAAGTACTTCTTGGCATCCCAGTTTAACTGTGCCACAGGCACAGATTATGAAATAAAAAGTTGTTCCTCAAGTGGAAAGGTGTGTCTATTTGTCCCTTGAATACCAAGGTTTCTATTTGAGTTTTGTTTTCAACTAAATGATCAGAACATCTAATTGCAGATTAGACTGTGGGTGAAATTATGAAGTAGCCAGTAATTGTGAATGCCTACCTTACACCAGGAGCTTTACACAATCTATGAATTAGTCTTCAAAACATTCCTCCCAGGAAAATACTACAACTTTACCAGCCAGGACCTGAAGCCCAAATGCTAAAGTCATTAACCCCGGTTCATCCAACTCAGAACTTGGTCCAAACTTTAGACCCAGTTATTTCTAACTCAAATGCATTGGTAAGACCTCGCCTTCCTCTCTACCACCTCTCCAATCAAAGGATTCATAACATGCCATCCATGATGCTTGAATATTTATTTAGTTTGAAGTAAAAGTACTTGGGAGACAGGATATGAGAAATGCCTCTCTGATCTCCCTCTTTCAACCTAAAATCAGGTAAGACTTCCCATGAGAAAGTTACCTTCTCTCTACCGTGAAAAGAAGGATATTCTTATCACTGAAGAATATCCTTGGCAATTGCTGTCAAGAGGCACCCCAGAACCTATGAAAGTAGCTACTTCTGGGCTGGAGAGATAGTACACAGAATAAGGTGTCTACTGGACATGAGACCAATCCCAGTTCCATCCAAGGTAACACATATGGTCCCCTGAGCACTGCCAACAGTGATCCCTGAGCACAAAAACCAGAAATAGGCCCTAACCACCAGGGATAACCCCCCTCCAATAATAACTAATTAAATAACCAGTTATTATTATATTTCCTCATCTACTTCTTAGTCATTTTCCTATAATTTACTGCCACTGGGCCAAGCCTCTTTGTCCTATCTTATCATCACAATTTGCCATTCTTTAAAGACATATATGAGCATTAGAGCCTGATGGATTTTGGGGATATTAATTTTCCTTTAAAGACTCTTGTGTGCATATAGAAATATTAAATAAAATTTTCATGGTTTTTCTCCTGTTAATCTGGTTTATATCATCTTAACTCTCAGGTCAAACCCAAAACACAAGAGGGAGAAGAGGAAGTTTTTTCTTCCCTACAGCATCTACCAAAGATCTTACACTTCTCTAGGGTCTTCCTATCATGAAAGACACAAACAATTCACATAATTTGTAATGATTTAATATGTTATCTGTCCAAGAATCATACTGGAAAGAATAATATTTTAACTTGGGTCTCCAGGGGCAAAATTTCAAAGCATCCGGAGAGGAAGGATTTTTAAGGCTAAGGTGAAACTTAGTCAATATATTTCAAACACCGAACAGGAGGGTTATTGCGTTGCATAACTTCAGGGTCAAGGGCATTAAAATCTAAAACAATGTTTTTCCTCTGAATTGTGCAGGGAAGACAACGTGGATTTCTGACTATAGGGGATCATGTCCTAAGTAACTATCCATTGCAAGCATTGAAAGTCTTATTGATCATCCTTGTGCAACATTGCTTATTTTACAGAAGAGAAACTGAACCCTGAGAGATTAACTGCTTTAAGAATATCAGAGCTAAAATTATAATAATTCTTAGTAAAGTTTGAGAGACAGATGTGGGAGAAAGGTGAGGAAACCAAGGCTCAAAAGAGGCTAGTTCACAAGTCTGCCAATTGGATGTCATAGATATATAAAACAAAACCAAATAAAAAACCCTTCCACTTTTCTTTGCCCACTTCGCAAATGATTAGCCTCTCAAAAATCCAAGGATTGACCTGATATAGCAAACATTTTATCTCCCATCCATGAAATAGAATCATAATCCAGACACAACTTTTCCTTCTCAGAAAAACATCATGGATATTTTAACCCCAAACTTGCCAGCTCTAAAATACAATTTTTGTGGATCCAAGTATTCCTTATAGTGTATTATAACCTTAGAAGGAAAGAGAATTGTTTTGAAATTTTTGTTTTATCTCCTGATTGCAAACCTAGACCTCTGCCGTAGTGACTTTTAAATAGTGTGGGTTCTCAGGGAAGAGTTTCAAGCATTTCATCTGTGAATTACTAGATTATCTGTCTAAAAACATGTTAAATCACCAGGGATGCTAACATGATTAAAAGGACTTGAGGATTGATTATCCTCCCTCAGTTTTCTTTGTTGCCTTCTCCTGAAACATGATGTAACTCCCAAGTTTTCCTTGAAAGTAGGGTTCTACTACTTTAGTAAAAATATCCCACTGAATATCAAGTGACACAGAGAGTTCTCTGTTTCCCCAGTGCTACTTTGGAGAACTTCCTAAGACACTTCAACATTGAGAATATTTATGTTTAGCAGATTGCTCAAGAAACTAATCACAGTCATAATTTCTATGAATATGCAATCTAGAATTGCTGTGCAAAACATGGACAATGGATCCACAAACATTTCAGCTAAACAATGTGATTTTGTTGAAAGAATGAAACGGATGCTGACACAGGCACTATTAAGTGCAAAGCTTGGGAACTTAAGCTGAAGAAACTGGATGAAGGATCCCGATGCATTATTGAAGAGTTATCTTCTTGGCACTCTTTTGATTATGATTCTTTCCTTTCCAGCACAAAGTTGCAAGTGTCCACCTTACTAATGGCACTCAAGAACCCCTTGTAATCCAGGTCTTTGCAACTTCCATTATGTGATAACTTTATTTTTTTTTTACTGGAAGTGAAAAGACAGGAGTGAACAAGATTTAGAAAATGATATTGTCTTCAAGATCTTTTTCACTCAGAACTATATGTACCTATAGCTAAATGTGTCTCTCATTCTTCAAAAGTGGCAGAGAGAAGCCTTTGTGTTTGAGTTCTGCGTTTCTCAGTAAGTGTACAACTCCCTGTGGATGGGAAAAAGGTCTCAAGAGTATTTTCTTACTGAGATATTTCAGAAAGCCCCCATTTTGGTCACAGTAACTTACACTGCTCACAGTATCAGTATCAGAAGAGTAGGAGAAAAGAGTCAGTGTAAAGCATGTGTGTGCTTGTGTGTGTGTGTGTGTGTGTGTGTGTGTGTGTGTGTGTGTATGATTGTGTACTCAACCAGGGAGGAGGAACTAAAGACAGGAGAAAGGCCTCACCCTACCACTCAATTCACATCCATCAAAACAAAGCAACTGTGTTGAAAAGTGGAAGATTACTACAGTCTGACTTCAGTTTGGTCTTTTAAGTATTGCTTATGGGTTGGACATAGAGTTGAGAGTCACGGGTGAGGTCAGAAGAGTTTGCCTCATCCAGAAAGGAATTTGTGGCAAACCTCATGAAGTCTCACCTCAAAACACTTTCCCATCACCAGAGATAACAAGTGTTCCTGTCTCACCAACGGCTGCTCCACCCTGGACATTACCACAAAGTAAGCTTCCATGATAGAACATGGAAAGCACTGATAACACTGGTGACATGGTTTATGTCTTGAAGGAAGAAAATCTTTCAGACACTGTTCTGAGTTACTGAAAGATTTTAAATTCTTCACATCAGATGCTCTGTCCATACCTGACTCTAGTTTGAAAACCGTGCTCAACTCACGTTTTCTTGAATTTTGGTCTTACTCCTGACCAGTGCTCAGGAATCACTTTCTGGCATGCTCTGGGGACCAGATGTGGTTCTGGGGATTGAACCAATGTTATCACAATGTAAAGCAAGTACCTTACCCACTGTACTTTTTCTCTGGTCCCTCAACTGATGGATTTTTGCTTTCTCTAGCTTTGAAATTGAACAAGTGCTCCTTCCAGACTTTTCATAGGAAAGCTTTATCCAGTTATTTTTTCAACTCATCACTTACTTATCTATTTTGTGCCAATCATATAGTATGACTATGATCATATCATAGACATGATTTCTGCTACAGAGGAAAACTAAAATTGTAAATAAATATGCTATGAAATGCTTGAAAAAATGTTATAAGACAGAATGCTAGAGAGGATAATAGGACAAAACTATTACGTAAATTTTAAACCACTTTTCTTTCCTAAAATAATTTTTTGGCTATTTGATACAAGTTATTACTAAAATTCCTGCTAGAATACTGAGTTTCTCTATAAGGCCCTCATATAAAAATTTCAGAATATAAGTGAGTACATTATCAGCACAGCGGTAGGGTATTTGCCTTACAGGCAGCCAACATGGCCGACCCGAGTTCGATTCCTTCACCCCTCTTGGAGAGCCCAGCAAGCTACCTAGAGTATCTCGCCCGCACGGCAAAGCCTGGCAAGCTACCCATGACATACTCGATATGCCAAACACAGTAACAACAAGTCTCACGATGGAGATGTTACTGGGCCCTCTCGAGCAAATCGATGAAGAACGGGAGGTCCATGACCTGAGTACCTACTTACTATCAGTGTAGATAATTAATCTTTAGGTTTCTGAAAAATTAACCAATTATTTAACAAGCCTAAAGTTTTCAAATATTAATAAGAAATATCTGTGTCTGTTGCTTGTTATTCTTTGCTCAGATCTCTGAAAGCAATTCAACAAGAGTATGGGTAAAACATCTAAAATAAAAAACAAAATCTACCTTACTGATCCAGGGAAATTTTACATCATCATATCAAATTATATCCAAATAGCCAATATGGAAATTCCTTTCCAGACTTCATAGCATAATCAAACAATAACCCAAAAAAGTTCCTTCAAAATATGATCTAGGTAAGATAACCAAAAATGTTTATCTTCCCCTGAGCTATTGTTATGATTAATAAGATAATTTTCACAAAGGACTTTGAAGGAGTAATATAATGTTCTTTGAAGCATTATCATTTTTTTATTAATGAGCTTTTGATTTTGACTTCTGCCAATTGAACCAAAACCACAGTAAAACCATGCTTGTCCCCACAAAAGAAATAAAATATGATACAAGAGAGAAAATAGTGGATGGTGATAGATCAGGTTTGCTCCAGTTCAACCCTACTAGAGATAGGGTTATAGATAAAGCAACTAGAAAATAACAGGAGTGACAAGCAGTGCTGAGACAGGACCAAAATCAGCGCAAAAATAAACATAATACAAATACACATTATAAAAATTCAAATAACAAAGTTGCCAATACCAACTTAAAGTAAACTGTACTGAATTCATCAATTTGTTCCCTTAACCTCTTTCATTTATTCATTTTTGTTGAAATTACATTGATTTACATTACTGTGAATACTTACACGCATTTAGGGATGCCAAGTTACCACACCATGACCGCTGCAGAATTGGGAATAGTCCCCTACAGTGCCAAATGGATCCTCTTCCACCCTTTGAGCCCCATCCTCATGCTTGGTACCCTCGGTGAGGTAGTTTTAGGTTTTGTTTTCTTTAGACACTGTCAATTCCCTTTCTATGTATGTGACAGAGTGAAATTATCCACTGTTTTTCTTTTTCTGACATATTTCACTTAGTTATATTAGTTTCAAAGATGTTGCAAAGTGTAAAGTTGAATCTTTTCTAATAGCTGAATAGTCTTCCTTTATATATCTATACCACATCATCTTTAAAAGATAAAAAGCCCTCCCATTGTTCATCGATTTGCTCGAGCGGGCCCAGTAACATCTCCATTAGAGATTTTTGTTGTTACTGTGTTTGGCATATCGAATACATCACGGGTGGCTTGCCAGGCTCTGCTGAGTGGGCGAGTTACTCTCGGTAGCTTGCCGGGCTCTCCGAGAGGGGCGGAGGAATTGAACTCGGGTCGGCCATGTTGGCTGCATGCAAGGCAAACGCCCTACTGCTGTGCTATCGCAGCCAGCCCCTTTTTGTAGAGTTTCTTTAAAAAATTCTTTCTTTATGTTGACATCTTGTTGGGAAACAGTAGAAGAAATAAAATATACCTTTACCTTATATGATTAAATGGAATTTTGCTGCCTTATTTCTTTTAATGACTTTAAAACTTGAGTTCTCAAAATGAATGGAAAAAGCCACTAACAGTATCATTTAGGATACAAGTATCAGATCTTAAAAATTAATACAAAAATAAATACATTCTTTAAATATTATATCCATGCTCTTAAGAATTACTCTCTCCCAAACTCAGTTCATCTGATATAAAAATATGCCTTATTTGAAACTTATACATATTTGAGTTGAATTCTAAATTGGCAAATTAACTCTAATTTTCAGTATTATATCAAGAAACAAGTTAACCATACCTACGTCTCTCTAGACAGAGCTCATGCTTCCATAGTAAGAGACTCATTCTGATATACAGCCATGCAGAGTTTCCTGATACCACCAAAAGTAACCCCTGAGCACAGAACTAGGAGCTCCAAACACATTGTTTGGATGTTACCCCACAACAAACACAAAATGAAATAGCATAAATAAAGTATATATCATAATTTAGAACATTTTATGATGAAAAAATATGCATAAATATACCATTTTAAATTTAAAATGTGAAATTCCCTAATTTAATTAAGACTTCAGCTATCATGTAATATAGAAACATATAAAATGCATACAGGCATGTACATAAACATGAGTAGACAAATTATACTGTGTGGACTCCACATATATTTAGCTCCATTTTGTGAAAAATGTATATGTAAATCACTTGAACACTTGTCATCCAGTTTATCATCGATTTGCTCGAGCAGGTGCCAGTAATGTCTCCATTTCTCCCTCTCCCGTGCTAGTGTAGTCCAATGGTGTCTGCTCGTTCTAGGAATATGAACAGCCTCAAACCAATCATTCAGGGTCTTGAAGAAGAAGTATGACCATCTGGTAGGTGGGTGGTCACACAGTTTTTTGATGTCCCATGGAATCCAGTCGGTAACGACTCTAATCCAGCAGTCTTCTCCAAATCTCATTACTTGTCCAGCCCATCTAATTTTTGACACCTTGGCAAATGAGACAGCGTCCGTGATTCTTGATCATCAATGGAGGTCGGAACTCCGGATTCTTTCTCTCATTTGAGTGAAATGTGATATTACAAGCATAGCTCTTTTGATTCCTCTTTGGGAGAGCCAAATAGCTTTCTCATCCTGTTTGCATAGGGCCCAAGTCTCTGAGGCGTATGTTAATGCAGGAAGAAC
>JAOXYA010000041.1:37611544-37623176 GCA_028565675.1 Sorex palustris | reverse complement strand
TACGTCATATTCAATATTTAGTCTAAACTCCTTGTTGGGGGACTTAGTAGTGAAATGGGGGTGGGAAAGAGATCTAGATTAACTGCTATATACTACATTTTAGCTATATACTAATCTTGATGGGGGAAGAGGTTCGCTTCATAGAAAGATTCAAACTCTCTCTTAGTCAGAGTCCCATTCATAGAAAGATTCAAACTCTCTCTGGGCAGCGATGTGGCTGTGTGGTAGAGAAAATGCCTCCCACATAACAAGCCTTGCATTTGATCCTTAACACCTTCGAAATAAGCAAAAACAAAAACTAAATAAATAAAACTAGCTCTTTCTTCAATTAAAAATAAATCAGTCCTAAGACTATTAGAAACCTGATATTAATTAGTCTTGGTGGTCCCTGAGCACTTCTTGGGTGGCCCTGATGCCCCCCCCAAGCACTGCTAATCTTTAACAGCATTACATTTGGGGCCCTGGTTGACCAAGAACTCCTGGGAATGAGACTTATGCCCCACTGAGTAGTGCTTGGGAGATCTTGAGAGGGACATCACATCCTTAAGTCTGCAGAGAGAGTATAGGGGTTATGTCTCTTGACTTATTGTCCACTGACCCCGGGTAAATCTTGGCACCACATACAGTCCTCTGAACACTGCCAGGAATGAACCCTGAGAACTGAGCCAGGAGTAGACCACCCTGCGTATCACTAAGTGTGTCCCAACACACACACATACACACAGTACGGGGTGTCACACACTCAATGATGTTCAGGAGGTACTCCCACCTCTGTGCTCCAGGGAACATAGGTGGTGCAGGAGATCCAACTCTGGTTGGCCATGCTACATATCTCTCCAGCTTATAAAGATTTTATAAAACCTCTCAATGGAATCCTTCCACAGAGTTCCTTCTTCTCCTTTTTAACACTTTAAAGAAAGTGTTGAATGCTACTGCCACAGTTGCTGAGCTGGGGAGAAGGGCAGATAATACAGACAGTTTCTGCCCTTGAGAAACATCCATGGAAAAGGGATTGGATTCTGTGAGGAACATTCGAGAACAGAGTGTCATCTAGTTAATCATTAACATTGGAATAGTTGTCACGGGCCCAGTTTGACGCAATAGACCCACCAAATTGAATTTTTTTTAATCCTTAGAATAACCTATAAAAGGATTATCGGGACCATTTTTTCAAAGGAGAAAATGGGTCCTTAGTAAATTCTCATCATTTTCCTAGATTTTCTATCTTCTTAATTTTATCTCTTTCTTCCCCATTCTAAAATAAGATAATTACCACTCACAGAGCAAAGCTTTGGCTCAGAATTATGAGACATGGTCCCAGTTTGCAAGATGCCTCTATTTTATTCATTTATTTTTGGTTTGGGGAAGCACACTGAGCAGTGCTCAGGAGTTACCCCAGATTCTGCGCTCGGAATTACTTCTGGCAGTACTTTAGGGACCATATGGGTTGCCAGGATCGAACTTGGGTAGGCCACATACAAGGAAAACTAACTGTACTATCCCTCTGCCCCTGAAGCCTCTATTGTAGATAAAGACAACAGGGAAACCCATATAATATATAAATATCATGCACAGGTAAATAATATAAGTAAAATCTGTAGGCCAAGGATTTCACATAGTTGTAGAACATTTATGTTGCATACGTGGGGCCCAGGACAACACTACTACCAGTGTTCCCCAACACTTAGTTTGATACAGCTTTGCAGCACTACCTGGGGTGGCCCCAAGCCAATACATAAGTACTGCCAAAGAAAATGAGACCTTAGACACTCAAAGAACCTATGGAAGAAAGAAAAGAGTTTTTTAGACAACTGAAGTTTTAAGAAAAGCAAAGAAAAGGAAAGTATTTTCAGGGCATTGGCCTAAAGGGTTGGAAAATTCCATACATGACTTCACATTCTAAATACCAGTTTTAGGCCCAAGAGAACCCAAAGGACTATGGTGCATGCTTAGTGCATTATGGTGCATTCAAGAGGTCTGGGTTCACACCCTGGCACCTCACATCCCAAGTACCCATCAAAGCAACCCCCACGTACAAAGCCAGGAGTAGCGCTGAGCATTCCTCAATGCTCAAGAGAAAGAAAGAAAGAGCAAAAGAAAGGAAGGGAGGGAAGGAACAAACAAACTACAGATCAGGGATGTAGCTCAGTGGTAGGGTCTTACATGTGTGAGGCCCTGCATTGGATTCCCAGCTCTACATGGTCCCTTGAACTCCAAACCAGCCAGGTGTAGCTGTCCAGTGTGACCTCCAAGGATTTTAAAAAAGAAAAGTAGTTTTTCAATTCTGGTTCATCTGTTTACCAACAACTATCTGAAAGGTATTATTAACCTCTGCATCTCAAGTGTCAGTTTATCTTTCAAACAGGGATAAAATGCCTGATTCACAGGATATGGTAGGTAGTAAGTGAGATCATTTGTGACATGCTCAGTGCCTAGTACAGCTCAAGGAATCCACAAATGTCAGAATTACACATGTATATTATTCTACCCAAAGCTGAGAAAATTGAGAGAAATGTAATTATAGCCTTCAAGTCTATGAAGGGTTTTGAAAGAAAAGATGATAATTGTTTTCCATGTTCAGAGAGGAGATAACCTTTAAAAAGAAAAAAAAAAGAAGGGTTTAAGTTGATATGTGGCCATATTCGATGATAGTATTGAAGCTTTGAATAGATTTCAGAGAATTGCACCCAGGCTGGGAAGTGTGTGTGTGTGTGGGGGGGGGGGGTGGTTAGACATGAAAAGTGAATATTGTTATTTCTTTGAACTCATTTTATAAAGGCCGCCATGAGGCAGAATGATAGACTCCTTCTAGTACTAAGATGATAGGATTCAATGAATATATAAGCTGGTATTTGCCAATAAAAACTTCCTCCTGTGTGGCCCTTTTTATCCAATAATGATTTCCTGTTCTACTCTGGCTGCCAAATGTATCCAAAATGTAATCAGTGAGTAAATTCATAAGTCAAATTGCAAGCTTTGGAAATAATGGCTAATGCTCTGATCATTTGGAGTCAGATTTTTAAGTCAACCCATGTTTAAGGTTTCAGAGGATTTTTAGACTGAGCTGTAGTTTTGTTTCAACCTTTTCCCTTTGAAGTCTCCAAATGACAAGCAAAACGAAAAGAAGTTCTTTTTGCCAAGAACTTCTTCTCTCATCCGAATGATTCCCAGTTTCATCTTGAATCAGTGTGCAATTTTATTCTGCTGGGCATCTAGGCTATCACGTCAGCCTGCGATCTTACCTCTCTGCCTCTTTTTCCCCCAGAAAAATGTGTGGGCCTCTCCTCCTCATGTCAGGGGCATGAGGTACCTTCCAGTCTTGACCCTTTGAGAAACTGCAAAGCAGAGACTGTTTAAACTGGCAAAGTCAGGGGTCAAGAGATAGTCCGGAAGATAAGACACTTGCCTTGCCTGCAAGGGATCTGATTCGACCCCCAGCACAGCACAGCAGATATTTTCCTCCAGGGTTCACTTCTGAGCACAGAGCCAGGAGTAGTCCCTGAGCATCACTTGGCAGGGCCCCCAAGACCAAATCAGTAAACAGGTAAAATCCAATGAGGACTGGGTTCAACAGCCATGGAAATGTAAGTGCTAGGTTTTTCTCTTGCAATGTGTGTGTACCCCCTTTAAATTCCAGGGACCCTAAATCTTCTTTGGGACCCTGAGAGCAGGAGCCACTATCTTATATTCTTTTTTGCGCGCGCGCGCGCGCGTGTGTGTGTGTGTGTGTGTGTGTGTGTGTGTGTGTGTGTGTGCAGAGGCTTAGGAGGAACTAGAGAGCAATGGACCACATGCGACAGTGCTCAGGGCTCACGGGCAAATGCCTTCACCCCATACTCTCTCTAGTTCTTCCTGTTTCTCTGCCCCTAATCCTGACTGTGACCTCCTGTAGGAACTGGAATGTCCCTGCTTCTGGCCCTCACAGCACCCCAGCATTCCCCATGCTGAAGTGGCCTGAAAGGAAGGTTCCAACTCAGCATTCTCCCTGTGCTCTCTGCACCACTGCCAGCCGCAGGCACGTGCTTCCAGGCTGAGCGCGGGTCTCCTGCTACCACCTCCTGCAGACTTCCAAGACACCCTGCAAACACAAAAAGGCACCGGAGGAGGGAAGACCACCTGACTTAACTTCATTTTTAATCCAATATTTTCCTGTCTACATAGCATTATTGTTCTCTCATGAAAATGTCCACCTCTTCCATATTAATCTCTTAAACCTAAGTAGTGCATTAGGAGACAAACCTGGATCGAATCTTTTATTTATTTATTAATTTGTGGTAGAGAGGGGGCTCTGGGGCCACAATCAACGGTACTCGGGGGTGACCACTGAGCATGCCTGGGAGACCACATGTGGTGCCAGGGAGGAATCGAACCAGGATAAGTTGGTAAGCAAGTGCCTTCCCTCCTCCAGTTTCTCTCCAACCCAGTTCAAATCTTTTTTTTTTTTTTTTTTTTTTTTTTTGCTTTTTGAGTCACGCCCGGCAATGCTCAGGGATTACTCCTGGCTCTGCTCTCAGGAATTACTCCTGGCGGTGCTCAGGGGACCATATGGGATGCTGGGATTCGAATCACTCCAGCCCCCCCCCCCCAGGTCAAATCTTAACTAATATATTCCAACTCTTGTGACTTTGGGCAAATATGTTTTCTTCCCCACAATTTCTATGTCAGGAGATCGGTGCTATCATGAATATTAGTAGTATCCACTTGGGTTGTTGTTACAGGGAAATCATGTCAGTACACGCTAAACTCTTTCAAAGCCAAATTTTAATTTTAATCTTTCCATTTTTCACCATATCCCTTCTAGGCAATGATGCTCTGGGTTATGGTAAAGAATTCCAGCCAGGGGCTGGAGCGATAGTACAGTGGGTAGGGCATTTGCCTTGCACACAGCCAACCTGAGTTGGATTCCCAGCATCTCATATGCCCCCCCCGCCCCCAAGCACCGCCAGGAATAATTCCTGAGTGCAAAGTCAGCAGTAACCCCTGAGCTTCACTGTGTGTCACCCAAAAAGAAAAAAAGAAAAAGAAAAAAGAATTCCAGTCAACCTCCCAGCATTAGGTGGCCTAGTCCTGCTCTGGTGATTCCTGCATCCTGTCACCAAGAATCCTTTCAAATGACTGCTTTGACCGAGTCCCTAGCTCAACATTCACCTCTTTTCAAAATTTTTGCTCGAGGTAAAGGTAAAAGGCCCTCCCGTTGATCATCGATTTGCTCGAGCGGGCCCAAATTTAAGTTAATTAAATTAAATCCAAATTCCTTGGCCTCCATTTTAGAACATTTCCCAGGTCCTTGGTGCTTCCTCCTTCCTGCCTGGGACGAAGCTCCTTCATCTGCCTGATCTCCCAACACAAATGCACGGGCCATCCCCATCCAGGCGCCCCAGGTACAGTTTATGCGATACTGGTGCTGGGAAAAACAGGTATCGGTTTCACCTTTTCAACAAAGCCTTTCTAAATGACTTAGGTCCATATTGATCTCTTCCTTCTCTCTACTTCCTGTCGTCTGTTCCACACAATTTAGCCTTTAATTACATGCTATCTACCATGCTCCAGTAATAGTTTCCTATATCTTCATTTCATCTTCACAAATAGGTTGTAAACAGTTGGACAGCAGGAACCACATCGTACACTTCTCTTCCTAATAACCCCAGACACGCACAAGAGGTAGGCACTTAATTCATCTGTCAATTAACTGAAAGTTAGTCTAACCAGACTGCCAAGGAGAAATCACAGGACTTGCGCATAATTGGTTGTTGTGCACAACCTGGGGAGATCATCAAGTAACCCACAAGCATTAGGCTTTGTGTGTTCGCTGAACCTCATTTATTTAAGTATTCCCGTGCTTTACCTACTTCCCACATACAGATTTGGGAGTGGAAAGACTTTGATATTCCAAATCCCAAACCCCCGGTGATTTGCTTATAAATAGTGAAGAAAGATAAGGAGACAGACTCAGCTTCTCCCAGCAGTTTGGGAAGTTGCTCTTCTGTCTTGGGAAGTTTATGCAAATGATGCAAGGAGTTTGTGGGGGACTTAATTACTCTCTAGTGAAAACCCAGACTGCTTGTTACCATCTGTTTCTTCAAGAAGAGCCAGCCACCACACAGTAACCCTCTGTGAAGTTACAATCCCAGTGGTAAAGTACTTTGGGATCCTCGGATGAAAGGAACCCTACACATCCAAGACTCTATTATTATTGCCATAAATAATGGGGCTTTGTATTTTATCAAAGGCACTCAGAGTGGTTTGCAAACATTAACTAATTAATCCTCAAAAAAGAAGAAAAGAAAAAAAAAACAAAACAAAACAACCCAACCCTGTGAAGTAGGTGGAAGGGAGATATTATTATCCCCATTACACGGTTTAGGGAGACTGAGACACAGATGAATTCATTGACTTACCCAAAGTCCCACGTCAGAGTTGAAAATAGAACCCAGCCCTCCCAAAGCCAGCTCGAACCAGACCACACTGCTTCTTGTGATGTGTTGAGAAAAAAGAAAAGTATGACTTATGACACAAAAATAAACCTTGGGAAGTAAACGACATTTAACCTTACAGTAGCTGTCATCTAATAAAACAACAGACGTGGGAAAAACAACATCTTGAAGGAAAGATGTGTGGGTAGAACCATTTAATAAATACAATGCTTTAATCAAAACTTTCCAAAAGGAACTAGTGACTCTTTCGGGAATCTGATATTTAATCATTGCTATTCTAATGGTTTAAAACAAAGAGGTATAATCTACCGAGTTTTAAACAGAAACTAGTCTAACAAGTTTTATACTTTATTTTTGAATTCTATTTCCTTATTTTTCAGTGTTCTCAAAAACAGTTTAAACGTTTATCCATGTGATGCAAATGTCACATGGGAGATATAAATATTACTCTTCAGATACCTCACATTCTTCCCAATTCAAAGTCGTAGTTTAATATTAATGTAATTCAGAAAATTGACAAGGAACTGAGTCTCCAAGGAAACGAGTGCAGGAGGGGGAGGGAGTTCGGAACAGAGGATTTGTTTAATAATTAGACGCTCTGCCATTTTGCCGTTTACCACATCAACTATGAATATGCCAATAGCTAAAATACCACAGCAGCTGGCCAAAGAGCTGGCAAGTCCTCCCAAGAAGATATTAGGCCAGTTTCAAGTTCAGGAACTCATATTCAGGATCTACATATTCCTTTGGTAATTTTTAATTTTGAAATCATCTCACACATAATTGTATATGAACCATATTTTTAGTATCTGCCATCAAGTGATGGGTGTAAAATAACACAGTTATGCAAAAAAATTATATTTAAAAAGACATCAGGGGCCAGAACAATAGTACTAGTACAGCAAGTGGGGTGCTTGCCTTGCATGTGACTGACCAGGCTTCAATTCTCAAAACCACATATGATTCCCCAAACCCCACCAGGAGTGATCCCTGAGCACAGAGCCAGGAGTAAGCCCTAGCATAGTCAGGGAGAAAGAAAAAGAAAGAGAAAGAGAAAGGAAGGAAGGGAGGGGGGAGGGAGGGAAGAGGACTTGATGTCATATAAAAAGCGCTGGCCCTCCATCAGACACTTTCCTCCCATTTGTGTGTGTATTGAGTGAAGGAAGGAGGGATTACATCACCAGTGCTCAGGATTACTTCTGGCAATGCTTGGGATACCATATGCTGTACCAGAGATCGAACCAAAGTCATCTGCATGTATGGCAAGCACCTTACTCCCATACTCTACCTCCAGCCCAAGACACCTTTGGAAATGGAGGCAATTACACCAATGAATTTTCTAGTAACGTCATTCAGCTGCTACTAAAGAAGGAGTTTCCAGTCGTTTCATTATGTTCATAGTTAGCTCTTTCTCTGGTGCTTATCACCAAGTGCTTGTGCCCTCAGGAAGAGATACATAAAAGAGACAAAATAACATGAGACAAAAATGAGACAAAAAGCCATCTTCTAAGTGGTCCAGCTGGGCCGCCATGCACCAAAAACTAGAACAAATAGATTAAAGATAAACTTTAACCCATCACTCACCTATCAGAGAGCCGTAGGCAAGTTACCTTACTCGATTCTGTTTATTTCCATAAAGAGAAATAAAAAGGATCAAAACAATATTTTCACCAACAGGAAAAATATGTTAGGTATTTGTGGGCCTAAGTCATTTCAAATGCCTGAAAGTCTTTACAAAATGGAGGCCTTAAGCAATAACAAAACAAAACAGAAGAGAAGCAAAAGAGAAACCTCCAGATTGACACCTAAAGATGCATCATCACCTTTTGCTGCTCGATAATTTTTCCTATAACACTCTGATGAACACTAGACGATTTTGTTTAGAACATTTTTCAACTTCCAACATCGTGTCCATTTAAATCTAGAAAAAAGTGAACTAAGAGTCAAGTTCTTAAAAGAATCAAACTTAAAGAATGACAACATTCCATTTTGAAAATAAAATTTTCATTACCATGGACTTATCTGTGCTAATTCCCATTCTTTGCTGATAAAAAAAAAAAGTAACCTATCAGGAGTTAAGCATTTCTTCAAGCCAAGTAACCTGTTGAACAACTTCTTAATGCGTCTATCAATCACCTGGCGATAAGAAGAGTTTGCATTCATAATAGCTAGTTGCTAAAATAAATATGAGTTACTATAACTAATTCAATCAACAATGGGACCTCAGAGGTCAGCAGAGAAATAATCAAACAATAAGTATGAATAGGTTGTAATTTTTCTGATTAACAAATGTTCTCCTTGTCATATGATGTTAAGAGCTGCTTAAAGTGGTCAAGTCAATTTAGAATTGATGTGTTTACACTGGAGGGATCTCAGTGCACCCTCCCCATCGGAAACCAATGAGCCTATAAATTTTGCAAACATCAGATTTTTCCTTCAGAAAACTTTCCTCTGTACATTATCCCATATTCAAAAGCCCAGTGTATTATAATCCATAGCATTTGACAAAGAACAAAATCCTAACCCACTTTCTAAATACATACTTAACTACACCACTCTGAGATTATCTTCTAAAACAGTGGCTGTAACAAAACTTGGCTATTTCATCTTCTTCTCTGGAGGAGAATTCTACCCTTCACCAAGGAAGAAGAAAGAGCTGGAGCCTGCGTTAGTTAGTAGTGACTGCTCCTGTTGCACCCAGTCCAGCATTGTCCGTTGGAGAGGAAAAAGTAAGAAGGAAAAGCTGATGGGTGGCTGCTGGAATCACACCCTTGTCATGTGACTAAAGTGACTTGCATCCTTCCCCACCGGTCTGGCACAGAGGGGGATGCTGCAGTGGCAAGGAGAGCTCAGATACAAGGAAGAACAGTTAAGCTGAAAGTTGGGGTAGGTAAGTGACACTTTGACAAAAGTAAAATTTGGGGAGGGCAAGCAGAAATCCAAGCTGAAGGGCCAGAGAAAAGGCTCTCTATATAGGCGGGAGCATGTGCATGGCATGTGGGTTCCCAGTTCAGTCTTCAGCACTACCTGGTCCCCTGAGTATGGCTGGGAGCGACCCCCAGTACAGAGCAGGGAGTAGTCCCTGAACACCACCGAGAGGGGCATTAAAATAGAAATTAATTAGTAAATAAATAAAAGTATTCAGTGAAACCAGTGAGAATAATTTCCTCTCATGTGGAGACTTCTAGTGCAAATTTTAAAGATTTTAATCGTTTTTAAAAACAAAAAACATAATAACATGCCCTGGGTTTTTTTTTTTTTTCGGTTTTTGGTTTTTGGGGGGGTCACATCCAGTGATGCTCAAGGGTTACTCCTGGCTCTGCACTCAGAATTTATTTCTGGCAGTGCTGGGGGACCATACGGGATGCTGGGGATTGAACCCCGGAATGGCCACGTGCAAGGCAAACACCCTATCCGCTGTACTATAGCTCCAGCCCCGCCCTGGGTTTTTAAGAATAAAAAGTGTGAGGGTAGGGGATAGAATGTCTTACACCTATGAGACCTTGAGTTCAAGAGAAAGGGGGAGGGGGAAGGGAAAAGGAAGGGAAAGGAAAGGAAAAGAAAGGAAAGGAAAGGGGAAGAAAAGAATGAATGGAATGGATGCATCAGAAATGTGATTGATTTACTGTTTCGGTGCTTCAGGCATCATTGTAGATTTTTTGGAGAAATTCTGAGAAACAGAGACCCTCATCTCTTTGGGCCATCAGCTGACTTCACACGTTTATTTTAAAGTGGTGGTCTCAGAAACACAAAGAACCGAAAGAAAACTGTCGTGTGGCATTTATAAAGAAAGCAAGTGACACAAAATGACTGTTAAACGCCTAACTATGAAAGCTTAAATGTCATTAGACAGTCAGCTTCTTCTCTGGAAACTCGATTTTAATAGGTTTTTGATTGTCACTTTTCTCCTTGTTTCTTCATTACTCACGCCTTGGAGGGATTCACTTTCAAAAGGATTTGCTTAAACTTCCCCCTCAAAATCCAATTTGCAAATACACCTGCAATTGAATTTTCAATATGTATAGTCACAGGTGCGATCTTTTGCATTCAAAAAAGCTCCAGCTCACAAGACTTCCCCTGGCAACCAGACCACACTTAAGAATACAAGGGAATCATTTGTGCAGTAGGGAAAGGAGTGGAAAAATCAAGACCATCACTCAGCTGCTCCGGAAGGTCCAGTTGCAGCAAATTCTGAATTATGGAGCACTCCAAATTTAGCTTTCCTTTTAGTAGAAGAAATCTATCTAGAAAATGCAAATAATTGCCTATTGCTTAGGGGGAAAATGTATGAGCTGCTTATGGATTATTGAATCATATTTTGTTTATTCTTTTCTATGACAGATAAAAATGATAAACTTAGAGTCTGTGCATATCTAGTAAAGATTTTCATCAGTTAGCAAATATTTTCTGAATGCCTAGTGTATGTTTATGCTGCATCTGGAGCAGAAAGAAATGAAAAGAAGGCACTGACTTCAATGAAGAGGGTTCCATTAAACGGAATCTATTAATAACTAACTGCGTAGTGCCGATTCAACCTAGTTGTTAGAAATAAAAAGCTATCTATATAAAATGACTGTGGATTCAGAGCCGTGAGAATCTTATATAATCTTGGGGGATGGGGAAGAACCATCTTTTACATTTTACTTAAGCCATTTACTATTTAAATTTTACTCGAAGGTGGCATTCATTAACTGAATTATAGTAACAGCGGGGGGGGGGGGGCGGCACGACCAGTGATGGGTGAGGGTTACTCCAGGTTCTGTGCTGGTTGTCACTCCCAGCAGTGCTCGGGAGATCTACAGATTACAAGGCAAAAACCTAACTCCCTGTACTATCTCTCTACACCTATTCTGGGTGCTTGGGGGGAGGTAATTAGTCCCCTTAGTCTTTTTTTTTTCCTTGCTTCTATCCAGTTTATTCCTGGAACATCTTAAAATTATCTTCACACAGTTCCCATTTATATCACAGCAATATAATATCTTTGGTCTGGAACACCCCAAAATAGCTTTGTAATTACAAGGACAAGTCGAACAGGAAGACGAAAATACAATATATTCATGGATTACATTGTTCCATAGGGAGAAAAACTGTAAAAAAATTTAAAAAAAAATTGATGGCCATTCAATACTTCTATTGGAAACCACAACTACCGAAAGGAAAGAGAGAGCAAAAGGGAATGCCCTGCCATAGAGACAGGG
>JAOXYA010000041.1:37574842-37586714 GCA_028565675.1 Sorex palustris | reverse complement strand
CAGGGGACCATATGGGATGCTGGGAATTGAACCCGGGTTGGCCGTGTGCAAGGCAAACGCCCTACCCACTGTGCTATTGCTCCAGCCCCAAAATCTAATTAGATTTTTTAAATCTAAGTCATTACTTTTTCAGATAAAAAAATCTTTTTATTAATACAGTACATCCCCTATATTTGGAATACAAGGTTTCTATTTCTAAATTTTATTTCCATAAATTAGTATTTGCAAAATGCACCATTTCCTGTAACATCCCTGTCAACCTGATTAAAATAACTAAGAAGTTCCCTTTTTTCTGCTGATAGTCTTCTCTTCTTTCCTGGTTGACCAGCTTATCTTTTCTTCTTTAAAATCTGATTTGCCTTAACCATTCCAGAATCTTCTAACATTGCAAAAGAACAACCATTCCTGTATCACTTCTCTGTATTTCCATCACTGAAATTCATTTTGAGCAACTGATTTACACTTGCACATATATATTAAGACTCCAAATAGTTCTACCTGGTCTCCCAAGTAGAAGAATCCTAGCTTATACTGTCACATTCTTGGTGAATCTTCGAAAGGCTCATATTTGGCCAAAGTGTGGCCAACTTGGTTACTTCCCCTTTTCTTCAGTTGTTGTTCTACAGAGCTGAATGGACTTGACAAAAGAACTACAAAGTCCTAGAAAACTACAAAGCGCTGGTCAAAGACACAATGGACCGTCTCATCAGGCCAGAGAGCTGTGCTGTGTCTAACCTACACTTAAAAGTGGCTTGCTGGTCCTCTCTCTAACAGTAGGATTAACCTCGAGGCTTCTACAGCTGCTACTACCCTAAGGTACAATGGAGGGTGGCAGAGATAGCTCAGCAGGCAGAAGTGCTTGTTTTGCATGTTGGGAGGCCAAGGTTTGAAACGATCACAACCCGAGTACAGCGGGTATGCGTTTGCCTCGCATGCTGACGACCTGGGTTTGATCCCTGGCATCCCGTATGGTTCCCCAAGCACCACCAGGAGTTAATTCCTGAGTACAGAGCCAGGAGCAACCCTTGGGCATCACAGGTTGTGACTCAAAAGGCCAAAATAAATAAAAAAGGAATAATAACTAAATAAGCGAATTTAAAAAAAACAACAAAAGAAAAAAATACGTTATCATTAGAAGAGTTAATTTTTTAAAAAAAGGCCAATATTTGGGGAAGTGAGGGCAGTATCTAGTGGGTACTCACGGGGACACTCTGGAGGTGGCTCAGGGACTGTGTGAAACAGAGATCAAACTGGGCCTCTCACATGCAAAGCCTGGGTGCTCAGCCCTTTTGTACTACCTCTCAGGCTGCTGTCAGGTTAACCTGGACTAGGAGATTCTTCCTCACTTGTAATGGTTTGTGTCATCCAAGCACTCACCAGTTTATTCCCCGCCTAGTTTTTTTTCTAATGGAAGTTAGCTCTTGCTATACTTTTGAAATAGTAACTCATCCTTAGAGTTGTCCATGATCCTGGAATATAAATGCAGGCTGACAGGACAGGAATACTGCTACAGAGATACTTTCACTAAAGTAGGACATTACTTTGTTCCTAATCTTTTAGTAGAAAAGATGTAGGTCATCAAGTAAACAGCCAGTATATTCTATAGAACTAAAAATATCTACCAAAGTAAAAATTTTGGTAACTAAATTATCTTTTTAAAATATATCTTACACTGTACATATTCCTTTTACCTTCATTAGACTCCTCTCTCAACTTCTATAATTCAACAATTCTATTTAAGCCAACACGTGAACTATCTTCTCCCACTAATATAGAACACAAAAGATAGGTCTTTGGAATTTGCACTGATCAGCTAAAAATATCTACTAAATTAAATTATACTTAGCCTTCAAAGGAATTTATCATCTCAAATAATGTTGAAACGATTTCCTATATAAATGTTTTTCAAATGAAAGAATACATCCTAGAAACAACATTTCATCTTCCTAACTAGGGGATCCCAAGCACCACATATGTTCCCCTGATCACAGAGTAAGATTCAGTCAGAATAAGCCCTAAGCAGCAACAGGTTATGGCCCAAAAACCCAAAAAGCAAAACTGTTTCTGGGAACCTGGGATGTGGCTCAGTCTCGGAGTGCTTACTTGTGTCAGACATATGAACATGTAAAGTACTGAGTTTAATCCGCAGCGCACACATAGACACACATACACAGAGACACACACACCCCAACACCACCACCGGCACATGTTTCTGGACTGGGGAGGTAATCGAGGCTACTAGCATAAGCTTTGCAAGCTGGAGACCTGGGGTCAGTCCACCAGCACCACATGGTCTTCCAAAAACGAGCCCAAACACTAAAAGTTTACTTTTTTATGTTTAAAAATACCTTCTCAGGGGTCTGAACAAAAACGTCTTTTCCACCAAGTTATTACTTTTTATACATAAGCCTAAACTTGACAATACAAAAAAAAACAAAACTCAAAGCTGCAAATGAAAAAGGAGGGTTGAAAACAACCGCACACCTAACTGGCAACATCTATAATACTGGCCAAGTGTGCCACTCCTTTCCTCCATCATTTTCAAGCAAGAATTTTTTTTTTAAAATGCTTTTCTGTTCTGAAAAGCTTTTTTGCCTCTACTAAAACACAGGTTGCTAGTTTAACCAATATTGATCTCTGGGTCCTAGATGCATGATCTTAATAAAGGCTCATTAAACAAGAAATAATTCAAAAGTGAGAGCGTTCCTATTTGTAAAAGCCTTTACTCCTTTACCAAATCTACAAAGAAAAAGAAAAAAGAGAAAGATTTTGTATCAGAAAATGTTATTTCTTTTAGTGGGGAATACTAGGAATGAAAATATCTTTACTGAGGAGTTTATTTTATTTGGAGGATTTGGTGTGGGCCACACCCAACAGCACTTGGGTGACTCCTGGCTCTGTGCTCGAGGAATGCTTTCAGCAGTGCTTAGGGAACCATGCGCTGAGAAATTCTTTCATAAAACTATCACAATATAGGGTCTGGAGCAAAAATCCAGCAGGTAGGGTGTTTACCTTATACATGGATGACCCGGGTTCGACCGGGTGCAATCCTCAGCATCCCATATGATCCCCCCAAGCACCACCAGGAATAATTCCTGAGTGCAGAGCCAGGAGTAACCCCTGAACACTGCCAGGTTTGCCACTCCCCCCCCCGAAACAAAAATAATTCTAATATATTTCATGGATAACTCTAGAGCAAAGAATTAGATATAAATTCTATATCCAAGAATTTTTTATGTTGGGGCCATACCCAGAAGTGCTCAGGGCTTACTCCTGACTGGATCAGGAGACCAGACATATATGGATAGAACCCAGGTCAGCGCATGCAAAGCAAGGGCCCTCCCCACTCTCTCCCGCCCAACCCATGAGGGCTTTTTCATACCCAAACTGAAACTAAAAATAATATTTAGGATGTAATTCATTCTTAAACACAATCTCAGTATAAAATGGTGTGCTCAAGACAGTCCATTTGGATTCCATGCTATCTGTACACTTCCATGGCCTTTAGTGGGGGAAGAAAATTGTCCTTTTCTTGACTACTGCTGGCAAGACACCCTGGAATCATGGAGTGTATAGCCCATGCAGAGTCGGAGTTACCCGATCTGATCCGAGCGCTGTGTGCGCTGGTCCAACTGCTAGTTGGCGGCCCTATTCGAGATAGCCTCGAATGATGTATGGCCTAAAAGCGTTACCATACCCTAGTTTCCGACTGCAGTAGCGTGTTCTCTAGAGTTAAGTGCACAGCCACATGAATAAAAGTCAGTAAAATTTCAAACATCTGTATTTAGTTCATTATTTTCTTCCTTGGAATTTTTTCCCTTGGGACGTGCTTTTTACTCAAGTGTAAACAATTTTCAAAGCAACTTTCACACTCTATTTGTCAAACACTAACTCAACTTATGACACTCATCGACAAGCCATGAAATGGCATCAGTGATAAGAAAAGATTTCTCTGGAACCGGAGAGATAATTCAATAGGCTGAGCATGAGCTTTACAAGCAGGAGGCCTGGATCTGATGTCCCGTAACACGCAGTTTTAGTTAAGTATTGCCAGGAGTGACACCTACATACAGTTCCTGAACACCACGAGGTGCATCCCCCAAACAAACAAAAATGGAACAATTTGGAGGCTGGAGAGTTAGTACAGGAGTTAAGGTGCTGGCCTCGCATGGTGATTTCAGTTCAGGCCTTGGCATCTCACGGTTCCTTGGGCACTGAGAGCAACCTCCAAGCACAGAGCACGGAGTAGTTCCAACCACTACGAGGAGTGGTCCACAATGGCCCTCCAAAATGAAACAAAATAATAGAAACAACTTATTGCAATTTTTTTCTTTTGCTTCATATTTTTAAAGGTCTTCGTGTTGTGTTTTGCAGGTTTGTTTTGTTTTGTTTTGTTTTAGCCAAGCCCATACTAAGAAGTGTTTTTAAATCTTAAATTTTCATCATGAAATTAAAGAATAGTAAGGTGTCTGAGCATAAATTATACTGCTGCCGGTGGTAGATTATTCTATTTGATTCATGACTCAATTTACTAGTCATGTTTTGTAAGAGCAGAATAGTAGATGTTTTATGTTTTCTTTCTGTTTTGTTTGGGGGTGGGGGGGATAGCACTGGTGCTTTGAGCTATCTTTCCCCCCACCCAGATGAATCTTTTTTTAAAGAGGCTTAGGGGCACCTTTCAGATGAAAATAGGAATAGTTCTTGTACACAGAGACCATGGAGTTTCAGCATAATGCTTACACTTAAATGCTTAGAAAAAGTACAATTATTTTTTTCTTTGAAAATATACTACTTCTTGACACTTACTTAAAAGCAACTGTAATTATATCTAACCAGAGGCATGACAAGTATACACAACAAATTACAAACAACACACACAAACACCCACACATCCATAAGGGGTTGCCTCTAAAAGCCTCTATGTATGTTGTCGTATGTCGGTAAAGACAACTTTGGGTCTATCTCCTAAATCCTGGGAGACAAACAACGTCTCAAATATTCTGTTCAACCACATAAAGACAATCTTGTGTATGCTTTCCAAAATAACAAAATCACAGTGTACGAACTTAGAAAAACTTATTCAAGAAATAGACATCTATCCTTCCAACCCACTTTAAAAAAAAAAAGTTTTGTTTTGGAAAGACTATTTTCTGGGGTTCAATTTGCAAGCTAAGAGTTTATAATCTACAAGCCCAGAATAAGCAATTAAAAAGAACTCAGATGTAGATTGTTTTAATTACTTGAATCATTTTTAAAACATAAGGTAACCTGACATTTTAAAGCAATTGCAATTATATCCTAGAAATGCTAGTATATTTCACATTCTGTCTGTAAGAAGTATAATCTTTAAAAAAAATATGTATACATAAACTACAAGCTCAACATTTCCATGAATTGTTTTTTAGAGCCCCCTAATAAACTGCCCCGGAGGAAGAGTGAAGACACAAACTAAAGCTATTAAATGGAAGATGTTATTTCAGAACCGCCTGGGTCTCAAAAGGAAAAAAAAAAAAAAGAGGAGGTTCCCTCTGGCTCCAGATACATCCAGTTAAAAACAGAGTGAGGAGGATGCAATGAGAGCGCAGGTAATTTTTAAAGGCATTGTCTAGAAACCAGAAATGAGGAGAAAACAACCTCAATGTTCTATGATTACCCAAGAACGGGTTTAGCCAGATGAACAAGTCTGCTACAATCCCTCATCGTCCCCCCACCCCCAGGCATTTGAAAGACTATCAAACAAACTTTATTAAACTGGATTATATGGTCTCTCACTCATTAAACATCCGAAGGCCACACGTTTATGATCAGGTGAAAAAAAAAGTTGATGCATAGGACGCAAATTAGGCTGAGGTCCTCTTTTTAGTTTGTTTTTACTAGTACAAGCATTGTTAAGACAACCCACTATTAAATTTCTTTGCCAGCAGGTCAAGTTCCAGAATCCCAAGTATAAGAATTCAGAGCACTAAACCCTGACAAGGTTGCAAGGCCATTTAGATATGCTTTGCCTACAATTCCTGCAATAACCAGGTGATTACATCTCTATATACAGCTGCACTCCCCTTTTATTAGGAGACTTTAGCCTCATGAAAAAAACGTGCTTCTCTGTCCTATCTCCCGTTTCAAGGACTTTCAGAGAAGAAAAAACGATCATTCAAAATTGTCTAAGTTATTTACACTTCCCTTCAATCAATGCAGATGAAAAAACAAACAATTTCAAAGCATCCTTGACGTAATGTTCTGTAGAGGGGTATTTTAAATCCAGTGCTTCTGTATGGAGTGTTTACTTGGTCTTGCTATTTTATCTGGGAAAATTTAGATTGTTTTATCCTATTTTTAAAAGTTCCCAACACAGCCCTATATATGCTGAATCCTTCCTTGCACATAATTCTTTTGATTCCAAAATCTTGATGAAGATATCAATTAAAGTTATTGATAAATACATCTTTTGTTTAAAATTAGTTTCTCAAAAAGCCCTGAAATCTACCACATGTCATCAGGTAACGACTTTGATTTAATAAGTTGCTCTAAGTACTAGAATATACCAAGCAATGCTTCCACCCATGCATACAAAATGTCTGCAATCATATTCCTCTCAGTGTTCTAGTTCAGCATTGACCTTTGTTCAAAGGCTTTTACTTTTTAATGCAGCAATTAGAGATAACTACTTCACTTATCAAAACTCTATTTCCATAGTAACATCTAGCCCGGGGAGATTCAAGTCCTTACACTAATCCAACAACCCATTCAAAGATCCGTTTGAATACTTTGGTTTCCATAGCAATGACGGAATAAAACATTTTGCTAGGTTATTGCTTTTATTAGAAAACTTATTCCTTGAACTTTAAGTAAAGCTACATTTACGCAGGGCAAAATAACAATTGCTTTATGTAAGTTCTTTCGGGCTGCTACGGAAAAATCACAAATAGCAACTACCTTAACATTTGAAAACATTTGGAGTATTGGGAAAATTTTAAAGCAAGCCATGTTAGTTTGGTCCTAAAATGAATTCTGATACTTTCTTTTTTTTTTAAGATTCTTAAAATGTACTAATAGAGATCTAATAAATACTAAAAATGGGTTAAATTTAGGAGCACATGTTTTTCGGGAGAAGGGGATTTGAGTCACAACAGGCAATGCGCAGGGCTTACTCCTGGCTCAGTCGGCTCAGGGATCATTGCCTGTAGTGCTGGGGACTACTGTAAGGTTGGCTCTATGCAGGAAAGCACTTCAACTAAGCCCTACACGATTCTCTCCAGCCTTTAGCACATTTTAAATAAAGATCAAACAACTAGAATCAAATCACCCATCAAATCTGGGCCCAGGAAGGGTGCTGAAGTTTGTAGGGTTTTTTGGACCACACCCTGCATGCTGTGTCCTGGGCTATTCCCAGTGTGGTGCTCAGGGAATCATTGGCCTGGGTCTGAACCCGTAGCCCCTAAGAGTACACTGACGACCTTAGTATCATCTCTCTGGTCCCAATCTTCCTGGTCCCCTCAGACTAATTTTTCTGGTAGGCTGCACCCGGTAATGCTCAAGCCTTACTCGGGGCTCTGCACTCAGTCATCACCACTTGGGGGACCAAAATGGGGTACCCGGATGGAACCCGGGTTAGCCATAGAGTTAACTTTTAAACCATAACTCTGCCTGTGCTTTTAATACTTTGTGATTTCTGTGTTTGCATTAAACACAGAAATGTGGATGGAGCTAAAGGCAAAACTGAAGATACTATGTGTTACACAGTCACACTTCTCATGCTGAGTGGAAGTTTTAGTATTTGATTCAGCTCTATGAAAGCCAATGGATTACTTCTTGATGGAGAAAATGTTACCCATTTTTTTCTCCCCTTTTACCATAGGAATATCAAAATGTTTATATATAGGCAGGGTCATAGGGAGAGCGCTCCAAGGGCTGAGCTCCCGATTTGCATGAAGGAGGCCTAGGTTCAATCCCAGAACCACACAGTCCCCAATCACCTCCTGGTGTCGCCCAAATTAATGTTTTTTAAATCCCATTAGTATACATCTTTTTTTTTTTTGCATTAAGTAATTCTCTATGAGGTTATACGGTAAAGCCTAGGCCTTGGTGAAGAATACCAGCTTTCCTGGAATGAAATTTATTCACTGAACTGAATTTTGAGCCAAGCCAGTGCTGAAAAGGTAGGCCATTAAAAAAATAAAAGTTGAGAGAATAAAGAAGAGATCAAATACGTGTTGGCTTTTAAAAGGATGAATACCACTTACACTATTTACACAACTCACAGAATTAACAAGAAAATTACATACCAGTATGAGTCCTCAGGTGAGCTTTTAAATGAGAAGACTTTGTATAAACTTTTGTGCAGCCTAAAATAAAAGAGGAGAGGTAAGAACAGCTTGTCATTTTGGAGATCCTTTTGAAATCTTTACATTTGATGATTCAGTGTTTAAAATCTGTCTTTAAAGAAGAAATCTCTCATACTAGAGATATCTGAAGCTTCAGTTTTAAAAGTTTTACAGAGAGCTCCCTTATTACAGATATAAAGTGATTTACTTTATATAACACTTTAGTAGGAAAGAATTAAAACAATCAAGCCAACCTATAAATTTTTTTAAAATGTGCTCATATTCCAGTGGGTATTTTGTACGAGTAATATACTTTAGTAATTAAAAAAAAATGGTTCAAAAGTCGACAATATAAAACCACGATCTAAAGGACCAGCTTTCTATACGCCTGCATTTGCTTTTCATTTAGCACATCATGATATGTACCAAAGTCAATAAGACTATCCAGTATTGATCATAAGCTAGCATATGTGGGTAACCTGATGTACTACCATCAACAATTTGACCCACCAATGTTATCTACCATCAGAATAGCAGCCCACTGATCCCCACTTTATGATAAGGCCAACTTCTCTTCCCCCTATTAAATCTTTGTCCAATTTTGGTCACTATATTAAAACAATTCTGACATAACTAGAAATTTAAATAATTATGTACCGTGGTATGGCATAGAGATCAGAATATATAAAAAAAAAGGGGGGGGGGCAGTTTGGGTCACACCCGGCAGTGAGCAGGGCTTACTCCTGGCTCCATGCTCAGGGATCACCTTCCTAGAGGGCTCAAGGTATCATATGGAATACGGGGATCAAACACAAGCCGGCCGTGTGCAAGGGAAATGCCTTATGAGCTTCACTGTCACTCCGGCCCCCTGAAAATAAAAAATGATTGCCAGAAATTACTACATTTATGTAAAATTTTAAACCCTGAGGATTTAAGGCATCCTATCCAAAGCATCAAACACCTGAAAGTTTCATTACGCTCAGATCACTCACCAGGATAATCACAGTAGTGGATGCGTCTTTTCTCCAGATCGGGGTTACTCCTTCTGTTGTATCTGACAGGCTGGATGTTTTGTGAACTGACTGGCAGGGTGGCAGGCAAATTTGGATTATGAATTGCCAGTTTAGAAGCAATTGTAGCAGCGTAGGATGGAGGTGGGGTTAAATTCTGGAGCATTTCTGCTTGTCTATCTGGACTTCCAGGCTCTGAGCTGGGTGGTGAGGGGGGAAAGTAAGTGGCCTGTTGTGGAAGAAACTGACTTGGCATTGTGTATGTGCACGGGGGCAAGCCCTGGAACTGTTTCATTGAAGTCTGCGGTACAGCAGAGGTGTGTGTGTTAAGGCCTGCCATGGTGGCTGACATAGATACGTTAAGAGTGTCCATTACTGCTTGGTTGGTGGAACTGGGCATATCTAGATCCGGTGTATTCAGTAGCTGGTACAGGTGGCCCTGCTGGGGAGGGACTGAAAGATGAAGATCTGGTGTAGGAAGTTCTTGTTTGATGAAAATATTGTTCACCTCTGGAGCTGCGGTCTGATGGGAGCTGAATATACTGGTGAACTCAGGGAGGGCCTGGGTCGGGGCTGGAGGAGGGGCAGTCGTCTCACTCTGGTGGCTGAAAATGGTAACAGGTTCTGTCTTGATGTGTGTTACGCACGGTCTCTGGGTTTTGTAGAGGCCAGTTCTCAGGTGAGTGATGTCGGGGAGGAAGACGTTCATGTTGATACTGTACGGCAGCCCTTCACTGTCAGTGAAGAACTGGTCTACGACTGAGGCACTGTCACGTCTATACTTTTTATGCTCTGGAATTATAGAAACTGGAGGAAGCTGAGGTGTCAGATATTTCTCCATTTCACATCTTGTCTAAAAAAGAAGAGACACGAACATGCATAATTCACTTACTTTGTTTTAGAAAGGCCAAGCCAAGTGCTTACTAAAAATCCCCACCAGTACTCAGGCAAACGCTTGAGTGAGGCTTATTTATTCAGGTTCCTCTATGGTGTAACAACTGGTTTATGAAAACCTTACAAACATACGAAAACCTTATAACATGTATAGGGTTATACGCCACCATCGAAGAGGCTAATCAGGAAAATAAGAGGCAAACCGAAAACATGTATCTTCTTCATGCAATAACTATGCATATTATCACTTAAAAACTGAAAGTCCCTGCCCCATAACAATTATATTTGTAGTTCAGAGTATTATAATTCATACAGTGCAAGCTATCTTGATTCTCGTTCATGTCATAAATAAAATATGCTATATTAAAAAAAAAAGGGAGGGGTGGACAAACCTTAAAAGCAATGCCACAAAATTATTTTCTGTCGATAGAGGTTTGGTCAAAATATCTAATAGAAAGCAGACTGAGGCTATTTCAGGGTCTTTTCTTGTTTACTGCTCAAGGGAAACTTAAATACGCTCTGAACAAAACACAGTACCCACCGAGAGAACAAAACTCCACATTCAACATTTGCTCTAAATGTTGATTTTAATCAGCAGATTCCGTAATTGGTTAATATGATAATGAAACGTTCCTATTCATATCCCTATCTGAGACAGATCTTTAATTACCTAGGGGAAAATCACTCCCTTGGTAGAGTGGTGTTAAGGGGCCGTGTGGGTGGGAGAGGCAGTGTATCACTAACACAGTCATCAACAAAACATTTATCATGTTGTCCTCAGTCAGCCAATGCTACATTCCCCCTGACCCTGTAAAAAGCTCAGTCATCTCTCATCCTCTGAAATAACCAACCCCGTTTTCAAATGATTGAAATGGGGTGGGGGGTGGGGAGGGGCGGCTTGGACACACTCCAGCCAGTTATCCCGTGGCAATCTTTTTTTTTTAACCTCGCCCCCCCGCCCCCCCTTAGTGTAACAGAAGCAGTTTTTTCAACACTGCGAAGGGAAATTTCCAAAGAAAGAAAAATAAAACAACTTAATGGCTCTTCCGAGGGGGAGTGGAGTGGAGCCAAGCCGGAGGGGCGGGGGGTGTGAGGGGCGAAATAAATACAGCCCCATTCGCAAGTGACTTTCAAAAGCGGTTCATTTGGGGACCTGGTATCATTCGACAGAGATGCCCACGGGATTTCCCGGACAGGCACGATTTAAAAATAAAAATTAAGGCTCTGGCCATGTGAGTCACGGATCTGATACATGCCCCTGTCCTTTCACAGCACGGCGACACGCGCAGGACAACCCCCACACACACACACACACACTCCACTCCCCCACCCCGCCGCAGGAGCGCAAAGGCACCAGCAACACCAAACGGGCTCGGGGAGGGGGAAAAGCGTCTTCAAAGTCTCGAAATAAACCCAACTTAAACCCTTTCGTGCACTCCCGCTCCCGCGGTGGTTAGTGGTTTCTGATTTTAGCTCTTCCAGCTGTTTGCATGTGGGTATGTTTCCAATTTTTTTTTCTCTCTCTCTCTCTTCCCTGGGACAGGCTAAAAAGTCCCGGCAAGGTTTTTTTTTTAGGTTGTTGTTGTTGTGTGTGTGTGTGTGTGTGTGTGTGTGTGTGTGTGTGTGTGTGTGTGTGTGTGTGTAAAG
>JAOXYA010000041.1:37550878-37564614 GCA_028565675.1 Sorex palustris | reverse complement strand
TATATATATTTCCCTCTATGATCTGTTGCCTACTGTCTGAACCCCATCAAATATGGTGTGGTAATTATGGAAAATGGGTAGAGAGTGTGTTATGATTTCTCCAGGAATATGTTCACTCATATATGAGGCTCAGCCCAAGCATGTGGAAAGCGGCCTGGAGTGTGGTGGTGGTTGGGTAGTGGAGGTCAGCTGCCAAGCCTGGGTCCCTTGGGGCGGGGAGGGCTCTCACCCGTCCTCCTCTGGGAAGCCCCAAGTGAAAACAGTCTGACTCGGAGTCCATTGGCATAGTTATGGGGGTCTTTTAACAGGTATCTTTAGGATTCATTTTTTTCCACATCTGTATTTTAGGAATGATGAAACTCCTAAACAAACCGCAAAAGCAATTTCATCTCATCCAAATATCCTTTCCCTCATTTTTTAAACTTTTATTTCTCTAGCATGATGTTTCCACAGTCCGTGGTACCAGTTTTAGCACCATAACTGTCAGACACACACACACACACACACACACACACACACACACACACACCCCTATATATAATATGTTACAGCAAGGTAGCAAGGGTAGGAGCATGGGTGGAACACAACAGCAGATATACTCCTGGATCTGTGCTCAGTGTTTACTCCCAGCAGTGCTTAGGGACCATGTGGTCCAGGAAACAGCTGCATGCAAGGCAAGTTCCTTATATGTTTTACCCTGTACACCCAGGTAGGGCACTTTCCTTGCACGTGGCCAACCTAGGTTCAATGCCTGGTACCTCATATGGTCCCCTGAACCCTTCCAGGAGTGATCCTTTAGCACAGAGCCAGTTGTAAGCCCTAAGCTCTGCAGGCTGTGGGGAAAAATCCAAAAGAAAAAAAAATTTTTTTTCTGTGCCGCTGGAGAATTATGAGAAATTAAATTCCTAATGTTCAAAAGTTAATTTTTGAGATTGATAATACCAGATATTATTACTAATGTGATCTAATGACAAATGGAGAGATTGTACAGTAAGTAAAGCATTTGCTTTGCATGCAACTGTTTGATCCCAGGAATCCCATATAGTTCCCAGAACACAGCCAGGAGTAATTTCTGAGCAGAGTCAGAAGTAACCCCTGAGCATCAATGGGTGTGACCCCAAGACCAAATAAATGCAAAAAAACCCCAAACGATTACAAAGGACAAATTACACAAAAAACATGAGTGAAAAATTCATAGACAAATTGATCTTGGTTTATAGACAGGGACCATGGAAGAAATATCCAATATCTTCTGATAAAAGGGATGTTTGGGGGACTGGAGTGATAGTTCAGGATGTAGGATGCTTTCCTTGCACATAGTGGGCCTAGGTTCAATCCCTGGCATCCCATATGGTCCCCCAAGCGCCACCAGGAGTAATTCCTAAATGCAGAGTCAGGAGTAAGCCCTGAGCATCGCTGGGTCACCACCATCGGTACTCAAGGGCTACTCCCAGCTCCATGCTAGCTCAGGGTCGCTTCCCGGGCAGTGCCAGGGATCAGACTTCTGGATGAGAAGATGGAGAACTTGAGCTCCAGCCTACTGAATTATTATTCCAGTCCAAAAAAGGGAAATGTTAAGCCAACCAATAAATAGATGGGTGAAATGAGTTTTCTACTATGGCTGAATGCTGGAAATTAGGGCAAAAGCAAAGTCCTTCAGATGAGTAGCTTCTCATCAGGTTTGAGTTAAGATATAGGCACACATGCAATAAAAAATAACTTTATTATGTACAAATAAGAACAAGGAAGCAAGAGATCGCTTTGGACTTTGATTCTTAAATTGACCCTTAAAGAAAATGAGACTCTGTAAAAGTGGTAGATAGGAGAGAAGAGGAGGAAATTTTAAGCAGAACTGGCACAGTGTTCGGTACAAATCACAAATTAGTGAGAGCAGTTAGCCCAGACTCATCAGATTTGATTTTTATTTGCTTCACTTGCATGGTAGAGAATGTGGAAGACAATGCAGAATCTTGTAAATCAGGGTGTTGGTTAAGTTAAAGGACAGGCAATCCCATCCTTGCCGCCACACACATGACTCTGGCTCCCTGGGGGAAAATACTGGCATCAAGGAATTAATATTCACCATCATAAAAAGAAATCATTAAAAAGGTATTTGACAATAAGAATAAATCAGGGGCCAGAGACATAGTATAGAGCTTAAGATGTTTGCCGATAGCAACTGCAACAATTCAAACCCCAGAGTTGCTCACAGTCCTTCAGCATCACCAGGTGTAGTCCCAGAGCACCAAGCTAGATATGGCTCCTGAGCACTGCCCCGTGTGCCCCACCACAAATAGGCCATCACGAAGGAAAATAAGGTAGTGACCAATAAACATATGAAAAGGTTTCCAAGCTGGGGAAATGAAACTCAAAATAGCAATGAAGGCCTAGAGTGATTGCACAGTGGGTAAAGTCATCTGCTTTGCATGCAGCAGACCAGGGATCCCATAGAGTTCCCTGAGCATGACCTGAAATGATTCCTGAGTGCAGATCCAGTAGTAACTCCTGAGCATGGACAGGTGTAGCCCAAACACCCTCCCCCCTAAGAAAAC
The DNA here is from genome assembly GCA_028565675.1 of Sorex palustris. NCBI lineage: Eukaryota > Metazoa > Chordata > Mammalia > Eulipotyphla > Soricidae > Sorex > Sorex palustris. The sequence continues at coordinate 37,562,062 of JAOXYA010000041.1, read as the reverse complement.
CCCAGTAATATCTGTTCAACTGATATACAAAGGTTTAAAAGATTCAGGGAGACAATGGAAAAACCGGAAATCCCATAATAATGATAAAAACAAAATCTATAGCAGGTCGAAGAGATAGTGCAGGGGGTAAAGAATGCACTTCCCTAGCACTGCATATTGGCTCTCAAGCTCAGAGACATATGTAAGTTTTGCTTTGATATGGCTCCAAAGCAAAAGCAGAAAAACAAAATTGCAAACTGTTACTCAATGAATATTTATTGAAAGTCACTCAATGACATGCCAACAACTTCTAGGGGCAGCAGGGCTGAAAATGTTTTTTTTTTTTTTTTTTTTTTTGCTTCTTTGCATATTTGTGGCGTTTGTTAGTTGAATCCTAGACACAGGTTTCTGGTCATGTGTTTCTTCTGACAAAGGTGATACTGAAGGTTTAGTATGAAAGGGGACTGGAGCGTGTGCCCAAGCCTGAGGCTGATCCGGCACACAGCATATCCCTCATCATTGGATACAGCTCTGATGTCACCACATACCTCCTGGGGCAGCCCTGAGGGCCTAGCACCACCAGCCTGAACACTGAACTGTTAGAACCAGAAGATGGGGTTAAGTGTTATGGGAACTGGTCCTTATTCCTTGCAAGCACAGCCAGGGAACTCCCCTCCCTAAATATGCAAGTGAAGGAGATAAAGTATTATCCATTAAAAAGTCAAGGAGGATTTTCTGGAGGAAGACATTTCTGAGCGAAAGAATTTGAACTCACTCTTGGAGCCGGACTGGTGGGTAGAACACAAATGCAGGGAAGGGTGGGCACTGGTAGAGAGAAGTGGGCACTGGTAAGAGATTGGAGTTGGCATTTTATGCCTGGCACTCAATCGTGACTAACTTTATAATTTCACAGTGTCAAAATAAAAAAAGGAAAGAATTTGAATTCAGTTTTTGCCTCAAGTCCAGTAATTCATTACAATATCCTCAAGTTTCTATGACAAGAATAGCAAAAATAAGAAGGAAAGTGAAAATAATCTCAAAATTCTGGAGGGAAATTTATCTATAGAGAAGTCTTTTTGTTTGTTTGTTTTTGGTTCACACCCAGCAATGCTCCTGACTCTGCACTCAGAAATTAGTCCTAGTGGTGTTCAGAGGACCATATGGGATGCCAGTGATCAAAGTCGGGCTGGCCACTTACAAGGCAAATATCCTACCCACTGTACTGTTGCTCCTACCTACCTCATAGAGAAGTCTTATTCTATCTATTAAAAGATATATTAGGCCTGGAGAGGTAGCAGGTAAGGTACCTTTCATGCACGCAGCCAAGCCCAGTTCAATCCCTGGTATCTCACATGGTCCTCTGGGCACTGCCAGTAGTGACTCCTGAACACAGGAGTCAGGAGTAAGCCTTGAAAACCACTCAATATGCCCCCAAACAAACAAACAAAAAGTAAAAATATACTGGGAAGGGGCTGGAGCGATAATACATCAGAGAGTGTGTTTATTTGCCTTACACAGAGCTGACCTGGGTTTAATCCCCAGCAGCTCGTATGGTCCCCCAAGCACCACTGGAATAATTCCTGAGTACACAGTCAGGAGTTAACCCTGAGCATCTACAGGTGTGATCCAAAAAGCCAAAACACAAACCAAAACAAAAACAACTGGGCAGGCTGGAGAGATGCTCAGTGGACTGAGAATATGCTTGTTTGTTTGCAGGAGGCTAAGTTTTAATTCCCGACATTGAATGATGGTTCTCTGACATCACTGGGAGTGACCCTTGAGCTCCTGCTGTCGGCCCCACACCCCAAACACAAAACAAACAAAAATACCAGAAAATTTTTTCTTTTTTTTTTTGGCTTGTGGTCCACACCCAGCTATGCTCAAAGGATCTGCACTCAGGAATTATTCCTGGCAGTGCTCGGGGGACAATATGGGATCCTGGTGTACTATTTATTTGTATTGTACACTCTGGCCCCAAAAATCAAAACTTTAAAATGCTGAGTTTAATCTGGCAATATGATGCACATATGTATGTATGTATGTATATATATATATATATATATATATATATATAGACACACACACACATACATTATTCTCCCTCCCTCTCAGAGAACCCGTCAAGCTACCAAGAGTATCCCGCTTGCATGGCAGAGCCTGGCAAGATCTCCATGGCATATTCAAAATGCCAAAAACAGAAACAATAACAGGTTCTCATTCCTCTGACCCTGAAAGAGCCTCTAGTAAGGCACTGTGGGGAAGGATGAATAAGGAAAGGCTGCTCAAATCTCAGGGCTGGGAGGAATGGAGACGTTACTGGTACCCGCTTGAGCAAATCGATGAACAGCAGTGACACAGCGAATATGCTGCACGTAGCCTGCAAGAAACAATGCTACCAACAACAGAATCTGAATGTGAATCAGCAGAATTGTCAGTAGGATGCTCACTATAGGTTTTGGGGAAGTCAATGTAGGGAGATCTTTCTCTTTTGAGTCGGGGAGGGTTGGGTCACACCCACATGCCCAGCTGTGCTCAGGGTTTACTCCTGACTCCTCACACAGGAATAACTCTTTAAAGGGCTCAGAAGACCCATCTGGTGTACAGGTAATCGAAGCCAGGTTGGCGGCATGCTAAGCGAGTATCTTACCCATTGGACTATCTCTCTAGCCCCAGTGAATCTTTCTGTTTTATGTGGGGGTGGTGATGGTGGTGCTGGAGTCACTGCAAGGGGGGGAGGGCAAACCCAGAATCCTGTGCTTACCTGGCATGCGATCCAGATGTCTAAGGAACAAGTAAGTCACTGCTTAGCTCTCTCCCTGGCCTAGATCCTTTCTTCTTTTATGTTGTTTATATCCCTGGAAAATTTCTATTCCTATTATAGATATTTAAATATATATATATATAATATATGATTTTTTTCTCATAAGGCCATCTAGTATATACTTTTCCTTATTCATTTGAATTTGGTGAATTGATTACATGTACTTAATGGTATGCCAATGATATGTCATTATGATACTTGTTCAATGTTTTTTTCTTTTTGTTTCTTTGTGTCACATTCAGCTATGTTCATAGCTTACTTCCTGGCTCTGTGCTCAGGGATCACTCCAGGCAGTACGGGGGTGGGGGGCAGCATATGTGGAACTGGAGATTGAACCAAGGTCTGTTTTGTGCAAGGCAAGTAAGTACCTTGACCCCTCTAGTCCAGACGTCTTTATTTTAAGAAATTTATGAAAAATAAGAAAGAATTTGTTTGAGCTTATTTGTTTTGAGGCATACCCTGCAATGTTCAGGGGCTACTTGTGGCTGTATGCTGGGGAACGGGGGTGTTGCTTCCCAGAAGGGTTTCGGGAAAATCAAATCTAGGCTTCCTGTACACGAAGCACATATGCAGCCCATTGTTTCCCCAAACGATGAGGAAATATTTTTGCCTTCTTTATTGCTGTAAGTAGTTTTCAATATCATAGCATCTCAGGGGTGTAACACTTAAGAGGAAACAATTAACCATGGCATGCCAGCACGACCTCAAATCTGAGGAACTCCATTTCCCATCTCCAAGCACAGTTCATCCCGACACATAGGAGCACATTGGGCCCAACTCATGGCACACTAAACCCAAGTCCAGGATGTCAGAGGAGCAAGTCCCTTCATAGGAGCTCAGGTTTTGCGTAGATGCAGCCATAAGACCGTTTTATGATAGCTTGGTAAATCTCTTAAAGAAAAGGGAGAGGTTTATGGCAGAAATAGCGATAAAGTTTTAACTACATGTGCGGGTTAACTCTATCTCAGCCATTCAGGTTAACTTCTACCTATATTTATGGGCTCGATTGCATAACAGATGAAGTTTGCAGGAAGTGCTCAGAAGATAAAGTTACATAGCCAAGTTATTAAAGTTTGAAAGTAAACCACAGTTCAGGCTGGGAAAAAAAGTTTATAGACAATTTTGTAACCCAAGCAAATATGTCATTCATTTTCTTTAATATTCTCTCTGATCTCATAGTTAACATTAGGCAATTCATCACTGAGTATACAGCATAGTAAATTAACAAAGGAAAGCAGTTTGGGGGTGGGGGGCTGATTAGCTAAAAAGTTACTAAATTGCTTTATTAAAAGGAAGATGCATATTTGAAGATATTCAAACCACCCTAAGAATATGGACCATTTACATCTTTCATCATGCTTTACTAGACAATGGTTTCTTTTACCAACTTCATTAGTAATACAACCCATTTCTACTGACAAATATTAGTTGATCAATATACCCTGCATTTGCCAGAAGAAATGACCTTCCATGGTTAATGTATAACTGATCATTGTTCTTCCTCTATAGCAGTCTACATTTTACAGTACAGAAATACACTATGTACACTAGGTACCCTAAAACACTAAAACATGTCAAATGCTGGAGTATCCCTTCATATCATTATCATGTTTGGTTGGTTATCACACACTGGTTATGTTATGTTTGCATTATGTTCCCCTCACTATTTCAGCTCTTGATGGCTGCAATAAAACGTTTTCCATATTATTTAGATACTTAGAAAAATCAAACATAGTCTTTTACCTTAGGGGGGAAAAGTCAGTACCCCAGAGGTGTGGAATGATTGTGTATGTAGAAGAGAAACGATTCCATTCTAATGAAAGCAAATTACCCTCAAATCTTTGTTGTGGAAAATTAAAACTAATGACATGTTCATGTTGCAGAATCAGAATGGCCTGTAACCTAATTTCCCAGTGTGAGAGGCAGTTTATTTCCAAATGTGAATAACTTGTCCATGTAATAATTTGCTTTCCCACCTAACTCCAAATGCCATTTGCATCAGCAACCTTTCTATTCCATTAATTGTCAAAAAACAGTTTAAAGGCTTTCTGCAATATTTTCCCTGTGGCTGTTTTAACAGATCAAATGATTTCAGAAAGTATTGCTTTCTGTGAGGGCTCTACCTTTGAAATAAGTGTAAATGTGCCACCTTATTAAGTTGAAAAAAGCCTGTTACCTGTTTTTTCCTTGACCTTGCTGAGGTTTTTGGTGAGAAACAAATTAAGCAGGTGAAGGAGGTTCTTTGAGGGGGGTCCAGCCACATGGTATTGTATGGGATGGCACCTAGCAAAGCATTAAGATTAGGCCAGGAGGGAACAAAGCCGGGTACTCTGACTCCAGCTTTGGGTAAACAAGATTATTGTTCTCCATCCCTGCTGCTTGGAATGAATGCAATGCTACAAAGCTAATTGCTGCCATAATTAGGGAGAGAAAAAAAAAAGCAGGGGATGACTGGAAATGTGTTAATTCTGTGTAGTTTAAACCTCGGAGCTATCATTTCTCCTCATACAAGTTTGATTGGTTCTATTTTAGCTTTAAATGTTAGCAGAATATTGGGGTGGGGTAGTTCCTTCCCTGCGGAAGGCAGCAACTAGTACCCACTGCTAAGTGCTTGTGTGGTAGCCTACTCTTTGGGTCAGGTGAGGAGAAAACCCCACGCTTAGTACAATAACAAATGCATTTGGCTTCTAAGTTCCCCTTCTTAGAACTGAACTTGCTTGCACACAGGCTTTGCCCCACACCATTTCATAAAATATGCAATTTTAAACCATCACCACATAAGATTTCACTCTGCTGTTGAGAAATTCTTCCTCCTAATTCACCCCATTTGCAATTTAGCAATCCCATTTCCTCAAGTCTTCAGCTAGAGCACTCGATATTAACATCTGTTTTACAACAACTGCTAGCCTAATGTCACAAATTTAAAAGGACTTACACACACACACACACACACACACACACACACACACACACTGTGGTGATACATGCTATTTGGACTCTTTAGTTCGTTTTAAATTGGAAAAAAAAGGGTTTAGAAATCACCAGGACTTAATTAAGTGGTAGATTCCCAAATTTGTTTCTTTTCTAAGTGTGAAATCCGCAGAGACTTCTAAGCAGGACCATGTGTAGGTGAGCAAGTATGACCCACTTAAGGCTTTGTTTACCCTTTTTTGGGGAGGGCTGAGCTATCTGGAGAAAATGTGACATCTGGAAGACTTGTATCTTGTTCTTCAATGAAAGAACTATTAGGACCCACATGAGTATTAATGAAAACACTAATAATTATAGCTTTTGGCTGCTTGGCCTAAAATAATCTTTCTCCTATAATTAGATTCGAAGGAGAACTAGAAAAGACCTTCAATAAAATGCTGTCACGAATTCCCTCCAAAACTGCTTGCCTGTAATTAAGGTGCATTTACAGATCTGATATTCCTTAAAAGAAGCATTAACATTACAAAGACCAATTATTCATGGTCAAACAAAGGCGATTCAGATTCTCTGATCAAAGCAGTAATCTCTTTTACAATTGTTATTTTTGAAGTATCTTCAAACAGAACAAACACACTTGGACTATGTAAACAGGTATAGCTGGGGGCTAATTTGCTTCTTCCAGGAGCCCATCATTTTCCCACAGGGCTCAAACCCTGTTTTCTATCCCAACCCCCAAACTTTGAATGTTAAGGTATATATATAACCTGTTAGAAGAGAAACTCTTGTTTTAAGTGCTAAGACAGTTGTAAAGTTCATCTTTTTCATTTTTAATAGAAACATGTTCATTTCCCAAAGTTGTTTGTTCTTGAAAATGCCAACAAGCTGTTTAGATGATCAAAGGCAGACAGACAAAATACTAGTTCAGTGAAAGAGATGTGAATTTCATTTGAAAAGTTCTGCATTTGAGTTGTATTTCGGCTCTTCTCTTACTCTAAAGTGTTAAACAGAACACTTTAAATCTCCTTCAAATCTGGAATAAGGAATCTGAAACTTTTTTTCACATTCCTGGAATTCTAGACCTCTGTGTAAATGTAAAATCAAGGTGACAGCACCTCCCTACAGAAGGAGGTTCTGAAGGCCAAAGATCTCAACACAGGAGGAAGCTCTCTTTAAATTTTCAAGAGAATCACAGTAGAGAGAAATCTGGGAGGCGTCAGAGTAGAGAGAGATAATACAGGGGTGAAGGTGCTTGCCTTGATATAGCCACCTGGATTTGATTCCTGGCACTACTATGGTCCTCAGAGTCCACCAGGAGTGAGGAGTACGGTTAAGAACAGCCCTGGCACAAGCAGGTGTGGTCCCCAAACAGAAAGAAATCTGGGTGGGACATTTGCCATAAACCACTTGGCCCTGAGGCTGTAAGAGGAAAGAATTTGGGTAGCTAGACCTTCCAGGGTGTTGCTGAATCAGTTGGGTAGATGCTCAAGCAAACCTGCTTTTCCGTTCACACCATTTGGCAATTTACAACAATGGCAGCAGAATGTGCTAAAACAGCTTTTCTCTACTGGAGCCCATATGGTCCTCTGTGCATCCCCCATCCCACTAAGCCTCCCCTGGATATTCTAAGGAGGCCTCAGGTGAAAATGGCATCCTGGGACCAGGGAGCCAGCCCATAGGACAGGGGACCACAGGAAGGAAGGCTGGAGTGGGCCACAGTGAGAAGAGTTGAGAAACTCTGTTCTACAATAAATTACAGCATAAGAGTTTGCAAAAAATCACCTCTTTGAAACAATATAACATACCAGGCAGCTTTGTTGCTTGAAACCTGAAAGACTTTAGGTAAATTTGAAACTCTCTTCAAGTCTCAGAATTCTCATACATAAAACAGACTATTTACTGCATGGACTGTGACCAAAATCAAATAAATGTGGTTTACACAGTGAGCTTATTGAGCTGTCAGTTTAATTTCTCAACCTCCTGCATCCCGAAATATCTAGGTTAAAAGAGTGACCTTCCAGTACTCCAAGATTACAGCACCAAATTTGATAGCATTCAAATGTTCAAAGGAGGAGGCAACCAATCTTAGAGAGAAAATAGACTTTTTTTTTACAGATACATTTATAAAAAGCACACAAGTCTCAACCTTTAATAACATGTTAGTGATCTCTTATAGAAGGGCTTAATGGTCCCTTGGGGAAATACAACAATCTTCAGGCTCTTTTCTCTAAGGATACTTTTTAGTAGCATTTTGAGCAGCTTTTCATAACAAACAATGCAAAATATATTATTTTGGGGAGCAGGGGTTGGGGTTTGGAATGGAAGCCCCCGAGATATGGTGGTGGGAAGGTGTAATAGTGGTGGGATTGGTGTTTGAATATTAAATGTAATCAAATATTGTAAACTACTTCCCTGTGACGTATTCGATATGCCAAAAACAGTAATAACAAGTCTCACAATTTGTTGTGAGCTGTTACTGGTGCCCGCTCAAGCAAATTGATGAACAACGGGAGGACAGAGCTACAGTGCTACAGTGCTACTTTATAAAATTGAAAAAAAAAAGTGACCTTCTGTAGGTCCCATATGTTACTGAAAGGCAGCAGATTTTTGGAAACTACTTCCTATTGTTTGAATACACCTCTATTCACGTATCGGGACAGATTATTATTAAAGAGAGGGTTTGTAAGGTGAAAAGTAATAATCACAAGGACCAGTATATTTTTGGTAAGAGCCAAATTGAGATAAACATTTTCCCTCCCAAGGTGATATTGGTCTAGTAGCAGAGGAGGATGCCAGAGGCATGAGGGAAAAGCCACTCAAGTTGCTCTTGCAGATAAAGTGGTGAGGAGTGAATTAGCCCCAAACTGGGGATATTTATTTATAGCCACCTGGAGAAAATTGTACCCACTGACTGGTTTCGCATAGAAGAAAACATTCAGTATTTGTCACTGGGTTACTTCTTGAGTACCACTTTAATCAATGGACCCAGAGATATCGTGCAGAATCCAAGTAGTGAGGAAAGCAAATTAAGTTGAATGGCAAAGTTGGGAATCATACAGATTCCAGGAATCTAGAAGAGTGAGAGAAATTTAAAATGATACTACATGCAGATAAAGGAGTATTTCTGATGACCTTTTCAAACCATAATGCCCAAAAGGAGAAAGAGAGAGAGAGAGAGGGAGAGAGAGAGAGACAGACAGACAGACAGACAGACAGACAGAGGGGTGTGGGGGTGGGCAGGTGTCTGTAACATTGCATGACTGAAACCCACTCATAAACAACTTTATAACTGTGTATATCACTGTGATTCAATTTTTAAAAATAAATCAATTTCTTGGGGGGCCTGGAGCAATAGCACAGCGGGTAGAACATTTGCCTTGCACGTGGCCGACCCAGGTTCAATTCCCAGCATCCCATATGGTCCCCTGAGCACCACCTGGAGTAACTCCTGAGTGCAGAGCCAGGAGTAACCCCTGTGCATCACCAGTTGTGATCCAAAAAGGAAAAAAAAAAATAGAACTGAGGATGGGGCTGGAGCAATAGCACAGGGGATAGGGCATTTGCCTTGCATGCGGTCAACCTGGGTTCGATTCCCAGCATCCCATATGGTCCCCCAAGCACCGTCAGGAGTAATTCCTGAGTGTATGATCCAGGAGTAGTCCCTGTGCAACACCAGGTGTGACCCAGAAAGAAAAAAATAAAAAATAGAACTAAGGAGCTGGAAAGATAGTACAGTGGGGAGGGCATTTGCCTTGCATGTGGCTGATCCAGGTTTGATCCCCAACACCTCATGGTCCACTGAGCAACACCAGGAGTAAACCCTGAGCACCACCAGGTGTGGCCCAAAAACCAAAAAAATAAAATAGGTATAGAGACTGGGGGGTTTGTGGCTCAAGAGGTAAAAGTACCAGGGTTCAGTCCCCAACACCACACACCCCTCCCCCGGCCCTGGCAGCTGGGGATAGCTCCCATGACTAACAGAAAGGAAGAAAGGTAAGGAGTTAGATATACATTGGACAGGTTGAATGTGGAGCCCTGGACCGGTGGCCTTTGCCTTGATGTCTGGCATGTATCATTTGCACTTAACCACCATGGGTTGAGTTTTCTAGGGGAATTAGGTGTTTGGTTGGTTTTTGTTTCTGGGTCACACCCTGCAGACCACCTTCTCCTGGCTCTGCACTCGGGGATCACTTCTGGAGGGCTCAGGGCACCATACAGAGTGCTGGGGATTGAACCTGGGCCAGCCACACGCTGGGCAAAACTCCCTGCCACTACACTCTAGCTCTGGTGGTTGGGTTTGAGTGTGATTTCCCCTTGTGGACAGTCGGACAGTGCAGGCTCTGAGGTCAGGCCCCTTCTGGGTCAGTTGTGTGTCCAGTAGACCAGGACACCTGCATCACTGGGACTCTCCTGCCCAGGGCTCAAAAAGGGGGCGGTCTCTGGTGTAGTGGAGGCATGGCCATCTCTCTGCTTCCTCGTTCTGTTGCAGAGTGGGGGGCTTTCAGGGCGCCTTCTAATGACAGAGGGTCATTACACCCCTTTCCACTGCCCATTGTGCCATGCCCCCGGGTGGCATGCAGTGGTTTTTGCAGCTTGAGAAGCACCAGCCACCATAGCCCCCTGCCAATGTGTCACCGGCAGTGTCCCCGCCACTCCAGCCCCGACCACTCCGCTGGTGCTTCCCCCGCTGCCGTCAGAGGTGAATGCTCTGGGCAGTGCTGATGCTGTTTGCGTTTGATTCCCAAGGTCCTTGCAGAATCGCTTGTGAGAGGCCCCATCAGCATGTGGTAGGGTGAAAACACAAGGTTGGCAAAAATGTGCAGCTCATCCAATTACCACGAGTTTTGACAACATATTAACTGAAAATCTAGATTTAAGACCAGCAGATTGTGCCCTGTTTTGTTTCTCTGGAGAACTCAAAACAGTAATTTACCGCCTGCTGGCATGGCTCTGTATGCCCAGTGACCATCCCTCATTAGGAAATCTCTCCTGGCACCGACATTCAGCCAAGCAAGGGAGTCCACCAGCTCCCCGACTAGATGCCTGGTCTCTCTTCTCCAGAAGGAGAAGCCTGGCCTAGGCATCCAGCATCAGAGATATTCTGAGCTAGGAGAAAGCAGAGACACGGGGAGCAGGAACCCCGAGTCCTCCTCCTTCTGCAAGAGCACTTCTCGCCGCTGTGACCTGAAAGTGTGTTATTTCAGTAATAACAGCTCTCTCCTGCAAGACCGGGAGCTCTCAGAGGCAAAGCGGGCTCCGTCTTGCACCTCCCAGGCTTGTACCGAGAGTAGCTATTTGTTGGGTGGGTGTAGCTTCAAGTCTAGCCTCTCTACCTGGTAGTTGTCTTTCTGAGAGCTGCTTCTCTGAGTAGTTTTTCTCTGTAAGGGTCTAAGGATATGATTCTGCTTCTGCCCTGAGTGCAAGGGATTGCGCCGGATACCCCACAGTGCTGAGGG
>JAOXYA010000041.1:37537384-37550778 GCA_028565675.1 Sorex palustris | reverse complement strand
TTCTAGCTCTTTCATGAAGTTCCATGACTTAACTTCTTTGACTCTATTTCATCATCTCAAAAATGCTAATATGAGCTACCTCATGCATTTAGGAAAATTGCATAATAAAGGTTCATACTCAATACAGTACCTGACACCTAAGAGTTGGGTCAGGTCACTTCACTGAGACATGGTCAAGTTTGAACACATTTATAAGGATGGTGAGGAATTAACAAAGTTATATTGAAAACAAATGACTTTGTGCATCAGGTATATTCCTTTTTTTCAAAACCAAGTAAAAGAGCAAAACCATTTCATTGAGGAATGATTGACATACTGAAAAAATGTATGCAACCTGATTGAGTTTGGAGGGTGAATGCCTTTGAAATATATCACTTCCTTTCATCCTCTCCATAACTCATTAGGCAGTCTAATTATCCTAGTTTTAAAAGTGAAGCAAGATTACTGGAGAGGTTAAGTGATGGTATGGAATATGGACACAGAGATAGATTACATTTATTTATCCTTGTCCCAAAGAACAAATTAATGTGAATGGATAGGATCAAAGGAATACTTAATTGAGGGGGTTTACAAAATAACTGACACATACTCTTTAAAACTGTAAATGTCATAAAGACAAAGAAAGAGTGAGGAACTAGTGTAGATTAAAGGAGATTTAAGAGATATGACAAATGAATGCAATGCATAATCAAGAGATTTTCTTGGGCAAATGGGCAATAATGAGACAATTGATGGAATCTGCAAACCCTCTATAGATTAGATAATAGTATTGTATCAATGTTAATTTTCTGATCTTGATCATTGTTCTGTGCTTATGTAAAAGAATGTCCTTGTTCTTAGGAAACAGCTTTCTGAAACTTTTGGCAGTAAAAGGAATCATATCTTCAAAGTACTTTCCAAAGATTCAGAACAATAACAAAAGGAAGGCAAAAAGGTTAAAGCAAGTGTGATTAAATGTTAACATTCAGGGAATCTGGAAAGAGTCTGAATGAGAATTATTTGCATTATTTTGGTAATTTTGTATTTTGATATTTGGTATTTTGTAGTTGTGAAATCATGTCAAAAAATTCAGAAGTTGGGGTGTAGAGACTCAAAGGACTGGAGCCATGCTTTACATGTGAGGACCCTCCAAGTTTGATGCCTGCCACCTCATGGTCCCCTGAGCACTGCCAGGAACAACCCCTAACTAAGCTCCAGCCTGAAATAGTTCCCTACCCCAGAGAAGCATCAGGTGTGTTCCTCCCAAAAGACAAATCAACAAAAAAAGTTTTCAAATATTAAAATGTAAAAGAATGAAATAAAAGATGGAAGAAAGAATATGTAGACGATTGGTAACCTGGGACCCAAAGAGGAAAAGATTCTAGAGATTATTAGGGTAAAGAAGGAAGATTTCAGCTATATATGGGAAAGGATGAGAGTGATTGGCTGATTCATTCCTTTCATCCATTGACTCAAAAGAGCACTTTTCTTCCTTTGAAATTTCTTGAAATTTTTTCTCTTCTAAAGCAATGAGGATGTGGGGCTGGAGCGATAGTACAGTGGGTATTTGCCTTGCACATGGCCGACCAGGTTCGATTCCCAGCATCTCATACAGTCCCTTGAGCACTGCCAGGAGTAATTCCTGAGTGCACAGCCAGAGTAACCCCTGTGCATCACCAGGTGTGACCCAAAATAAGATTTAAAAAAGGGGGGGAGGCTGGAGTGATAGCACAGTGTGTAGGGCGTTTGCCTTGTATGCGACCGACCTGGGTTTAATTCCCACAGCATTCCATATGGTCCCCTGAGCACTTCCAGGAGTAGTTCCTGAATGCATGAGTCAGGAATAATCCCTGTGCTTCACTGGGTGTGACCTCAAAAGCAAAAAAAAAAAAAAAAAAAAGAGGACTTTTTGATAAAATAATTTTGTCGTCACTGTCTGAAGGACTAACAAGTTCTGTACATTTCAACAGAAACCCAGAAAGTCAGGGCAGGAGTGATAGTAGAAGACAAGCAGGTAGGATGCTTGCCTGGCATGTGGCTGGCAAGGATTTGATACCCAGTATCCTGTATGCCTCCTGGACCCACCAGGAGTGATCCCTGAGCATAGAGCCAGGAGTAAACCCTGCGCCCATCTGTCTATGGTCCCCAAACAAAGAAACACAACTCAAACCTTATTGTGGAGGTCTGAGGGTCTCAAGAGTAGGCATTTTCCTTCCCTGGCAGAATCTAAACAGATTAAGAAACCGAGTAATAGCAACGTAAAACACCATCTTCTTCACCAATATTGGAGACCACCACTTGCTGTGAAGGCCAAATAGTCCTTCATCTCCCCCTCTCAGTCGCGTTGTCTAGTGTTTACTCCTTTGGTAAGAAGGTGATGATTTTGATTCCAACAAGAGACATAGGAAATCGTCCCAGAAATAAAAATAGGTTGTTTCTTTTGCAGAAAGGTAAGAGGAAAGAGGAAAGGCGCTGCACAGGGCTTACTCCTGGTTCATGCACTCAGGAATTGCTCCCAGTGGTGCTCCGGGGACCACGTGGGATGCTGGGAATCTAACCCAGTCAGACGTGTGCAAGGCAAACGCCCTACCCGCTGTGCTACCGCTCCAGTCCCTGTGTTGGGGTTTTGTCTCAGGTTCTCTGCATTTGTGAGGCCACACTCTTCCCAGATTCTCCTTCCCATCTGCGATCTCTGTAGACTGGGGTCAGCTGAAGTATAATGAGCTCCCCCTTGGCAGGAAGAAATGCCTCTCCTTTTGAGATGGTGGAGGTTGTGAGAGATTATATGAGAGAAAGGGTTATCTGATTCCTTTTTTCCTTTTCCTGTTTTTTTTTGAGGGGGGAGGGGAGGGGCACTCATACCCAATAGTGCTAAAGTCTTACTCCTAGCTCTGTGCTCAGAGATCATTCCTGATAGGTGGTTCAGGGGACCATATTGGAGGAGGGGGGAATCAAACCATGGTTGGCTGAGTACAGCAAACACCTTCCCGGCTGTACTATCTCTGTCTCTGGGTTATCTAATTACTTATTTTTACCCTGGGCCTGAGACATAGCTTAGTGGAGTGAGCACATGCCTTTATGCAGGAGGTCTGGATTCAGAGCATGTTTGCATGCAGGAGGCCAGTGCTCAAGATTTTGCCTGAGCTCTGCTGGGAACATTCCCACCCCCACCCCGAAAACTGAATTGTGAGTACTCCCTGAACATTACCGGGTGTGGACCAGAGGCAAAAATAAAACATTTTTCTAGACCGGAGCAATAATAAAGCTTTCACCTTTTTTGAAACAGCAGGTACATAAAGAAACTGGGATGGGCCTGGGCAATTATTTCTACATGAACAAACATTATCTGGTGTTTGAGTTCAATCCCTGTCACCCCATATGGTCCTCTGAGCATGTCAGGAGGAATTCCTGAGTACACAGCCAGGAGTAATCTCTGAGCACAGCCTGGTGTGACCCCCAAATCAAAATACAAACAACCAACCAAAACCCCTATTTCTTCTCTATACTAAATATTTGACCCTCACTCCACAACCCCAAATCCGTATGTTAAAACCCAGCCCTCAATGCTGGTATTTGGAGGTGCGGGGTCTTTGGAGGTGATTAATTTATGAGGATGGAGTGCTCAAGAAAGGCCTTAGGAAAAACAAATGCAAAAAGGGGTTGGAAAGACAGTACAGGGAGTAAGGCATTTACCTGGCATGCAGTTAACTTGGTCTCATATGGTCCCCCGAGCCCTGCCAGGAGTGTTCCCTGAACACAGAGCCAAGAGTAAGCCCTGAACACCACCCAGAATGCCCCACTCCTGAAAAAAAAACAAAAAACAAAAAGAGGCATGCCCTTATGGACCACATAAATAGTGCAAAGGTTAAGGCACTTGCCTTACATGTACTTGACCTTGGTTTGATTCTCAGCACCACATGGTCCTGAGCAACATGTAGAGGAACTCTAGAGCACAGAGCTGGGAGTAGCCCACAGGTACCACCTGGTATGGCTCAATATCTTCCATCCACCCCAAAGAAGGCCCCTAAAAGGTACCCCCCAGAGAGCTCCATACCCTCCTTGCCATGTCAGAGTGCAGAAGTGAGACAAAGCTACCCGGAGGTAAGACGACAGCCTCGGGAGACGGTGAAGCTGCTGGTGCTTGAGAAATGTCTAGTTCTTATCTGCTTCACAGTCTTTTTGTATTTTGTTTGAGTAGCTCGAACAGTCGTTTTCCAACAAAAGTTCAGTGTGAAAAAAAAAAAACAGAAAGCAAACACCATATTATCTTTTTTTTTTCTTCCCCCAGCATTTTGGCTGCACCTAGCTGTGCTCAGTGATCACTTTTGGGGGTACTTGGGAGACCCTATGTGGCGCCAGAGATCTATCCTGGGTCAGCTGTGTGCAAGGCAAGTGTCTACCTGTTGTACTGTACTCCAGCCCCAGTACTCCTTCTTATCTTTCTTCTACCATTCAGCAAAATTTCTATGTGTTGATTTGCATTCGAGGCCACACTAGGTACTCAGGGGCTGCTCCAGGCTTGGGGCTGGGGGTGGGAGGCAGAAGGTTTGCTCCTAATAGTGGTCAGGGGACCTGTGGAATCCAGAAATTCAACCCAGGTCTCCTGTGAGCTTTGCACACATGTAGCCCTTTGAGATAGCGCTCTAATCTGTCTTTTACTTTTTTTTGGGAAACAGTACGTACATAAAGAAACTGGGATGGACATGAACAATCATTCCTACACGAACAAACATTTTCTAGTGTATTTGACCATAAAATTAATTTTGATTAACTTGCTTTACTCGACGAGTAGCCAGACAGACTACTGACTCTGCGGTGGATGGGAATATGTAAATGTCTGTGGGTACTTAGTGCAACACCAGCAAAGACAGGGCTATAGACTCTGCTTACCCCTAAGTTCACGGAGTCAAAGATGAGTCCTTGTAATTTGCTTAAGCTCAGAGCCCACTCACTGTGGCTACGCCCTGTTAAATTTCTCTACCTTCCTCCATCCAGTTTGCTCTAGTGGGTAGAGTGCATTATCCTTTAGTCCCCAAAGGTAAAAAAGAACTAGATCAATGATTTCCTTATTTATTTCAGTTCCTAGGGTCATAGATTTCATGGGTTTGTTCTAGCTCTGAGTGAAAGCATTCTGAATCTATGAATAATGTACTCAAACATAAATGACGTAATATATATGTAAAGCAAATACTAGACCTAAGGAAATCAAAGGTGAAGTAACATTTTATAGCAGAGATAGTATGTTCCTGGAACTGAGCTAGAAACCAGTAATGATAATGGTCTAATCATACTGATAATAGCAAAGTAAGATCATCGGAGGAGAAATAAATGACAGGAACTGAAAGTACAAGGGAAGATTTATGACTCTGATTGCTGTGTCCCGAATAAGTGAGGAATAATGAGGGACATCGTTAACAGTTTAGAGGTTCGTCCAACTTCTAGAGTGTGCATTTTAATGTGAGCGACATTTCTGCTATATAACACTAACAACTTAATAAAGCACTAACAGATGGCACTCAGGGAATTACATATGTTGTGTACTTTGAAAGTTTTAAGGAATAGGAATTTAATTTTAGATTCTCAGTGAATGTTTTAATTGTTCTATAGTCATTAGAGTGGTTGGAATTATAAAAATTTACTCTTTTTTAGTTTTGGGGCATTCAGCAGTGATGCTCATGGATCATTTTTGATGGGCTCAGGGCACCATATGGGGTGCCAGGGATTGAAGCCAGGTTGGCCATATTAAAGTCAAGTGCCCTACTGTGGTTGAATCTTGATTAGATATAGTAAAAATCTGTTTGGTGCCAGAGAGATAATACAGTGGGCAAGGGACTTATTTTGAACACAACTGACCTGGGATTTGATCCCTGGTACCCCATATGGCCCCCCAAGCCTTGCCAAGAGTTATCCCTGAGCACAAAGCAAGAAGCGAGACTTTAGTACTTATGGGTGAGATGAATCCCCAAACAAAACCAATATACATATATATATATATTCAATAAATATTCAATACAAAATATATATCAAATAAGATACAAAAACAGATTTATAATTCTGATTCTAGCATTTGTTTGTTAAAGGAAATTTTAAAAAGAAAGCGTAAAAAGAGTAAAGCTAAGAAGGAGAGGGAGAGAGGGAGGAAGGTTGGAAGAGAGAAAGGAAGACCAAATCAGTATTTGTCCACAAACAATTACATAGCACTTTCCTAAAATTATGTGAATGGAAATACACATCAGGGGCATAATAAATTCTATTAAGGCAATGTTTATAAAGCCATTAAAATGCTCTTATATTTCTATTGAGCTTAAATGACTTAGGTAAGATAAGAAGTACACTTTTTTTAAAAGGGTGTTAAGATTAATCCCCATTATGGGGTTATATGTGCCATCTTATAACTCCTTTCTTACTTTGTGGGGTACCAGAAAAGCTGGTGATCCCTCTTGAACAAGTTACTCTTCCTATTTGTCTCTAAATAAATCTATTATACTTCGGGGGGGGGGGGAATGGGTGGAGAGATAATACAGCAGATAGATTGACCCCAGTTAGATTCCCAAGTAGAGCATATGATCTCCTGAGCCCTGCTAGGAGTGATTCCTGAGCCCAGAGCCAGGAGTAATACCTGAGCATTTCTGGGTGTGGCCCAGACACAACAATTTGGAAACCAGGGAGATAGCCCAGTGGGCTGAGACTTATACTTTATATTCAGTACAGCCAGGTTTAATCCCCAAGCTCATCTGGGAGCAAACCCAGCACCTTCCGGGGCATGCCCTTAGGTACCATCAGATGTACCCTAAAAAAAGATTTAAAATAAAATATGAAAAAATGACTACAAAATCACATCCAAAATACAACACTGAACACAAATAAGATACAAGTATTTATTTTTGCTTTTTGGGTCGCACTCAGTGATGCACAGGGGTTACTCCTGGCTTTGTACTCAGGAATTACTCCTGGTGGTGCTGGGGGACCATATGGGGTGCTGGGACTCAAACCCTGGTCGGTCACGTGCAAGGCAAATGCCCTACCTGTTG
Source organism: Sorex palustris (assembly GCA_028565675.1). NCBI lineage: Eukaryota > Metazoa > Chordata > Mammalia > Eulipotyphla > Soricidae > Sorex > Sorex palustris. The sequence goes on along the minus strand of JAOXYA010000041.1, from coordinate 37,543,768 downwards.
TGCTATCACTCCAGCCCCAAGATGCAAGTATTTGACTGGCATATGCAGTGAAGATTTTGTGTCACGTAGGGTTTAGAGAACAGGGCCTGGTGGAATAGCACAGCAGAGCGACCCCCAACATTTCCTCCTCTCTTACTGTTGTTAGGCCACACCTTGAGCTGCTGAGGTGCCACTTCTGGCTTTGGGCTCAGGGGACCATGCAATGCCTTAGAGGGCAGGAAGGGTGGACTGTGGGGGGTGGGGAGGAGTGTGGGGAGAAAGAGAGAAGGGAAATAAAGAAGGAAAAAAGAAAAAAGAAAAAGGGGAGGAAAGTTAATCTTCTTTAGAGAAACAATAAAAACTGCATTGACTGGCTTGGGGCAGAGATGTGCAGTTGCTTTGAAGGCAAGGTTCCAGGTGGCAGGCTGGGACTAGAAAGTAGCCACTTAGGAAAAATGAGCCTAGGTAGAGACAAGCCAGTAATGGGAAGTGGGTCGGGGCTAGGGCGGGGACTGTCAGTGTGACTCCCATGGAAAAGAGAGGCTGGATGCAGAGCTTGCTATTACTCTAGGACTGTGGTTTACAAAGAGTTCTTATTTTGGGAGTGTGTGTGTGTGTGTGTGTGTGTGTGTGTGTGTGTGTGTGTGTGTAGGGGGGGTGGGGGAATGGTCTCAGCACCCAGAAGGACGTCACTCAGAGGCTACACGCTATGCTGCTCTAAGGACCTGAGTGCTGGGGCTGAAGCCTGAGCTCAGTCCTTTGTCCTACCTCTCTGGCCCTCAGAGAATCTTTTGAACTATTTTCTCAGTCCTGATAGGGGTTCTGGCCTAGAGAGCATGAGCAGTGGCAGTCTGCCATGGCTCAGGGGCTGTAGAATTCTAAGCAACGGACGCAACCTGTGGCAAAAAGTCTGAAGAAAGAAAGAATGAAGAGGGGGAAGGAGTTGGTTCCAGGGTTAGGCGGCATCAAGGAGTTAGTACCAGGATTAGGCTACATCAAGGAGTTGGTTCCAGGGTTAGGCTGCATGTAAGTGGGCAAGATCCATTCTTGACAATACAAGGCCCCTGATGACTCCCACAGCCAGGGACCAAGAAGAACCACATCCTTTGACCATTGCACTGCAATGCAGTGGCAGAGAGGAAGGAAGGAAGGAAGGAAGGAAGGAAGGAAGGAAGGAAGGAAGGAAGGAAGGAAGGAAGGAAGGAAATTTGTTTTCACTTAAAAACAAAGTTTAAAAATGTTGCCAGTGATACTGATTTTTTTTTATTAAATTTACCATGATTGCTTCACATGAAGAAACCAAATTGTTCTTTGCTTTAAATCACAGAAACAAATATTTCACCTGAGAATAGTAAAAAGAAAGGCTCCACTACCTTTTTAAATTTTTGAATTAAGGGCTGGAGAGTTAGTACAGTGGGTAAAGCACAGGCCTTGCAATCAAAAACAAACTTTTTGAATCAAATTTATTGAAGCAAAGCCTGTGGTTGCAGGCAACAATAATGTTTGTGCTTTTAGCTTATATCTAGATTTTGCTTTGCTCTTTTCTATCTTAGTGTTTTATAAATTCTTTGTATGAAGTGCAGATTAAATTCTCAATTTTAGAGTGTCGCATAAAAGAACATAAAATGAAAAAGCCCATTACTCACTGTGGTGAAAGGGCTCGAGAAAGCCGGGACAGTTGGAGAAAAGTAGATTTGAGACTGTTGATTCAACTGGGAAAGAGAAAGAGAGGGACTGGTAGAAATTCAGTAAAGGGAAAAAAAAATAGAAAGTATAACATTGAAGAAGTTCAAATTCTCAAAAATTTTTACTCGAGGAGTTGCACAAATAGTGACTCAGCGGTAAAGGACATGCCTTGCGAGTCTGAAATTTGGATTTGATTCTTTAGAACAGTCCAAAAAATGTTTTGTTTTATTTTGCACTAGTATTGACTGTGTAGCAGAAAGTCACGATTTTAAACTCTGAAAACCTGGGCCTGAGGAGTTAGTTCCTTGGTAGAGCATACGTTTTGCATGTGAATGGACCTGCATTTGAACTGTAACATAGGAAACTAATAATAATAACAATAACAACAATTAAAAAACCCAACTCATTTCATAAATTTAAAGAGTCTAAGAATAAGACAGGCCTAGGAACAGTGGACATTTCCCAATACTCATAATATTCTGCATCTGGACTTAGTTAATTCTTTCTTCCTGGTATCATTCAGTTTAATATACTTCTTGATTTGCCTATAGACTGGAAGTTAGATCTGAAAATATGATTGGATTCAGGTTAGTTTTTTTTTTTCTGGCAAGGATACTGCATAGGTGTTGTTTTTATATTTCATATTACATCATATCAAGAGGCACATAATTTCTGGTTGTCCCACTTACAGCGATGCTGAGGCCTGATACAAAGTTCCCAATTATCCTTATATATAATTGCTTGAGCATTCATTAGTGATTGCTGCCTGAATCATGTATTTCATCAGAGATTACTACATGGGGATTTCCTAACTCTTTTTCTTTCTTAAAAAAACATATCTACTGAGGTACAGTATGGCATACAGCAAACATTTGAAAAAATTCAGAACCTGGAGAGTTAGTATAGGGCTTAAGGCACTTGCCTTCTACATAGGTGACACTGCTCAATCACTAGCACTAGTCGTCTTCTGAGTACCACCAGGAGTATGCCTGAACACTGCTGAGTGTGGCCCAAACAAAAAACAAAACAAAAATTTAGAATGCACAATTTGATAAACGGGCTGGAGCAATAGCACAGCGGTAGGGCGTTTGCCTTGCACGCAGCCAACATGGCCGACCCGAGTTCGATTCCTCCGCCCCTCTCGGAGAGCCCGGCAAGCTCCCCGTGACGTATTCAATATGCCAAACACAGTAACAACAAAAGTCTCCAATGGAGACGTTACTGGGCCGGCTTGAGCAAATCGACGAACAACGGGAGGGGCTTTACTTTTACTTTTAATTTGATAAACACTGATAGATGTATGCACTCATGAAATCTTTACCATATTCAAGATTAAGAACATAGTGTAACCCCAAGGGGCCGGTGTGATATTACAGCGGGTAGGGCATTTGCCTTGCACATGGCCAACCCGGGTTCGATTTCCAGCATCCCATATGGTCCGACAAGCACCACCCGGGGTAATTTCTGAGTGCAGAGCCAGGAGTAACCCCTTGGTCGACAAGCACCACCAGGAGTAATTTCTGAGGGCAGAGCCAGGAGTAATCCCTGAGCATCGCTGGCCCAAAAGGCAAAAAAACAAAAACAAAACAAAACAAAACAACAACAACAACAACAACAACAACAGTGTCACTTCAAAACTTTTTTTGTCTTTTTGTATACTTGAAACTTTTTCTAATCAAAGAGCTTTAAAAAGTGAAATATTTATGGTCTTAGTGATTGAATGTTTGGGGGGGTTTAGTTATGAGTTCTGGAACAAAATTTCAGTAATACCACCTTCTGAAACTAAGAATGCTCGGTAACAAACTTGAATTTACTTTTTGTCTTTGGGTAGTGGTGGTGATTTTGGGTAACATCCAGTGGTGCTCAGGGGCTATTCCTGGCTCTGTGTTCGAGAGAACCTTGGTGGGCCTGGGGTACAATTAGTATTGTTGGGAATGGAACCAGGCTTGTACCGATCTGAAGGCAGGCACATTAATCCTCACACTATCTCTCCAGGTCCTTCAGTTTTCTATGTTACATCGGAACAATCAAGTAGAAATATGAAATAGGCAAGTTGTTAAAAGAAAAAGTTTTGATTAGAAATAGAAATATTGGGGCTGGAGCGATAGCACAGTGGGTAGGGCGTTTGCCTTGCACGCGGCCGACCTGGGTTCGATTCCCAGAATCCCATATGTTCCTTGAGCATCACCAGGAGTAACTCCTGAGTGAAGAGCCAGGAGTAACCCCTCTGCATTGCCGGGTTTGATCCAAAAAGAAAAAAAAAAGAAATAGAAATATTAAGTATCAGAGAATTAGCACAGAGGGTAGAACGCACCTTGCACATGGCTGACCTGGGTTTGATCCCTGGCATCATATATGGTCCCCCAAGCACTGCCAGGAGTGATCTCTGAGTGCAGAGCCAGGAGTAAACCCTGATCACAGTTGGTGTGGCACATGCCCCCCCTAAAGATAGAGAAATATTAATATGGTGGTACATGACTTATATGAGGCTGATCCTAGTTTGATTGCTGGCATCACCTGGTCTCCCAAATATTTCCCGGGGAAGTCCCGAGACCCCAAGGCATCACCAGGTAGCTGGGCTCGTCCCCAGAATGGCAGGCCCTGAGCAACATGGCTTTCCAGGGTCTCCTATGGGGTCTCGGGATGCCCCAAATATGAAATATAGGTTTTGGGATATTGGAATACGCTATAGAAAGTGCAGGAGTGGCAGTGATCTACAGAGTGAGAGAACGAATGCAGAACAGGAAAATAATTCAAGTGGGGAAAGAAACTCTAATGTGTAACCATTTGTTGGAACAGGAAAGGGTGAGGACATGATATTACAGAAGGCCAGGGCAAAGGAGAAAATGTGCCATATATGTTGATACCATTTATGTAAGTCATATTCTGTGTTTTTTTTTCTTTTTGGGTCACACCTGGCAACGCACAGGGGTTCCTCCTGGCTCTGCACTCAGGAATTACTCCTGGCGGTGCTCAGGGGACCATATGGGATGCTGGGAATCGAATCTGGCTTGGCCGCATGCAAGGCAAACACCCTAACCGCTGTACTATCGCTCCAGCCCCCATATTCTGTGTTTTGCTTTTCAAACTTACTCTGTTATGCTTTACAGACCAGTGACTGTAGGCGTACTCCTGAAGACATCACCTTGACTACACGAAGAGTGAAAGCTGTAAAGGAACTCTGTAAGGCAACCAAGCAAAGGAGGCTCTGTGAGAACTTAGCCAACCCTGAGCTCTCTCTGCAGGCTTCCAAGCTTGGCCATTCACATGACAACAAAGAAAACTGACCAATATAAAGTGCATCCTCTTTCTTTTGCTTGATGGAATAGCCCTAACCCTGGGGCTATTCCATCTCCTCCAAGTGGGAAGGAGACCAAGCACACTGCCACCTTCTTTAAACATTATTTATTTTACATTTAATTGTATTAATATTAAGGCACTATGATTTACATAGTTGAATTTCTCGTGTACAGTGTTCCAAAAGCAATCCCCCTTCCCCCTCTGTCAACTTCCCTTCTACTTTCCCTTCTGAATCTCATTATCCTCTCAGAAAGAAACAGAGCCTGTCACTTGACTTCAGCCTGCTTAAGCACCTTGCCTAAATCCTGCTGGTGGATGGTTATTCCGCAGTAGAATATACACATAATATACATGTATAATTATTTTTTTGCTCAGGGGCGGCTCCTGGCTCTATGCTCACGGGCAGCTCTGGGAGGAAGCTCAGGAGACCATGGGATGCTGGTGATCCCATCCAGGATTCCTGTCTGCAGAGCACGTGAGCCAGCACAGGGGGCCAGCATCTCTCTGGTCCTCAAACGTAACGCTTCCATTTGATTTCACTTTCGTTGCTAAATGCGGTGGGATCCCCATCTCAGAGATGCCCAAGAGCCTGAGTGTGACCAGAATCACATCCAGGTGCTAGGGGTAGCGCACTCAGTGCCAAGGATCCACCCCAGGGCTGCCTAGACGAGGGACCCTGGCTTCAATTCCCGGTACTTTGAAAACAAAAGCAAAACAAAAGCCAATGAGAAAAAGACGCGCCCAAGATGATGCACTACCCACTTGCGTCATAACCCTGGCTCCATATAGTGATTTTAGACACAGTGATTTCTACACGCTGGGTATACATCCCTATTCTGAGGATAAGAGTAGGAGCTTATTCTCCTCCCTCCTTTCCTCTGCCTTTGTTGTTGTTTTTGTAATGACTGGGAGAGTTGTACATTATCAATGATTGTGTGCTAGAAACCGTGTATTCTGCTGCGTACCCAGCTTCACAGCTGGCATGCGGAGAGAGACAAGGATCAAACTCTGGGCCTTGAGTGGGGCAGGAGGTGTGCCCTGCTACTGAGTACTCCCTGGGCCGCCAAATCGTATTGCTGGTCTTAGTTTGGGGGCCACATCTGGCAGTGCTCAGGGGCCACTCTTGACTCCGAGCTTGGGGGTTGCTCCTGCTGGTGCCCAGGGACCAAACCTGGGCCGGCTCCCTGTCAAGCACATGCTCAGCCTCGGTGCTCTCTCTGACCCTCACCTCTGGGGTTGCATATATTTTTTTAACATTTTATTTTATTATTTTTTTTTCCAGACTTATATATTTTTGTGCTTGGGTTTCAACTATACAATGATCAAACACCCATCCCTCCACCACTGCGCACTTCCCACCACCACGGATCCCAGTATCCCTCCCACCCCCCATCCCCCCCATCCTGCTCTGCCTCTTTG
>JAOXYA010000041.1:37478515-37490598 GCA_028565675.1 Sorex palustris | reverse complement strand
GTAAGGTGGAGTTCATGCCCAATTCAATCAGCTAATGAGTGGCTGAATAAATAGCAGTACTCCTACATAAAAAACAAAAACAAAAACAAAAGATCACACTTTTCTTTTTGGCATCTTGATACACAGAATGCTTTTTTTCTGGTTAGTCCAGCATTTGGACCACTTATGGGAGCAGCACTGTCTCCATGTGCCACGACCCCTGAAGCCTCACCCTGCCCCGCTGTCACAGTGTCTGAGTCCGGGCCGCCGAGCACCACAGAACTGCCTGTCCTGGGATTTGGAGCACTTGGTCCTGAATCTGGGTGAATGCTTGCATTCCATCAGAGGTTGTTGGGGAGCGGGTGGCCTGCCTGTCTTCCCCTGCAACAGGCAGCTGCCAGCCAGCCACCTCAGCCTGAAGAGAGCCAGCTGCACCTGCTAGTCCAAGACCCTGTCAGGCCCGGGTCCGGCCTTCTGGTCAGCTTTTGGAAGGATGGAGATTCCCAAGGTGGTGAGTGGATTTTCATTGTTCTGAAGCTCCTCAAAACAAACTGAGATGGTTACAATCATGCACTACCTCGGCCAGGGCCCAAGTGGGGTTAGGGGCTCACTTCCATTTCCTGTGCTCTAGACTCAGCTTCATCCCACTGGCGCACCCTTCACTGCCATCTTGTAGGCAAAGTGTCTTGGCAGCTGTTAAGTGTCTTGACAGGAAGGATCTGGCCTGAGTTATCTGGGTGGCTCTGAAATGTGACTGTGTGTACCCTTGGCAGAGTCACTGAGAGGAGAGAGCAACATGAAATCACACACACACACACACACACACACACACACACACACACACACACGTACACACTCACACAGAGCCTGGAGTGAGCTGCCAGGAATCAAGGACTCCAAAAACTGCTTGGACGCCTGGAAGCTAGAAGAAGCAAGGGACTGTCCACACACACACACACACACACACACACACACACACTCTCTCTCTCTCTCTCTCTCTCTCTCTCTCTCTCTCTCTCTCTCTCTCAGGGCCTCTAGACTTCCAGAATCCATTTCTGTTGTTTTGACTCATCAAGTTTGTAGCAAAGCATTTTGTGTGCTTCTTTGTTGTTGTTTTTGCTGTGCTAACGCAAGTGTTCCACTGCAGCACCATAACCCTGGCTCCTGGAGTAAGTTGCTATGGGAACCACAGGAAATTGAATTAACACAGCATCATGCTGAAATTTGTTGATTTAACAAGAATACTGGAAAGCGAAAATGTATAAACTGGTGCTACTTAACCTGCACATACTGTGCCTCATAGAGAGTGTGCTGATAGTATGTGTGCCACACTTGTGCATCAGTATGAGCAGCTGACATGGGAGCATGCGCTTCTGGTTTTGCTCCTACTAACAGTGCAGCTGAGGACCTCTTATGTACATAAAAAGAGTTAGAGTTTCTTTCTTCACTCTCAAAATGGTTACTAAGCTTTTCTTGAGTATAAACTTTTGAGAACTCTCTTTTTTAGGGGAGGAAGGGGCCACACCCGGCAGTGCTCAGGACTTACTCCTAGTTCTGTGCTCAGGGATCACTCCTGTTAGACTCAGGGAATCATATGTGATGCCAGGGATCGATCAAGGCTGGGTCAGCCACATACAAGGCAAACACTCTAGCTGCTGTATTGTTGCTCTGCTCTCCCCTTGAAAATCTTAAAAGCGTTAAAAAGAGGACTGGTATTGCAGGTCATTGACATGGTTAGTGCCTGACTTGCGTGTATAATGCCATGGGTTTGATCCCTGACACTGAAAATAGTTTAAAAAAAAAAGTGCTAACAATAACAGTATAAAGTCATTAGCTTTTAAGGAATATTCTGGTTACTAATAAATGTTTAGAAATGTGCCAGCCTCCAAGTATTCAATGGGATTAAAGCCTGAATGATTTTAAGGAACTAAACTTTGACCGAATATATGGGACTCAAGAAAGTTAATAAATACAGAACTTAAATAGGTCTAGGAGTAGTAAGAGATGTCCTATCTTCTAAGTATTTTGTATCAATAAAAATGGCCTCATAAAATACAACTTTCAAAGATAATACTGTGAGCTTATATAGCAGCGAAGTGTTTTTTTAAAGCGTAACTGACTTTTACTCAATGGTAATCATTTTTTCCCTCCTCTAAAACATACACTTCCAATCAAAACCATTTCCTTTTTACTGAAAGGACTTTTCACGATGACTGCAATGCTGAACTATAATTTAGAAGCAGTCTCTAAAACTGGAAGTCATGTTCATCTAAATATGCTTGCCAAGTTTAAAAATGTATTAGGAGTTAAATTGAAACATGATGAAAATGACTCATTGTGGACAAGAATATACACTGTAGGAAATAAGGGCTCATTTACAAGTGGGAGAAACATACTCACACTTCATCTCGGGTAATTCTCTGGACTTTCCTTCCAGTAAACATCACATTTTATAATAATCGTGGAAAATATCTTACTTTTAACTGAAGTTTGTATGAGTAAATTCAGTCAGCTGACATTTCAGTTTTTTACACATATCTTTTTTTGGATATGGATTTATTTACCAAATGTAAATATATGAAAACTTCTTCCAAAGCAACAGAGTGACAGCCAATAAAGAAAGCCGTATAAACTCTCCCTTTTTCTCTGGTTCAATTCACATACCCAACTATGGTACTAGATTTCTAAGAACGCATCCTGAAGTTATGCGGATATAGTAATGTACTCACCTTTATTTACAAACATGATGTTATTGATAAGTCACCAGGAGGACATGTACCAGAGTTTTTTTCCTAGTAGTTCTTCCACATTTGGGCTGATTTTATTGACCTTCTCTCCTCAAGAGCCACAATTACCCAGTTTTGACACAGCTGGCTAGACTCAGGAAAGACTAGTACTGGCACCCCCTAGTACTCACCAACCCTCAACCTTCAACAACAGAAAACAGTGTCTAAAATGATGTACCAGAAACACAGGATCATTAATAAGACGTTCTCTCTAAGCTAAGCTACACATTTGATTATATCTTTGATCAATAACCTTAACATGCATTTAAAAAAAAACAAAAACAAACACTGTCCTCCTGTTGTTCATCGATTTGCTTAAGGGGGCCTGGTAATGTTTCCATTTTGAGACTTGTTTGTTGTTACTGTGTTTGGCATATTGAATAGGTCACGAGTAGCTTGCCAGGCTTTGCCGGGTGGGCGAGATACTCTCGGTAACTTGCCAGGCTCTCCGAGAGGCGGCGAAGGAATTGAACCTGGCTCAGCTGGGCTGGCTGTGCGCATGGCAAACGCCCTACCGCTATGCTAATCACTCCAGCCCCATGCATTTTAAACATTCTTTTTTGTGTGTGTTTGTGTTAAAGCTCATGTAAACAAACATGCCCCCCACTTTCAATTTTCCTTCCTCCCCCTTATTTCATCAATCATTTATTGATCAGGAGCGAACATCTACAGTTCATGGCAGAGTCCGATTGGCACTCTCCTCCCTTTGTGCCTGGGTCACATCTGGTCCATCTCAGGTCGTGTGCTCAAGGGTTACAGTGGTACCGGGAACCAAACCTGGGCTTTTCTGCATGGAAAGCTATGCTCAGCTGGCCCTGCTTGGCATCCTTTTCTTGGGGGGTGGGGAGGCTTTTTGGGTCACACCCAGCGATGCACAGGAATCTGCACTCAGCAATCACTCCTGGTGGTACTCGGGACATCAAATGGGATGCTGGGAATTGAATCTGGGTCGGCCGCGTGGGGGGACAAAGTCCTACCCACTGTACTACTGCTTCAGCCCCACATTTGAATCTTTGAATTTGAATTCCATTCGTACAGAGGAATCCTCCAGATTCTAGATTTTGATTCTTTTTTTTAAAATTCTTTTTACTTTATAAGGTAGTTCACACTATTTGATTACATTTAATATTCAAACATTAAACCACCATTACATCTTCCCCCCACCATATTTGGGATGTTTCCATCCCAAACCCCAATCCCTGTTCCAAAGCAGAACCAAAATAATATATTCTGTATTGTTTGCTATGAAAAACCGCTGAAAATGCTACAAAAACATATCCATAGAGGAACGAGTGTGAAGATTTTTTCTATTTTGCTGGGGCCATTAAGACCTTCTATAAGATATCACTAACATGCTGTTAAAGGTTGAACCTTGTGAACTTTCGTATTTATATCTATATCTGTATCTATATCTATATATTTCCCTCTGCATTCGCAGTCACGAGACATCGGATCCTGAATTCTATCTTGGGGACAGGGATGGGATTTGGGTTTTTAAGTAACATACGGCAGTGCTCAGGAGACCTCTCCAGTGCCTGAGATGGAACCAGGATTGGCTGAAGGCAAGTCATGCACCTTAACTCCTGTACTATCTCTCTGTCCCCTGAATTACTTTTTTTTTTTTTTGCTTTTTGGGTCACACCCGGTGATGCTAAGGCATTACTCCTGGCTCTGCGCTCAGGAATTACTCCTTGCAGTGCTTGAGCAACCATATGGGATGCTGGGAATCGAACTCAGGTTGGCCGCGTGCAGGGCAAAAGTCCTACCCACTGTGCTATCACTCTAGCCCCTGAATTACTATTTTTAAAGTTTTTTTCCTTTCCTTTGGATTTTGGGCTGTCCTCAGGATGTCTGCATGCTCAGGAATCACCCTGGGTAGTGCTCGGGGAGGGCGGGTGATATGTGATGCCAGGGATTGAACACAGGCCAGCCATGTGCAAGGCAGATGCTTGATGATCTGTACTATTTCTTTGGCTCCTATTTTTAAAGTTTCAAATAATTTTTACATAAAAGTTTTGGATTCCGTTATTTTTGCCTTTGTATCCTTTTTGTCTTAAAACATCCAGAGTCACTGACTGACATGAAAACAATATAGCTTCAATTTCTTACTCAAACGGCACATTTCTTCCTATATTAATAGTGAGTTCATGAAATGTATAGTGGTCAGACAAGGTATGCTTTCATTTTCTGCCATCGCAATAATTTATAATTTATATAGTTTGCTTCTTTGTTGTCTGCTTTGTCACCTATCTAACAAAGGATAAAGGTCTGTGATTTCACTGGTAGTCTCATCTGCTTACAGTATAATGAATGGTTTCGTTCCTGACTTTAAGTGATGTTCTCAAACATATATTTCTTGATAAAAGTATTGATACTTAAGAAGTTTTGAGGAGATTATAATTATACAATATTATATATACACAATTTCCTCTTACCATCAATTCTCGAAATTTACTTGCAGGTTACTGCTATTCTTTTGCCTGTACTTCCATGAAATTATTATTTTTATGCTGTAATATCCTCTTAACAATTATGATTACAATGTGTTTTGAAGCCTGAATGACAATAGTTATTAAAATCTAATTTTACATTAAGTGTTCACCGCCAGTTCTTCTTTTCTACCGGTCCTTGATTTCTCAGCTTATGATTACTTTTATTCTTCCCTCGGTTGGTGAGGTTATTCTTTCTGGCAGGCTTTTTGGAAGGCTACGTGGGGAAGTAGGCATCCTGAGTCCTGATCTGACCAGCTCTTTTCATGAGTAGGATATTAAGAAATGTCACCCTCCGTCAGCAAGCTTGAGTCCCTAAATCACACTGGGTTTGTATCCTTCAAGTAACTGTAATCATAAGAGGATCATCTGAAGGGATTATTTTTATTTTGATGTTTAGTTTTTAATATTTTCTGATCAATGCAACAGAAACATCAATTCCATTTTTGACAGAAATTCTTTCTTTCTTTCTTTCTTTCTTTCTTTCTTTCTTTCTTTTCTTTCTTTCTTTCTTTCTTTTTTCCTGAGACAGAGATTCTTTCATCTTGTTAAACCCTCAATCCTGGTGTGGAGAAAGATCTTGCCCAAGAAAGCAGGTGGTTAATAAATATAGCTGCATGAATATATAAATAAAGCATAGAGTTATGGAGAGAAACGAGCTCAACCTGACTCGTTCCTTGGTGAATGACTTACTTATCCAGTCGAGATGCTGCACAACTGCACTTTAATGTCTACATTCAGAAACCCCATGCAGTTCTTACTCCGATGATGGTGTTGCTTCACATTCTCTACCCACCACACAGCCGTGGTGCGTTCTGCTACACTGGAGATTGCTTGTTTCAGGAAAGCTTTTATTCTACATACCTCCCTTCCCCTCTGCTGTGCTGTTTTCCTCTCAGCACAATGCTTTCTTTTCAAAAAAGTGGATATGTAATTTGTTCTCTATGTCCAATGATTTTTTTTCTCTTCATCAGTCGTCTTTATTTTTTAAGTTTATTTGCATTTTAGAAACCTCCCCAATCAAGTTATCAAAAAAATTTTCTAGCTGTAGTCCCTTTTTCTTTCATTCTTTTTTTGCACATTGTTTTTTTAGATAATCTATCTCCTTAATTTTGCCACTTTCCTTCCTTTTTTTTCTTCTAGGCTTTATTCTATTCGATCATTATCAAATCAAGATATCTTTGGTTTCAAGAACATAGTGCTTCTTTACATTTTCTTAGTGGTGATTCAATTATAATTTGAAATCGTTTTTCAGATTCCTAGAATAGATCTTTAAAAAAAAACCCTCTCTTTTTTAGTAGGGCGGGGGGAGGGTGAGGGGAACTGTGGCCACCCCGGGCAGTACTCAGGGACTATTCCTGATTCTGTGCTCAGGAATCACTCCCGGCTGTACTTACAGGCCATATGTGATACTGGGGATTCAACTAGGGTCTTGGGCCAAGGCAAGTACCTTAACTCCTGTACCACTGCTTCTTCAAAAAATCCTCTTATCTTTTGCAATGTTCCCCTACCCCTCACCTTTTAAAATCATGTTTATATGCAATCTTGTATATTGTATCTAAGAATTCTATTTCTATTCTCTGACCCTCTCAATGATACTTCGTAACTTATGTTGTCCCTCTCCTGTTTCACAAAGTAATTATCTAGTTCCTTATTTATTCCTCTCTGTTCCATGTTGCAGTTGTTGATGTTGTGATGACTGGAAACTGCATACACTTCTGGCTCTGGTGCTGTCCAGGTGCTTGCACCCTGTCCTCAGTGCTCACAAAAGTTTGAACCCCTTAAGTGGTGATGCTTGCTTAGGTACTCACTGAGGGTTGCACTTTTAGCTGAGGCACCAAGTTATGGCGAAGGTGCTTGCCGGCTCACTAGTGGCTGCACTTCCTGGCTATGGTGCTCACACATCCTGGTTTTCTCTCGGCTGAGGTGCTTGCTAGAGGTCACATCCATCCTGCGGTGCTTACGCACACGCATGGAAGCGTGCAGTATAGCTGTGGCAATGTTGGAACTCACTCATGGTGATGGGAATCACATAACCCAACAGAGCTGCCAGGACCTTGTTTGCTGCATGTCGGACAAGAAGGTCTGGAACTCTTGACCACATGCTTGCAGGCCAGGTACTCGGCGCCTCTGCCTTATTTCTCTGGATCCTACACAATGTTTGGATTTTCCCCATTTTCCACTGAACTGCAGCCATTTCCTGACTTAGAGGAGGGAAGGAAGCTTTGTGAAAAGCTAGTCTGGAGGCTTAAACTGTGTCTTCTCCAAATTCCCATAACCATGGGTCAAGCTGATGGTTTTTAAAGTTTTTAGGTAATGCTGCCTCCCAAATTTTGTATTCATTTCCCTATTTTTCAGAGATTTTGTTATATTGTAAAAAAATTCATATTTTTCCAAATTCATATTTTTAAAAGCATCCATCATGAGGCAAAAGGCACTTCTCTCTGCACATTTAAATACTCTCATAAAATCATCATTTTTAGAAATTTTCCTTCAAGTGAACATTTCAGAGTTCACTTAAAGAAAAAGTCTTTTCAAATCATAAGTCAGTTTCCTAGTTTATGATTTTTGTGAAACTAACTCATACTGCTTCCTCCAATAACCAAAAAGGGTTCCAAGGTACTCAAATTATTTGGTTTACTGGCTGAGTAAAAGTGTATTTAAAGTGTGAAATTTGAAAAGTCTTGCCCATGGGGTTCACTCTGAGGTTCACTTGTGATGAAAAAAAATTAAGTAAAAAGCTAACACTTACCTAGTAACAAACCTCTGGCCTATCAACATTCTTTGAGATTTAAGCTGCTTTCAGATCATTTGATTCTAGTTTGTTAATTTCACATGTTTCAATTTCTTTGGCTACAAAAACTTTAATCTATAAAATGCTTTTCTCTACTGAGAATATCCTTTAGCACTAGCATTCTGGTCTAAATATTGTAATAAATACTTCAAAAAGAGAAGTAAATAGCAGCTTGTTAAGATGTAATAGCTAACTGATGGTGGCTTCTTTTTTTTCACAATTTCCTCTTCTAAATTCTATTTGTTTACAACTCTTTTTCAGAATGTTCAGGGTAGGTGGTATTATTATTATTATTATATTCTATTGTGAGGAAAGAAACCCAGAACTTCATGCAAAAGAAATTAAAATAACTACCCTACAAATGTCTATATACATGAAACGATCTCTTTAGGTTCTAAACCTTTTTATTTCTTTCTCAAAACATTTATGGGGAAGGAACAGAATCCTACATGATAAATTAGGAAATAAGGAGTCCAGCTTGAGATAGAATCGTAGGGAAGTGGATGAAAACCTGTCAGATGGAGCAGCAACCGAAAGTCAGGGAACATTTCAGTATAACATGGGCCAAGGTTATTTCAGTGTAAATAAAGTAAACATAAAACAGAACACTGACGTACATACAAAAAATCAAGTCATGAAGAAAAAACAATTTTGAGCTGGTAAATCAGGCTAGAGACAGCTGAATGAATGGGCTTGAGCGCACACTGTCATTCAGGAGGCCTGGACTTGACCCCTGTACTGCATGGAACATTGCCAGGTATGGCTAACAAAAACAAAAAGACCTAACGTGATAGTACAGTGGGTAGGGCATTTGCCTTGCATGTGGCCAACCAGGATTCGATCCCCGGCATCTCATGGCCCCTCCATGCAAAGCCACGAGTCATCCCTGACCATCACCAGGCGTGACCCCCAAAAATTCAAAACCAAAAAAAAAAAAAGAACAAACCCTGAAAAAATCATTAAAGTAATCTATAAAAATGACAGTATTTTGAAAAAATATTCAGTAACTGGGACTGGAGTGACCTTGCAGGTGGAAAGCCTGGGTGCATGTGGACGGCCCGGGTTCTATTCCCGGCAACCCATAAGGTCCCTGAGCCTGCCAGGAGTGATTCCTGATTGCACAGTCAGGACTCAGCCCTAAGCACTGTTGGATGAGGCCCCGAAACAAAACAAACCAACCAACATTCAACTACTCTAAGGTTTCATTTTAAACAGTAAGAATTGTGTACTTCTATTTCACAAAGAAGTTTGGCTAGAGTGAGTGAAGATTGAGAAACAGGTATTTCTGCACTGAAATAATAGTTATAATCTGAATTATTTTGCATTATTTTGCATAGCCATCAAAAACCACTACAGACTGAGAGACAGTAGAGCAGTTAGGGCACATGCCTGGCACACACCGGATTCTAGTCTCACACTACATGGCCTCCTGAGCAGCACTGGGTGCAGCCCTGCTTTCCTTGGGCACTCCCAGCTGTGACCTTGGAGGTCCCCAGAGCTTCAGTGGTGGCCTGGGTGTCCTGGCACTGCGGGGCCCAACCAAACCTCCCACCCTCAAGCTCTGGCACTGAACCAACGGTCTATCCAGACGCTCTAGCATTATCCAGAGAACTTCTTGGAAAACTCTCCTCCCACCCCCCAACAAAAATTTAAAATAGGAGAAATAAAAAAAAGCACACCTCACTAAGTACACTATACTTGACCATGGCAGGGATCAAACCTGGACTAGTGAATCTTCTATCTCTGTGGCCTATCTCATAAACATGTCTAGTCTGCTGAGGTCAGTAGCAGATTAAAAGATAATCAAAGATTTTATTTTATCATTATTGTTGTTATTTGCTTTTTGGGTCACACTTGGTGATGCACAGGAGTTACTCCTGGCTCTGCACTCAGGAATTACTCCTGGTGGTGCTTGGGGGACCATATGGGATGCTGGGAATCGAACTTGGGTTGGCCACGTGCAAGGCGAATTCCCTACCTGCTGTCCTACCGCCCCAGGCCCTAAGATTTTATTTTAAATAGTAAAAATTGTAGACTTTTTTTTTCACAAGCCATCAAAATTCATGCCTGAAGAAGTCGTGCAGAGACTAAGAATGCAAGCCCAGGGCCTCGCGTTCAAATTTCTGGAGTCCCACATGCACCAAACGTGATCCCGGCAGCCTCTCTCTTTGAGGCTGGCCACCTTCCATCTTTTCCATCTACTTCAATCCCCGATACCGGTGAGTAATTTTTTTTCTTTTTTTTCTTTTTGGGTCACACCTGGCAATGCACAGGGGTTACTGGGGTTACTCCTGGCTCATGCACGCAGGAATTACTCCTGACAGTGCTCGGGGGACCATAGGGGATGCTGGGAATCGAACCTGGGTCGCCTGCATGCAAGGAAAACGCCCTACCCACTGTGCTATCTCTCCAGCCCCAGATGAGTGATTTCTGACCTCCCTGCAGTCAGGTGTGTGAACACCACAAAAAAGCACAAGTGCTGTAATGGGATAGATGTGAGTGCCCAGGTGAGGAGGCAGAAACTCTGGAAAGCAAGTGCTTGATCACCACACTGATCCACAATGAGCATCACAGGTGAAGGTATGCCACCAAGGCCAGGAGTGTGTGAATTCCCAGGTCACTGCAACAACAACAAAGCGAGCGTGTGTGTGTGTGGGGGGGGTGAGGAGGCTAAAACATGGTGCAGGGGCTATGGTACAGGGGCCTAATCGATACAGGTCCACTACACAGTTTCCTGAGCACTGATGGGAGTGATCCCTGAGCACTGAGCTTGGAATAGCCCCTTAGCTCTGTTGGGTGTGGTGCAGATTCTTCCAAAAGAAAAAATTAACAACAGCAAAGGGAAGGCAGAGTGGGGAATTAAAGAGAAAGAGAGGAGCAAAGATAAAACAACATACCAGCATGGAAAAAAGGCAGAATAAGAGAATATATAAACTTGTATTCTTGGGAATAAAGCACTGTAGCACTGTCCTCCTGTTGCTCAACGATTTGCTCGAGCAGGCACCAGTAATGGCCCCACTGTGAGACTTGGTAACATGTTTGGCATATCAAATATGCCAAGGGTAGCTTGCCAGCCTCTGTCATGTGGGCAGGATACTCTCAGTAGCTTGGTGGGTTCTCCGAGAGGAATGGAGGAATTGAACCCGGGTTGGCCGTGTGCAAGGCAAATGCCCTACCTGCTGTGCTATCGCTCCAGCCCCAGGAGATAAAACATTAAAGGAAATTTTGAATAGCTGTCTTCTATCTTAAGCCTGAGACGCCTAGTAAAAAAAGAAATAAATAAAAATCACTACTTACTTCATCCCTTCTTCACTCTGACTTTTCTGGAACTGAATATTGAGAACAAAATCCTACTAATACGAAGGAATTGTAGGAAACGGAAACAATTCTAATCAATATTTACACTCTGAAAACTCTTCCAAATATATTTCAATATACAGAATTAGGGTTTAAAAAAATGGCTGTCGGGACTGAAGGGACAGCATGCAGCTGACAGGAACAATCCCTGAGGACAGAGCCAGGAGTAATAGGCCCTGAGAACAATGTGGTCCCCAAACCAACCAACCAAGCTAAAATAAAATAAACTGTCATTTTATTTTATATACCACTGGAGATTATATATATCTACAATATATCTATAATATATCCTATATATCACCTACACGGTGAAGCTAGGCTGAACCCAGTAGCACTCAGGTCATACATGTCAGGGATTGAACCCAGAACCATACATATGAGAAACATGTGCTCTACTATTTGAGTCACATCCATAGTGACCTAGAATGTTTTTTTTCCCCCAAAACAAAAACAACCATTACTAAAAGCATGCTATTAAAATTAATCATGATTTTTGGAAGCCAGCCGCACATGCTGGGGGAAAAGGCAGCTCAGGTAGAGAAGGGAGGACCAAATAAAGGGTGTTGGGAGGATCTTCCCAGGATGGGAGATGCGTGCTGAGAGTAGACTCTAGACCGAACATGATTGCCACTCAATGCCTCTTTTGCAAACCACAGCACCCAAAAGGAGAGAGAGAAC
>JAOXYA010000041.1:37412748-37434050 GCA_028565675.1 Sorex palustris | reverse complement strand
CCATAGCTGGAAGTCTGCCTCATGAGCAAAGGGGAGAAGACAGCTGGAATAGAGAAGGGATCACTAAGAAAGAGATGGCTGAAGGAATTGGTCGGGATCGGAGATGTGTGCAGAAAGTAGATAAAGGACCAAACATGATGAGAGAGATTATGGGGAATCATGTCTGCTATGAAGGCAGGGGGAGGGTGGGAAAGGAGGGGGTATATCGGAGATATTGGTGGTGGGGAATGTGCACTGGTGGAGGGATGGGTATTTGATCATGCTGTGATTGTAACCAAAACATGAAAGCTTGTAACTATCACACGGTGATTCAATAAAATTTAAAAAAAAAAAATCTAGTACCACACACAGCTCTGCTATCTGCGCTGCCTGGTGAAAAGGCAAGAAAGGGTCCAGAATTTGGCTTAGTGGCTTAAAAGTGGCTAGGCCAGAGTAAGCCTTTAGCTCAGGTCCTAGGACCATCACTTGTTAGGTTATCCTGAGAGTCACATGGTTTGGGGATCCCTGAAGTGGGATGGGGGATACCCCAGAACTCTGGAGTAATGATGTGCCTCTTCTATGATCAACTTTTACAAATTTCAGAGTCTGTATTTGTTATCAGTCCTTTGCAAGAGCAAGTTTAATTTAACTGAGCTGTTTCTTTTGCATTCTTAAGGGAACTGTTTCTGTGGGAGCGCCACCCAAAGGTGCTGTGGAGCTATTCCTTGACTGTGCTCCAGAGTGACCCCTGATGGTGCTCAGATGTAGTACTGGAGATTGGAACCAGCGTCACAGACTCAGATACAGCTGCATGCGAAGCAAATGCCTTCTTGAACTATTCTTCTGGCTCTTTTACCCTTCACCCTTAATTTTCTTTATGCCTGGAATGCAAAATTGAAATTTGAGCCACCACTTTTTGATTACAAAGGGACAAACAAATACTAAAAATGACTAAATAAAGTTAAGATAGAAGTGCCTGACTCCCTAAGATATTGCAAATCTGTCAAAAGAAACTTGGATTAAAACATTTGAAACTCAAACTTTGAATTAATTACTTTTTCCAGTTTTATGAGGCCCAAACCACTGTCACTGTCACTGTGACTGTCACTGTCCTCCCATTGTTCATCGATTTGCTCAAGCGGGCCCAGTAACATTGTGAGACTTGTTACTGTATTTGGCATATCAAATATGTTACAGGTAGCTTGCTAGGCCTTGCCGCGCGGGCGAGATGCTCTTGGTAGCTTGCCGGGCTCTCAGAGGGGTGGAAAAATCAAAATGGGCTCGGCAGGGCCGGCAAGCAAACACCCTGCCGCTAAAATTATGAACTCTTAATTCTTAAATAGTCAGCAGTTTGGAATAGTACATGCATTATTAAAAGATAGACATATAATAAGGGAACTTCATTTTTATTTCTCTGTTTTGGGGCCACACCAGCAATGCTCAGGGGAAACTCCTGGCTCTGCACTCTTGGTGATGCTTGGGACACCATATGGGATGCTGGGGATCTAACTGGGGTTGGCCACATGGTCCTCTCTGTCCTCTGCTGTCTGTCGCTCTGGCCCCAACAAGGTGACTTTAAATCAATGAAACTATTAAAGTTTTTAGTTTTGCAGTATTTTTGGGCACAGAAAATACTGCAAAGCAAAGATAAATAGTTCAAAGAATCAGTGAAATGAAGATACAAATGAACACCATTGTTTTATTTATTTGGCCCACAAAAATGTATTTGTGTAAGTTATGTAATAATTATATATATCTTCTAAAATCGTTTATTTTTATAAAATTATTTCAGGAGTTTGTTTTATCTTACTGTTCTTCAAGGTTGGAGTCATAAACAGTATATTTATAAAATACAAGGAGAAGCTGTTAGAAATTATCACAAATTGCCAGTGTTGTCATTGTTTCCTGAGAAAACTTTGTATTTTTTGGGCTATATAGTTAGTGGTAAGCACTGGTGAAAGATTCAGTCATTGAACTAGTCGGACTTGTACAAGGATATTTAGCACAAGGATATTACGGAGGCTAGACACTTTATACCTTCAGAGGACTTAAAGCTAGATTAATTGTCTTAAGACCAATTTTCTTCAGCTGATGCTAGGTTTGAACTCAGTGCTTCACGCTTGTGGGGCAGGTGTCCTACCACCAAGTCTTATTCCGTGCCCAGTTTCCTTCCATTGTTTTCTTTTAATGTCTTACATAGTTTGTCAGAAATACTTTAAATAGAGTTTTTCTCCAATCTGTTCACAAAGACCTCTTTTCTTTTATGTAATGCTGTTTATGAAGGGACCCTCTAAAGATTATATTGGTACAGCTGAGTAATCTGTGACTCTTTTTATGTGTTCTAGAGAATCGACATGGTTCCAGAGCTGCTTAGCTCCAACTTATGTTCCCTAAGATGTAATGTTGACAGGTACGTACATGTATTTTTTTCGAAAGAACTCATTATTAATTTTAATTCCCATTTACAAGTAGTGTCTATTTTTCCTTACAGATTGGCCTTTTCATGTATTTGGGAAATGAATCACAATGCTGAAATTCTAAAAACTAGGTTTACCAAAAGTGCCATTAATTCAAAGGTTAGTTTTATGGTTAAAAATGAATATTTTTATTATGTGTTCCTTCAGTTGTGTTTTAGATTATTTTGAAGTTTATGCTTTATTATTTTTTTTCTCTCAAATTGAAGGATTTCTGCTGAAAGCCTTTTTTTTTCCAATTAGCTACTGCTTGTGATAGTAGTAAGAACTGTAGTTCAGTGTCCTGATTTGAGAAGACCAACTAACTTTTCTCCACAATGCAGGAACTTTAGTATTTTAAGTTATCCTAACTTAACTTAAAATTGGTTAGTGTTTTTATTTGTTAGCTTATAATATTTTTAATTCTTTTCTGCTTTGGGGGCCACACCTGGCAATGCTCAAGGGTTCCTTCTGGCTCGATACTCTGAAATTACTCTTGGTGGGCCAGGGGATTGAACCTAGGTGACTGCATGCAAGGCAAGATTTCTAGCCACTGTACTATCATTCAGGCTTCTGGTTAGTTTTTTTTCCCCTGATTTTTGGGTCACACCCGGCAATGCACAGGGGTTAATTACTCCTGGCTCATGCACTTAGGAATTACTCCTGGCGGTGCTTGGGGGACCATATGGAATACTGGGAATCGAACCAGGGTTGGCCGCGTGCAAGGCAAATGCCCTACCCACTGTGCTATCGCTCCAGCCCCAAATTAGTTTTTTTAAAATCGGTATGTACAACATCTTTTCTCACCTTTTCTCCTAGCAATAACATAAGATAGTTGGATTCCAGTAGAACTGGGCTGAGATCTGGGTGCAGAGTGGATCCAGATGGTCTTTCTCATCGTGTTCCTTTCTTTGTATCCCTGATGCCAGCACTTGACCCCAGGGCTTCCACTCACGGGAGGGCTGACTCTCACACTCAGCCTTGTCCTCCTTTTCAGTGCTTTCCCCTTGGTTCCCTTTGTACTTATTTTACTAGAACAGCTCTTCCGGAGGCTTCCTAAGCTCCTTTTCTTCACATGATTATTTTCCAAATTTATCTTTTTCACTAGGAACCAAGAGATTGTTTCTGTTAAATATTCACTAAAGTTTCTGTTGTTCTTTCTTTGTGGGGTGTGTGGGGAGGGTTTGGGTTTGGTTTCCCAAGATTCTGATTCCAATCTGCATCTTATGCTATTTATGATGCTTAAGTGAGGAACTGCTTTTTTTTTTAAAAGTAAACTTAAATATGAGAAAGGATCTTAGTTTTCTGTTTTGATTTAGCATTACCTAAATATTTCTCCATTAAAATATGAAAGTGATTTTAAACTACTAATAATACTAATGATTTTAAGTTTGCTTATTGCGTAAAGTACCAGATAAAATTTGTTAACTAGAAACCACAAGTGAGTAGTATAATAACATATTTGTATGTGTATACACACATACATAATTTGTTATTGATTTTTAGGTCTCGGTTTTTCTTGCAATCAGATGAACTAAATTTTAATCATGCGTGAGTGATATTGATATATGGTTCCTTTAATAGGCTTCCCTGACATATGCTGAAGCTCAGATGAGAATTGATTCAGCATCTATGAATGATGACATTACTACAAGTCTCCGTGGACTAAACAAACTAGCAAAAATTTTGAAAAAAAGAAGAATCGAGAAAGGGTACATTTCAAATACCTGTTTAAATGTCTTAATTCCTTTGTGTTTTATCATTTATAACAGTGAGATCATAGGATGAAAAAGACACAAGAAATAGCATATTTCTTCTATTTCTTAATTTTGGGTTAGCAGTATTTATCTTGAATTTCTTCTCTTGTACTTTGTTGAGCTAAGAATGGATTTGTCAGGATTCTTCAAGTGTCAGAATGCATAACCATAAGCCAGGCATCAAAAGTAACCTCATATGTAATCTTTAGAGAGTTTGTTTTAGAAGCACTGAATAAAATGCAAATTGAAGCCATACTCATTTTGTTGGTTTTCAAGTAAAACATGTAGGGGCTGGAGAGATTCATGAAAGGTGAGAGTTTGATCCCCAATACTGAATGCTGACCCCCTCCAGCACCTCACCCCAGACCCCTCTGTGGCCTTGGATCCCCAGCACTGCTGGTGTGTGCAGTAAATGGTCAGTGTCTACCAGAGGGTGGACATCACCAGCCAGGTTTTCTTGCACTCCCTGTTAAAAAAGTACAACATGCAAGTTTTGAGTTGTATCATAGCTTCCCCTAATTGAGTGAGAAATTCTTAATTTTAAAAAGTCATGCTGCCAACGTTTATTCTGTGTTAAAAGAACCATTTCCTGTCATATCTGTCATATTTGTCATTTGCTCACAAGTAACTCACCTCTTTGATTTTTGTTTAGCGCTTTGACTCTTTCTTCTCCAGAAGTTCGATTCCACATGGACAGTGAAACTCATGATCCTATAGATCTACAGACCAAGGAACTTAGGTATGCTATTTATTGATGGGCACTAGGTAGGAGTTTGACTTTAAATGTCTATCTTCTTAATGAGACATACCAAAGGTATCTATATCTAGTGGTTGTGATTTGTATGTTTATATAGATATTTTTGACTTTTGATGTATTTTGATGTAATCCTTAACTTTTAAAATTAGGATTAGGATTATAATAAAAAAAATTTTGATTTTCATTGTTTTGGTATCTTTTGGAAGAGGGCAATATGTTGGTGAAAAATCCTAATTTTATTTTTGTTTTGGGACCACACACCAGCTGTACTCTGCTTACTCCTGGTTCCACACTTAGAATCACTACTGGTGGTGCTCAGGGTACCATATGCAGTGCCACAGATTGAACCCAGGTTTGTTGTGTGTGCAAGGCAAGCACCCTGCCCACTTCACTATCACTTCAACCCCAGTTCTTATTTTTTCAGCCAAAATTTAATAATTTATATTTCTTCTTAATGAACTTTTTATAAAATAAATTTAATGTTAAATAAAAAAATCTTTCAGCCTTTCAGTGAAAGGAAGTAAACAAATGTTATATTTTAACATTCATATGTTACTAAAATTAGTCAGCTATATATATATATATTTTTAAGTTTATTACCTACAGACTGTTCCAGCATATGTAATTTACTTATGTGGTGATGGTGGTAATGAGAGGTTGTTAACAGAGTAGCTGAGAAATGAAAAGAATGGTTAAGTTCTTAAGAATACACATGTGCAAGAGATGCTTCTGGACCCCCAAAGTTACCTTCCAGTTAAAAATTTAACTCCAGCTGAATCACCCTATTCAGAATTCTAGAATCCTGGAGTGACTTCTCAAACTCTATACCACTGATACACCAGGAGTAGCACACCACATTGGATGGGATGTAAAGTAGAAGACAACCAATCTCGATTAAGAAAACATTAACACAGAAGGTTTAACCTGTAACAATATGTTAGTACTCTCTTACTTATACAAGGGCTTAATGGATCCAGGGTGAGATAGAACCTTGGAGTCATCACACATTTCCTTCTAAGGAAACCTTTCTTGATCATTGTTAGCAAATTATTCAGAACAAGCAATCACTGTCACTGTCACTGTCACTCCCGTTGTTCATCGATTTGCTTGAGCGCGCCCAGTAACATCTCCATTGTGACACTTGTTACTGTGTTTGGCATATTGAATACACCATGGGTATATAAAATAAAATTATTTAGGGCCCACTATTGGGACAAGCTTAAAGGATGGCTGGGAAAATTGGAATGGTGATCGGAAGGTACAATGGTGGTGGGATTGGTGTTGGAATATTGATTGTAACAAATCACGAATGACTATAGACTTTATAAAAACATTTTTTTTGAAAAAGAATATGCATGTGCAATACACTTGATACTTCCATAGGAAGTATTGCCATGGTTTTGTTGGTAGAAAAGATAGCCTGTGAATGAATGTAACCAGCCCTCTCAGATTCTCTTTTCTTATATAATGATTCTGTTCACTGGCAGAGAAACAAATTCCATGGTGGAAGAGTTCATGTTACTTGCCAATATTTCTGTTGCAAAAAAAATTCATGAAGAATTTTCTGAACATGCTCTACTTAGAAAACATCCTGCTCCTCCTCCATCAAATTATGAAATTCTTGTTAAAGCAGCTAAATCGAAGGTAAGGTTCTGAAACTGAGATGTCATCAGTGTTCACACTGTATTTACTAATCTGTTTTTACTTCTCCATAAAAGTTTTATTTCTGTATGTCCATTGCTCTTGATTAAATACACACATTCTAACAGGTACAGTCTCTTCTTCAGTAGTGGAATAATTTGTGTAATGAAGATTCTTTAATGTCTTTAAAGAACACCCTGTGTGTGTGTGTGTGTGTGGTTTTTTTTGTTGTTTTGTTTATTATTTGTTTTTTTTGTTTTTCACTTTTTGTCTTTTTGGGTCACACCCAACGATGCTCAGGGTGTGCACTCTGGCTTTGCACTCAGAAATCACTCTCCTGGCAAGCTATACATTTTTTTAAGTTTATTACTTACAGACTCTTCCAGCATATGTAATTTACTTATATAATTTACAGGGGATATACGAGATGTCAGGGATTGAACCCAGGTCGGCCGCATGCAAGGTGACTACAGCCCTACCTGTTGTACTATCGCTCTGGCCCCTGTGGGGCCAGAGAGAAAATGCAGAGGTTAAGGCACTTGCAACTGAGCTAGGCTCCGTTGCTGGTGTCTGATACAGTCCCCTCAACACTGAGCCCAGAGGACCTTCTAATCACCACGGGGTGTGACGTAAATCATCACAGCATCTCTAAATTTTAGAATTAAAGAGCACACTATACACTGTTATCAGATGTTTCAGTCTGGTTTTTTGCAGTATCTTGAACATACTCATTTCTTTCATATGCCTCTACTCACGCTTTTTATCTCTCTGTGACATCATTTCATCTGAAATCCTTATCTTCAGAGATTTACAAGTCATTTTTTTCTCATTTGCCTTCAATTTAATTAAATCCCAAGCAGTCTTAATAAATTGCATATGTGGAAAAAAGGAAAAGTATAGAAGAGCCTGTATACCATTCTCCCACCTGGTTAGTAGGTTTTTACTTAGTAGGTATAATTAACCTGTGGATATTATGTTGTTCTTTCTCACTTGTTTAGGTTTCTTCTTCTTCTTTTTTTTTTTAACCAAAGAGCGCTCTAAGGATTAGTGTTGGATCATCGTATTAGATGTGTTACTTAAAGCCTCCATTATATTCTGTGAATGTGTCTTTTGTTGGTTTTGTGACCGTATGTGTATCACGGTGTGTAATTAAATAAACCTAGACGGATAGCTTATGACCCACTCAGTGGTCCAGCCTATCAGAGATAGCAATTATATATAACACCTGTCAGTAAAAAATGAAGGTATGAGTAACTATAGGGCACTGGTTTCTGGTTTGGGCTCAAAACCTTATTCGGTGCCATTGAAACAAGTCAGCCTTCCAGGCCTCTGCCCCAATTCTCACACAGGGAGATGGTGGAGTTTCTCTGACCCTGTTTCTTCCTAAAACCTGAGTACAGTCAGGAATGTTTAAGTGTTTTGATTACATTTCCCAGAGTAAAGCTCCTAAGTTTGTATTGAATTGTTAAAATTTTAGTGACAAATAGGTTTGTTTTGCTTTTGGCCTTCACTGCTACTATAACTAGAAAGAAAATATCTGCAGAGAAAGATTCAGAATTGCAGGTTCCAGATGTGCTTTGATTTTTCTTTACCCCAACCAAAGTTAGGAAAGCACAAATTGATATTTAGGAAACACTACTACTACTACTACTACTACTACTACTACTACTACTACTATTACTTCTACTGCTACTATTACTATTACTGCCACCATCACTATCATTTCCCTCTTGGAACTTTTTAAAAATTTACCATAATGCTGGCACTTAAGTGCCTTTAAATACATTCAAAAAAAATTAAGCTTCCTTTGTAAAACACTGTCACTGTCACTGTCCTCCCGTTGTTCATCCATTTGCTCGAGCGGGCCCAGTAACGTCTCCATTTTGAGACTTGTTGTTACTGTGTTTGGCATATCGAATATGTCACAGGTAGCTTGCCAGGCTTTGCCATGTGGGCGAGATAACTCTCGGTAGCTTGCTGGGCTCTCTCAGAGGAGTGGAGGAATCGAACCCGGCTCGGCCTGGCTGGCTGCGTGCAAGGCAAACGCCCTACTGCTGAACTATCGCTCCAGCCCTTGTAAAATACTGTTCTTATAAATTTATGTTCAATTTTTCTAGGCTAAGAATAAAATATATTCATGTCCTAGCAAAAAACACCATGTTTTTTTAGTCTATTTTGAACGAGACTTGAAGGCACTGGTTTTATTTTAAATGTTTGTTACGGTATTATTATTATTTTTTTCCTTTTATTTCAGAATTTGGAAATTAAGACTGATACAGCCAAATCTTTGGCTGACTCCCTGGACAAAGCTGATTCCCCTATTTTCCCATATCTCAACACACTGTTAAGAATATTAGCCACTCGCTGTATGATGCAAGCAGTGTACTTCTGCTCTGGAATGGATAATGATTTTCATCATTATGGCTTAGCATCCCCAATCTATACACATTTTACCTCGCCAATCAGAAGGTACTTTTTTAATCGTTCCTTTGAAATTGAAGGAGGTGGGAAAGTTACTTGAATTTTAAAAGGGCTTTTTAATACTACTGTAGTATGATTTTTCCCCCCTTTGTATATTAAGGTATGCAGACATCATTGTTCATCGATTGTTGGCTGTCGCTATTGGAGCTGACTGTACTTACCCAGAACTAACGGACAAACACAAGCTCGCAGAGTTATGTAAAAATCTCAATTTCCGTCACAAAATGGCCCAGTATGCCCAGCGAGCTTCTGTGGCTTTTCATACCCAGGTAAATGTGGATAGTGTTAGAGGAGGTCACGTTCTGTTCACTTTATATTTGATTTTAATTCTTTTCTGTTAATTTCAAGATATTTTGAGAAATTTTTAAGATTGTATTGTATCTTACAGTTATTTTTCAAAAGCAAAGGAATAGTGAGTGAAGAAGCTTATATTCTATTTGTAAGAAAGAATGCGATTGTGGTGTTAATTCCAAAATATGGTTTAGAAGGTACAGTCTTTTTTGAAGAAAAGGACAAGCCAAAGCCACAACTAATTTATGATGATGAGGTCAGTATTTTCTAGTTTATTTGCGACAGTGGGGGTCGGGGAGGTTTGCTTTTTCCTTGTGAGGTTGCAGAATGATAGCGAAACATAGACACCTTAAATTACAGCTTTTTCAGTCCACAAAATTTAATTATGGCAGCTAATCTTAGTCAATTCACTCATAGTTTGTCACCTCGGAGTGGCCTCCCACAATATAGGGGTGTGTGTGTGTGTGTGTGTGTGTGTGTGTGTGTGTGTACAAATGTTACCTTAGATTTTTATATTTTGTAAGGAAAACTTGAACACTTTGCCTTCAGTGGATGGATGGGATAGGTCGAGGTGAAAAGAAAGAATGGCTGCTTGGAGCTAAGGGCAAGGAATTTTTAAGAACTCTTTCCAGACTCTGTCTGAGCCCCTTCCTATTTCCTAACTTGCTAGAACTTCAGCATGATACTCCCTGCTTTCAGTTCCATGTGCTCTCAACTCAGCCAATAGGGTAAGAATCCTGAGGTTATCGATGAACTTCCATAAAAGGAGGTCAAAGTTTCGTGAGTGGTTTTGTTACATTGAGCACCTTATTAAATACGGAAATAGGCTTTGTTTAAACTTTAATATTAAAAGAATTTGAATGTGCAAAAGCAATTAAAACAGCAAAATGTTTTGTTTAGATACCTTCACTTAAAATAGAAGACACGGTGTTCCATATATTTGATAAAGTTAAGGTGAAAATCATGTTAGACTCATCTAATCTCCAGCATCAGAAAATTCGAATGTCCTTGGTAGAACCACAGGTAAGACTTGCTTTCTTCTGCCTTGTTATGATGGAATAAATGACTTTTCCCCACCCGTAAAGAGAGCAGTTGGCCAAATAAGTTTGTGACCCTCTGCTCTAGACTCTGGGGTCCCAGACTGTGATTCATGACACACTTGGTACCTAAAGCAGAGCTCTCTCGGATTTCTTTCCCTTTTTGTTGGAGAAGAATGGAGTGGTCCACAATTGGTGATACACAGGGTTCCTCTGCTCAGAGGACCATACGGTGCCAGGTATCGAACTGGGGTCAGCCACATGTATGCAATCACCTTTAAATTTTGTGCTGTCTCTCTGACACTCTTTTGAATTTCTTGCCTGGTTCTTTTCCTCTTTGTATCCATTTTGAATTCCACACATTGGAAGATTAGGCATAAATGTTTTACCTATGAGGACTTTTTTGGGGGCGGGGGGCGGTCAGAGCTACACCCTGAGGTGCTCAGGGGCTATTGCAATCTTTGTTGGTGTGCTGCCAGGAGTCCTGCCTGGGTCTCCTATATGCAGTGCAGAAGCTCAGTCTCAGTTCTCTCTGTTGGCCTGGGCTTGGCTTTTACTAGTATTACACCAGCGAGCCTGGAGCTCCTGATGCTGAAAGCCAGTAGCTAAGACAGGAGAAATGGGAGGTCTTTCATCAGACACACAGATGACCTGCTTCTTATTTACTTGAGATTGCATCTAAATGTTCAAAAGTTGGGGCTGGAGCAATAACACAGCAGGTAGGGCATTTGCCTTGCATGTGGCCAACTCGGGTTCAATTCCCAGCATCCCATATGATTCCCCGAGCACCGCCAGAAGTAATTCCTAAGTGCATGATCCAGGAGTAACCTCTGTGCATTGCTTGGTGGGACCCAAAAAGTGGAAAATAAATAAATAAATAAATACATGTTCAAAAGTCTTAGATATTTCTAAACAGCAGGTACTTTGTATGAAAAATATATGTACTTTATTTGGGAAATAACCATCACTCTTTCCTACCTCTGTCTACATGCTTTTGAACTTGATAGTGTTCACAAGTAGAATCAGATTTTTGTCCTTATTGTGTACTTTTACTCATCCTGTTTTTTTTTCCCCATTTGCCTTACTTTAGATACCAGGAATAAGCATTCCTGCTGATGCTTTAAATGTGGACACTAATGAACCAGAGAGAAAGAAAAAGAAGCTTGAAAAATAGCTACAACCAACAAAGAAACTTCAGAGATTGGTTTTCTTTTTAATAAGAAACACTTGAGACCATTTTTGATTCTAAGAAGCGTGTGGTAGTTTGTTCCTTTTAAGTACATTTTAATAATTTTAAAATTTGCATTTTTATTGAATTGTTGGCTCTGTCTATCCCATCATGCCGCTTCATTTCTGAGCAGAACTGTTGATGCAGGAAAATTCAATTGAATATCTATCACTTACATGGTGACAGGACAGCACCTTCAGGATCTGAAAAGATCATTTCAATGGTATATCCGTCTGCTCATTGAAGAGCAGATTAATTTTACATAAGTAATTTGATTATTTAATATTGATAGGGGAAAAAAACCTATCATTTTCCCATGGAGGAAAACAGATTATTTTTAGAAGCTACGAACAATCTGTTCTTTATAAATGTTGAAAGCTGTCAGTGCTTGATATGGCAGATTTGAGATTTTAAGACAATGAAGTCAAGATCTGTCAAAGGATTCAGTATTTAATTTCCTTTGTCAGCTTTAATTTAACTAACTTTCATTAAGTGCTCACTTTGTTAAAAGCCTTCTGCATTTTATTAGTGGTCTTTGAACAGCTGTATGTTTGGGAATTGGATGTTGTAGGAAGAAAAGAAGTAGGATATTTAGATCTGTGTGGGAAAGTAGTTTTTTTTAATACTGGGAAATTAGTGTGATCATCGTCCTTTTGACCTCCAATTCCGTTTTCTCACTAAATAAGACATTAAGCTCAAAGAATAGAAATGACACATCAAGGACTGGAAAGTTGATACAGCGGGTAGGGTGCTTGCCTTGCACACTGCTGACCTGGGATTGGTCCCTGGAAGACCATATCCACCCCTGCCCGCTCCCCAATCCACAGCAGGAGTGATCCCTAAGCACAAAACCAGGAGTAAACTGCTGATAGTGTCCTCCCCCCCCCCAAAAAAAATCTCCATCAGTGATTCCTAAGCTTAACCTCTCCTTTTCAGAAAACTAAAAATATCTGAGCCTCGCCCCAAAACTTGCGTTTTTTACTTCAATTATCAGAAAACAACCTCTGTCCAGTTATAACAAAGACTACCCCCCGCCCTTATAAATAACATCATCCCTTCCCGCATTCTCCGCTCTTATCAATAACATCAGCGCCCCATACCCCCCCCCCTTTATAAATCACATCATATGAAGTAGAGGGGCCAGACATGCTGGTCAGGCTGAGGGCATGCGGAACTCCTGGGGTGGATCACCAGCACTGCGTGCTCCGAGCACTGCCAGAAACAACCCTGGAGCATTGAGCTCAATTTCCAAGAACCACCAGGGTAATACCTAAGCAGAGCGCCAGGAGTAGCCCCTCCCCCCCAACTGGTGCCCCTAACCTCCCCAAATTAAACCCTAAAAAACAACAATAAAAAAGTTAGCACATAATGTTCTTTCCTTAACTGCACATATATCATTATATAGCAAAAGGGGGTAATTGGGTAAGGACATACTAAGAACACATTAAAAACACCATTTGGAGCCAGAGAGACTGCTCCTTCTTCTTATCCACAGGTATTAGTAACAAATACTGTTTTTTTTTCCCCCAAGATATTTTTAATACCGTTACTGTAGAAATTGTTGTTTGAGTTTGGATGGTGCTGAAGATCACACCCAGGACCTCACATAGGCAAGGAGAGTGCTCTGCTGCTGAGCCAGCACCCAGGCCTTGCTGATTAGGTTTCCAAAATACAGTCTAGGGCCAGATTGCCAGTACAGGTGTCAGGTGCTTGCTTTGCATCTGGCCAGCCCAGGTTCAATCCCTGGCACCATATATGATCCCCTGAGCATTACTAGAAACAAGCCCTCAGCACTTCTGGTGTGCCCCAAAAAACAAACAAACAGAACAGAATACAATGTACTGAGCTCGTCACCAGTCAAGCAATTTGTCTCCAATGAGAAAAGCCTGGCAAATACTTGAGCAAGTATATTTAACGGAGGTAACTACGATGTACACAGACCTCTGTGTACTCAAGAACTGATACATGATTGACCAGTTTCCTGTTACCAAAAAATCTGTACACTGAAACAGAACTTGGGTCTGTTCAAGAAAGCTGACATTTGGTCCTCTTGGGTCACAGCAAATGAACTGACACATGCAAGTACAAATCGGTTAGCCTTTCCTGTGAAGTGCCAGACACTTGGGTTGTGTAAGCCATACAGTCTGGTACAAACATAATACCAGTGCTGGACAGCAAGAAAGAAGGATGACAATAGTCTGACAAAATCACATGTATGGTCATGGCCATTTAAATGTAATTTTTGAGTCACAAAGTATTAGCTACATGACTTCCACCCCTGGCTTCCTCACTGCCTGAAGTGAAGTTGGTATCAAGTGAGTTGATTGGGAAGATAAATAATGTTGTTGGTGACACAAAGCTGGGTCTACTTCAGGTTTCCTTGTGCCTCATGAGGAAGGCCACAGTGGGATGTCTCTATTGAGTAGTTTAAGACAAGCAGAAAACCTGCTGGTTTTACCAGAGCCTCTTCCTTGATGCTCACAAATGCTCCTGCGGCCTTTCTTACACTAAGCAGCTCATGTGGACGTGGAAGATCGTTTTGAAATTTTTGTTGCTTAGGGCTGGAGTGATTAGCACAGCAAGTAGGGTGTTTGCCTTGCATGAGGCTGACCCAGGTTTGGTTCCTCTGCCCCTCTCGAAGAGCCCGGCAAGCTACCGAGAGTATCCCCTCCGCAAAGCAGAGCCTGAGAAGCTCCCCATGGCGTATTCGATATGCCAAAAACAATAACAAGTCTCACAATGGAGACGTTACCGGTGCCCGCTTGAGCAAATCAGTGAATAATGGGATGACAGTGCTAACAGTGCTAGGTAACATGTTTACAATCATTTTATCTTTTGTCATCTTGGTGACACCATCACCACTGCTTAAGTGCCCCAAGAGTCCCCTCATCTCCATCTTCCCCCCATCCCTGTGCTCCACCCTCAGCAGGCTGCATGTTCTAAAGGCCAAGAATGTGACCTCATTCTCCATTCCCTTTCTTTTGCCTCTCTGTATACCACAGATAAGAGAGATTGTTACTTGTCCTCCTCCTGACTGACTTCATGTAACAGTGCCCTCCAGTTTCATCCAAGTGGCAGCAAACAGCAAGCTTTCATCTTCTCTTGTGCTATGGAACCATTCTCTTAAAAATCCTCATTAGCTAGGACTGTTATACTTACTTCACAGATGAGCATACTGGCTGTTCTAATGCCTAGATCTTGTGGTTTGTGACAGGAGAGATTCGAATGCAAGTTATAATCACTGTTTTTGTTCCTTATTTCTTGACCTGTTTTTTTTATAATGCACAGCCCAGGCGGCTTCTTTTGGATCTACAGTGGTTGATTTGAGCTCATAATGAGTATGGGATTATATGTATATGAAAGGGGGAGTAAGGACTCAATAAAGATATTTTTAGCAGCTGGCTAGAAGCGTTTGGCTTTGTTAGTGGGGGTGAGGAGTGGGGATGGGAGGATGGAGGGATCTAGGGAAGAAAGAATTTTGGTATGTTAGGGTATGCTTACCAGTTGCAAAACAACAAGGAAGAAAATGTCATAATGATAACTTTCTCAGGGCTACAGATGAATTGATTTCCCTTTTGAATGAGGCAGCTTTTAAAAGGTGATTTGTAAGTAAGAACAAATTTTTTCTAAGAATTTGATATGCCGCCTGTTCCACTCTTAGCATCGTTGTTTCGTTTTGGTATTGGTGTTGTGTGTGTGTGTGTGTGTGTGTGTGTGTGTGGAGGGGTGGGTTGAGAAAGGGGGGCAGGGGCGGTGCATAGATTGGGTCACACCAGGCTGTGCTCAGGGCCTATTCCTCAGAGCCTGGGGAACCATACGGTGTTTCAGCGGTTGGCTACCTGCATAGCACGCACTGTATTACACACCGTATCATCTCTCTGGCTCCCATCATAAGTTTTTAATTTCTGGCCACACTCAGCAGTGCTCAGAGCTTACTCCTGGCTCTGTGCTCAGGGATCACTCCTGGTAGACTTGGTAGACCATAGGGAGTGCCGGAGATTGAAGTTGGGTCAGCCATATAGGAGGCAAGCTCCTTACCCACTGTACTATCGCCCCAGCCCCATCCTATGGTAGGTTTTAAAAACTTAAGTTACATGTCTGCTGGGCTGGAGCGATAGCACAGCAGTAGGGCGTTTGCCTTACAAGCAGCCAACATGGCCGATCCGAGTTCGATTCCTCTGCCCCTCTCGGAGAGAGGAGCCCGGCAAGCTACCGAGAGTATCTCGCCCGCACGGTAGAGCCTGACAAACTACCCATGACGTATTTGATATGCCAAACACAGTAACAACAAGTCTCATAATGGAGACATTACTGGGCCCACTCGAGCAAATCGACGAACAACGGGAGGACCATGATCGTGACATGTCTGCTGAACTTCATTGATCTGAATCCCTATGCAAACTTCCCAGCCATCCATTTAGCCTGGAAGAATGGATGTATACTTAGGGGATCCCACTTAACCTCCTAACAGTTTGAAGATGGCAGCTAATATCATTTTTGTCTATCATTTAAGTGGGGAAGTGGACAGCCAGCAGTGCTTGGGGGTCACGTCTTGTGGTGTTCAGAACTTATGTAGTCCCCAAAATTAAGCCAGGATTGACCAGATGCAAGTCAGCTGCTATGGCCATTGTATCACCAGCCCCTAGTATTTTTATATTCTAGTAACAGATAACAGGAACTGAAAAATGATCCAGTCATTAAGTCATCAAAACATTTTGGGCTATCATGCTTACCACGTAGGTTAGCCATTGAGATTTAGGGCTGGGGCTATATAGCACAATGGATAGGGTGTTTACCTTACACACTGCAGCCAACCCAGGTTCAATCCCCAGCACCCTGTATGATCCTTTGAGTCCTGCCAGGAGTGAACGCTGAGCACAGAGCCAAAACAAGATACTGAGATTTGATGTGTTTTATGTAGGTAAAATTTTAACTTCAATGTCTATGCATAAAAGAGTACCTTCTCAGTTCCACTTTTTCAGATATTTAAGTTTGGCGCTAGTCAGGATGGCTAACGAATAAGCAGTTCATTGACCCTCTTTGACCAAAGTCATTACTCTGCATTTTTTGAACACTTCACACTGTGTGTAAGTACAAAAATATTTATTGGTTAAAAAATAAACTTGTTTTTCAATTGTTGAAAAGTTCCAGGAGCTTTTCAATTGTTCCCGTATCACTAAATTAAGCCTTTGATTTTTTTCACATTAAGGAAGGAAAGATAAAGCTAAACACGTTGAAGCTCTTTTCCCCCCAATCACAATCACATTATCGATCATGTGCATGGACAATAAGCGACGAGCTGCCCCGCAGCATCTGCTTCAGAGAGGTATTTCACGGGCTGCTGCACCGAGCAACATCTCCTGTTTTCCTCCAACACCTCGGTGTTACATGGTCCTGCGATGAAAGAAAAAATGATGAAAATACTTTATTTCAACTGAAATATGGCCAATTAAAGGAAGCAATGTCTATAAACGTTTTAGAAACAACACAGATTTCCATAGGTGAACTCTAAAGGAAGGCAAGGATACTCGGGTTTGCTTTTCCCTTTACTTTTAGGAATACACTTGGGGAAAAAACAGAACAAAACAAAACTGCTTATTGATGTTTGCTGGCTTACTCTTAGTGGACAACTGATGTTGTCTTGTGATAAAAAAAATGGAGAAAAGAGAAAATAAGGTGCTTTCCATATGAAATCCTTTTTTCCCCCCTGGTTTTAGGGCAATGCTTGAGTGTTCTCAGGTTGCTCCCAGGAGTGCTCAGGGGACCATGCAGTGCCAGGGAGTGAAGCTGGGGCTCCTACATGCAAAGCACACACTCAGCCAACACTATGTCCCCACTACTCTGAGCTCTTACTATTCATAAATCTATGTTCAGTTGCATGTCTGCTGACACTAATAGTATTTTAAATTATATAAAGAATCAAGGATTGTGATCAGAGCCTAGGGTTATGCCGGATTTCTTCAAGTAGGAACATGTTGTTACCATCCTGTCTACATGTTTCGATAAAAGTATCCCGACCAACAGTTGTGTACCTTTGTATAAATATGCCTATCAGAGCACCCACAATCTATTACAAGCTATTGGATTTTAATAAACATCCCTTAACTTGTAGGATTTGTACTCTTTAATTTGCTGTGCCTCAGCTGTATATACTACTGTATCTCTAATAATGACAATTATTATCAGCTTTGTGAGAACATTAGATGCAAAAACCTTTGAGTCCTACTTGACATCCTTTATTCCTATCCTTTAAGAAAATAGTTTTTCCACAGTTTTGCATAAATTTGAGTAGGATCTCGCTTAAACTCTTTCACAGAAGTTCTGAGAACTAAACGCTTTGATTGAAAAAGTGATCTTAGTTAGGGGATGTAACAGTGGTAGAATGTCCACCTTGCATGTATGTACAGGGCACTAGATTTGATTCCTGGCAGCCACAAAATAAATAAGACCTTTTATTTTGGAGTTGGGATGAGGCATAGGTGACAACATTTTAAGCAAAAACTGGCTGTAAAAGAGTCACATTTACCAAATAAATACTTGAAACCTAAATATAGCCATGTCAAAGGTTTCTCTATGGGTAGTTTCATACCTTTGTAAAAACTTGAGATTTATTTTCAACTTCCAAGCTCTGTACATCACTTTCCTTGCAGTAACTTTCGGTTTCAACCGTATCCATCATATTGCTTCCACAACTGTGTGTATTATAGCCACTGTCCATCTAACAAGAATAAAGAAATGAAAACGTAAGTATTATACCACAAATATAATCCACTTAGTTCACAATTTTTAAAAATTATATTTATATTTATATATACAAAAAGAAGTGATTTGGGTGCAGGAGGCCTGAGTTAAATCCCTGAAACAGCATGGGCCCCCAAGCACTGCTAGGAGCAAACCCCCTTGCTCTCCTGCTAGCAGAGACCAGAGGAGCCCCTGAGCATTGATGGATGCGCCCCTCTCCCCACAAAAAAACAAAACAAAAGCCTTAAAAAAAAAGATTTTGCAAGATGCATATATGAAATATAGGATGTTTTAGCATTCAGGCCTGCGGTGTGACTGAATGATAAAGCACCTGCCTTGCAGGCGTTTGATCCGCAGTAATGCCCACATGCCCAATTTGATAGGGGTGCTACAACTAAAGTATAAGACTCCCTACCCCAGAAAACAACAGCAACAATGAAGGGGAGGACCTGGTGGGGGGGAGGAGGAATTACTTAAAAGAATTTAAAATTCAAATCAATCACTATACACCCTTCATTAAAATGCAATGTCATTTTAATGTGCTCATACTGGGTGACACATAAGGCAATAAACAGGAAGTTCTAAACCCTATTGGTTCTTCCAAATGCCAGTACTCAGACTAGTGAACAAGAATGTACTTGCCTGTTACTTTGTACCCAGAAGATCAAAATATGGATCTATAACCAACTTTACCTTCCAAATCATTAACCAAATGTATCTCTATAAAGGCTTGGTTGCATCTCAAATTTCCCAAAAAGGCATGCTTGAGCAATTAATAGACACTTGGGGGTGGAAACAGGGATTAGGACCATACCCAGCAGTGCTCAGGGCCCACTCCTGGCTCTTCATGGGGCTCAGAAAACTGTTTGTGGTACATGGAATCAAACCAGGGTCTGCCACAGGCAAAGTAAACACTTAAGTCCCGAATATGTATCTGGCCCTGATAATACACGTTTTGTTTTGTTTTAAAAAAGGGTTACATTTTACCTATCTCAATTGTCGAGATACAGGTCAGGCTTATACCACATATATAAGGGGTCTAGCTGTTCAACTTTCCATTTTAATTAAAATTATAACAGTCTCTAGCATCTTGTTTAAAACTAAAAGGAAGAACAAAAGGGGGATTCGGCAAGCTTCCTCTGAGGCACGTATAAAGGATGAGCGCAGTGGGGTCCAGGCCCTGTCTGACACTCCCTTTCTCAGGTGCTCCTGGCAACAACCCCATTCGCAGACAAGGCCAGCACAGGATGAGCTGGTGAGCGGGGATCCAGAACTGGTCCCCTTGACGAGCACCCACACACAGATGCTGAGCACCACGGCCAGCTTCACGAGCCTTCCTGGTTGGCACGCAAGGCCTCTCTCCTGGGTAACATATGGGTAACAAAGCTAGCGAAATGTGAAGTGGGTATTTAAACCAGGAGAAAGAATGGAATGGCAATCACCAGGAAATGAACTCAAAAGAGGTGATCTTTTGCAAACCATAACACCCAATAGGAGAGAGAGAACAAAAGGGAATGCCCTGCCACAGAGGCAGGGGGGTTGGGGGGGTGGCAAAGATACTGGGATCCATGGTGGTGGGAAATGGGCACTGGTGGAGGGATGGGTATTTGATCATTGTATAACTGAAACCCAAGCACAAAAATTTGTAAGTCTACAACTGTACCTCATGGTGTCTCACGAATAAAAATTAGAAAGCGAGAAGTGTGTGTGGTAGAGAGAACGCAGGCTTCTCCAGAGTGGAAACAGGCAAGCAAAGAAACAGAGAAGCAAGTGAGACGCATATTTAAGGGCTAATACAGGCTTGCAGAGCCAGCCTAAGAGAAGTTTTTTTTTAAACAACAAAAATGCCCTGCCATAGATAGGCATTCCTAGGATGGCACAAAGGCAAAACTGGTACAGACTGGTGGTCTTAACAGAAAGAACGAAATTGCAGCTCAATCTAAAGCATACAATGGAAGAGAAGGACCCAAATGGGCTGGGATATTTCTGCAGGCATTCAAGCAAAGAGGGGCTGAAAAACTGGTAGTTACTGAGGGTTTCAGTGGAGGATGGATTAGATGATTAAAGTGTACTGCAACAAAATTATCTTACAGTTCTATAATCGTTCTAAAAAAAAATAGAGAAATAAAGAGAGGAAAAGAAGTTAGTCCTTTTAAGGTTGACACCACCTATTCAGAAGCTAAAATATGTGATTCTAGTGCAGGCTTTTGTGTTTTTTTTTTAAAGATTCTGGATGGTCATACCCACCAGTGCTCCTGGCTGTGCTTGGGAGCTGTTCCCAGGGATGCTCAAGGGATCTTGTGGTGCCAGGGATCAAATCTGGATCTCCTGCAAGCACTCAAGACTACTGGGCTAAAAATAGAAAGTATGGGGAATACTATTATCTGCCATGGAGACGGGGGAGGGTGGGAAAGGGGGGGGTATACTGGGGATATTGGTGGTGGGGAATGTGCACTAGTGGAGGGATGGGTTTTTGGTCATTGTGTGACTGTAACCCAAACATGAAAGCTTGTAACTTTCTCATAGTGATTCAATAAAATTAAAAAAAAAAAGGACTATTGGGCTATCTCCACACATTTTTTATTTCTTTCTTGGTTATATGTGGTGGTGCTCAGGGCTTACTCCTGGTTCTGTGTTCAGCAAAGATTCCTTGCGGTATGAGGGACCATAGAGGGTCCTGGTGCTAAAACCTGGATCCACTGAATGCAAGGCAAGCATCCCACCTGCTATACTAATACTCGGGTCTCTCCACTTGCTTTTAAAAGTAATGAACCTGCAGGGGTATGGTGCCGCCAGCAGGTTAATCTGTACCTGTGAGGCGAGTGTATCAGCAGCTTGATGGGGCATCAGACTTCTAGAAACCCCAAAATTGCTGCTGTGCCTTTGGCCAGACCCCAAAAACTTGGGGCAAAGTTTACCAAGAAAGTAAAAGGCCAA
>JAOXYA010000041.1:37343388-37353785 GCA_028565675.1 Sorex palustris | reverse complement strand
CTTCCTTCCTTCCTTCCTTCCTTCCTTCTTTTCCCTTTTGCTTTTTTGTGTAAGTTCTTACCCCTGACTCTACTCTTAAGAATCACTTCTGGTTGGGATCGGGGGAACATATGTGATGCCCGGTAGCAAAACTGTGTCAGTTGTATGCAAGGTCAAAATGTCTATTTCTTAATACTAAAGGGAATAAAAATAATGTGAGAGTGGTAAATAATTTACCAAAGTTTAATTTAAGTGTGATCAATTTCTTTTTTCTTACTTCCAATAAGTCTTTTTTTTAAAAAAAACCCACCTCATTTATGTGTTATGTTGCCATTCATCAACAATAATTCTTTAGGGGAATATGTAATTAGCACATTTTACTAAGAGCTTAAAAAAAAAGTTTTCTAGACAACTGGACCCTTTCTCTGGTTCATTTACCATCAAAGAGAAAATTACGCTACAAACCTTCGAAGAGCAAAATGGTTAATAAGTAAGTCATGCAAAATGGGAATGTGTTAGGAAGCAAACATAATTTAATAACGCCATACCCAACTATAAAATACCAAATTATAAAATTAAAGCTAGTTTAAAAAACATGTTGTCTATTTTAGTCATTTTTTTGGCTACTATGTAACAGCTGGGTTCAAAAAGTTAAAGAGCAGGCCAACAGCAGAAAAGGAGAGAAAAAGACAGGATGGAAATTGGGAGGTGATGAAAGGAGCGCAGTTTAATCATTCAGGAGGTAAGCGAACTTCTGCTGCGTGCTGGTTCTGGGCTGGCATGGGGCTGGGATGTAGAGAGGAAAATGTGAGAGGCGGGGTGGTAAAAGGGAGCAAAGAGTTTAAGGGATTACATAACAGGGGCCAATCCATTTGCCTTTCCCTGAACTATCTTCCCCCGCCCCCCCAAAAAAACAACAAACGGAAAACCCCTGGGTTTACTGTAATGCCCAGAACCTAGGGAGGGTAATTCTGGAGACCCTCCGTGTCCCTGTCAGCTGGGCTGAGGTGGGATGACATCTTCAGTGACTTCCAGGAGATTTACATCTGTGCAGTGCGAGCTGTCCAGATTCCTTCCTCCCTAGCTTAGAACCTCCTGGCTGCTGTACATGTGGCAAACATGTGAAATCTTGTTTTGAGTCAAGATAGGTAAACAATTTTCTTGGTCAGCGACTCACATGACTTTCTAGGACAGTGGCATTTGATAAGCAGCTTTTTTTTTAATTTTGGTTTTGGTGGGGGTAAGCCCGCTGGTGCTTAGGGCTTATTCCTGATTCTGGGTTCAGGGGTCATTTCTGGTGGTGCTGAGGGTTCGCTGGGGGCTCATTTGTAGTGCCTGGAACCGACCCTAGGTTAGGCTGTCTGCAAAGCAAGAGGCTCCCTGCTGTACTATCTCTCTGGCCAGTATGATGTCATTTGGAAATCGGTTGTCTCTCCTGGTATATTGGGGAGAAGACTATTTTTCATATCGTTGTTTTTTTTCCCCCTTTAAGAAAGACAACTATTAGGGGCTAGAGCGATAGCACAGTGGGTAGGGCGTTTTCCTTGCACGCGGCCGACCCAGGTTTGATTTCCAGCGTCCCATATGGTGCCCCCAGCACCACCAGGAGTAATTCTTGAGTGCAGAGCCAGGAGTAACCCCTGTGCATCGCTAGGTGTGACCCCCAAAAAGCAAAAACAATAAATAAATAAATAAATAAATAAAACTATGGGTTTAAAAAGAAAAAAATTAATTTAAAAATAAGAGGAAATATGATTTGGGTACTCTTCTTTGGACATGTAGATGGAATACAGGCAGAGACATATCTGACAGGGACATCAGGGCTTATTTCTGGCTCTGTGTTAGGGTTGCACTGCTGGTGATGCTCAGAGAATCATACATAATTCTGAGATCCAACCTAGGTCAGCCACATGCAAAGCAAGCACCCCAATCCCTGTACTATCTTGTTGATCCCTGGACTATATCACTGTATCACTGTCGTCCTGCTGTTCATCGATTTGCTCGAGCAGGTCCAGTAATGTCTCCATTCGTCCCAGTCCTGAGATTTTAGCAGCCTCTCCTTACTCGTCCTTCCCAACGCTGCGGTATTGGAGGCTCTTTCAGGGTCAGGGGAATGAGGTCAATTATTGTTACTGTTTTTGGCATATCGAATATGCCACAGATAGCTTGCCAGGCTCCACGTGAGCTTGCCAGGTTTGGCCTGGACTACTTTTTTTTTGGGGGGGGGCTTCCCCACCTGGTGATGCTTAGGGGTTACTCCTGCCTCTACATCCAGGATTTACTCCTGGTGGTGTATGGGAATCATATGGGATGGTGGGGATACAGTCTGAATTAACATATGCAAGGCAAACACCCTACCTGCTATACTATTGCTCCAGGCCCCTGGAGTACTTTTTAAAAAAAGTTTTATGGTAGATTTTCAAGAGTAGTTCCTCTAAGTTCAAGCATAAGGACATTGGTGGAGTAACTTGGGGCATTTTAACAGTGGAGATAAGTAGTAACTTTGTATATCAATTCCATAAACAACTCTATTCAACAGAATAAAATACAGTGGAAATAAAATAACATAGAATGCCTCCTCTCCTCCCCACCTCCATGTTCCACTGTCAGGCACACTAGGTCTTTTTTCAGCTAAATTTGGATCCCTGCCTCCCTACATCTCTGGAGCCCAGAGATGCACATTATGATCATCCAAGAACTGCATTGCTCGCTCAAGTGCTCTCTGCCTGAGAAGGATGGAGACTGTAAGACTTCATGCTTTCCTGGAGGCAAGCTTAAAGAACTCTGCTCCGATGCCCATCTCCTACGTAACTCTCAGGATTCAGGTCCTCTCGTGTGCTCCTAGAGAGAAGGAGAAAGGAGAGCTTGCCACAGATATCCTTTTCCATGCATGTTCCTGCCTTTCCCAAAACTGTTGTGGTGAGTGTCCCTAAATCTACAACCTGAGCCTTCGAGTCACTTCTTCAGGACTGTCTGAATGACTCTTTTGTCAACAGAGCTCTGAAAGGATTCTGTGTCCAGAAGGTTGAGTGGTTTTGTTTTCCTGCATAAACTAGGTGGAATGTAGCAGGAACCCGCTGAGCAGCGCTCACCCCTGTAGCTCGCCACTCAGTGCATCTCTAATGGGCTCAGAGCAGTGACAGCTGTGACGAATACCATGGCAATTTCCCAGATAAGATTGTATCTGAGTAGGGGCTACATTTCCTTCAAAGATGCAGAAGCCATTATTATTCTTTGGAGAGGAATTCTGAGGAGGAAATAGCTGATTTAAATGCCTGCTGTCAGATGCCACAGAAATGGTTACAAAATACTGCTATAATGATGGTGGAAAACTGCCCATTGCTTTGGATTACACTTTGTTTGTGTGCTCCCTCCCATTCATCAACCAACGTTTCTATTTTTGCTAACCAGGGGCACGAAGACTGGCACACTTTATTTATTTATTTATTTATTTATTTATTTATTCTTTTGGGGTCACACCCAGCGATGCTCAGGGGACACTCCTGGCTCTGCACTCAGGAATTACTCCTGGCGGTGCTTGGGGGACCATATGGGATGCTGGGGATTGAACCTGGGTCCGCTGCATGCAAGGCAAAGTACTAGCTGTACTATCACTCTGGCCCCCAAGGCATAGATTATTTAAGAGCAGCACCAAGAAGGCATCTGGGGCTGCACTGGCTTCAGCTTCAGATTTCAATGATGAGTCACACAACAACATTCAGGGTGGGAAAACACACACACACACACACACACACACACACACACGCAAGGGGAAGGGCTGGAGTGATAGTACAGCTGTTAGGGCGTTTGCCTTGCACTTGGCCAACCTAGGCTCAATCCCTGGCATCCATATGGTCCCCCAAACATCACCAGGAGTAATTCCTGAATGCAGAGCCAGGAGTAATTCCTGAGCATTGCCAAGTGTGACCCCAAAAGTCAAAAAAAAGTGAGGGGACACCATGGATGGCAGACAATGGGCAGCAGCTGAGGATAGAGTGAGTGAACATGGCTTTCAGGATATTTGGCTTCGGGGCTTGGTGTTTGACCGCCAGGGCATAACACTAGGTACTGCTGAAAGGGGCTCTAGAGAAGCTTAGAGGGTGCTGGAGGTGGCCCTGAGGGTGTGACACACAGAGGTGCCTGCAATCTGCCTGGACCTGCCCAAGTC
Source organism: Sorex palustris (assembly GCA_028565675.1). Lineage (NCBI taxonomy): Eukaryota > Metazoa > Chordata > Mammalia > Eulipotyphla > Soricidae > Sorex > Sorex palustris. The sequence continues at coordinate 37,349,638 of JAOXYA010000041.1, read as the reverse complement.
CGGCCAAGCCCACTGTCCTCTGGGTCCTCACAGAAGACTGGGCTTCACTGGAGAGCTATCACTTGTGCCATGGGGCAGGGGGTTGGCTGTGCACACCCCTCCCTCAGTAACCCACAGCTTTCAGCCCTATTCAAGGTCCCTCTTCTTCATGCCTCATCATTTATTACAGGAATCAGCCACAACAGTTTCTAATCTAGTGCCGAGACCAGGGAAAGAGGAAAGTGCTGAAGGGAGTCCTGGTTTCTAGCCCCAGTGTTGCCTCGGCCCCCAAACACTGCTGAGTGCGCCTCCCCAAAAGTTCCTAGGGGGTCCCGTGGACGTGGCTCACTGTAGAGTACCTGCCTTCCAGGTATGAGGCACCACCCACTCCACACATCTGCCACGGTCCTGGCAACTGGGCACTCTGCAAGCCAGGGTGAGCTGTGTTCACAGAAGCAATAGCAAAGGAAGGGAAGAGGGCAACGTCTCTTTACCTCTTTGTTTTGTTTTGGGGGCACACCTGGCGGTGCTCAAGGTTTACTCCTGGCTCTGTGCTCAGGAATCAATCCTGGCAGTGCTCAGGGGACTATATGGGATGCTGGGGATGAAGTCCAGGTCGGCTGCATCAAGGCAAGCACCCTACCCACTATACTATTGCTTTGTCTTCCTTAAGAGGGGAGTTTCTCGGGTGTTAGACCACCTTATTCATGAGGAGCAGACCAGGAGACCCAGATAAAGCAACACTCAGACTTTGGTGCAGTGAACAGGCGCCCAGAATGTGCTGTTCTAGGGATGTACTAGTGCTCCAGCGCCCCCTGGTTTGTTTTTAACTTCCGAATTTGCTTCTTCCTGTTTCTCTTTATTCCTTTCTGTGGACTTGAGTTAACATCGGCTATTATCTCCCTACTCCCTCGGCTTTGTTCCCTCCTGCCTCTTTTGAACTATTATCGCCAAATATATTGTGTGTTTACATGTCACGGGCCCAACAATATTATGCCTACTGTTGATGCTACTGGCTTTTTTGTTTGTTTGTTCCCCCCAACCCCACCCCATACTATTGCTCTGGGTCTCCTCTTTCCTCTCCTTTGAAGGACACTGGGCATGGGATAAGAGCCTATTCCAGTACGGTGTGACCCAATTCAACTGATTCTATTTTCATAGGTTTTCTTTCCATATAAGGTCATAAACTGAAGCACTGGGTAGCTGCTATTTGTGTGTATGTGTGCGTGGTGGGAGGCACTATTGGACCCATGATGATGGTTCCCGTGTTCCCTAAATTAATCTCTATCCCAGCCTTATAGTCAGTTCATCCCAGCCCCTACACCCATATTCCAGCATCAACTCTAAGTCCCAGGTCCCATCTATCTATCTTTAAAAGTCCCAAATCGCATTATCTCAATGATCTCAGCAAGTATGGATGAAACTCTGGGTATGTCTGTCCTGGGGCAAAACTCTCAGCCCACAGACCTGGTAAACCTAGAAAATAGCTGATCAATGGCAGAAATGCAAGGGTGGGACAAGATCTAGGAGAGATATTTCCATTCCCAGAGCCTCATCCCTATTTTAGAAAATACTTTATGAAAATTTACATTCCGAAAAGCAAAGAAACAGAAGAAAACAGAAGGTCATGGATCTAAGGCAAGTTCACAAGCCAGGAGGGCCAATTCTATTTGGCGTCAGAACTTGGGAAAAATCCTCTTTACCTCCTGCTCTGCACTCAGAATCCTGGGGTGACTCCTCCCCCAATCTCTGCAGTCATCCTCAGGGCCATTCTCCCTGTATTGCATCTCATCTCATCTCTGGCCCTTTCATTCCAGTCCAGGGGGCTTTGTGTTGGTATGAGGTTTTCCAAGAAAACCTCTGTGGTCTTCTGTGATATCAAGGAGATCCTGGCCAGCAGATACAAGCATTCTTCACAAACGTCTTCCTGGAAAAGGTTAGTTCTTCCAGGCTTCTTCTGAGATGGTGGATTGGACCCAGAATCTACTTTGTCTCTTTAGCTGTCTAGGCAATTGGGTGACATCTCCAAAGCCTGTTTTCTTTTTCTTTTGTTTTGTTTTATTTTGGGGGCCACTCTCAGGGCTTTCTCCTGGCTCTGTGCTCAGGGATCACTCCTGGCGGGCTTAGGAGACCATGTGGAATTCCAGGGTCAGTCACTTGCAATACAGGTGCCCCTACTCATGGGCTATTGTTTTGGCCTGGAGTCTGTTTTCTTGTCCTTTGAGGAATGGATAGGATGAGGGTTTGTTGGATAGTTCTTTTCTCAATTCCTTCCTTTCCAATTTCATTTTACTGAAGCACCAGAGAGAAAGATAGACATGGCTTGACTATGCAGATTCGGACTTTTCATCAAATTGGGGATGTTTCTAGAAATCATAAACATTTAGTTTCTCCCTTTCTCTCCCTCTCCCCTGCCCCCGTACCACTCCTCATATGTTAGTATGCTGGTGCCACACATATCCCCAGGTTCCATTCATTTTATCCATTATTTCCCCCTCTTCATTATGATTGCATAATCTCTATTGATCTATGCTTAAGTTTGCAGATTCCCATGTTGGAAGATGAAATCTACTCTTAAGCCCCTTGAGTGAATGTTTCATTTTGGTGATTGTGCTTTTCCACTCCAAAATTCCAATTTTGTTTTTACAGCTTCTATGTGCCTGTTGACATTCTCTACTGGATGAGTCATTGTCATCATGTTGTTCTTTAAATCTGTAAGTATCTGGGGTGGGTTCTTGGAACGTATTTATACTAAATGCTCTGGCCTTATCTATAAGAAATGCATTGTGCCAAGCATACCAGCTGGGCCCCTCAAGGCAGTTTTTATTCTTCCTCCTTGTCTTTGGGTTATACTTTCCTCTCTCTGTCTCTCTCTCTGTCTCTCTCTCTGTCTGTCTGTCTCTCTCTCTCTCTCTCTCCATTCTGTGCCAGAGCCACCAAAATTGGCCAGGGCTTCATCCCATGACCCCTGCATTGGTGAGGGGCCACTCTTCTTAATCCCATTCACCTACCCCCTCCAGAAGAAATGGTCCTGAATGGGGTGTTGGAGTCTTGGGACTCAACCCAGCTCAGCCTGTGTCCCTCTATGCAAGGGCTCAGGACTCCTTGCATGGGAACCCTTCCCTGTACACCCTCAAATAGCAAACAAGGTTGTTTCAAATGTGCCAGCTTCTCATCTGAATCAATCCTTTCATCCAGGGGGATGGATCATAGGACTAGAGTATAGGTCACAATGCCAATACAACAGGCAAAGTGGTCGACCCGGCTTCGATCCAGGTACCCCATATTGTCTCCTATAGAGGGGACAGTATAGAGGGTAGATCCAGGAATGATCCCCGACTACTGAACCAGAAATAAGCCCTGAACACCACTGAGGATAGCCCCCAAACAAAATAAAAACCAAAACAGAACGAGCGCTAGTGTGTAGAATTTATTTGCAGTAGCCCTGGGCTCCATCCCTGTCCTGCATGGTTCCCCCAAGCATGCCAGGAACAATCCCAAGTTCTGAGCTAGGAGTGGCCCCTGAGCATCACCAGGTATGTCCTCCACCCCCCAAAACAAATATTTTCGGACTCTGCCATTCCCTGCTCCCTAAAACCATGGAACTGTGCAGACCTTTGGAAAATGGCAAGACCCACCACCCTCCCCCGGCGCCGCACTGGTCCAAAGCCTCAGCATCATTCACCATGGAAGAGATGGAGGGGCAGAGGGATGGAGGGGGCTGGAGCCCACTGCGATGTCTGACAGATTTGGAATCAGAGCCAGCTTCCTCCTCCCACTCAGCGTTCTCTCCTCTAGAACCTCGCTTCTGGCCCCTGCTGGCTCTGGTCTGAGGATATATTTGCCTCCCTCTGAAAGCTCAGCTTGGAGGTTTGAATTCTGATTTTTCTCCTCTTCAGACTCATTGAAAGACACACACACACACACACACACACACACACACACACACTCACTCTTTTTCTCTCTCTCCTGATGGATTTGAGTCTTTTATTTTTTTTTTAAAAAAATGGAAGCTTTAGAGGGAAAACAGCAAATCTGGTATCCTAATGAGATCACGAATGCACGAACATTTTGAAATAGCTATAGCCCTTAGGAGCTTTTCAGAGAGAAGGTGTTATTATGTTCTTGAAAGAGACAGGCCTTCGTGGCGTGGGGGGCTGGGGTGCAGTCTGGAGAGAAAGGGTAAATCACAGGCCTTGAAGGAGGGTTTTCTCCAGAAAGCTGACTCATGTCTTGATTGTCTCGAACTTCTTGGGAAAAATTTCCCACCTCAGGAGGAACTGTCAGTGGGTTCTTCCTGGGGTTTCACGCTGCAGTAAGAGTGGCCTGTGGAGTCTGAAAGAGTACAGAGGTTAGGGCAATTGCCTTGCATGCTGCTGGCTCAAGTTCAATTCCCAGCAGCACATATGGTCCCCCAAACCCTGCCAGGAGTCTTCCCCAAGCACAGATCTAGGAGGAAGCCCTGAGCACTGTTGGCTGTGGCCCCCAAACAAGACCAAAACGAAAGATGTATTTTGGGGCTGGAGTGATAGTTCACCTATACAAGGCAAGGTATGATGCTTGCCTTGTATTTGGTTGACCCCAATTTGATCTATGGCACTACATATGGCTCCCCAAACACCTTTGGAAGTGATCCCCGAACACAGAGCCAGGATTAAACCCTGAGCATAGCCAGTAGTAATTAAAAATACAACAGAAGAGTCTGCAGCTCTGTGGGGAGGAAGAGTGTGGCCACCAGGGCCAACTGTGGCTCCTACGTGTCATGGTGATTAGAGGTTGGCACTACCAGCTTTCAGGATCCACCTGTCAGGGAGCCCCACTCTCCTGTTCTGTTCCTGAGTCCAGTAAGGAGGTCACAGGCCCCTTGCCTGCAGTGCCCAACTAGGGGGAAAATTAATGCCCCAGATTTGGCCTCGTCAGTGATCTTACACACAGACTGGCATCCTAGGGAACGGGCAGGCACACGACTGAACAGAAGGGCGTGCCAGAAGTGCTGGTCTCAGTCCCGGCAGGGGCTGTAACTCTGAACAGCAAAATAGGAATTGCAGACCTTTATTTCTCCCGGGGAGGGGGAGTCAAAGATCAAAGCTCTACCAGAGCTTTGAGATTCTTTTCTGGTTCCACTGGGTACTCCTCTGTCCTTACATGGCTGAACAGGGCCATAGCTCTGGAGGCTCTTCGATGAAAGCCCGAGGGCTCCACCATCCCCTCCCACACACTTCTCCAAGGTGCCACAACCTGACAGGTTGTCCCCATGGGGTATTAGAGCGCAAAGTAGTAGGAATTTGGGGGTGATTCAAATCATCTGTTTATGGCAACACTTTTTTTTCTTTTTGAGTCATACCTGGAGAGGCACAGGGGTTACTCCTGGCTCTGCATTCAGGAATTACTCCTGACAGTGTTCGGGGGACCATACGGGATGCTGGGAATCGAACCCTGGGTCAACTGTGTGCAAGGCAAAATGCCCTACCCACTGTGCTACCACTCCAGCCCCTGGCAACACTTTTTCTGCAGAAAGGCGAGAGAAAACCCAGTTGAGAGCAGTGTAGGGGGTCACACCGAGTGATGCTCAGGGGTTACTTCGAGTTTAGTGCTCTGGGGGTTTGGGGGTGCTGAGAATTGAAATGAGGGCTTCTACATGAAAAGTATAGGTCTAGCCCTTTGCCATCTCCTCAGCCCTAAAAATCCACTTCAGTCTAACTTTTGCAAGAATGGATGGAAATTAAATTAATTTATTGGCCCTCGCAATTGGAAAGTCTACAGATAAGGCCCCTGTGACCCTTGGGGCTCAAACGATGTCATCAGAACTTAGTTTCAGTTCATCTCTCAGTTCTGCTTTTCCTTTATATGGTGGCCAGTAGAGGCAGTGGGTCACCTATAATGTGAGGGATCCCAGCAAAAGAGAAGGGGGTTCTCTTTAATAATGCTCCTCTTTCCCACCAAATTCCAGTACTCATTCTGATGGAACCTACTTGCATCATCTCTCTGCTCCTTTGTTCTGATTGGACAGAAGAGTCACGTGTTCCACTTAACTGAACCCAGGGCAGCTCTCCCCCTTACATTTAGCTGAGAAAGAAAGTAGAGTGGCAATCATGTTCGGTCTATAGTCTATTTTCAGCATGCGTCTCTCATCCTGGGAGGATCCTCCCAAAACCCTTCATTTGGAGCTCCCTTTTCTATCTGAGCTGCCTTTCCCCCTAGCATGTGTGGCTGGCCTCCAAGCCATGGAGTGAACCTCCTGGTACTTATCTCAGCTATTCTTGGGTGTTAG
>JAOXYA010000041.1:37231025-37242586 GCA_028565675.1 Sorex palustris | reverse complement strand
CAGCTATTCTTGGGTATTAATCTCATATTTTGTTACTTTATATCCCCCAGATGAATGCAATCTTTCTATGTCTATCAGAAGGGGTCATTTTTTAACACACACACACCCTCACCTTTAATCAGCAAATTTCAACTGCAGTGACAATGATGAGCTAGAGCAGAAATATTTCGTGTCAGGAACAAACAGCAGCAGTGACCACTCAGAGAACATCATCTCGCTTTCACAGGGCAGTGCTGAGCCTGGGGGGAGGGGTGGGGAAGGGAGGGCAGCTCAGGCTGGCTGAGCAGGTGACAAGCCATCACAAGCCTCCGAATGCCATCCCTGGCACTCCCTGACCATCACCAGCTGAGGCCCTGGCGGCCTTCAGCAGGGCGGGCCAGAGCAGCGCTGTGTCGGGGACCCCTCTGCAGGGTGGGGGTCTCTGCATTGGGGACCCGTCTGCAGGCAGGGGGCCTCTGCCTCCTTCCTCTTCCTGCATCCAGGCCAGACAGCGCCCGCATCCAGGCCCTGCATGGCAGATTTGGGAAGCGGATGTGTGCTGAGCATGCAAAGGAAATCAATGTTCGCAAGTGATGTTTGCGATCCTCCCAGCCCACAGCTCAAGAAGATCAGAGGGGGGGGATCACAGCAATAGAACAGTGGGCAAGGTACTTGCCTTGCATGCAGCCAACCAGGGTTTGATCCCTGGAAGCTCCTTGTTCATTCCGCCCCCATCCCAGCCCTGTCAGGCATCACCCCTGGGCACAGACCCAGGACTAAGGTGTAACCCCTTCAAAAGAAACCAACAAGAAGTAGTTGCTGTTTCAACCCAGTGCTGGATTCAATCTGCAAACCAACTCATTTAATTCAATCTTCTGTGCATCAGTGGAAGGGGCTTACATACATAGTTTTCTTTTGATTTTCATTTCTTTTCTCTTTTTGGCTCACACCCGGTGATACTCAAGGGTCACTCCTGGCGGTGGTTGGGGGGGCCCTATGGGATGCCAGGAATTGAACCTGGGTTGGCTGCATGCAAGGCAAATGCCCTCCCCGCTGTACTATCTCTCTGACCCTGATTTTTATTTTTTTTTTTGCTTTTTGGGTCACACCCAGCGTTGCACAGGGGTTACTCCTGGCTTGTACACTCAGGAATTACTCCTAGAGGTGCTTGGGGGACCATATGGGATGCTGGGAATCGAACCTGGGTCGGCCGCGTGCAAGGCAAACACCCTCTCCGCTGTGCTATCGCTCCAGTCCCCTTGTTAGTAGTTCTTAAATGGCTTTTTTTTTTTCTGAGCTGAGGACTTACTCCTGGCTCTGTGCTCAGGAATGATTCCCGGTAGAGCTCGGGGTACAAATGTGGTGCTGGGGATTGAACCCAGGTCTGCTGCATGCAAGGCAAATGCCCTGACCACTGTCCCATCTCTCCAGTCCCTCAAATAAGCCCTTCTCCCTGCCAACTTCCTGTGTTTTTCCTCTTCTGTTTCATTTCATTGGTCTTGACTCATTCGCACGGGATCTCTTCTGTCCGGCTCGATCTTATCAGGAATCTGCCTCCTGTGAACGCCGGCCTGGAAGCAGCTGCTGGTTCTGTTGTTCTTCCACATTCTTCTTTTGTTCTCCAGTTCACTGATTCGTTCCAGAACTGTTTCCATGACCTGCCACCTTGCTTTGGTCCTTGGAATGCTCGGTCACCCCCTGATTGAGGCCTGGTCCATTCCTTCACGGAGCCTCCATGGAGTGGGTGAACCACTGTGGCCTGCTCAGACCTGGCTCCTGCCTCCCTGAACCCTACAATCTCCTGTAGACATGCTGCCCCCTCCCTGCCCTGCTCCTGGCCGTGTTTTCAGGAGCACTGACACCTGCCCAGCTGGTCTCAGTGTGAGACTCCAGTGCGACTCACTCTTCAGCTTTTTCTTCTTTCTTTTAATTTTCTTTTTGAGTCACACCCGGAGATGCTCAGGGGTTACTCCTGGTTCTGCACTTAGGAATCACTCCTGACAGTGCTCGGGGGACCATATGGAATGCCAGGAATCGAACCTGGGTTGGCCGCTTGCACGGCAAACGCCCTACCCGCTGTGCTATTGCTCCAGCCCCTCTTCCGCTTTTTCTTGTAGCGATTCTCCTCCTGGACAGGCGTTCAGAGATCTGCCCTTGGCTCTGAGGTTCCCGGTGCTATGATGTCCTTCCCACTCACCCCAGGGAGAGCTGTTGAGCTCCAGGGGGTTAATATTTGGCTTCTGTTGGTCTGGGGGAGCCATGGCACAGACCGGTATGTTCCCCACCAAAGAAGTCTGTTGACAATGAACTCACAAACTAGAGGGGGCTAGAGATGCACCAAACTATGGTCCAGCCCAGGGAGGACCAAGAGAGAGGGAGCTCTCCCTTCCCCCAACACACACACACACACACACACACACACACACACACACACACACACACCGGCTGGGAGCAGGGAGAGGGCACGGTTGAGTCACCTTGCCACAGAGCGGGCTTGTCTGAATGTGAGGCAGAGATTAGGGACCTGGGAGGGGGCTGAGGGCAGGCCCAAGTCCGGTGACCCGAGAGCCGGCAGCAGGTGGGAGAGGTGAGCTGGAGTGGCCTGACTGGTGTCATCAGGGAGGACATTCTAGACGGGGATGACGAGGACAGCTACTTACATACATACACACACCTACCCATCCATATAACCATCCATCTATCCACCCACCCATTGATCCATCCATCCCGCCCATCCATTTACCCAACCATCCATCCACACACCCACCTATTCACTTTTCCATCCATCCGTCCATAGGTGTGGCTCCCAGGCCATTCGGGACTGCCTCTGCAGTGCAGTGGTCCCTGGGTGCTGGAGGGGGTGTCGGTGCAGGGGTTATGCCAAGGGTGTAGCGATCCATTTACCCAACCACCCATTGGTACACCATTCATTTTCCATCCATCTATCCATCCATCCACCCATCCACCCACATCCACCCATCCACCCACAGATCATGGGAGAGAAAGAAAAACTCTAGGTCAGGATCCTGAAAACCAAGTGAGTCCCCCTCTTCACCTCCTGTGACCTTGGGCAAAGCACCACACCTCTCTGGGCCTCAGTTTCCCCCACGGGACCTGACAACCTTACCCTCTGTGGCCTGGCAGGATTTTTCCATCTCCGAGGGAGCAGCTGAGTGATATGTGGACATCTGTCTGGCCCAGCCAGAAGATGGAGTTCATTGTTCCCAGCTCCTGTATGTGTGGGTGGGGGATGGGAGAGAGCCCTTGGTCAGTGGGTCCCTGCCTGGGGCCACCCCCATACGCTTCCCAGCCTCGTACTGAGAGGAGAGTGAGTCTGGGTAGGAGAGGGCTGTCCCCTTCCCTCCTCTTTCCTGCCCAGAGCCCATCACAGCCAACCTCTCGCTCAGAACAGAAACGCCCCAAGAAAACCCTCCTCTTTCCAGCAGGCTGAGAAAAGTCACTGGAGGAGGAAGCAGATGGTGAGACCCTCTGCCGGGCTCTGTGCTCCTTCCTGCCCCCAGCCAGATCTCCTGAACCCCTGCCCCCCACTCCCAAGGTCCCCTTAGGAGGACACACAGACCAGAGATGGGGAGTGAGGTGTCCTTGGGATACTGCCCCCAGTCCCGGAGGGGAGAGTGGGGAGGATCCCCCTTTGCCCTCCTCTCTCAGCGCCCCAGACTGAGCCGCGAGTCTGTGCAGGGGGTAGCCGGTGCCATTCTGCTCACACACCTCCCAGTTTCAGGGAACTGCCCCCCCCCCAACCCCAGGCAGGTTTGGCCTCTATCTCTGGGCCAGCCTCTCCCTGCCTCCAAGGAGGGTGGGTGAGAGAGTTTAGAAGTGGGCCTTCACCACCATGACCCGCCCAGCCCCCCCCCCAGAAGAAACTTTCCTTCCTCCTTTCTCAGGTGGGGAAACCGAGGCACCCGGCCCAACATCTCATACAGGCAGGAGGCAGAGCCAGGAGCTGGCCCTTGAGTCTCTGCTCTCGCATTCGGCTCTGCTGCCTCTTCAGAGATGGCCAGGAGCTCCCTGACCCACGGTCCGGGGGCGTCGGGGGATGGGGGAATGGTTGGCATCCTCACTGTGTGACCTTGGGCGAGTCGCTCCACCTCTCTGGGCCTGTTTCCTGGCAGGTTTGCAGTGGGAAGGCAAGGCCCGGGGTATGATTGCTTTCAGAGTCGAGGCTTAGCCAGCAACACCTCTCGGCACCACACCCTCAGCTCCGTGGCCTTCTCTCCAGTTGTGTGAGTGTGTGTGTGTGTTGGGGGGGGGGGGTGGTCACTGTTTTTTCCTCCCGTCCACTGGCACCCACTTCCTTCCACTGGTTCTGTCTCCCTGACCTGAGCCCCCCGGAAACAATGCCACGGCAGGACCTGCCCCTCTGGGGGCCGACTCAGCCCCAGACGCATGGTGGCAGGCCGCCGTGAGGAGGTGCCACCAGTTTCCAGCAGCCCAGAGGGAGAACGGGGAGCAACCAAGCCCCCGCGGTCCCCTCCCGGCAGCCCCCGCAGCCTCCGCACAGACGCTCCATTCCTGGAAGCGCAGCCCAGGCGGGGTGGGGGGGGGCGGAAGGGCCGGGCTGGAGGAACCACACATAGGGCCGCCAAACCTCGGCCTGCAGGCCAGAGACGCAGGGCTGACCGCGGGCCTGGAGTGGCGGCTGTTTACGGAAACACGAGCCCAGCGGCCGGCCCAGCTGCTGGGCTGGGATCCCCTGGGGCACCCAGGGCCTCTCGGTGCCAACTTGGCACATCCATCAAAGGCCGCAGCTGGGGCCTTGTTCTCCGGGGCCACCTGAGGACTGGAGAGTTGAGAAGCCAGCGGTCAGGGACCAGGGTGCCCCTCCGAAAAAACTGGGGAGCAGCCACCACTCCGAAGAGACACAAGAGGAGTCGGCAGCCCGCCCGGCTCCAAACCCTGGGCCCCTCTTGGGCTCCATAATGCCAGGCCGCCGGCCGAACTGTCTGTGCCTCAGTTTCCCCATCTGTCCAGGGGCCAGGGGGCCTCTCCAGACAAGTCTGGGGAGCAGCCGCCACTCAGAAGAGACACAAGAGGAGTCGGCAGCCCGCCCGGCTCCAAACCCTGGGCCCCTCTTGGGCTCCATAATGCCAGGCCACCGGCCGAACTGTTTGGGCCTCAGTTTCCCCATCTGTGCATGTCCTTAACAGGGATGTTTGTAATGAAAGTATTGCAGCTCTTTATTTATTTATTTATTTATTTATTTATGCTTTTTTGGGGGGCGGTGCTTGGGGGACCCCATGGGATGCTGGGAATCGAACCCAGGTCAGCTGCGTGCAGAGTAAATGCCCTACCCACCTCCAGCCCCAGGATTGCAGCTCTTTAAAGTGTGCCAGTCACCCCCTGCTCTGTGCCCGCAGCGTTGGTTGTGGAAATCTTTGCCACAGACTATGCCTGCACATACAAGTGCCTGGAGCGTCTGTTCGGCTGAGGGGACGGAGACCACCATGTGGTCCTGGGTAGCTTCCAACTGGAGGCGAGAATGAGTTGTGGGGGGAGATTGGGGTCACGTGAGTCCATCTGCTGCTGATCCCAGCGCCCGGCTCCATCCAATGGGGTGCTCCGGCCCGTCCAGACAGAGCCGATGGACTCAGCGTGTCACGTGAACCCGAGTATGCCCCGGCCCTCGTCACCCACCACTGGAGGCCGTCGAATTCCCTCTGGTCACCGTGCTCAGAGGCCAGCCAGGTCCCCCTCTGGTAAGGGAAATACAGGTGGACATTCAGAGCCACCCAGTTCCTGAAACGTTGGCCTGGCATGTCCCCTGACCTCCATACCCCTTCGGCTCAGAACTGGATTCTCCTGGGAAGATCTGGCAGGACCTCGGGGGCAGGGATGATGTCCTGGGCAGAGGGAGAGGCCATGAGACAGCCTGAACAACGCACAACGTGTGCATGTGAAATGCAGACTGGGGATGCAGTGCCGAGGTGTGCAGAGGGCAGGGTGGCCGCCAACAGCCTGGAACCATCTGTCCTGTGGGTTGGAGGACCTACTGTCTGATATCCTGTATTGTCTGACCACTCTGGCTACCAGGACGGAAGATGAATCACAACGGACGAAGGAGGAGGTGGGGAAAATCCGCATTCACCCAATGGCCCACCTCAGCACCCCGGAAACAGAACTTAGCCAGCGGGGAACCCCCTGCACCTTCACCCAGGGCAAAGTCTGCATGCGCACCTTGGGCCCAGGCTGGGGTTTGAGTCCCCAACACATAACCCACCCGGCCCAGCAGAGACTACTTTGGGGTTCTCTCCTTTCGGGCCAGGGCAGCCCCAGAACAGAGGCTGCAGAGACAGGGGCACCCCAAGGTGATTTGCAGCCCAACCTCCTTCCCCTACCCCCACACAAACGCATTCAGCCCTTGGGCCCTGCCAAAGCCCATCGGCGTTTCACACTTTCCCGGGCCAATGCCGAGTGCAGGGGTCTTGGGGCTATTGGTGCTCCTGGAGGCCAGGCCGGGGCCAGCCCAGGCCGGGTTAGTCGGAAGCTTGTCTGGTTCCAGCGGGGATCTGAAGGGCATCTGGGTCACTCCCTGGTCCTCGGGCATCTGGAACCTGATTGGCCTCTCCCAGGGGACATTGGAGCCCCTGAGTCACCAGCTGCACCATGACGGGCAGGGCTGGCTGCAGGGGGAAAGGAGCTCGGACTCCCAGACAAGCTCACGTCCCAGTGTCAGGGTCCCGGTTAGTTTTCCCTGGAGGAAACAGCCTCCACCGCTGGGGTGCAGGGTCCTGATGCGAGGGTCTCAGGGTCCAGGAAAGCCACAGACACTCCTGGTCAGCAAGCAGGAGAGAAAGGGAGAAAGGAGCACTGTGCCTGGAGGTGAAGTGATCGAACCCATGGAGGGGGAACAGAACCGTGGGCGGGGAAGGGGTCCACCTATTCTGCAGCTGGCCAGGACGAGGAGTACCAGTGGCCAGATGAACGGATGGGAAGCCGCGGTGCGCACGCGCAGTGGGCTGAACGAAGCGCTTGGGAAGAACCGCGGCAGCTCACTGCAGCCTGGGCTGAGCTGGCGGGGGTCTCTGAGCGGGTCGTCAGAGGGAAAGGGACAGAGACAGGGTGATCATCTCCTACGTGGACTTCCAGAGCCGCAGGAGGCAGCAACAAAGATCCAGAGGCAACACCACATGGAACTGACCCACACAGCCGAGCTGGGGGTGAGAGGAGGGGGCGGGGTCCCTGGAGGAGGGAGACGGTACCCTGGGGATGGGCGTGGTGTTGGGATTATGCCCACGAGAAACCATTATTAATAGGGTTATAGTATTATAACATCCCTTCCCCCCAAAAAAGACATCCAAACCCAGTGCCAGCGGTCCGATCGGGGTTGGGGGTGGGGGTTGGAGGTGCTGTAGGGAGGTGACCAGGAGGCATCATTTAAGGAGCTCATAGTCAGCCCCTTCATAACTGCGGCTCCCTGAGCATCAGCTGGCTGGCCCTAACTCTGCTGTGAGGACGGGGTAGCCATGATCCCTACTGGAGGGCTGTGTAGACAGAGACTGGGGAATCGTGGTCCTATTGGAGGGCTGTGTAGACAGACTGAGGTGCCATGAGCCCACTGGAGAGTGTGGGCAGAGGCTTGTCCAGGCTGGGCACCTGTCTAGGGGTCCATACTAGGAGAGACAAGACAGCCCCCCCCCACCCTGGGATTTGAAGCCTGGAGATCTTTCCACTCTTAACTGTTGCCTCTCAGCCTGGAGGTTCCCAGCCCACCTCCCGCAAAGGCCCAGCAGCCAGGGAAGCCTAGAACCCCCCCTTATGAAGCAGGCAGGGGGTGGATAGGGAAGGGCAACCCCCCACCCCCTTCTACCCCATGGCAGTGAACTCCTGGGAAATAATAAAACCAATATCCCTAAGGCTGCTAAAAACCCATCCTGTGAGCCAGGTAAGACCCTCACCCGTGTTTGCAAAAGCGGCATTGAGTGGCCATCATGTTCGGTCTGTAGTCTACTTTCAGCACGCATCTCCCATCCTGGGAGGATCCTCCCAACACCCTTTACTTGGTGCTCCCTTCTCTGTCTGAGCTGCCTTTTCCCCTAGCGTATGGCTGGCCTCCAAGCCATGGAGCAAAATTGCTGGTACTAATCTCAGCCATTGAAATTAAAACCTTTTCTTTTTTTTTCTGCCACATGAGTTGTGCTTGGAGGCTATTACTGGCCATACCTGGCGGTACTCAGGGGACCAAGTACCAGGCATCGAACCAGGGGTGACAGTGTGCCTTAATTTCTGTACTACCTTTCCAACCTCTAAAGTACAGTTCTGAGTTTAATGTGTATTTGTATTTTAAAAATTATGATTGTGGGATAAAGAGTGGATGGCTTTGAAACATTATAAAGATTTTTTGGACAGAGTAGAGTGGAAAAGGAGGTCAAACTGGCAGTCTAAATACTTGATTTATTGATAATTTCCTCCTTTATGTTACTGCCAGAAAGTAACACTTCCCACCCCCAAACACACAGTCATTCTAATCGGTGTAATGTGATATCTCATTGTGGTTTGATTTGTATTTTTCTAATGATTTCTCACTGATATTGAGCATCATTTCATGCACTTACTAACATTTGGTACTCTTCTTGAACATTCTATTCTTAACTGCTATCTTTGTCAAATTTTGTGGTCATCTCTTAGTTGCTAGCTTTCCTGATATTCTGTTGCTACTATGATCTGCTTGGTGCATTCATACTTTCTTTCAGTTCCACCCAGTTGTGTCTCTCAGTGCTATGACTAGGTAGTAGTTACAGAGGGAATATCCATAACTTCCTCAGCAATTCTTTTGTGCCTTCTTCTTCCTACATCTTCTCTTGCTTAGCCTTATGGGGCTTGAGTAACAGACTCAGTTAAATTGTTTTGCTCCAGGTGATGTCTTTTTTCTATAGATGACAGTCCATTTAGAGCTCTGGTCAAATTCTTTCAGCTACCTGCATGCATCTGGGATATTATGTATTGGGCCACAGCTGACTTTGTGCTCAGGGCTTAGTCTTGACTTTATGCTCAGGAGTCACTCCTGGCAGGTCTAGGGGAACTGTCTGGGATTTCGGGGATAATACAGCTGGATTGATTGCGTACAAGGCACGTGCCTTACCTACTCTACTATCCTTATAGCCCTGCGTGTACTTGGGTATCTAGCTTTATTTCCAACTCACCATATATGATATTTCAATTGTTGTTCTTGTCTCACCAGCTCTCAAATTCTGTTAACAACTTTTTAATCTTTATTATATATATATTCATCTTCTCCATACAAATAGTTAATACACACATATACGTTGGTTTTGGGGTCACAACCATATGTGATCAGGGTTTCGTTCTGGCGCCACACTCAAAGATCAATCCTGGTAGGATTCAGGGGATCACATGCCATGGCATGGGATCCAATCTGAGTCGGCTGCTGGCAAATGCCTTACCTGTTGGACTATCTCTTTGGCTCCCCTTCATAATTTTCAACTTAACATTGAGGATACACAAAGCATGATATTTCAGTGGTTGGTGGACGTATTTTTTTTATTGAGTTAAGTCTTTTCTGATTAAATCTTTTGTAAAAGGATTAATGAAATTACTTAATTAAGAATTGCAATATTGCTTAACATTTGTTATATACAGGAGGCATTCAGTATACGTTTACTGAGTAGATGGAAATCAGAAAACTAATCTGTAGCTGTTTATTCTTAATTTTTACCCTAAGATATATATATATATATATATATATATAGTGTACGAGGGAGAACAGTGTGGGTTTCCGGGAAGTACATAGAAATGTGCAATTCACCTTTTGTAGGATGTGCTGTCTCTAAGTGTCTTTAAAACCTAAATTACACTCTGTGCATTTAAAGATGTTATACTTAAAAGGTTTTTAAAATTTAAGATGTGCCTAGTGGTGCTTACATGTGATATCAAATATAAGTGATTAATAATTCCATGCTCTGAGTTCTTGATTTGTTTCCTGTGTCAGAGATTTGAGACTATTAAGAGGCGATTAGGGAGGATATCCTTCAAGTCTCCTTCATACCAATAATCCCTCCTTCTTTTTTTTTTTTTTGGTTCACTTAACTTAATGTGGGAGTTGCTTGTGATATTTTCTACATTTCACCTTCTGAGGTTATGGGCCCCATTCATATGCCATAGCTCCCTCTCAGATGAGTAAGTATGACTTTTATGAATTTTTCTTCACTTGTAGAATTTAATTTACATGAATAATTAGGAAGGGACCAAGCAAAATTCCTCTCTCCCTAGGCAAACATTCTTGTTAAGAAAAGCAACTACAAACTTCTTCTTTCATATTTTTTCTTTGCATTTTGGAATTTATGGCTTGCCTCGAAGAAGCAAAATAAAAAGAAATATAGGGTACTACAACATACTGCTCTTTTGCATATTGATATCTAAATAATTACTTTAAGGCATATTGAGTTATAAGATGAAATACTATTCCCTCAGGACATTATCTTAAAATATTTTACCTGTTTAACATACAGTTCAATATTTTAGAATTATGTAAAGAGTCGAGTTGTTAACCAACATGCAGTGAGCACAAAAAAATTAAAGGCACCTAATAGGAAAAGGAGATTGTTCTTAGAATGCTACAGTATTTAAATACAGCAATATAGCTGTTCAATTATAATACCCAACATAGTAAGAGAAAAGGGCTATAATTCTGTGCAAATGGTTACTATGTACATATTTTCCCTTTAAAGTATATTTCATGTGGAATTCGGTTTGATATTTATACCTGTAATCTTGTGTAAGTTACTTTTTTACACAGCCAGCAGTTGGTATTTTTTGAAATACAGTGGCCTGAAATAGATAAAAATATCTGAAAACCAAGAACTACAGTGCTCCTAATCTGACTCAGTAGATAACTCAGCATATGAGCAGTGAATCACAGTCATGCAATGACTAATGTGGACAGGATTTGATGTAGCATGGATCTTGCTCGAAGGAGTCTAGTTAGGACATGTGTCTTCAACTGTCCATCTTCAACTGTCCACATTTCCCTAATAGAACACAGGCTGGGTGAATTGCCAGAAATAAAAATTTTGTTTCTTACCGATTTGGATTTGGAGGCTGGAAAGTTTAAAATTAAGGCAGCAGCATATTTATATTCTTATAAAACTCTTCTTTCTGGTTTCCAGCCAATTACTCTTTTTATTAAAGAGATTGTCATTTCTAAAATTGAATCATGGTGAGATACACAGTTACAAAGTCATTCATGATTTGGTTTGTCTATCTCTCTCTCCTTTTGGAATTATGCTTTGTAATACAGATACTGAAACTTTATCATCTATAACCCTTTTACATACTTTCAACACTCAGTTCTTGTCCAGAGTCATCATTTCTTTTTTTTCTGTATAATAAAATGTCTTTATTGTTTAAAAAATTAAATATATTATTTATCAATTAGTATTACATGAATTATGGTTCTTTATACCTTTCTGAATATAAATTTAATAGATAAAAATCCCATTCGCATGGCAGAGCTTGGCAAACTCCCTATGGCATATTTGATATGCCAAAAACAGTAACAAGTCTCACAATGGAGACCTTACTGGTACCCGCTTGAGCAAATCAAT
>JAOXYA010000041.1:37083675-37094173 GCA_028565675.1 Sorex palustris | reverse complement strand
GGCAAGCTACTGAGAGTATTCGATATGCCAGACACAGTAACAACAAAGTCTCCATTGGAGACATTACTGGGCCCTCTCGAGCAAATCGATGATCAATGGGAGGGCCTTTACCTTTACCTTTATCTTTGACAAATTTATAAAATTAGGAAAAATGTTTTGTACTATTTGACTTAAAAATTTGTGGGGGGGCCTTTCTAGCCATTCTCAGGAGACTGAGGAGTCACTCCTGGGCATGTGCAACCTGGCAGCACCATGATGCTTAGGTCTGCTGGTGCCAAGGGCCATATGTGGACACACCTGATGTTTCTGGGAGGGTATGGGTTGTGCATGTGCTGGAAGCAATATACTTAGGGACTCAGGAAGTAAGGCATGTACTCCGCTCCTTTCAATGATCATCTTGGGCTAGAATTAGAAAATTTGATTATTTGGAAAACTGATTATGTGGTGAATTGACACAATACTTGTGGTTCTGACTCTTATTCTCTTCAGACAAGGTCTACTACTTGCTCAATAAACATTGCCTACACTTGGTGAACAAACTCTGTACTTTCTAAAGGCAAAAATAGCCCCATCTAACCACTGTATGTTGCTCTAACATCTTTTTCAATCATTTTCCTCAGAGTTTATTAAAATCCCAGGAACTCCAAACCTGAGTTTCTGAAGAAGCATCCCTACTTGAACCTGGCCCACACCTTTTCTTTCCTTTGTATCAGTGTGTTCTTTACTACTGGCAGATTTTTAAATCTCAGCCTCTCCCAGGCTACCTTGCAGATCTTGCTGGGCTGTCATTCATTACAGCTTCTGTCTTACACAAACCTCTGTCCCCAAAAGAGTATTTCTTCACAATTGTATTTCTCCTCTGGACTGTTTGACAACTGAAGGCAGGAGTCCTAACATTCATCTCCATATATTCATGGTCTAGCATAGATGGGCACATAGTAGGCGCTCAATAAATCTTGCTTAAAAAGAGTACCATTGACCTAGAAAATATTGCTGCAACCATCTGCTGTTTAAAGATAATTCCTTCACAGAACCAATTTAAAACGACTCCCTCAGGCTATATAATAAAGAGGCATATAAAGAACATGTCTGCATTTTGTTTAAGACTTCCACTGAAACCATACATAGTTCACTTTGTGGTTTAAAGTCTCTTGTATAAGTATCTATACTACTAATTTCCCTTAGTTTTAGTGGAAGGTAATAGCTTGTAGCTACTGGCCCCAGGCATACTTCCTTTTATTAGATATTTTATCAGTTAACTGGTGGTATACCCCCTGCCTTTCAGCACCACATTTTTGGCCTTTATTTGCCGAGAACTCAATGCTGCTGATTTTTGCTTGAGTGTGTTTCACTTTACATGAGTTCAATTTTATTTTTCTTTATTTGCTACATATACTTCCCTAGGTTTTAATTTCCTCATATTGAAAATTGGAAAATCATAGTTGGACTATGGACTTTCTTTCTTTCTTTCTTTCTTTCTTTCTTTCTTTCTTTCTTTCTTTGAATCAAAGAAAACTCTGAAGGAGACATATTTTAGAAAGTGTTATTCTACAGTGCTATCAATTTTATTGTTTTTCCTGAATAACTGGTATCTTAAAAAGTTGACTTGCACAATGTAGTCCATTCAGTTCCTTCCTTTGCAGTCAGGAAACAGAGGATTCAAATATAGTAACGTTATTTACTTCCATTTCCTACACAGTTGTTACACTTTCCTATTTATATTTTTACAACAGTATCGGGCACATGTGTTTAATTGTAAGCGTCCTCAAATCCTTTTATGGAAGTGGATAAGGCATATTAAATCAAGTCAAACAATAAGAAGGAGCTAATTTGCTCCAGAAAGATAATTTTTATAGAAAACTCAAGATTTTTTTAACTTTTTCTACAAACGGAAATAATAACATTTAATGAGTTTTTATTTTAGAAACCAATGCTATGCTAAGTACGTAAATGAATCATCCATTTCCAGGCCACTCAAACCTGTGGAATAGGACCCATTTTCTACATTTTTGAGGAGAGGGAACTGGGTTTCAGATTAAAGAACTCACATGACTGTGAGTGGCTGAGCTGTGATTCAACCAGAGAAACCTGTGAGAAATGTGACCTAAAGTCACTCAGTGTCAGGAAGTATGTAAAAAAGTGTTTGATCTTTTAAAAGACATGTGCTAATGATGGGCCCAAATCATACATATATGAAATGGAATAGAACATTACTCTCTACCAAATGGACTCGATCTGGATAAATGTTCCAACATTCCTCAACTAAGAGCGTCTCTTATCTACAGAACTTGTCATCGTTCATAAGGGTGAGCCTCGACTTGACACATCTGTTTCCTCATGTCCATCCCGAGTCCTTCGATTCACATTCATATATTTTACAGCACTTAGCAGTGTGTCTGGCACCTAGTAATTACGTGATAAACTCTAGCTATTCATCTCCTTCTCATTTTCATTGGACACCTCAATCTAAGCCATTATCATTTCATGTCTAGTATAACCTTCTAATGTGTCTACTTGGCTATGATCTCTTCCTTCTCCCTCCTATGACCAGTACCAAAATGATCATTTTAAAAACATCCCTTTATAAAAGGCTGTCAAGGGCTGTTGCTCATACTTCAAATTTTAATGTCTGCAGTTTATTTTCTATCTGTTCCTCCCTCCCAGCCCAACACACACCGCCAGTATAATTTCATGGACTTTTTCTCTTTGCCTAAAACTCTCTTCTATTCATGTATCCTGGTCACTTTATTACCTTCATCTCCACTTTGAGTTTCTCTGCTGGGCTGCGTCTGATTGTTCAGTGCCTGGTATTGAGTGAGATGAGTGGTTTAGTGTTCGGGCCCAGTCATGGGGCAATGTTCCAGTCTAATGGGACTAAGAGTAAGAGGATTACCCTGATGGTGCTAGAACGCCCTGCCTTGCTGAGATGGAACCAGGAGCTTATCTGTTCCAGCATTGTGAGTCATTCTGTGAGCCCTGCAGGACACTTAAAAGACATGTGCTAATGATGGGCCCGAATCATAATATCTGAAATGGAATAGAAAATTACTTTCTACCAAATGGGTCTACCAAGACCCCCTCTAATTTTGTTTTCCACTTAGTAGATGATCAAGAAGAACTGAGAATAATGGTTCTTGTCACTCAGGCAGAAATAGCTGGATTTAGTTGGTTTTGTCTTTATTTGCCATCATGAGTTTTCTAAGCACCCTGGTATTATCACACAGGAACAGGGCTCTGTCAAGTCCTACGCTACACAGGCCTGGACAGTACTCCTAACAGTCACCTCTTTTTTTTTGTCCAAACCTGCAATAAACCTAAAGTTGGCCAGTCCGGGAGCTGCTATTCATTTCTGTCTCCTGTGAAGTATTCCTTCAAGAATTGCCTTCACTGCATCTGGTTCAATTCCTGGCACCACACGGTCCCCTGAGCATGACCATGTATGTGGCCATGTTGCACGGAGCTGGGGAATAGTGTCTGAGCACTGCCATGTGTGACCCCAAATGACAAAAAATCAAAAAAACCTGAAAACCAAAACAACAAAAAGAAAGAAAGAAAGAAAGAAAGAAAGAAAGAAAGAAAGAAAGAAAGAGAGAAAGATAGAAAGAAAGAAAACCTTATTTCATATATTTCTTTTTCTGTCTTAAACTGGGCTGGAATGATAGCACAGTGGGTATGGCATTTGCCTTGCATGTAGCCAACCTGAGTTTGATTCCTCCGTCCCTCTCAGAGAGCCAAGAAAACTACCTAGAGTATCCCGCCCACACGGCAGAGTCTGGCAAGCTACCTGTGGCGTATTCAATTTTCCAAAAACACTAACAAGTCTCACAATGGAGTCGTTACTGATGCCCACTTGAGTAAATTGATGAACAACTAGACACAGTGTTACCCCAGTGCTACAATCTGTCTTAAAAATGGTTGGAACCGGTGCAGTAGGTCAGTGGTTAGGTTATTTGCCTTGTAGGTTGCTGACCCTGGTTCAATCTATGGTACCACTTAGATTCAATTCCCCCTGAGTGTGTTGGAGTGATCCCTGAACACATAGTCATAAGTCAGCTCTGAGCACTGCTGGGTATGGCCTCAAAATTTTTTAAAAATCAGATTTTTTCTAATGCCTAACTTATTTTAGTAAGCAACTAAAAGAATGTTTTCCCCCAACTCCCCTTTTCCCCTTTTTGAGACCCTTTTGCATTTTAAGAGTGCAAAAAGGAAAAAAAAAGAAAAAAGAAAAATATACATAGGGCATTCGAACAAAATGTAGCGGATGCTAAGACATTCTTCAAAATTTATAATTGCAAAATTCATTCCCGTACACACCTCTATTTAGTAAAAAAGACACCTTACTAATTATATCCAGTTAGTGTACTGGGTGAAACATGCAATTTAAAAATGTTTGACTTTATTAAAAGAAACAAAATACAACTATGCTGAAGAGAAAAACTGCTTTAATATACTCATGGACTCTCATTGCTTCAGTGAACAGGTGAGGGAGAGAAGCAATTCTTTATTTCCAAATTATAAAGTACGAGCAAATTTGAAGCTGTGAAAATATTGAACTTTTGCTTGAAAAAAAAATAAATGATTTGAAGCCCTGGTGATCACACAGAGAACCCAGACAATTTGACAGCTATGAATTTATCTCACTTGTGAATGAATAACCTTTGTAACTCACTTGGGACTTAAATATTCCAAACACATTTCCCTGGAAACACTTCAAAAGGCATAGTTCATTTCTGTCTTCACCAAACAACTCCTTTGGTTACCTTTAGCTTGCTGGCTTTGTGGTTTGAGAAAAGACTTGAAAGTTTGAAAATTAGCATAGT
The DNA here is from genome assembly GCA_028565675.1 of Sorex palustris. NCBI lineage: Eukaryota > Metazoa > Chordata > Mammalia > Eulipotyphla > Soricidae > Sorex > Sorex palustris. The sequence goes on along the minus strand of JAOXYA010000041.1, from coordinate 37,089,353 downwards.
TAAAGCTTGCCAGTGAGTTCTACTCTTATCAGAATGAAACAAGATGAAGTCTTTGATTATTTTCTGGTGTAAACAGCTTCTTTTACATCTATAATAAGGGAATTTCACTGATAGTGTTTACAACATTTCTGCTCCATATCTCAGCTAAAGTTCACTATGTTTATATTTAAAAGAGGACACATTTCCATTAAAATGAATGGAACAGACCAGTATTGCTTGTGACTTAGTTGAGTTTTACACAGTTCTTAGAAAGCAAACTTGTTGAAAGCAAACTATTTTTAAATGATACGTTCAAGAATTTCAAGTCAAGTGTAATATTAGTTGCTCTTCTTATTTTATTTGTTTTTTGAACACACCAGTTGCTGCTCAGGGCTTATTCCTTATGGTATTCAGGGACAGTATAAAATGCTGCTGACCAAACTGGGGTTGGCTGCACACAAGGCAGGTGCTATAAACCCTATATCTCTCCATCCCTGTAATATTTGCATAGGAGGGATTAAGCATGTAATATTACAGCATCATAAGGTACAGTACACTGCCAGCACTGTGCTGGGTTCTGAACAGTGGGAGTTAAGTGGCTTTAATTCTTGATACTCAGGACTCATTTATTTTTACCTTGTGTTTGGGGGCAACATTCTCATCCACCAACATGTCAAATCTCTTTTTTGTCAAACTCCTGAATATTGATTTAAAAGTACAATTCAGATAGTAGAACAAAAGTTAGAGAGATAGTACAGAGGTAAGCACTTGAGTTACATGCAGCCAACACTAGCTCCATCCCTGGCACTGCATATGGTCTGCTAAACATCACCAGTAGTGAGACCCAAGCACAGAGCCAAGAATAAGCTCTGAGCACTGCCAAGTGTGGTTCTCAAACAAAACAAGATATTTGTTTAAATATAACGATGTGGCAATAAGTTTTAAAAGATATGCTCGAAACAGTAATTTGAAAGGGTTGAAACAGTAGTATTATGGGACCAACAGTTGGTGCTCGGAGGGAAATACATAGCTTTGCAAGCCAAGCAAGCCTCGGGACAAATGGGGGTTACCCCCAGCAAAGCTTGGGGAATTATGCAGTGCCAAGGTATTAATTCAGGGTCTTACATACACTCAGCATGTGCCTCGCTACTTGACCTACCTCCCAGGCCCAGACATTTTATGCTATTTCTGATTGTTGACTACTTTTATAACTTCAGCTTATATGAGAAAAGTGATTTTGTCCATTTCAGTTAAATAGAAACAGATTTAAAAAGAGTACAGTTAAAATAAATGTCTTATTTTTATTTTTTTGAGGGGGGTTGCTTGCATCTGGTTGTGCTTAAGTTTTGCTCTTGCTTCTGTGCTCAGGGATCATTCCTGACAGGCCTCCGGGGACCTTATGGGATTGAATCCGGGTGGGCTGTGTGACAGGCAAGTGCCTTACCTGCTGTACTATATGCTCCAGCCTCCAGTGTTTCACTTTCACAAGCTGATATAAATTAACTTACACTTATCGTTTTCTGTCCTCATTAGAACATAACAGATATTCACATGATATTTGCTTTTAACTCATCTGTTTCATTTTAATTCTGGCTTGAGAGTCCAACAAAGATGAAAGAAAATGTCTTAGGCTAAGGCTAGCTTCCTGACCCCTCCCTCAGTTCCTTTTATTAGAAATGTATTATTTTACACTATTATTATTGTCATTATTTTAGTCATATTTTAGGGGAAGGTGACTCACAACTGGTGTTACTCTGGGTCTTACTCCTAACTCTGTACTTGGAGTTGCTCCCAGTAGTGCTTGGGGGACCATGCAGTGACAGGGCTCAAACCCACATGCATCACCTTGTTAAAGAAACTTCAGTGGTATTTGTGCATCTCTTGGACCACTTCTACCATATTTTCTGCTTCTAGCCAAAGGTCTGTGTTTTTTCTCACACATGCTTACTTACAAGAGAAAGTTGCTGGCTCTCTTCCCTTACTGGTGCATCCCCTGCCCTAGCTTTACTCCCATCATTGTGCATACAAAAGTTTGAAGCCATATTTCCTATGTCCTTTCTAGCTTCTGCTCCAGTCAGCGTTCTTCTGGCCTGTTCTATTTTGGTTCGTAATATCCAGAGTGAGCAGGGTGAAGTTTTCATCGCCAGGAATATTATTTTGCATGAAATAGACATCCTTTCAAACTAGCTTAAGCCAAAGGATACATTTGAGGGAGGATACAGAGATGCTGACTGAACCCCAGGCAGGAAGTGCTGCTGCGTCTCACTAGGGAACCAGGAACTGGTTGATAAGCCAGTCTTAGGCAGACAGTCTCTCCCCTCTAATTTTAACGTGTATTATCATTGATTTTCTCTTTCTGCTTATCTGCTGATTTCTCATGTGCCTCCTCAGAGCTTCCCCTAGACTCCCCCACCCCTTGTCTTCTTACTACTACCCCCTCCCCATTTTCTCTCTTTCTCTCTCAACTGCATTTCTTTTATCTTTATTATATTTGCACATAATCCCTTCATCACTGTATCACTGTACCACCATCATCCAGCTGTTCATCAATTTGTTTGAATGGGTGCCAGTAACGTCTCCATTCATCCCAGCCTGAGATTTTAGCAGTCTCTCCAATGGTGCCATATTGGACGCCCTTTCAGGGTTTGGGGAATGAGACCTTTTACTGTTACTGTTTTTGGCACATTGAATATGCCACGAGGAGCTTGTGAGGCTCTGCCGTGTGGGCGGGATACTAGCTTGCAAGGTTTTCCAAGAGGGATGGAGAATGTATATAGGAGAATACAAGCAAGTATGTTAAAACTAAACACATATGTACTTCTTTAGGTACATCATTGGGTTAGACTATAAGAGGTCACTTTGGGGAGTTTTGTTTTATAGTCTCTGGATCTTGGCCATTGATGGGATTACCTGGCACCAGGGGCAGTTTGTGGGTGTTACTGCCAAGCTACTAGAAAAATGGGGGATCTGGGTTGAGGAGGCCCAGTTCCGATCGTTCCGATCTGAGCAGCCTTGGAGATCTCAGCCCCGGGTCCTGCATACTTGGGTTCCTCTGCTGGTTCCTTCATGTGTGAGGCTTGTGGAGAGTGGCCTTGAGCATGGCTGCAGCTGGGTTCTGGAGGTTTTTGGCTGCTGAGGCTCTGCTTGGGGTGGGAAGGGAGACTCAATGCCCCCCCTTCCGAGGGGACCCGGTGAAGACAGCCTGGTGCAGGGTCAGGAGACTCTGTGTCACTCTCTTCCGGGAGCTTTGTTTTATAGTCTCTAGATCTTGATGGGATGGGACTACATACACTACACAAAATGATTTTCTCACCACTGAATTTTTATTGTCTGAATATACCAGTACATTAACTGTCACTACCCACCCACCCTCCCCAAACTTTACTTAAAATTTTCTGATTAGGGTGGCCTAGAATGCCCCTTGTATTTTTCAGTGTCCAGTATAATTCAAAGCGAGCCTGAGCAAAAACGTGAGAAATGAAGTGACCTATGGATAAAGAGGCACATTATGTCGTCAAGATGAGGCACTTGGGACAGAGGAATATGAGCTAGGAGTACTCTTCAAGTACTAATTACATAGTTGAATTTGTTTCATCCTTTTATGAGAGGTACCATATTGGGAGGGGATGTAGGCAGAGACAGTACAGTGTGTAGAGTACTTGCCTTGCATGCAGCTGACTCAAATTTGATCCCTGCATTCCATATAGTTCCTTGAACTTTGCCAGGAGTGATCCCTGAGCACAGAGATCTGAGCATTGCCAGGTGTGGTTCAATTCCCTCTCCACACCCCCAAACAAAAGCGGTACCATATTTTTTCATTTATAGCATGAACCGATTTTTAACTGTGCTTGTGACAAAAAAATATAATGCAGTCCGGTCTTTTACCCAGACTTTAACACTTGAAATACCAGAGTTGCTTTTCTTTGTCTCTCAGATCATATCCGTCACTGCTTTTTGTCAACTCTTTCTTCAAAATGTCTTTTGCCCTATTTCTTTCCCCAATTCTCCCATTACCGGTACTCCCATCACTTCTGAGCTTCTTATCATCTTTGCCTATTTCTCCTATTACAGGAGCTTTTTAATTTTAATTATTCCCCATACTTCCAATCTCTCTTCTTGCCAATTCATCATTCATATTGCTGACAAAGTGGTCATAAAATATCTTTCAAGCCTGTCATTCCCCCCTAGCGAAGACTTCAGCGACTCCCCATAGCCTACCAGGTGAAGTCCAAATGGCTGCTCCTGACAGTCTAAGACCTTGAGCATTGAACTGCAACCTTTGCAGACAGCTCTAACTATTCACATCACTGGCACTCTACTCTGCTCTGAGATGCCTTAAACAGTTCTGATTCTCTGCTTCTGCCTAAACCAATCCTGCTGGCCTGGAATGAACCCTTCTCTCCGCTTCTCTCAATCCCATCCATCATGCAAGTCATAAAGCAAGTCCTCTATTCTTTGTGAAGTTTTATAAGTCCAGTCCAGACCAAAGGAATTTTTAATTTTTTTTGAATTCACTGCTCCATCTCACCCTGAAACTTGGTCATTTAATTAGTCTTCTGCTTCTGAGAATGTGTTTTTTTCTATTTCATGCAATTACAAACTTTCAACGATTTCTTTCTTAAATAGAGTTTATATTTCATCAGACCAGAGTGAGCATTTTATTTGCCCATCCCTTCTTACAACACCAATGAAATGCCTTATACATTGCAAAAATCCGTGAAATTTCATTAGGACAAACATCTCTTAGGAAACTTGACTAATTTTAGTTTGTGACACCCTGCTACAACTTTGATTTTTCTATTTTTAATTTGTTCTTCTCCTAAAAATAACCTAAATTTTAAAAATATGCATTTATAGACTCAAAGTGGAAATTAGTTTGTTTTTATATAAGTATTGATGTTACAGAGTTTTAGGTTAAAATGTGACATAATTCATTACATGGTGTGTAAAAGGAAGATCTAATTAACTATTAGTACCATCTAATCCACAAAATGCAAAAGGAAGTGAATAAAATAGAGTTCCAGGCACTGGAGAATGTCTCATATCATATGGAGTTAAGTGAACGGGAAAGAGTATGTGAAATGTTAAAATGAAGTGACTATTTCTCAAAGAAACTCAGACAACATTAAGAAAACCTTAGTTACCCTGAAGAGTTGAACTATTTGTTCTAGGAGTGCTGTTGGTTTAGGGAAGAATCTATTCTTTTATTTCCCCTCATCAGAACTATCTACTCAGTTAGTTCTCTGGGAACTCCCCACCCCGCCACATTTTTTTCCTTTTTTACTCTGTGGGAATAGATCTCTGAAAGTCTATTTGGAGTAGATGGGAAAATAAAATTTATTTAGGAAAAAAAGGTTAGCAGTAAATTTCTTATTTATCTTTTCAGTAAATTGAAGACTTAATGGGCTAAATAGCAGTGATTCAATGCAATTATGGATAGTTTCATATATCTCCTGGGAAGAAGAGTATAATCCAAAATAATTGTAAACATAAGGTCCCAGAAATTAGATATGGGAACTGAGATATCTCTGTACAGTGAGGTCAGTGGGGATTATTTTGGTGTTTTTTTGTTTAAAATTATATATAGGTATAAAATTTTAAATTATGCATATAAAATATGCCTTGGTTGAGAGAAATGGATACTCTTGTGATGGTTATGGTGTTGGAATAATGTATGTATGAAATCATAATTAAGAGTG